>JAQQAC010009165.1:75279741-75374118 GCA_029783875.1 Phataginus tricuspis | reverse complement strand
TCCTCCTTCTCAGGAGGAATCAAACAGGGGGAATTACGCTCCCTGACTTCAAGCTCTACTACAAAGCCACAGTAATCAAGACAATTTGGTACTGGCACAAAAACAGACCCACAGACCAGTGGAACAGAATAGAAAATCCAAACATTAACCCAAACACCTACAGTCAATTAATATTTGATAAAGGAGCCCTGGATATACAATGGGGAGATGACAGCCTCTTCAGCAGCTGGTGTTGGAAAAACTGGACAGCTACATGTAAGAGAATGAAACTGGACTACTGTCTAACCCCATACACAAAGGTAAACTCAAGGTGGATCAAAGACCTGAATGTAAGTCATGAAACCATAAAACTCTTAGAAAAAAACATAGGCAAAAATCTCTTGGACATAAACATGAGTGACTTCTTCATGAACATATCCCCCCGGGCAAGGGAAACAAAAGCAAAAATGAACAAATGGGACTATATCAAGTTGAAAAGCTTCTGTACAGCAAAGGACACCATTAGTAGAACAAAAAGACATCCTACAATATGGGAAAATATATTCATAAATGATGTATCTGATAAGGGGTTGACATCCAAAATATACAAAGAACTCACGCACCTTAACAAACAAAAAGCAAATAACCCAATTAAGAAATGGGCACAGGACATGAATAGACACTTCTCTAAAGAAGAAATTCAGATGGCCAACAGGCACATGAAAAAATGCTCCACATCGCTAATCATCAGAGAAATGCAGATTAAAACCACAATGAGATATCACCTCACACCAGTGAGGATGGCCAACATCCAAAACACAAACAACACCAAATGTTGGCGAGGATGTGGAGAGAGGGGAACCCTCCTACATTGCTGGTGGGAATGCAAATTAGTTCAACCATTGTGGAAAGCAGTATGGAGGTTCCTCAAAAAACTCAAAATAGAAATACCATTTGACCCAGGAATCCCACTCCTAGGAATTTACCCCAAGAATGCAGCAGCCCAGTTTGAGAAAGACACATGCACCCCTATGTTTATTGCAGCACTATTTACAATAGCCAAGAAATGGAAGCAACCTAAGTGCCCATCAGTAGATGAATGGATTAAGAAGATGTGGTACATATACACAATGGAATATTACGCAGCAATAAGAAAGAAATAAATCCTACCATTTGCAACAACATGGATGGAGCTAGAGGGTATTATGCTCAGTGAAATAAGCCAGGCCGAAAAAGACAAGTACCAAATGATCTCACTCATATGTGGAGTATAAGAACAAAGAAAAAATAAAAAATAAATAAAAAAATGAAGGAACAAAACAGCAGCAGACTCACAGAACCCACGAATGGACTAATAGTTACCAAAGGGAAAGGGACTGGGGAGATGGATGGGAAGGGAGGGATAAGAGGGTAAAAGGGGCATTACGATTGGCAGACATAGGGTGGGGGGGCACGGGGGGTACTGTACAGCTCAGAGAAGACAAGTAGCGATTCTCATCTCACTACGCTGATGGACAGTGACTGTGGTGGGGTTGGTGGGGGGGACCTTGTGATGGGGGGAGTTCAATCATCACGGTATTGCCCATGTAATTGTAGGTTAATGATACTAAAATAAAATAAATTATTAAAAAAAAAAAATAAAAAAATAGATTTCTCTCCAATTTAAAAAAAAAAAAAAAAAAAAGAAAACTGATACTTCCTCAAAGATTGTAATAAGAACAAAATACATAAGCAAGATGTATCCCTTACAAAAGTTCCATTGTGTTAAAATAGTTACCTACTTTGAATCATAGCTCATGTCAAACTCGAGACATATAAACAGTAAAATTATTTAAAGTTTTTGAATAATTGTATTTCTAGGTCAGTTTGTGTTCAAACACACCTTAGTATGGTATATAGCAATAAACAGAGTTTTTTAAAAGCCTGCACTACATTTTGGTCTGTCAAAGAAAATGTATACTAACATTGTTATTTGACAGATTTTGTTTGTCAAGTGGCTTTTGAAAGATTGCTGAAAATCCTCAAATGACTAGTTTTGGAAAGAGGAAAAAATTGATGTTTGGATATATTAACAAAAGTTTCTTTCTTTGAAAACAATGATTATTTGTGATTTTGTTATATGCTTTACAACAGTTTTTCTCTCTTCCACTGTTTTCCAGGATTCCCAAATCTAGTCGGGTACAGAATACATTTATGGCTAATGTAGTGTAACTAAACAATTTACCCTAGTTAAACAACATTCAAATTTAACTAAAATTTATTGTCAGCTCTAATAATTCATTTTATGTCATTATAGGCACCTAAAACTTCTAGGCATGAACTTGATCTTTCTAATTCTATTTGACATAATAGCATCTCTTGATTTACTATTATTCCCCTTTTCCATTCGCAAAAGGAAAAAGACAATTACAATGGCTTAGCACCTTTACCGGGATTTTTTTCAAACTGCTTTATTTCTTGCAATGCAATAGGTTGTTTATCAATAAAAATATTTTCAGTTAAGAGAGATTAAGATGTTTTTATTTGCAGCTTTTTTCACTGCTATAGATTATAAGGATTAGCGTTAGCAGTACTGAGGTTTTGACAATAATTATTTCAGTAGTCAGCATATAACATATCTAAATATAATTCTGAGAATTTGGCAAATTCAAAAGAGTTTACATTAAGTAGATTGTCTTGATAATCTCTATAAACCTCGTTTGCATTCTTAAAATAGAGAGAAATGGGATCACTGTGATTTGTGTTAGGAAATGAGACACTGGAAGGGTGGTATATTGTTTATCAACTAACAAAATCAACCCTTTTCTATAGCTTCTATTTTTTTATTTGAAATTTTTTCTATCACAGAATACAAGATATCTACCCGTAAGTATAATTAGAAATAGTTTTCCTCCTACCGAATGACAATATGTTGAAATACCACACCAGTAAAGGCCTGAGCTCAGGCAAGGTGATTTAATGTTTATAATATTCTGAACTCCTTGGAATTTAGGAAATCATTAAAGGAGGAAAAATGGGAAAGAAAAGGAGCTATGTACTGTCTCATTTTACATTTTAGAATGCAAAAATCTAAGAAAATTTGCCTCTAGTTGCAAATTTTAATCAAGCTTCTTTTAAAACAAGCTTTTTAAAAAAAATGTTTGGCTTATGTGAACTATAGCAAAGTGCAACCAAGTCAAAATTAAAATAAAATACAAAATATACAGTGCAAGTAATAGTTTTCTTATTAATCTCATCTTTGTTTATTCGGACTTTCCCAATTCCTTTAAAGTCCTAGGAAGGGTACCTATATAGGAACTTCCTTCCTCTGTATAAAAGTCAGTACTCTTTTTTTAATTGGGGGGCACATATCAGTTCATTCCAATTTCAGAAATCTTTCCTGTAAGTGCATACACATCCTTTGAAACTACTACTCTGCTTCTTTGCTATTCAAAGACAAAACAAAACCCAAAGGACACCCACTTTAACCATGAGAGGCAATGGACAGAATCCATCATAATTGTGAAGAGCTCTGTTCTGTGTTAGGCGAAGAGGGTTTGTGAATGGGCAGGCGTAATGAAGAAGGTGGGGTCCACTGGGGCCTTACAGTAATGCTTACTGAATCCTTGGGCATTTATGCATCTGCTGAGTTATTCAGGTTATGCTTTGAATCTATTAATGGAAAAATTCATGCAAACATGCCTACCCTGTTCAGCTGATGTGCTGTGTTCATATTGAAAGGCCACAGTGTCTATGAAATACCCTCAGTACATGTATACACAGTCATAAAAACACCTCCCTGTGCTAACTGACCATCTATATTTCCTATCCTCCTTCCCACCTTTAACCCAGCCCACAACCCAAATTCCAGATTCTCTAGATAGACTTCTTTCTTGCTTTCTAATCGGATTCTAATGTATTATTTTAGCAAAAGCATAATTTCCTGCTCCCTTTTGGCACTTTCCTATTTGCATTCTGCCATATCATTTTTAATTGTCAAAGTGGCAATGCGCACCCTTATGACCAATGAAGGTAAGTTCATTGTACACAAATAATGAAAAGAATTTCAAAGAATAGCATTTAAAAATCTTATCTCAAGGCACCTGTCGAATAAACACTAAAAACTTAAAGCTTTGAACATAGATGTAACAGTCAGTGTTAACTATTCTTCTTGAAAACACAAGATCTTGTTTGTTGTCATCAATCCTCAGCCTTACTTCCTTTCATTAAACTCTTTTTCCTTTTTGCATTCTGTATTAATGTGTTTGTTGTTCTCCCATCTGCATCCTACACCATTCCATGCCCCAGTCTTCTTTGGCTGGTACTGCACCTGTAATATTTCCCAGACTGACTTGCAATGACACACATTGGTCAGAGGAGACATCAGACAACAGAAGGAAGAGAGTTTGAGTTTCTCCTGTTTCTTCTCTACTTTGGTGCTTGTTTTCTGGCACCTCGCCCGTGTTTCCACATAACTCTGGCCTCAAAGTGTACTCTTCCCTCCTTCACTGGGAGAGGTACTAACAGCTTTTTACTCTTTTAGATGACTGAGAATTTCAGCATTCCATGTTTGATCCCTGAAATGTGGTCAAACTGTTAGTAGAATCTTTATTAACATCTCTTCACTCTTTTCCCCATAAAATTATTTTTTTTCCTTTATGTTGCCTTCGAATGATGTTTCTCTTATGTTCCCTTCAACTAAATTAAGGTTTTTGCCATTCTTTCCAAGGCTACCAATTTTTCAATCCCAAAATGATAATCCAATAATTAATTCTAGATCAGAATAATTTATTTAGCTGAATAAATTATACCCGGTGACTCTCTCCCTTTTGATTAAAAAATTTTTAGACTTGGCATCCTAATGTATTGCCAATTGTCTTCCCCCAGTAGTTAAAGACATTATTTGGGGCTCTGTTCATAGCTTATTTCTTATTTCTTATTTATTCATTGTTTTGGAGAATGTACCCCAACATGTGGATTTAGGTACTATCTGTATGCTGATAATTTGGGATGTAACAACCACCTAATAACACTTTGCTGAAAAAATGTATTATTCTCTATCAAGGCTTACACAGGTTGACTGCAGTCAGCTAAACAATGGTCATTTGGAGTCTCTCATGCAGTTGCAGTTAGCTATTGGTAGGACAGGCTGGGATCACCTGAAGGCTGAATTAATTTTCCATTCAAAATGTATTTTTCACATATGTTTGGTGTCTTGGCTGGTATGGCTGGGACAACTGGGGGCTATGCAGATACTCTCTTTTGTCCTTGGGGCAACCTTGCACTTCACAACATAATAATCTCAAGTTAGTCAAACTTCTAACATGGCAACTGGCTTCCTCCAGAGCAAGTGCTACAATAAATCCACATGAAAGCTACAAGATTTCTTATCAACGCTTGAAAGTCATGCACCACCACTGGGGCCACATTCTATTGGTTGCAAAAGAATCATAAAACCAGCTCAGATTTAAGAGGAGAAGACAATCCAAGATCACAGATAGAGGAAGATGCGGTTCATGAGATGGACAATATCTTTGGGCGTTAGCTATGATAAATTTCAAATTATATCTCCTTCTCTTATTACTGACTGAATATTATGGACTGAATTATGCCCCCTCCAAAGTCCCATGTTGAATCCCTAACACCAGGGTAATGGTATTTGGAGATGGGGCATTTGGAAGTTAATTAGATTATGAGGGTGGAGCCCTCAAGGAGCAAGGGGGGAATCTGTCTCCCTCCGCCATGTGAGAATACAGTGAGAAAGCAGCTGCCTACAACACAGGGTGCAAACCTTCAAAAGAACTGAATGGCTGGCACTTTGATCTTGGATTTCTAACCTCCAGAACTACGAGAAATAAATTCTGTTGTCTAGGCCACCCAGTCAGTGGTGTTTTGTTACAGTATCCTCAGCTGACTAACACACCCATAAACCCTGTACTCCCACATCCCACTATTTACTGACAGTAGATGTCTTAAAAAGATTTGAGTTCAATATGCTCTAGTGTAAACTACTGATGTTTCCTCCAAATTATTTTCTTCCCACAATTTTCCCCATTATAGTTCACGACAGCTGCTTTAAACTTCCAATCATTTGGTCTCAAAATCTCAGAGGCATCCTTTTCCTCTCATACCATGATTTTTTGAGATATTGAATGAGATATTATTTCTACCTTCAAATTATATTAAAAATCCAACTACAATTCACCTCTTTCACTCTATCTGGTATGAGTGTTAAGTTTCCACCACCTCTAGTATGGATTACTGCACAATTCCACTGCTCTGTCCCTTGTCCCCTGTTGTCTGTTGTCAATATAGCAGCCAAAGGGATCCTGTTAACCCGTGATCAGATCACGATTCTCCACTGCACAAAGCTCTGAGCTCAAAGACCAAGTCAAAGCCTAGTACCTAGAAGGCTATAGGCAATTTAACCTCCCATTCTCTTTCTGACATAATCTCTTCTTTGCCTCTGTTCATTCAGCCTTCCTGAGTCTCACTAACCCATTTGCTATTTCTCCTGGACACCAAGGCTTTGCTCTGGGTTTCCCCACTATCTAGAAAGCCCCCTTCCCCATACCTGTATGAATACCACCCTCCTCCAGTCCTTCCTGTTTGTGGTCAGGCTTTCTAAAGATATACTAGACCAGCCTCTTTAAAATGATCAAGTCTCAGAATTCTTATGTCCTAGTCTACTGTTTATATTAGGTGTATTAATTTCTCACATACTTTATAATTTTCTTTGCTATGTTTATTATCTATATCAGGTCTCTAAATTATGAAATACATTAGATAAAGGCTCTGCCTCATACCTTCACTGTTGTGTTCCAATCACGCTGAATAGTGCCTAGCACATGGTATGCATCAGTAGTTCTTGTTGCAGTTTGTAAATGTTTTCTTAAACCTCCAAGGAGAAACTAACACTTGGGGAGTTTGTGTGTATGTGCGTACATGCATGTGCATATGTGTGTGTGTGAAGGAGAGAGAGGGAAAGATTGAGAATGAGTGTATGTGAACAAATTTAGAGAAGTAGATTGGATGATAGTGGAGAGCAGATATCAGCATATTGCACATGGGAAGAGATTCCTCACACACAAAACAGGACTGTGTTAAGGTCAGGGAACTGAAGGAAAGTGTGTAGAAGTGAAGATTACAGAATTAATGTTTTAGAAAATCCATTTCTTTTTCTTGTCAGAAACTGGATTGTAGAGAGTAAGACAAATTCAAGGAAAGCTATAATAGTCAATGTTTCCTAGACACTAAGTATTGATCTACAGTTTATGGACATCATTCTGCTAATTCCTCTGTATATTTAAGAAAGCAAATAAAAAGCAGTTCCCATGGTAATCCCACACCCATCTGTTGGCAAAATCTGGGATAGCATGGAGAGCCTCAACTGAATGTAAGTAAAGAGGGAGATATTCTGACTTGAAACCTATAAAACAAAATCTTACCGTAGACTATAAGAATGTCATTTTGAATTATCAAAGTAATAGCAGAACTCTGGATATTTTATTAGAGAAATGAGTTAAATTTTTGAACAAAAAATGCCTAAATCTCATTACAATTCAAGAAGAAAACTTCATACACTTGATAATGAAAGATAAAATTGAAAAGAAAATCTGACACAATCAAATGGAAAGGACAGAGATAAAAGGATAAGAGTTGAGATACCTATAAAAGACAGAGAATAGAGACCCAATCTTAGAATTCTGTATTCCAGAAGATACCAGAATAACTGGAACAGAGGTTACCTAAGAACATACATCCAGACCTCATAGAAGACTGAATAATATAGACCAAAATCCTCAGTAGCTTTGAGGAAAACATTTTCTAGTCATTCATACATACATATTTTGATAATACTTTGTAAAATTATTGATAACTAAAATACTTCAGTTATTGAAAGGGAAAAACATGAAAAATATTTTTTGAATAAAGTTATCAACAAATATAAACCAATCATAAGTCAAAAAGTCCTTAGTGTTTTCTTGTGGAACACTGTAATTTAGATAGTAATCACTGGTTACAAGTAACAGAAACTGATAGTAGTAAACAGAGCTATTCTTAGAGAAGAGCATGACCTACGTGAAGAATCAAGAAAGTAAAGATAATTAAAGGAAATTAATATGAATTCCAATGGCTGAAACACACAATATGAGCATGAGAGGGATGAGTTGAATATGATGGTGCAGTAAATTCTGCTAGCGGTACTCCCTTCCTTATAAGTAATTTACTAATTATTAGATAGACATTTCCTTTACACACTCTATGCCCTTGCTTTCTTTCATTTAGGTTGGAGACTAAGTTTGGGACAGTGGGATGTAAGGATTGATGGGAAATTTCAGGTAATTTCCTTAAACTCAAAGGTGTTGACGCTGGAATTCCTTTCCTTCACTTTTCACATTAGGGAATAGGAATATCTATCTGGAACTTTTTGAATCATGTAGACAAGAGAAGCATTTGGACAGAATGATGAAAGGGAAGAAGTTCCCTGAAAAACTGCATTACACTCCAGTGAAATATACTTCCATCTTTCTCAATCAGTTTGTTGTTTTTTGGGGGTCTGTTTAGTGCAATATCATAGCTTATACCATAACTATTACAAGTGATTCTTACCACCTGGGGTAGATTTGGCAAAAAGTATTGGATAACCAGAGCAGTAACAATATCAAATTTGTATTTTAGAAAGACCTTTCTGTCAACAGAGTGGAAATGCAATTAAACTGGATGACCTACTAAGGAAGTTGGTTTACTAACACAGGAAAGGTGGGTTTAGAATTTAGTAAATGCATGGTGTGGATATAATTCACATAGAAAAGAACAGTGTAAAAGGAAAAGATTTAGTAGGTGGGAAATTAAAGTTTCAGGGTCAGTGGGAAATTTGAGTTGTCCAGGAATGCCATAAAAATGCAGGTATGTAGTCTACAGAGTCTGTGTTGAATATATGTATATTATCCAATTCTCATTATGGAAGAAAATAAAATTATACAGCACAATGACATAAAGAACAGGAACATAAGAAGGCCAAATTCAGCAAACAAAGAATGCCAACATTTATGGTCTGCATAAATGAAGAGACCACAAAGCTTTCTAAAAATGAGCAGTCACTAAGTAACAAGTGAATCAGAGAAATTGTTTTAAAATGCTTCAGGAAAAATATGATCTGTAATGTCAAATAATGCTAATAGTTGTGGGTAAAATTTTAATATTTCCAGAATCTCTTGCCTGGCCTTAGTCCACCTCCATGTCAATAGCTGTTTCCAAGGGGTGTGAAGTAGTCCATCTCTGTATCAGTAGGTGATTACAAGGGGTGTGGAGTGCAAGTGCACACCTGGGCCAGAGAGGTTTGGTAGGGTCTTGGCAGCCAGGCAGCAAAAGACATGGGCAAGCAGTAATAGATGACTGCTTGTAAGCAATAAATGGGCTTCTCCCACTTTATTTCTCTCTTTGGCTGATTTTGGCTTCAAGTTTTTTTGTCCCAGGCTAGGAACATATTTTCCCCCAGAGTTACAATAGCCAATACTATTAACCATCTGGAAGGCTTCTCTGAAGCTAGAACAATAGAGATTGCTGATGGCTGTAGGAAGGTGGTCTCAGTGGAAAAGTAGTTACCTGTCAAATCATTGCAAGTTGAGAAGGAAAAGAAATACAGGTTAAGATTCCTAAACAAATGATTGTACTCAGTTTCCCACTTAAATTTCTAAATTTATAAAAAGGAAATTACAACAAAGTATGTGTGAGCAAAGAGAAAATTGTGTGTTCATTAATATCATTGTGGTGGAATATGTCAGGATAAAGTAATTTCTTCAGTCAAATGTCTGTATATCAACTCATTATTAATGTGCTACCATGATGCTGATCTCTTATTCAGTCAGGTTAATTACAGAGGTGAGATCCATTTTCCAGAAGCCAGGCCTATCATACTACTCTCTTGCCCAGAACCTTCAACTGATTTCTTACTGACTTTAGAACAAAAAACTTTATACTTTGGTAACCAAGGCTCTACAGAATATCTTTTCATCCGTGAAATTTTTAAATTTTATTTCCAAACATTTCCACTTATTTCTAAGATTATGTTAGCCAAATCAAAATATGTCCTTTTTGTTTGTTTTTCTTCTGGAATTTTTGTTTATGTCTCCATAATTTTGCCTTTTTCAGAATAGCACATAGTTGGAATCATACAGAATGCAGCCTTTTCAGGTTGGCTTTCTTCACTTAGGTTCCTCTGTCTTTTCATGTCTTAATAACTCACTGATTTTTTAGCATTGAATAACAATACGTTATCTAGGGAATCACAAATTTTAAGAAAATGTGTATTTGCCATATTTTTATGTGAATTTAAATTTTGTATAATATTTATATTTAATATTACTTGCTTAAAATTACAGATAATAAAATTTGCTCATGAAATTGGAAAAGCCATATTTAACCTCGACTCACTTTCACCCTATAAGGAAGAAAATAGACCTAAAAGATAGATATTTTTATGATGTTCCATTCAACTAAAGCTGAAATACACCATGAGACTATGATTAGTCATCCCAAATTTATTGTAATTACATATCTTTGGTTCATTGTATTTCTAAATAATCAGAAAATCAAGTATATCAATATTTTAGCATAGAAATATTTATAAATATTGAAATGCTGCTCTATTTTTACTTTCTAGTTTATTAAAGGGAAAATATACAAAATACTGTTGGAGAGTTGGTTGAACTATAAAAACTAGCTACATGTATATTAGCTATGATTTATTTTAACAGCTTAAAGTAGAACTTAAAATGGTAGAAATGGGCAATAAAATTAAGTTTTTTTCCATCAATACTAATATTAAATAACATCTGAAAAGACCTACATTAGGTAATCCAATGGCATAACTATAACAGTTTTTATTAAAAATGCTTAGAAAAGGATGAGTTAGTGGAAGTCATAAGGCATTGTTAACTTTAATATTATTATTTTATACCATGACCCAAATTCTACCATTTGAAATATCATCTTATTTGAAGTCTGTGTACTTCAGGAAAAATAAATAAATAGTACATTATGTCATTGTTGAGAATAAAGTAATAAAAATAAGAGTTTACTCCTATTCCTTTTGTAGCCAATTTAGATGTATATGCATATGTATAAATACACGTGTACATATATAAATAAAAAATTTCAAAGAAATATAATCACTTTTACATTAATATGATAAACTTCCATTTGCATATGTACGTGAATGAATCCATATTCTAGAATTTACTAGAAACTAGGCTTTCACCAGTTTCTACAAAATGGAGTGAAAGCACATATTTGCTAAACAAATAATTTGTTGAGATAATTATTTAAAATATTAACCTATTTTTTTCCTGCTGCTATGGTAAATGTTGAAGAGAGAGACACATTATTTATTCATTTCCCATCTCAAAAATGTAGTCAAGCCTTTGGGTTCTGAGATACGGACAGTTGCCAAGGGCAGAGTTGGAATGAGGAATAAGAGATATTTGTGTTTCAGTGATTTCCTGAAGAGAAGCCTTTGATGTGTAGGCCAATCAAGGGAAAGATGTTCAATGGTTTATAGAAATAGAGTTGGCAAAATCCAAGAGAGAAATGTTGAGTTAAAATTAGTTAGAGGCCGAGTGTTTGATGAAGGACAAAAAGAGTTTGCAGCCTGTTTGACAGTTTGATCTGAAAGGCTGTCATATTTTGACACAAAAACAAATATGCAAACAGAAACATTTATTTGTACCTAGTTCAAGTGTGACCCATATTCCCTAAACTTGAAATTTGAAATTTTTTACCTGGATACCATAAATCGTCTTCCCATATAATCATAAAATTATGTTAACTATATTAATTGCTTCTAACATATCCAGAGGTATAATTAAAAATGCAAATAAATCCTTGTTTATGGTTTATCAAAGATGCTTTAAAAGAGTTGTGAACTTTGCTCTTCCTACTATAAAAGATTTTGTATTTGCAACTAACTAGAGTGCCAGGATTCAGTGTCCTGGGGCTATTCACTGAGGAGTGGGGGTGTGTTCACATTGAATGAAATTTAATCAGACGTTAGCTGTCTATGGTTCTTTAATGATTCCTGCCATTTTGCAAATCTCAGTTTACAGGGTTGCAAACAAACAAAAATTGTTTCCAATCTGATCTGGGACATCTGTTGCATAATATTCTCCTCCTTTTGGGGAGAATTCTACATTCCTGATAAAATGCTTAGGCAACTCTTTCTGGTCAACTTGATGGGATGAAGAAAACATCCAGATGCATGGGGATCTAGTGACCAACTAACCCAGGTAATATTAACCATGTGTCTTATTTTTTTACACAAGCACTATTTCATTTCTAGACTAATAGTTATTATCTACAGTTTCTCTTTTGTAGATATCCTTATGAAGAAAGAATCTTATAATTGGCCTCTAGGGTTTTCTTTTGGCAATATGTTTGAACATACTGCAACCAGGAAAGTAATACTTATAAACTATGTACAATTACATTTTCCATGGAGATAATTCTTACATTAGATGATTTCTCTATTCATAAATATTTTCATTTTAATGAATTAAGTTTATAGTATCTTACAAAAACTCTTAAAATATTTAAAGGAAGTTGCACAGAGTATTTAGGTGATATGGTACTATGCTTTATCTGATATATTTTTAAAATATTATAAATATCTATGTGTCAGCTTTCTTTAATATATATATTTTAAATACTGACTATAGAAATTAATTCCGGAATAAAGACCCAGATTTTTAAATACTTAGTATCCATAATAAATAGGAGGAAAAATCCATTCTCAATAGAGGAAATGCATCACAAATAGATACTGTAAAGGTGGATGATAAGTGTGGACCTTGAGATTTTGCTGTTGTTTTGGGAGGAAGAACTTGGCTGTTTTCTTGGGTCTTTTAAATATAAGTCTTGTACTTTCTTACTGGTTAAAGCATAGCGCTTTTTATAAATAGTAAGTGACTTTAAATAGCAAATCACTATTTATAAAAGAAAAGAAAACACCCTCTCAGATTAATAAGAGATGGTCTTCATAACTGCTGCATCAAAAAGTCTTCAAACAGCTTGGTATCTTCATTCTTTCCAAAATCTCTTACTAAATTTTCCAAGTATTTTAATTATCTTCTCCTCATAACTTAAAATTATATAAACATTTAGCCTTAAGATACCTAAAGACAATAGCTATAAGGCCTCACATTTGAATGAAAGAAAATAGAACTGCCATTGTGAAACTAACAAAATATTTTCTGTTAAACTCTTTGCTATTCAAACATAAATAGATTTTGTTGCTCTGAATTTTTATATAACCCTCAGAGGTTATATAAAAAGAGGAAATAACCTCTGATTTTCCTTGTAAAAACTTTTATAGTATAAAATTGGATTCTCCTTTTCCCCTAAGAAGTGTGATGCATGCTTTCAATTGAGAGTGGGTTAAAAGAAAACCCTTTCCCAGGTTGTTTTAATTTTGTTTGGTTTTGTTAGTTTTCTTTTCAGCCAGGCTTCCCCCACTTCCCCATGGGGGAACTGATTCTCGGTGGCAGGCATCCATTATAATAAAAGGCACAAAATGAGAAGGAGCTACTTAAATTCTCACAGGTCCCTAGCCAAACTTGTCTCTTACTGTTACTGTTGTTTTAAAAAAGGATAGGGATCTGTTACAAAGGACACTTCCGTTTCTGGAGTTTGATTGTAACTGTAATATTTGTGACCTGTTAAGAAGGGTTTTCCCCTATATCTATAGAAAACGAAGGATGGTGCTGTACATAAACAAAGGAAAGGTAGAAAAATTACACAGAACTGATTATATAACCTTTTTGACTTTAATCTTCTTTATCTGATCCGAATTTCAAGAGAACTCAAGAAAAACAGAACTAGAAATTTATACATAAAATCACATTTACTTAGCACAGAAAACCATTTTTGCTTATTTCTAAAATCAATGTGTATATGTAACTTTAAAAATCTTAAATATGAAAATGAAGCTCAGTTTGAAAAATATGAGTATATAGTTTTCCTTGGAATTTACAACAAAATATTGAGTAGGAGAAAGTTACAGTATTATAGTTGTGGATTCTTTTATAAAACTCAGTGTTTGTGTCACCACCTTTGAAAAGTTTATGATAGGAAAAAAGTTAAAGACCTTTTCAAAGCTTTCATAAAAATTGCTTTCTAAAAGTGTGGCCATAGGAGATATAAATACCATAAAGAAAGTGAGTCAAATGGTACATTTTATAAACAGAGCAAATAGCATCATACATTTATGGGCACTTCAAATCATCTGAATTTAAGCTCTCAGAGACAATAATTGTTTCAATCTTTCAACTCCGTGCTTCTCAGCACTTTCGTTGTATTTAAAAATATGCTCCCACTTGCACACTTGTCAGCTTCATATTTTCAAGGACAGAGTTGGTGCTTCTATCTACAGAAGAAAATCATGTTCAAAACTATTTTCATGGATATGACAAAAAGTCCTAACATTTCAATCATTGAAATGATTCCTCCTGATTATTTTATTTAAAATTTAAGATGACTCTCAGAGTTGACATTTAAAAAAATAATTGATGTTGTATTTTACAGCTTGCACAACTGTTTTAAAAACATACCCATTACTTCATGTCACTATAATTACATATAGGTGTTTGTCAGTCCTATTAAGTAATAACTACTAGGATCATAAAAGTCAGACTAACCCTGGGATGACCAAAACTCATGACAGATAGGTGGATGGCTGTGGGAATTTACAGTCACACGCTGTGCAGTGGAGGCGTGTACTGAGACACAGGTAAGGTTTGTCTTTGATGCTAGAAAAGATCTTAGGCTTGGGCAACACTAAGTCAACATGCTTCAGACTTGAATTCTACACTGAAAAATTCACTTAAAACTCAGAAAAAAGTTTTGACTCGGTTCATATATTGCTTGGGGAGCCACAAAAAGAAATGGACAATAATTTGGTGAACTACTTGCTGAAATTGGTCTCATGTCACTAAAGGATATGAACCATTATCCCCATTGAAAAGTTTGATATTTTTCTATTTCTTGCCTTAAAATTAAAGCATACCTGCTAATAAGCAGTCTATAAGTATTAGTTTTGACTATTAGGCGTTCTACTTATTTCAGTGTTCTCAGTATTTTTCTCATTCTGATTTTTCATTCTAATTCTTTTGGGCCCAAGATATTTAGTGCTGTTCCACATAATATATTTTCTTATTGTTAAGAATATGAGGATAATGAACTTGAATTTAAATGAACTTTGGCATAAAATACACATGAAAAAACCTCAGCTTTGGTTTGACAGAATTATGTAAGTATTGTGTTGCAATATAATCATTTTAAGTGTTATATGGATCCACTATAATTACCTGCTTTGTCTTTACAAGTTACAAAGGCCACCTACATTGGCAATTGATTTTCCAGGTTCTGAAGGCAACTCTACCACTAATTAGCTATATAATATTGAGCAAATCACATTAAATTTCAAAATGTCTTTCTCCCATACATTAAATGGAGGTAAGTTGAGTACCTACCTCAGTCTCATTCGAAGACTAAATTAATTGTTTATTTTTAATGTAGTATATTTGTCAAAAGGTAAAAATGCTTGATATTGTATTTCTATCATGTTGGTATTATAACTTTTTTCTAGTTAGATGTGTTTAAGGCTTTTGAAGTTACTAAGTCCTAAGAGCAATACAACAAAGTACCTCTCTGCTTTGATTTTCACTACTGCTGCTCACACTGCTACTAAGAGGACCATCACCATTTCCTTTAAGTACCTAAGAGAAGTGTCCCACATGCTGTAAAGTATAAAGGTATACAAGTACATATATATACATCCCTACATACATGCATCTACATACACACACACACGAAGACATATGTATGAATATTCTTTTTCATTTCTTACTTACCAATAATAAAAATTAATTCTCATTTCCAGAAATGGTAGGTTAGGTTATTCAGACAACCATCCTGCTTAATAACCATAAACAGATGCATGAAAGACATCTTTTTGAAATCATAAGGTATCTCAGAGAATAAGGATTTACAAACCACAGTTGAAATGAAATTCAAACACAAAGAAGTAAACACATGTAGAAGCCACTTTTATCTAAGTACATCTGCCAATTTGGGGAAAACTGAAATTTTGTTTTGAGAATCTTATGAGATTAAAGAAAAATATGAAAACTCAGTATCTAAATAAGTTGAGGTGGCTTAATGGAAGATCCTTTTCCCCCCAAAACATCAAACTAAAACCCTAAAAGCATAGACAAACAGTACATTATCTGCAAGGAAATCTTAAAGGATGTATTTAGGTGGTAGAAAATGAATTTTTGAGGATTTTCTCATACACAATCAGAAATGAAGAGCATAGAAAGGACTAAGTATTTGGAAATTCTAAATTACAATGAACGCGTAAAACAGCAATAAAGTGTGTGTTGGTTTCTTAAAACAACTTAAATATATGACAAAATATATATATGGGCAGCAAATAGAAATGTAAGTAAAGGTACCAATTAATATTCTATTTGATGACAATGATTTATGACCTAAAAATATGGAAATAGTATTTATAAGTGTAAAATTAGTGGAGGAGAAATTTGTAATCATTGAAAAATAGTTAATCTCAAAGAAAGCACAAGTCACAAAAATCAGGCACACAAAAGATGACAGATTGGAAATTCTAAAATGGCATTAATTATATTTCATAGACATGAAAGGCATATATGTCAGATAGAATTTTAAAATTTGAACACACTTCTGGTTTCCAGCTCTGACGTGTTAAGAGCTTGGAGGTTATCGCTCCGCTCCTTACAAAAGAAAAACTGCTGAACAAACTGAAAGTCAGCTTTTCTAGGATCTGTTAGAGAACTGAGGTCACAGGGCAAAATGTCACCCTGAAATCTGGAAACAGTTAAACCAGAGTTACAGTCAAGATCAATCTTACCAGAGAGATACAGCCAAGATCAATCTTATCTGAAGCAGAAGATCTGGAGCCATGAGCTGGGACATGGTGACTGTGACCATATACTGGAAGCTGAGCACAGAGTAGCTGAAGGAAACTCCTAGTCATAGTCTTATGAAGATACTTACACTTTCATGCATCTTAATTCCAGGAACAGCACTACTTTCTGAAAGCAAAGAACCAATAAAGTTACCCTCTTGGCTCTAACAGGAGGGAAAAAAAAACTCTATTAAATATTCCCCAGAGACATCACCATACAACATGCTACTCTGGAAAAGACTTTATCAGAGCCTTATCCTACCTGGGGGAAGGGAATCTCCTGGAATCAAAGTCCTTCCCACTTTCCTATCTCACATAAGAGGGATGAAAAGCTAAGAAACCCTAATGAAGGTCAGAGCCCAGGAGCGCAGGGCCACGTAAAGGACTGAGGATTAATTATGTGATTACAGGATGTTTCCAGTCGCCCATACTTTACCACCACATAAAGAAGACTCTGATATAAAACCAGTAGATTACAGTGAAAAAGTTTTAAGATAGAGTGTCTAAGGAGCAGTTTTTAGATAACTCAAAGACAACAGGGAAGTCAAAAACTATGATAATAGAGGAAGCTGAAACCACTGGCACCTACAGCTATAGCAAACGTTAACTGTTGCCCAACTCCAAGCCAAATTAACATAAAACCTCAAACTAACGGCCTATTTATCCTAGTTCCAATTACACAGAACATAGTCTTTGCTTTTCGTTTTATTTTATTTTTTTATTAAAGTATTATTGATATACACTCTTATGAAGGTTTCACATGGAAAAAACAATGTGGTTACTACATTTACCCATATTATCAAGTCCCCACTCATACCCCAATTCAGTCACTGTCCATCAGTGTAGTAAGATGACACAGATTCACTGTTTGCCTTCTCTGTGCTACACTGTTTTCCCCATGATCCCCACACCATGTGTACTAAACATAATACCTCACAATCCCCTTCTCCCTCCCTCCCCACCCGTCCTCCAACACCCTTACCCTTTTGTAACCACTAATTCCTTCTTGGAGTCTGTGAGTCTGCTACTAATTTGTTCCTTCAGTTTGGCTTCGTTGTTATAATCCACAAATGAGGGAAATCATTTGGCACTTGTCTTTCTCTGCTTAGCTTATTTCACTGGGCATAATATCCTCAGCTCCACCCATATTGTTGCAAATGGTAGGATATGTTTCGTTCTTATGGCTGAAGAGTATTCCATTGTGTATATGTACCACCTCTCCTTTATCCATTCATCTACTGATGGACACTGAGATTGCTTCCATATCTTGGCTATTGTAAAAAGTGGTGCAATAAACATAGGGGTGCATATGTCTTTTGGAATCTGACAACTTGTATTCTTTGGGTAAATTCCAAGGAGTGAGATTCCTGGGTCAAATGGTATTTCTATTTTTAGTTTCTTGAGGAACCTCCATATTGTTTTCCACAATGGTTGAACTAGCTTACATTCCCACCAGCAGTATAGGAGGGTTCCCCTTTCTCTGCAGCCTTGCCAGCATTTGTTGTTCTTAGTCTTTTAGATGGTGGCCATCCTTACTAGTATGAGGTGATAACTCACTGTGGTTTTAATTTGCATTTCCCTGATAATTAGTGATGTGGAGCATCTTTTCATGTGTCTGTTGGCCATCTGAATTTCTTCTTTGGAGAACTGTCTCTTCATAACCTCTGCCCATTTTTTAATCGGGTTATTTGCTTTTTTGGGTGTTGAGGAATGTAACTTCTTTATATATTTTGGATGTTAACCCATTGTCAGATATGTCACTTACAAATATACTCTCCCATATTGTAGGATGCCTTTTTGTTCTGTTGATGGTGTCCTTTGCCATACAGACACTTTTTAGTTTGATGTAGTCCCATGTGTTCACTTTTACTTTTGTTTCCCTTACTCGAGGAAGTGCGTTCAGGAAGAAGTTGCTCATGTTTATATTCAGAATTTTGCCTATGTTGTCTTCTAAGAGTTTTATGGTTTCATTACTTACATTCAGGTCTTTGATCCATTTTGAGTTTACTTTTGTGTATGGGGTTAAACAATAATCCATCTTCATTCTCTTACATGTAACTGTCCATTTTTGCCAACACCAGCTGTTGAAGAGGCTGTCATTTCCCCATTGTATGTCCATGGCTCCTTTATCACATATTAATTGACCATATATGGTTGGGTTTATATCAGGGCTCTCTAGTCTGTTCCACTGGTCTATGGGTCTGTTCTTGTGCCAGTACCAAATTGTCTTGAGTACTGTGGCTTTGTAGTAAAGCTTGAAGTTGGGGAGCATACTACCCCCAGCTTTATTCTTCCTTCTCAGGATTGCTTTGGCTCTTCGAGGTCTTTTGTGGTTCCATATGAATTTTAGAATGATTTTCTCTAGTTCTTTGAAGAATGCTGTTGGTATTTTTATAGGAATTGCATTGAATCTGTAGCTTGCTTTAGGCAAAATGGCCATTTTGACAATATTAATTCTTCCTATCCATGAGCATGGGATGTGTTTCCATTTATTGGTATCTTCTTTAATTTCTCTTATGAGTATCTTGTAGTTTTCAGAATACAGGTCTTTCACTTCCTTGGTTAGGTTTATTCCTAGGTATTTTATTTTTTTGATGCAACTTTGAATGGAATTGTTTTCCTGAGATGTCTGTTAGGTCATTGTTTGTGTATAGGAATGCCACAGATTTCTGCATATTAATTTTGTATCCCACAACCTTGTTGAATTCAGGTATTAGATCTAGTAGTTTTGGAGTAGATTCTTTAGGGTTTTTTATGTACAATATCATGTCATCTGCAAACAGGGACAGTTTAACTTCTTTCCCACAAATCTAGATTCCTTTTATTTCTTTATGTTGTCTGATTGCTATGGCTAGGACCTCCAGTACTATGTTGAATAGAAGTGGGGAGAGTGGGCATCCTTGTCTTGTTCCCGATCTTAAAGGAAAAGCGTTCAGCTTCTTGCTGTTAAGTATAATGTGGGCTGTGGGTTTGTTATATGTGGCCTTTATTATGTTGAGGTACTTGTCCTCTATACCCATTTTGTTGAGTTTTTATCATGAATGGATGTTGAATTTTGTGAAATGCTTTTTCAACATCTATGGAGATGATGATGTGGTTTTTGTCCTTCTTTTTGTTGCTGTAGTGTATGATGGTGATGGATTTTCGAATGTTGAACCATCCTTGCATCCCTGGAATAAATCCTACTTGATCATGATGGATTTTCCATTTGATGTATTTTTGAATACGGTTGCCCAATATTTTCTTGAGTATTTTTGCATCTATGTTCATCAGGGAAATAGGTCTGTAGTTTTTTTTTTTTTGCACCGTCTTTGCCCGGTTTTGGTATTAGAATGATTCTACCTCCTAGAATGAGTTTGGAAGTATTCCCTCTTCTTCTACTACTTGGAAAACTTTAAGGAGGATGGGTATTAGGTCTTCACTAAATGTTTGATAAAATTCAGCAGTGAAGCCATCTGGTCCATGGGTTTTGTTCTTAGGTAGGTTTTTGATTACCAGTAAAATTTTGTTGCTGGTAATTGGTCTGTTGAGACTTTCTGTTTCTTTCTGGGTCAGCCTTGGAAGGTTGTATTTTTCTAGAAAGTTGTCCATTTCTTCTAGGTTATCCAGTTTGTTAGCATACAATATTTCATAGTATTTTCTAATAGTTCTCTGTATTTCTGACTGTCTGTAGTGATTTTTCCTTTCTCATATCTGATTCTGTTTATGTGAGTAAATTCTTTTTTTTCTTGATAAGTCTTGCTAGGGGTTGATCTATTTTGTTTATTTTCTCAAAGAAGCAGCTCTTGCTTTCGTTGATCCTTTCTATTGTTTTATTCTTCTTGATTTTATTTATTTATGCTCTAATCTTTATTATGTCCCTCATTCACTGACTTTGGGTCTCATTTGTTCTTCTTTTTCTAGTTTTGTTAATTGTGAGTTTAGACTGCTTATATGGGAACATTCTTCTTTCCTGAGGTAGGCCTGTATTGTAATATACTTTCCTTTCAGCATGGCCTTTGCTGCGTCCCACAGATTTTGCAGTGTTGAATTATTGTTGTCATTTGTCTCCATATATTGCTTGATCTCTGTTTTTATTTGGTCATTGACCCATTGATTATTTAGGAGCATGTTATTAAGCCTCCATGTGTTTGTGGGATTTTTCATTTTCTTTGCGTTAATTCATTTCTTGTTTCATTCCTTTGTGGTCTGAGAAACTGGTTGGTACAATTTCAATCTTTTTGAATTTACTGAGCCTCTTTTTGTGGCCTAGTATATGATCTATTTTTGAAAATGTTCCATGTGCACTTGAGAAGAATCTGTATTCTGCTGCTTTTGGGTGTAGAGTTCTGTAGATGTCTGTTAGGTACATCTGTTCTAATATGTTGTTCAGTGCCTCTGTCTCCTTACTTATATTCTGTCTGGTTGATCTCTCCTTCAGAGTGAATGGCGTGTTGAAGTCTCCTGGAATGAGTGCATTGCATTCTATTTCCCCCTTTAATTCTGTTAGTATTTGTTTCACATATGTAGGTGCTCCTGTGTTGGGTGCATAGATATTTGTAATGGTTATATCTTCTTTTTGGATTGACCCTTTTATCATTATGTAATGTCCTTCTCGTCTCTTGTGACTTTGTTTTGAAGTCTATTTTGTCTGATATATGTAGTGCAACTCGTGCTTTTTTCTCCCTATTAGTTGCATGAAATGTCTTTTTCCATCTCTTCACTTTTAGTCTGTGTATGTCTTTGGGTTTAAAGTGAGTTTCTTGAAGGCAGCATATAGATGGGTCTTGTTTTTTTATCCATTCAGTGACTCTATGTCTTTTGATTGGTGCATTCAGTCCATTTACATTTAGGGTGATTATGGATAGGTATGTACTTATTGGTATTGCAGGCTTCAGATTCGTGGTTACCAAAGGTTCAAGGTTAACTTCCTTGCAATCTAAGAGTCTAACTTAACTCACTTAATATGCTATTACAAACACAATTTAAAGGTTCTTTTGTGTTTTTTTTTCTTCCTCCTTTTTCTTCCTCTTCCATTCTTTATATATTAAGTATCATATTCTGTACTCTTTGTCTGTCCCATGATTGACTTTGGCGATAGTTAATTTAATTTTGCATTTGCTTAGTAGTTAGCTGTTCTGCTTTCTGTACTGTGGTTTTATTACTTCTGGTGACAGCTATTAAACCTTAGGAACATGTCCATCTATAGCAGTCCCTCCAAAATACACTGTAGAGGTGGTTTGTGGGAGGTAAATTCTCTTGGCTTTCGCTTATCTGGAAATTATTTAATCCCTCCTTCAAATATAAATGATAATCTTGCAGGATAAAGTAATCTTGGTTCAAGGCCCTTCTGCTTCATTGCATTAAATACATCATACCACTCCCTTCTAGCCTGTAGGGTTTCTGTTGAGAAGTCTGATGTTAGCCTGATGGGATTTCCTTTGTATGTGATCTTATTACTCTTTCTTGCTGCTTTTAATAGTCTGTCCTTATCCTTGATCTTTGCCATTTTAATTACACTATGTCTTGATGTTGTCGTCCTTGGGTCCCTTGTGTTGGGAGATCTGTGCACCTACATGGCCTGAGAGACTATCTCCTTCCCTAGATTGGGGAAATTTTCAGCAATCAGCTCCTCAAAGACACTTTCTATCCCTTTTTCTCTCTCTTCTTCTGGTACCCCTATAATGCAAATATTGTTCCATTTGGATTGGTCACACACAGTTCTCTCAATATTCTTTCATTCTTAGAGATCTTTTTTTCTCTCTGTGCCTCAGCTTTGTATTCCTCTTCTCTAGTTTCTATTTCATTTATCATCTCCTCCACTGTTTCCAATCTGCTTTTAATACTGTCCATTGTGTTCTTCAATGATTGGATCTTTGACTGTAATTCATTCCTGAGTTCTTGAATATCTTTCCATACCTCCATGAGCATGTTAATTATTTTTATTTTGAACTCCCTTTCAGGGAGAGTCATGAGGTCCACATCATTTAAATCTTTCTCAGGAGTTTTATTAATAAAACTCTGGACCAGTTTCCTTTGGCGTTTCATATTTGTGTATGGCGCCCTCTAGTGCCCAGAAGCTCTACCCCATGGACCTGCTCAGCCCCTGAAGCAATGTTGGAGATTGCAGGGGAGTGGTATTAGTGCCTCAGGGGAGGAAAGAGCTGTTTCCTGGTTCCTGGCTGCTATGCCTCTCTCCACTGCCTGAACCAGTGGGCCGAGCACACAGGTATAAGCCTCTGTGCTTTGCATTTTCAGTTGCTGTAGACATATCTTTCCTCTGGCTGACCTAACGCCAGGGTAGGGTTTCCCTGTTTGCAAGCCTGGTGGGGCTGGCCAGGAGAAAGATGCAGTAGTCTGTCTGTCAAGGAAGGGGTTCTTGGAGCTGTGTAGCCAGCCAGGGAGCTGGAGCACCTGAAGATCGTGAAAGCTCCCAATCTGCTGGGCAGAGTGCACCTGGACAATTTTGTCTACCTGTCCTTTCTTCTGAGCAGTAAGCTCTGTGCAATCCTTGCCCCTTTAGCAGCCCTCTTACTAAGGGCTTCCTTGTTAGGAAGTCTCTCAGACTGCCCACCTTTCTTTTGTCCCAGAGCAACTGAATATGGATCCCTGCTTTTCACAAGCAGCTAGAGTCTTAGTCTCTCCAGGAATTCTGCCTGTCTTAGCTTTCCAACCTCTAATTACATGAGTATCATGCAAGCACAATGAAATGTAGGTTTGTGCTCTCAGAGCAGATCTCCAGAGTTAGGTATTCAGCCGTCCCAGATCTCCACTCCCTCCCTGCTCTGTTCCTCTTCCTCCCATCAGTGAGCTAGGGTGGGTGAAGGGCTTGGGTCCCGCTGGACCACAGCTTTAGTATGTTACCCTTTTCCGTGAGGTCTGCTCTTGTCTCCAGGTGTATGCAGTTTGTTGCAGTCCTCTTCCCAGTTGCTCTTTTAAGAGTAGTTTTATTAGTTATATTTTCATATTATATTCGGTTTTAGGAGGAAGCCTCTGTCTCACCTCTCGTGCCACCAACTTTAATCCTCTCCCCTAGTCTTTGCTTTTCAACAACAAAATTTCAAACCAATTTTGTGGCCCTGAATAAATAATGCAGTCATCAGAACTGCACTTAAATATGACACAGATTACAATTATCAGAAAGGAATTTAAAATAACTATGCTTAATATGATAAGCTCTCTGATGCAAAAATAAAGAAAAAGAAATACTAAAAATCAGAAACACTATAACAGACATAAACACTTTTGATGGGTGTGTCTGTAGATTAGCCATAGCCAATGAAAGAATCAGTTAACTGGAAGATATGTCAGTAGACATCCCACAATGATGTGCAAAATAAAGAGGAACTAAAAACAGAATAAACAGAAAATCCAAGAACAGTGGAATAATTGAAAAGGAGTTACATTTGTAATTGAAATAAAATTTAAAAAATCGAAATAATAAAAGAGAAGCAGGAAAGAAATATTTGAACTAATAATGTCAGAATTCTCCAAAATTGTCAAACACCAAACCATAGATCAATGGAACAGAATAAAGAGCCCAGTTATAAACCCACACAAATATGGTCAACTAATATACAATAAAGGAGCCATGAGTATACAGTGGGGTAAAGACAGCCTCTTCAACAGCTAGTGTTGGAAAATCTGGTCAGCTACATGTAAGAGAATGAAACTAGATCATTGTCTAATTCCATACACAAAAGAAAACTTGAAATGGATTAAAGACCTGAATGTAAGTGATGGAATCCTAAATCTCTTAGAAGAAAACACAGGCAAAAACTTCTTGAATAAAACATGAACAACTTTTTCCTGAACACATCTCCTCAGGCAACCCTATGTTCTTTGCAGCACTATTTACAAAGCCAAGACACGGAAGCAACCTAAGTGTCCATTAATAGATGAATAGATAAAGAAGAGGTGGTACATATACACAATGGAATATTATTCAGCCATAAAAAGAAAAAAAACCTGCCATTTGCAACAAGGATGGAGCTAGAGGGTATTATGCTCAGTGAAATAAGTCAGGTGGAGAAAGACAAATACCAAAACAAAGTGAAACAGAAGGAACCAAAAAAAAAGCTACTCATAGACACCAAGAAGGGACTAGTGGTTACCAAAGCAGAAGGGTTGGGGAGGCTTGGTGTGGAGGGAGGGAAAAGGAGATTAAGGGGCACTATAATTCACAATCACAATATAGGTAGGTCACTGGGATGGTAGTTCAGCATGAAGAGTACCATTAATGACTCTATAACATCTTACTAAATTGATAGACAGTGACCACAATTGAGGGGATGAGGTCTTGAGAATATGGGTAAATGCTGAACCACTGTTTTGTATATGAGAAACCATCAAAAGATTATATATATAATACTTTAATTTAAAATATCCTCAATTAAAACAAGATGGCAGTAAAAGAAAAAATAAAGCAATGAACAGAAAACTGTTACAGATATGGTATATATATCTCAATATCTACAATCCTTTAAATGTAAAAGGTTTAAATACAGTATTTAACAGAGATTGTCAGTGTAGATTAAATAAACAAATTAAAGATCCAAATATACATTGTCTACAAGAAACATTTTAATTATAAAGACACAGATAAGTTAAAATGAAGAGGTGGAGAAAGATATACCATGCTTAAAGAAAAACAGAGTAGCTATAGTCATTTCAGAAAAAGCAGATTCAGAATAATGGAAAATATCAGGATGAAAGCAGACTTGGCATAATGATAAAGGTACAACTTCCCAATGAGACACACTAACACTTAATATGTGTGCATATTAACATATATGCAAAGTAGGTAGGCAAAAACTGATAGAACTTCAAGACAAAGTAGACAAATCCAATATTAATGTCTTAGAGTGGAGCTCAGGAAACTGCATTTTTAACAAAATTCCCAAGCGATTTGTATGTCTTTTAAAGTTTAAAATACCGTTAGTTGGCTTGCCAAAACAACTTTGCTAAAGTGCAATCATAACCATATGCATTGATTATTGTTATATACTTTATTGTGGCAATGATGTAACAATGAGAGGAGAGCAAGAGAGAAAGACTGGGATAATTTTGATGGAGGCCATAATCAGTCAAGTGCCCTAAAGGATAGAAGAATTAAAATGGGGCAAAAGAGAAAGTGAAAAGGAATACTTCAAAAAAAGGATACTTTAACTCCCCTCTTTTAGTAACTGATAAATAAAGCAGGCAGGAAAATCAGTAAGGTACTAGCTGACCAAGTCACCCTATTGATCAAGTTGATCTAATTGGCATTCACAGAGTACTCCATCCAGCAACTGCAGAATAAACATTCCTCCCAAGCCCATGTGGAAATCTGGTCACCTTCTGGGCAAAAATCCCACCGATTAAATGTAAAACAAATACAAGTCATACAATGCTATTATAAGAGTAACAGAACTCCAAGATACATCAGTAAAAGAAAGGTAGCTGAAAAATACTCAATTATTAGAAGATTAAGCAACACATTTCAAAATAGCTTTTGTATCAAGAAGATATCTGAAGAGAGATTTAAAAGAAGTTTTGAACTAAATGAAATTGAAAACACAATTTATCTAAATTTGTAGGTCACAGTGAAAGCAGTATGTAGAAAAGTATATAACATCAAAATGCGTGTTAGAAAAGATCTGAAGTCGATAATCTATACTTCCACATTAGAAAACAGAATGATGATCATTTTATGCCTAAAGCAATCAAGCAAAAAGCAGAAATAAAAATAGAAGCAGAGCCAATGAATGAAAAACAGGAAAACAACAAAGAAAAATCAATGGAACCAGAAGATTGTATTTTTAGTGAGATCAATATAAATGATAAACATCTAAACAAATTGAATAAAAAGACATAAAATACTAATATGAGAAATCAAAGAGTGAATCATCACTACCAGTCTTATGCACATTAATCCAATCTCATGAACATTTAATGAAGATTAAAAGGACAATAAATGAATATTAAGGCCAACTTTATATCTAAAAATTTGGTAATGAGAAGAAATGGAACAATTCCACTGAAGATACAAACAGCCATGGTTTTTACAAGGAAAAAGGTAATCTAAATAGGCCTGTATCTATTGAAAAACTGAATGAATAATTAGTAACCTTCTTCAAAAGAAAATCAGTCCTTGATAGTTTCATAGGTCAGTTCTACCAAGAACTTAAGGAAGAACTGGAACCACTTCTCACATGCTGTAATAGAAAATTTTTTAAAAAGAAGGAGCAATCATTGCCTAACTTGCACTACTCTAATATCAGAAACAGATAAATGTATTATTACAAGAAAGGAAAATTTCAGGCCGATATCTCTCATGAAAATACATGTAAGAATTCTCAAAAAACTAACACAACCAAGTCATGCTAATTCTAGATGTACAGTGCCAGTTCAACTTTTGAAAAGCAAACAATGGGATTCACCCCATCCATAAGCAAAAGAAGAAAAATCATATGACATGTCAATTGATAGAGAAAAAATACATGTGAAAAAAATCCACATTCATTTATGGTGATTAATGTCAGAAAACTAGGAATACAGTGACACTGTGTCAACCTGGAAAAGAACATGTATTCAAATCTTAGGCTAACATCATTGTAATGGTAATAAACTGTTAAATTTCCCCCAGAATTTTAAACAACTGAATTATGTACTCTTGCACCATTCCTATTCAACAACGTTGAACATGGCACTTCTGACTGGCAGGGCAAAAATACAAGGAAAGGAAATGGAAGGCACATAGATTTTGAAGTGTTAGGCAGAAAGACAGGAATAAGCAGGATGAAAAGGAGAAAAGGCCCCCCAAAGATGACTCAGTGAGTTGATCAAATAGAACCAGAAAGCCAGAAATGACTGAGAGAGTTAATCAGATGAAGCCACAGGGTCCGAGAGTGACTCAGGAAACGTCCAGGGCCCCCCCACATAAGAAACATCAGAGGCACAGGCACAGCACAGCCCCTGTCCTCATTTCACCAATCAGAACAAGCCTAGAGAGCTAACAGCTGTCAATCAAGGACCTCTCTGCCCTGCCAAAACCGCACAAAAGAAGTCTCAGAATGCCTGCCTGTCAGTATCTTAGGCAGGCCGGCTCTGTTACTCTGTGCAGAGTGTATTAAAACTTCCTTTGCTTTCTTGACTTTGATCTCTCATCTCATTATATCTGACTTCCCTGCGACACCGAGCCGAGTCCTTTCCTTCCTAACAGAAGGAAGAAATAAGGCTGTATTTGCTCACAGATGACATGATTATCTATTTAGAAAATTCCGAAGGAAAAAAAAATCCTAGAATACACAAGTACACTAATTTATAAGATAAGTAGTAAATATACTTAGAATGAGCAATTATAATTTGAAATTACATTTTAAAAAATCACTTCCATTGGCAACAGCACTAAAAACCCAAATACTTTTATATAAATCTGATTATAGGATCTCTAAATAGGTACAGATTCTATGCAGAAAACTTCAAAATCTCTCTAAATAAATAGAGATTCTGTGTTTAGAGATAAGAACTGATACTTTTACGATGTTACTTTTTTCCAACTCGATCTACATATTCAATCTAATCCAAATTCAACTCCTATAAGCTATTTCACAGGTGTTGAAAAACTGATTAGAAAATTTACATGTAAAATCAAAACATGTAAAGTAGCCAATACCGTAGTGAAGAAGAACAGTTTTAGGATTTACACTTCTCAATTTCAAGAATTAATAAATCTCAAATATTCAATACAGCATGGTACTGGAGAAAGAACAAACATATAGATCAATAGGAAAAATATAGATTCCAGATTAAATATACAGAGATATAGTCAGCTGAGCTTTAGTAGAAGCAAAGACAATTCAATTGAGAATATTTTTTTAAACATATGGTGCAGGAACAATTTAAGTCTATATGCAACACAATGAGGTATAAGACACAGATCTTACACTTTTCACTAAAATTAACTCAAAAAAGATCATGCACCTAAAAGTAAAATGTAGAATTATTTTTTAAAATCCAGAAGACCACATGAAAGAAAATTCAAGAGGCCTCAAGTTTAGTGATGAGTTTTTAGATACATTACCAAAGACAATCCATGAAAGATTAATAAATTGGGCTTTAATAAAATGAGGCTATGCTATGAAAAACTCACTGTTAGAGACTGACAAGATAAACCACATTCTGGGAGAAATTACTGACAAAACAAGCATTTGGTAAATAAGTTTCATAAAAAATATAAAAAGAAATCTTTAAACTGAGCAATAAAAAAATGAATATAACAATTAAAACTGGAAAAAGATCTATGCAGACACTGCACCAAAGAAAATACACAGAAGGCAAATAAGCAAATAAAAGATGTTAAATCTTATCACCTGTTATTAGGGAATTGGAAGTTAAAACAACAGACAATACCACTAGACACCTATTAGAACGGCTAAAATTAAAAAACCAAAAAAATGTGAAATAACAAGAAAAGAGGGTAATACCAAACTTGGCGAGGATGTGGAGCAATAGGAACCCTCATTCATTGTGAATGGAGAAACAAAATGGTACAGACACTTTGGAAGGCTGGCAATTTCTCACAAAGTAAACATAATTTTAACATACAATCTATCAATCACTCCTCTACATATTTACTTAACTGATTTGAAAATTTATGTCTACACAGAACCTGCAAGTAAATGTTTATAGTAGCTTTATTCAAAATTGCCACAACTGGAAGCAAACAAAATATCATTCAATAGGTAAAAAGATAAACTGTGGGGCATCCAAACAATGCAATATTACTCAGTGATAAAAAGAAATGAATTAGAAAGACAGCTTAAATACATATTGCTAGGTGAATGGATCCAGTCAAAAAGGCTACATACTGTATGATTCTAATTATTGAACATTCTGGAAAAAACAAAAACTAGATAATTTAAAAAGTTCAGTGGCTGACAAGGTTTTGGGGAATGGGAGGGACAAGTGAACAGGCAATAAACGGTATTTTTCAGGCAACGAAACTGTGTGATTCTACAGCTGTTGATACATGTGATACCATCTGTTTGTCAACACGGACTAAACTTTACATTACAAGGACTGAACCTTAATGTATCCAAAAGTAATCAGGTATAAAGGCCAGGGATTTTCAGTGTGGTATGCAGAATATGATAATCTTTATTACAAATGTATGAAACAACTAAAGAATGTGTACTGAAATCATAAATGTGTAAAGGAATTAACTTATCTATGAATTTAATGTTTAGATGTAATGCAATGTCAAATTACTAAGGTGACTTTTTTTAAAGTGGAACTTGAAACCCATGTCTAAAATATATGTGGAAATTTAAATGGTCAAGATTCATACAGACAGGCTTGAAGATCAAGGTGGAGAGTTTTGCTAAAATTTCAAAGTGATCTAAAGTCATAGGAAACAGAAATTATTTTGACCTTTAAAATAAGAACACAATGTATATGTTGGATGCAACCTAAACAATACTTAGAGGGAAATTTGTAGAACTACGTGTTCTTACCAACGAAGAGAAAAGATTCAAGTAATCACTCAGTTTTTACCTTAAGAAACAAGGAAAAAGACATGAAATTAAGCTCCAAATAGGCAGAATAAGGGGAATTATATCAAAACATAAAGCAATGAAAGAAAAAAATAAAAATGAAACCCAAAGATGATTTTAAGTAAATCAATTGATATACCTCTAATCAGACTACTCAGAAGAAAAAGGAAAGACACCAATATCAGAAATGAAAGTCATATCACCACTAATTCTATAAATATGAAAAAAGGATAGTAAGGAAATATGAACAATGGATGTCACTAAATAACTTAGAGTTAAGTGGGCAAACCTTGAAACACAAAAGACCCAAAGTACAAAACTCCCTTGGTAAGAAATAGATAACCTGAATAGCACCATCTCTGCTTTTAAAAAATGGTTTCATTATTATATGTCAATTCTCTCAAAAAATATGAATTGTCCTAATCAGAATAAACCTACCAATTTACTACCAGGTTGGAGACAGTTTTAACAGATTTTATGAGACAATAACTTAGTGATTATCATCAGCTGAGAGCAGCACTTGTAAGATTAAAGGAAAAAACATAAGACTACTAAATGATGTCCACATTTCTATTTCAGTAATGGAGAACATGCCAAATTTTTGTCAAACTATCTTTGGAGGTGAATTCAACTGTAGTCAAGAGGTTAAAATAAAATGGTAATAGTGACAGAAGTGTGAAGTGTTCTGACTCTAAAAATAAACAGATTTGATAGAAGCAGACATTTTTCCCCTGGAAGGAGACAGTCTGGACATATGGATAAGTTGTGCAGAGATTTACCTTTGGTTATTTACCCCAGTATGTAGGGATCCGAACCATAAAGTCAAGGGAAGGCACAGACTCGGTACTCATCTTTCTTTCCAAGCCACAAATAAACTCTAATGCTTCCCCTTCAGAAAGAAAGGCTGCTACACATCATTCAGCTACTTAGAATCTGCTAGAGTCTAGTTCTGATCTGACCAGGCTGGAGAGACACAGACCTGTGTAAAGCGGGTCAAGGTTGAATATAAGAAACTCCACATAATATCAAAGGAATAGAACAGAATCAGGAATCAGTGACCCAATTTAGGCCAAAGATTATAAAATTGTAAAGAAAAAATGAGAAAAGAATTAGACAGAGATGACCAAGAAGGAATCTCCAGGTGAATAATTAAGTACCTTGTATTATCCTTACCTGATAGAAGAGCTTTTTGGGAGCAAATTTGCAAAAAGCTACTAATATTTAATCTCTGACAAAGAAAAAAACTTCCCCTAACCAGAACTACTTTAAAGTGAATGTAGATCCTTATAAATGTCAGAATTTGGTTCAGCTGAAACCCTAGATAAAATTTGGTAAGAGCCTTTTCAATCCAGTAAAAGGAAAAAAATTTAAATAAACCGAGTTCTCAGGTGAAGGTGGGTTAGAATCCAGAAGAGACTAGAAAAACCAAGGAGAGGGAAGATAGCCATGCAATATGCAATGTGACCCCACAAATTTTCAGTAAATTTATCAAAGTTAATGATGTTTGTCTTTATTAGGTTTTATTACTTTTTTTCTTTTTTCCCCTTCCTTTCTTTAATGGAGAAAACTGTTTAGAGTGTTTATGTAGACCTCCAAAGTAGAGAGGGACTCAGCTGTGTTTTATGCAAAAACACTCAAAAGATAACATTTCCCTCAAAAGTTACCTTTGTTACTGTAGATAGCAAATATAACTTATGAACAATCACAATATTCATATAAGAATATTCAAAATTTAGTACACCTCATGAGTTGATTTTCTTTGTTTTTAAAAACAATTAAATGGCATATAATATTTATATTATACATTCAATATGTAGTTATTGAACTTATCATCTATTATTCATATGGACAGTTTACTTTTATTCCACATAATGACTTTTATTTATGTAGTCTACTACATAAATTATTTTAAGGAACTTATATCATATTGTGTACATTTATGCAAATAAACATATACTTAAACGGTTAATGCAATGATATATATACAGATTTGTTATACTGAAAATTAATGAAACAATATCTTAACACACAATTGTTTATTCTATATAATACAAATTCTGAACTTTATTTTTTTAAATCATTATACAGGTAGTAAGAGTGTGAAGTAAGTGGAGGGAAACAGAGAACATTGACCAAAGTTACACAGCTGCTCCAATGTTGTAGGTCCATGTAATTTAAAATGCACTTAAATGAAGAATGGCCTTCCAGATACCCTATTCATTAGAATAGTTGTGGGTCTTGAAATTTATCCTTTTGCAAGACTCGGAATGAGCTGCAAATGCAGCATTCCAGGACATGGATCCTTTAGGATTCCACTGAAGACTGACGTCAAACATAATTGGGTCCTTTCATCTCTAATTCAAGAGTGGTCAGATTTTCTATGTCACTTGAGAGAAGTTGACCTTTCTTTATATATCTTTAATAGGGGTTACTTTGTACAAAATACTACCTGCAAACTTTGTAACTAAACACCTAGAGAACAATATGCAAGTTATAATTAAATGGACTCTATACATATGATCAATTTTTGCTATGTTAGACGCTCTTCTTTTTCAAAAAAACATGTAAATAATTTTACTTTTATATGACTTTAACCCCTAATACAATGTATACAACTTAACTTTGGAAATAAAATCTATCTTTAATCCCATTCACAATGGTTCTAAGACATGTCTACTAAAGTAAATTTAGATTTTAAAAGTAAAGATGTCAAGGAATTTCAACTAGTATTAATTTATTTTTGATTTAGTTTCCTTCTCCAGTGCCACTGTTATATATACATTTAATAATGTTTAGTTACAAGATGTTGCATTTTCCAATGTTATTATGATGAATATATATAAGCTTTGTCAACATACTTATTTAAATTACAGATAATGTACCTAAAGCAAAGTGATATTTTACTAAATACCAATTCACAACATATAAATATGGATGACTTTTAACCTGCATTTAAAATATGTCTAGATGGCTCTTGAACATTCCCTGAGCATAAAGAAACAGTTTAGTCAAACAAGTAAAGCTCAATTTAGCTTATTTTGAAAGACTAAGTTGACCTGGGTCATTCTTGTTTAGATTATATTTATGTGGGATACATACCATTAAAATAAGTAATTCAAACATTAGATGAATTTCTATAAATCTGATATGTTTGGTATAACATTACCAGTAAAAGTCCAGCTATTATCTGAAAATACTGTATATCACAAACATAACCAAATTTTCTTGTCAAATTTTTGGTGTATTTCTGTAAACTCTCTCCAAATCTTTAGCCATGGTTGTTTTTAAGCATTTTATGACTCAAAGTTACTGTCTTGCTTTCTTTTTCTGAAAGTATTTATAATCAACTATAGACAAAAATGCTTCATCCGCAAAGACTCATAGAAAGACCGACAAGTACTCCAAAATGCAGGTTCTGATAATTTTAAGATCATAGCACTGAACCGGGGAAGAATTTCTGAAATTCTAATGGAAAATGATTCATAAAGCTGCTAACTCAAGATTAAGCAAAACAGGAGTTACAGGCGACTGAGGGTACTGATGAAAATGATTTTTATGACTTCAGTTAAAGCACTGTTGTTTCCTCAATGCTTTGTTTTCCAGATTTAAAAGATCTTTGTCTAGAAGTTAAGGAAAATTTGCCAAAATATACTTTGTAAACAAAAGTTGAACCATTTATCTTTCTCTCCCTACTTGATTCCTCCAGAACTCAGGTACTCTCATGAGATATTCTTATTTTTATGACAATATGTGTATTGATGTAAGTTCAATAAGAATCTGTTCTCCTTGTAACAAGACACAATAGGACCCATTGGTTATATTGCCAACACTTAGACTGAAACGCCATATTTAAGAATATGCATATAAACCATACTTATTTTACAAATTAGTTTTAGTGCAAATATTTTGATAATGCAACGACAAAGAAAAGATTATATTTCAACACAAAAGTATAGTGTGTCCATAATCAGATTCTAATCCTGTTGTATTTGAGGTTTTATCTACTTGCAAAGTTCAGAAAGCCACCGCCACAGAGTGTGCAGGGACAATACTCATGCCTGTGGCTGTATGGGCCACTCAGGAAATTTCAACAGAACACTTGATGACTTCATCATAGTCCAACCACAAACTAGAAAAATCCATCAGACTAAAACTACAGTCCTCATTCCACCATCTAAAGATGCTCCCAACTCAAACCTAGAAATTTTCTCAAGTGGCTATTCTCTAGATTCAGAAACCAAATTTATAATTTGCATGAAATATTAACCTTTGCTTTTCTTTTGCTTTCATAAAAACGTCTCTAGTTCAATTATCTGGCTGCTCACACCACAGAAGCCTAATGTAGGTGGAAGCCCACCTATACCACCACCTTCCGAAACAAAACATCCTCATGTTCATGTATGTTTGTATCAGGAATGAGGGTTTGTGATTGCTAATACATCACATTGTGCCTATGTAAATAACTCAAAAAAAGTTTTGAACCCCAATTATATGTTATCCAAAACATTGTAGATTGATTTAGAAAGGTAAAACCTGAATCTTATTTTAACCCACTGGAGTTACTTAGTTGGTTCAATCTTGGCTCCTGGGATTCTGCTTTGGGGGATTTTTCAATCCTTGGCTGCTTTTCTCCTTATGATCATTATACTAACCTCTCTGAGATGTATACTTAGGGTTCTGTTGTCAGCCACTCACAGACCAAATGTATCCATCGGTATCGGACAAGTGGGTGAAATGAACAATAACCACATAAATGAGCCTGATGATTCAACTAATGGAAACAGAACATGTGATTCTTTGGCATGACTACATCAACAGTGGTAACCGAGAATTAGGCTGTAGTGGTGGTCATCCTCTCAGCCTGCTAAAAGAATGACTGAAAATGGAGAATTGTTATAATCAAACACACATGGAAGCCAGTCTTGAAAATTTCTTAAGCACACAAACCTGTTTAGTCACACAAGTAAACTTAATGTAGCTTATTTTGCAAGGAACTTAACCTGAGTCATTTCTTGCTTATGCCTCTGGAAATCATAAACAAAACTCTAACTGTTCCCCAAAACTGGCAGAGAGAACCACTAACCAATTCCCTATCACTTAAGAACATTCTAATACTGTAATCAGTCACTGTGAGGAATGAACAATCACTACTTTCCCAATGCATAACCTGCTTTAGGATAATATACCCCTAAGGCTCAGCCCACATTTTGACTTCAGTGTTTCCAGTTCGAGAACGGTCATTTTGGTGGATTAAAACTAATTTTTACTAATTTTCTAATAAACTTCAGTGAGTCATTGGTTTGATAACTGGTATTTCTCAACTTTTGACATTTCCTATTCCACGCGTACCCAGCTTGGAAGTCTCCACTTCAACAACACAAAAGTGCCGAACAGACTGAAAAACTGAGAGCTCTTCTTGAATCCGTAAGAAAACAAAAGATGTAGCACAAACTTTTGCACCCAACACTGGAGAGAAAGACAGGCAAGCAAAGGAGTCTTGGCTTACCGGAGCAGAAGCTCATGACCAGAATCACCAAAGCAACCAGCGCTAAGGGCAGAAGATCCGAACTGAAGTCAACAAATTTCAGGAGGCTCATTGTGGACGAGTCTGAGCATTAAGAACTCCAGGGGGACTCGTTCACAGCGTCCCCGCAGTACTGTGAGATTTACTTCCAGGAGCTTGTTCAGGGTCTGTCAGTAAATGTCGGACAAAAATCCCCTCAGACTTTTGGCAGGGGAAAGGGTCAGGGGACCCTTTTGAAATATCCTGGAGCATATTTCCTGCTCTTCTCCATAAGGCCTTCCTCCGGGGAAACTCGTGCCCCAGAGCCTAAACTGCAGAGTATTATTATCAGAGCCTCACAACCTGAGGGAAGAGAAATACCCGGTGTTAGCACTTTCTAGCCCGCTCTCCCACCTAAGAGGAGGAGAAAACCAATGAGAAACACTTGTGACTGGAGACTGCTTTCCCTTCCCCTACGCCTCACCATCACGTTATTAAAGGGTTGTTTTTGCAGTTCCCTTTGCCCGTGCATATTGTGTCTGCCTATCAAGAAATAATATACAGCATACCAAAAGGCCAAAAACACAGTTTGATGATCCAGTATCAGAACCAAACATGGTGGCTAGGGTATTGGAATGACCAATCTGAGAATTTAAAACAACTATGATTAAAATGCTGAGGATTTTAATGGAAGAAGTGGACAGCATGCAAGACTGATAGGCAATGGAATCAGAGAGATGGAAATTCAAAGAAAGAGACAAGAAATGCTAAAGATGAAAATCGCTGCCACAGAACTGAAGATTGCCTTTTATGGTCTTATTAGTAGACTGGGCACAGCTGAAGTAAAAAAAATCTCTTAGAGGAAATATCAATAGAATCCTCAAAACCTTAAAAGCAAAAAGAACAAAGAGTGCAAAAAGAAAAAAATATCCAGGGACTGTGGGAAAACACAAAAGGTTTAATGTATGTGTAATGGGAAAGCAGTAACAGAAGGAAGAGAGGAGGATCAAAAGAAATATTTGAAATAATAATGACTGAGAATTTCCCCAAATTTATCCCAAAACCCAGATACAGTAAGCTCAAAGAACACCAAGAATAATAAGTGCCTAAAACAACACACATATCACAGCATGTCATTTCCAAAATAGAGATAATCAAAATAAAGAAAAAATCCTGAAGCCAGAGGGAAAAAAATCCATGTTATCTATAGGAACAAACATAAGAATTATATCCAAATGTCCTCAGAGATCATGAAAGCAAGAAGAGAGTGAATTAAATATTTAAATATTGAGCAAACAAAAATTTTTTTTTAATACTTAAGTTTTGAGAGATAAAGCCCCGCCAATCTAGAAGTCTGTACCCAGTGAAATCATCCTTTAAAAATGAGTGAGAAATAAAGAAAATGTGGGAAATACCTCCCTCCACGGCAGGCGAGAACTGGGAAAGGACTCAGCTGTGACCTGTCAGCAAGCCGCATTCTCAGCGGCTGGTCCCTGGAGGTCTCAGCCCTGAATGGAGAGATGTTGCTGGCGCTTTGCAGACGGCCCTACAGGTGCGTTCGAGAGGATAGCAGAACGTATTCCTAAAATATTTTTTTCTCTATCAGTATACACTGGTAATTTTCATAAGAAATTGGATTGTGGACAAAAAATGAAGAATTTATTAGTATAATTAGATTTCTTGATATGGCCTTTTTCTAGCGTGGTGCTCATTTGTCCAGAAAAGAACAACTGAAGAGCTACTCTCTGCTTTTGTTTGTTGAAATGAGATGTCGCTTACGTAGTACTTCGAGTATGTATGAAAGTTCAGCATTACTCTCAGCAGGAAGTGAGTTTCGCACCTTAGGGTGTGTGCTACGCTGTGATTATTGCCAGAGCACTAATATTCTGAGCACAGCTGGTGCAATGCTGTTAAAATGTTCAATTTGTCCTTTGTTTTGAAAGCACCAATGGTACGAAACCTGCCACGTGCCTAAATTTGTCCCACTTTTAATGCTCCCAACAATAGTAATATATGTCTTAGTAAATGTGGACAACTTCATTATATCAGGGAATGTATTTTTCAGTACACATGACTGGGTTTTTGATATTTCAAAAATCACGCATATATTTGCAGTCATAATATGAAATTATTTTCACTTGTTAAGGGATTTTGTTGTTTACATAAAATCAAACCTCCTGCTTTCATACCCAAATTAAATTAGTTGTGTTTTCTTCTTCATGTATTTCTCAACTGAGACTAAAATCATTCCCTTTATTTTACTAGTTATCTATTACTAGTATCTATTACTAACAACCACAAAACTTAGTTACTTAAACATCATAATTTTTTTAACATTGCACAGTTTTGTGGATCAGTGATCTAACACAAAAAATCATAATGTAAAATCAGATTTATAAATCTAGGTTTTAATTGAGTTTAAAATTATTGTCTTATTAGGCAATGAAGAGACTCACAGCAGAGCAAGGTCTGGGACGTCATGAACTGTTTTCCCGATCCGTTATTCCCACATTAGACCTGCGCTCTCTTGCCAGAACAATAGATTTGGTTTCCAGGTGCTTCCCTGTGGGGGACCACCTCACATGGCAGAATGAGCAGGTAAGGGATCAGGCAGCTCCCATTCCTCTCCACAGGAGTCCTTTGTTTTACCTGAGAGTCTCTAGGAATCTGTGCCTCTGAATCCACAGGGCCTGAATTCTACCATAAACAACTTACATCCAGGATTGTCCAACTGAGGGCAAATACCTTCTTTTCTATCCATCAAAACACTCACAGACCTTTCAGTATTAAAGGGAAGGGAATGCTGACCTCATAACTCAATGAGAGAATGGTCAGGGAGACTTTGACTCACCACATTTTTAATTAAAATAGTATGGAATTAACAATTTGAATGAATTCTTTTGAATAACTTCTGCTATACTAGACCTTGCTAAGTGTTTTCTTTAAGTACATGTTAAATTAGATTAACTTCATATCAGGTATCTTTTAGGGTGATATCTTTATAAGGGTACACTGTGAATCATTCCCAGGGGAGGCAAAAATATATTGTTTTTACTTCATTCTTTCATTGATCTGTTCATTTATTAAAACAGTACGTCATGAGCACCTCCTTCATAACAGGAATTTTGCTGGGCACTGAAAATATATTCTATAATGAACAGAACTCTGAACCTGTCTGGTAGCCTGTAACAGAGAAGCTCTTGAGTGACTAGGCATTTCCAATACTATGTGATGTGTATCACAATAGGGAGAAACAGTATTTAGGTGCACAGGGGTAATAACTAACCTGGCTTGTTTTGAAAAAGACTTTTCCATGGAGATTGTCTCAAATTACAGTTTTCCAACTTAAAGGGGCTGCAGGGACTAGAACATAAGCAAAGGAAAAATTTATAGTATACTTTATTCAGAAGCACAAGAATACAGTGGGACCCCAGTGAACATAGATATCTGAGACTGGAGAGATGAAAGGTGCCAAACCACAAAGTCACAATTCGTAGCAATATTAAAGGAGTTTACATTATTGTCTCCATGCCAACAAGGCCTCAAGCATAAAAAACAGCAGTGGCTTCCTCAAAGCTGTGCTGTAAAACATCTCTTTCATTCATTCATTTAGGAGATAATTTTTCATAATTCTGGTGAGAAACAATAATTATCTGAATGAAGAAAATATTTCTTGAGAGACAGGTTTGGGCTTATTTCAGAGATATTAAGAAGATAGATTGGACAGGATCAGAATGCTTCATTATTGACTAGCATAATGATGTGGGAAAAATGATTTCCAGATTTGGGGCTCAGATTCTGGGTTGTCTTGGGAGGGCTCATTTGTTCTGGTGTTTCAGGAAGAATGTTTTATGATATTAAATTTATTTTATAATTATTAGCATTGAGAGGCTGATATCATATCCAGTAAGAAATTTTATAAAATGTGTAGGATATAAGGAAAACTCTTGGTTGGGAGATACAGAAGAGCTTTCAGCAAAGAAAGACTGAAGGCACAGAAGTGGCTACGAATACATGTGAAGTGAAGTCAGAGAAGGAAATAAGGAACAGATGCTGAAACCCTGAAGCTGACATCATGGGGACAGGCTGTGCCCAAAAAGGCAGTAAGAAGAGTGTTTAGAAAGTTTGGATGAAAAACAGAAATATATAGCTCTAAGGAAATAAAGGAAGAAAGCATTTCAAATTTAATTTAATTATTATTTTTGAATTGGGACGTGTTTAAACATTTAAAAATTAATGGGAAATTGATATGAGGAGAGCGGTTACATATAAGAGGGGATTTGTACTTACAGTTAAACCCTTGGACAGCAGAAGAAACATTTTCTGTTGGATAAGGCAAATCTGTTAGTGGGAAGGGTGACTATTATCATGTTAATATTTTGGGGAAAACACCATATAATTTATAAAATGTTTTTAAAAAACATGCCTGTAGGAAGATTGCATGTATAGCTTAAGAAAGTATTACAGAATGTAGACACGGAGGAAGATTTAAAAAGGTGGTCAGTTTCTTTATAATTTGATCAAAAGACATATTCATAGACAGTCATACAGAAACCAATATTTTTTCTTTTATTATTTTTTTACAACGTGGAAAACTGAGTACAAAAATGTTTTGGCAAATTTTCTTTATTCACTACAAAAGAGATAAGAATATATTGAATTAGCATCTATAGTTATATCTCCTTATTAAGATTAGGTAAAATATGAATGTAGAATAATCCTGTCAGCCATTTTCCTATTGCTGAGAATATTCAACTTGTCACCAGAATAAATAACATTGAACGTGATTGTTTTACATGTTCACCTTTGCACATGCACATGTATATGTGGATGTTGCTACAGCGTAAATTCCTAATAGGAGAATTGTACAGTCAAATAGAAAATCATGTACCGATTAATGCAACTATCGACACACCAGTAGTGCATCTGGATGTAGATATACTCATTGAAAAATAACACATGCATACTTAAAAATAGGAAACTCATTCCTTATATATCTCTATTATTACAAGAATGAAATGATAAGGACCAAACTAGCTATGAATGCTTTAGGTTTTAAAGAGACAGAGAGAGAGAGAGAGAGAGATGATGCTCAGGTCTGTGTCTTGAAGTTTACCTGATTCAAGTCAAGATACAGGAACTTGACCAATCTGTGATGTCCCAATGATCAGGAAATAATCATGAAATTGATAAACCATGACACAAAAGATACAGAAAGAAAAAAATGGATGATTTCGATGTAATCACTCATATAAAGCTGTGAAATAAACCACACCTCAATTTAGGACACTGGGTAGCTACAGAGCTTCTTAGGATAAAAACAACCTTATTCTATAATTTTGAATGAAATTATTTCTCACAGCTAACAGAGTTGAAAATTAAGTGAATTTCAAGTGAAGTCAAGTGAAGTCATTTCATATTCATGATTCAATATCTACCAGACAGAAATAGGATTATTTAAATTAGGATTTTGAAGAGCATAATGGAGAACTATATTAATGATTTGTGAGAAGTGGTCCAATGGTCTGAAAAAGGCACGAGCAAATAATGCCTAGTCAAACTCTGGTTCTCATATGGATTTTTCTATAGAGCGTTGCATTGACTTAAATTATAACCTGTGCTTAAAGAAAAGATCCATCCAGAAATGTAAGAAAAAGATAATTAACCCATGCCAGCCAATTTATTTTAATTGCATCATCCTTTCCAGTTTATAAATAACTGCTTCTGAGACACTTCTTTCATTTTAATTTAAAAGCATTGAGCATGCAGTCTTAAAGGGCTCCCATGTTGCATCATTAACAGCTCAGTGACTTTAATTTTTTTCCTTTTTAATCCTATGTGCATAAAGCATGAGACATTATACCTGAAAAAATCATGGGAATAGATTTATTGAGAGCTATAATATACATATAAGTATGTATATATATATATATATATATATATATATATACAGTGTTTATACTAATTTAGTGGAATAAATTTAGAAGATGGACTTTAAACTCTGTAATTCTTAGCTTCACAAATGGAATTATATTAATTTTTCAATAGCAATGAATACATTTTTAAAATTTTATATAGCAAATATAGTAAACTGTTACATCTTCATGCTTTATGATATTGAACACTTTGTATGGTTTATCCTTGTAGACCCACAATATTAATCCAAAATCATGACATTGTAAAAGCTTTGGGAACAGAAAGGTGTCCTTTATTTCCCCATGTTGGATGCCCCAAAGTCCTTGAAATGGCATGAGGGATTTCTTAGGTCTCAGCACTCCTCCAACCAAAGCCTGTGCTAATTACTGATGCTTAGTTTAGTGTTCTTATTTTGTGACATTGCTTAATTGTTCTGTAATAGTCTAAACATGAAAAATATAAAAAATGTATAAAAATATTTGCATGAGTAGAGCTAGATGACAAGGTGGTATCCGTCAACATCAATATATAAGAAATTATAAAAACAAAATGAATGTGGTGGTGTGCATTTCTGAGGTATCTTGCCGAATCAAAATGAGATACAGGTACTGCCAAGTAGAACTTAAGGAATCTGAGCCAGTTTACTAAAGCCGTACAGTGATAGCAATGACAAAGGGCCAGGGAAATGTAGAGAAATACTGAATGGGCAGGCAATGAAGATCTTGGCTTTGTGTTACCTGAGCGGATACTCAATGAGGAAGTGAACATGTCACTTAGCAGCCAGTTGGCCATGAAATTGGCTACATGATATTGTGATTCACACTTTGAATTTAGTGTGAATATTCAAGAGGCTGGAGAAAGAAACTTAAGAATCAGTGTATAAAAATAAAATGTATGCTGAAAAATGCTGATCAGGAAACAACTTAGGATAATGTTGAAAAATTTATCACTAAATCTGTTATAAAAATCTCAGTCATGAAAATATAGTTTATAGTACTAGGGAAACCACTCTGGCTGAAGGCTGATCTTTCAAAAGAGGTGATAATTTCTGAATAAATATCACAAAATATTTAAGAACACTAAACACACAAAAATAGTTCTTGGTATGCAAATGCTGTGGGCATATAAATTAAAAAGTTGTAGTTCATGTTCAGGAAAAAGCCAACATCTGAGATATTTGAAATGTGTATGCAATTTAGATAAGAAGTTTTATGAAAACATGAAAGTATTAGTAAGTGAAATATTTTCTGACACCTTTAATAATCACTTTGACCCAGTAGTGCAAACTATTTGTAGTAAATATGAGTGGGCATAAAGTGTACAATTGTATTATTCCAGGAAAACTGCCCTTCACGTTACCTCCCAATTCTGCAAAATGTGATCTTTTCAGCAGTTACTGCCATTCAGTGTAAATCTGTAATACAATATCGGGACAAGGACTTTTATCCTCCACGAATAACACATATAATCACACTGATTGATTGCTTTGTTGTGTGCTTGCTATTATTAACACATTTCTCACGCTCAACACTTGATGAAAGTTAAGAATGCTATTTACCCAGTTATTAAGAGCAATCTGGTAAGCCACCATTAGCAAATGCCTAGTACAGACTCTGGACTCAGTGGTGTTTGAAAGTGATTTTGCAAGTGAAGACTTTAAAGGATTTGTGTCACTAATGACAAAATCATTTCAAAGTCTGCTACATATGTCAATATTTATCAGCCGAAAGCATAAAATAATTTAGAAAGAGCTGACATTCATGACATGGTGCCCATTCCCTATGAAGCTCTATTTATACATTTCTTGAGAGAGTGAAATTGCTAAAATAGGGCTTACCGTAGAAATGGATGAGGATAGCAGTGATGATAAACATGAGATTATGAGCTATTTGAAAAGAAATATCTTTTGGCATGATAGAAATATGTGATCATGTAACGTTTGGTCTTAAGGCTGCTTAGATAGAAATGTTTGTTGAGGCAGATATGACTGGAAGAGGTCTTTACAACGGCTATCTACTCTGCACAGCTTCAGGAATTATGGACCTTGTATCTTTCCCATCATCGAATGTCCAACTCTAACATGATGGTGAAAACAACAGTGAATTGACTGTTTCTCAAAGACTTTCAAACAACAAAGGGTAATTAACACTTATTGCAAGTGCAGAGGTATTTAGCTTGGCATATGGCTAATAGCACATTACTCTTAGAAGTAACATATACTATACTAATTATTGTCTATAATTATCCCACAATATTAAAAATAAATTTAATACTCTACAAATAAATGTTAAATAAACTTTATTACTACTAATAGTCTCTTTAAAAATCACATTTGTTATGAATATTAATGTGTTTGATTCTGAATATTGCTCCAGATCCATTTGAGCTTTCTGTGGTACATGAAGTATGCACTGTACTAAATTATTTAATTAAAAAATCTGATTTCTGAAAAACATCTCGTCCTGAATATTTCAGATAAAAGATAGCAGGTAGGTTTTAGATAATTAATTAATTTAAATAACACAAATAGTTGCATGATAATTATTTCCCTCAAACATTTAACATAACAATATATATATATCACATGGCAAACATACAAAAAAATAATACTAATACACCAGGTTTTGTTACTTCATAATATAAAAATAAAATATTTTCCAAAACATCTTACTCATGTTGTCAATTCTTATTGTTTTTCTATAAATAAATACCTGCTTTCCTAAATTGTTCCTAAAATTTAAATCTCTTTTGAACCAGTAGTTGAATTAAATTCCTATAATATTCTCAATAGTAGTGTTTCACTAGTGATAACAGTAGACTTAGAGTATTAAATTGTATTTGTTTCTTTATACCTTAAATGTATCACTTAGTTTCTAATTTGTACCTATGTATTAAGGTCATGTAAAAGATAGAGGTATGTATAGAATTTAGTCATATTATAGAATCCATAAGTCCAACTGGTATAAAAATAATATAAGAATAAAATATGCGTAAGAATAATACATAAAACATAACTACATATAATATTATATATCATGAGAACACTATAAGAACATATTACTGTGTTTCTTCATCTCTTAAAAATAATGCTTTAGGATACAATCTACACAATAAGTCTGGATTGTATATATATTTTTAATTCTCTCAAACTGCCACATAGTTAGAAATATATTCACTTTTTGTGAGTTTTATCTTTAATGATTTTAAATGAATGCACTTCATAAAACAAAATTAACTATATTTTTATATCTAAATATACTATTATAATACATTTATTACTAGGATATCAAGAGATTTAATGAACAACTTTATATAACTAGAAGTTTTTTATCCTTGTTTAAGAGTTCTAGTGATCTACAGAAAGTGGTCCACCCCAATCCCCAAACTGAAACTGTTATAATACTAGAGAATAATAATTTATCTTTTAAAATATATGAATCTTTGTGAAATATTATTTCATGTCAGTCTTATTATGTGTGCAGCCTGTGTTGCAAAAGGGGCTAATTATTATGGTAAAATTCCTGGCCTCAGGGATGTTATCAAAACCAGGAAAATAACTAGAAGATTAACCTTAAGATATTAAGTTCGCTTCTGTAAAAATTTCAGGTAATATTATGGAAAAATGACGACTCTGTCCCATGTAAGAATTGCCCGTAGGGAAAAAAAAGAAAGAAGCAACTGCAATTACCTCTCCTTAGTCTGTACACTGATTTTAGAGCTGCATTTTTATACACAGGAGAGCCTAAGATTCTGCACCTCACAATTCCAAGAATTCCTTTGGAACCCTCAGAAGACAGAAAAGGCCTTATGAACTCAAGTAAAGAACTTGAAAAAGTACTTGAAAAAGAAAAGAGAAAATTTATATTTGAAAACAGATTAAAATACATTATTGAAAAAAGTGAAGTCACACTATTCAATCAGAAGAATAAAAGAAAGTGTGCTAACAAATAATTGTAAATAGGTCAAGAGAGGAAACATTAAATTCCATGTATGTCTATTCTCTGTCTCTCTCTGTGCCCCTCATGATTTCTTCATTGATATAATATTATGACAATTCATCAAAGCCAAACCCCAGAGTTTATCTAATTGTGAACCACATTAATGAATTGTTTTAATTATTTACTTTTTTTTATAATTTATTTTGTTATCATTAATCTACAATTACATGTGCAATACCATGGTGATTAAACCTCCCCCCTCATCAGGTCCCCCCCACCAACCCCATTACCGTCACTGTCCATCAGCGCAGTGAGATGCTATAGAATCACTACTTGTTTTCTCTGAGTTGTATAGCCCTCCCCATGCCCCCCCAACATTACTTCTGCTAATCATAATGCCCCTTTTCCCCCTTGTCTCTCCCTTCCCACCCATCTTCCTCAGATCCTTTCCCTTTGGTAACTATTAGTCCATTCTTGGGTTCTGTGAGTCTGCTGCTGTTTTGTTCCTTCAGTTTTTTTTTTTCCTTGTTCTTATACACTACATATGAGTGAAATCATTTGATACTTGTCTTTTTCGGCTTGGCTTATTTCACTGAGCATAATACCCTCTAGCTCCATCCATGTTGTTGCAAATGGTAGGATTTGTTTTCTTCTTATGGCTGAATAATATTCCATTGTGTGTATGTACCACTTCTTCTTTATCCATTCATCTACTGATGGACACTTAGGTTGCTTCCATTTCTTGGCTATCATAAATAGTGCTGCAATAAACATAGGGGTGCATTTGTCTTTTTGAAACTGGGCTGCTGCATTCTAAGGGTAAATTCCTAGGAGTGGGATTCCTGGGTCAAATGGTATTTCTATTTTGAGTTTTTTGAGGAACCTCCATACTGCTTTCCACAATGGTTGAACTAATTTGCATTCCCACCAGCAGTGTAGGAGGGTTCCCTTTTCTCCACATACTCGCCAACATTTGTTGTTGTTTGTGTTTTGGATGTTGGCCATCCTCGCTGGTGTGAGGTGATATCTCATTGTGGTTTTAATCTGCATTTCTCTGATGATTAGCGAGGTGGAGCACCTTTTCATGTGCCTGTTGGCCATCTGAATTTCTTCTTTAGAGAAGTGTCTATTCATGTCCTCTGCCCATTTCTTAATTGCATTATTTGCTTTTTGTTTGTTAAGGTGCGTGAGTTCTTTATATATTTTGGATGTCAACCCCTTATCAGATACATCGTTAATGAATATATTTTCCCATACTGTAGGATGTCCCACTTGTTCATTTTTGCTTTTGTTTCCCTTGCCCAGGGAGATATGTTCATGAAGAAGTCGTTCATGTTTATGTCCAAGAGATTTTTGCCTATGTTTTTTTCTAAGAGTTTTATGGCTTCATGACTTACATTTAGGTCTTTGATCCATTTTGAGTTGACTTTTGTGTATGGGGTTACACAGTAGTCCAGTTTCATTCTCTTACATGTAGCTGTCCAGTTTTTACAAAACAAGCCACTGAAGAGGCTGTCATCTCCCCATTGTATATCCAAGGCTCCTTTATCAAATATTAATTGACTGTAAATGTTTGGGTTAATGTTTGGATTTTCTATTCTGTACCACTGGTCTGTGGGTCTGTTTTTGTGCCAATACCAAATTGTCTTGATTACTGTGACTTTGTAGTAGAGCTTGAAGTCAGGGAGCATAATTCCCCCTGTTTGATTCCTCCTTCTCAGGATTGCTTTGGCTATTTGGGGTCTTTTCTGGCTCCATATGAATTTTAGAATTATTTGTTCCAGTTCATTGAAGAAAGCAGTTGGTAGTTTGATAGGGATTGTGTTGAATCTGTAGATTGCTTTAGGTAGTATAGCCATTTTGACAATATTTATTCTTCCTAGCCAAGAGCATGGGATGCATTTCCATTTGTTAGTGTCCTCTTTAATTTCTCCTAGGAGTGTCTTGTAGTTTTCAGAGTACAGGTCTTTCACTTCCTTCGTTAGGTTTATTCCTAGGTATTTTATTCTTTTTGATGCAATTGTGAATGGAATTGTTTTTCTGATTTCTCTTTCTGTTAGTTCATCGTTAGTGTATAGGAAAGCAACAGATCTCTGTGTGTTAATTTTGTTTCCTGCAACTTTGCTGAATTCAGATATTAGTTCTAGTAGTTTTGGAGTGGAGTCTTTAGGGGATTTTATGTACAGTATCATGTCATCTGCAAATAGTGACAATTTGACTTCCTCTTTACCAATCTGGATGCCTTGTATGTCTTTGTTTTGTCTGATTGCTGTGACTAGGACCTCCAGTACTATGTTGAATAACAGTGGAGAGAGTGGGCATCCCTGTCTTGTTCCCGATCTTAGATGAAAAGCTTTCATCTTCTCACTGTTAAGTATGATGTTAGCTGTGGGTTTGTCATATATGGCCTTTACGATGTTGAGGTACTTGCCGTCTATACCCATTTTGTTGAGAGTTTTAATCATGAATGGATGCTGAATTTTGTCAAATGCTTTTTCAGCATCTATGGAGATGATCACGTGGTTTTTGTTCTTCTTTTTGTTGATGTGGTGAATGATGTTGATGGATTTTTGAATGTTGTACCATCCTTGCATCCCTGGGATGAATACCACTTGATCATGGTGTATGATCCTCTTGATGTTTTTTTGAATTCGTTTTGCTAATATTTTGTTGAGTATTTTTGCATCTACGTTCATCAGGGATATTGGTCTGTAATTTTCTTTTTTGGTGAGGTCTTTGCCCGGTTTTGTTATTAGAGTGATGCTGGCTTCATAGAATGAGTTTGGAAGAATTCTCTCCTCTTCTATTTTTTGGAAAACTTTAAAGAGAATGGGTGTTATTTCTTCTTTATATGTCGGGTAGAATTCAGAGGTGAATCCATCAGGTCTGGGGGTTTTGTTCTTGGGTAGTTTTTTGATTACTGATTCAATTTCATTGATGGTGATTGGTTTGTTTAGTTTTTCTGTTTCATGCTTGGTCAGTCTTGGAAGGTTGTATTTTTCTAAGAAGTTGTCCATTTCTTCTAGGATTTGCAGCTTATTAGCATATAGATGCTCATAATATTCTCTTATAATTCTTTGTATTTCTGTGGGGTCCGTCGTTATTTTTCCTTTGTCATTTCTGATTCTGTTTATGTGTGTAGATTCTCTTTTTCTCTTAATGTGTCTGGCTAGGGGTTTATCTATTTTGTTTATTTTTTCAAAGAACCAGCTCTTGGTTTCATTGATTTTTTCTATTGTTTTATTCTTCTCAATTTTATTTTATTTATTCCTTCTCTGATCTTTATTATGTCCCTCCTTCTGGTGACTTTGGGTCTCATTTGTTCTTCTTTTTCCAATTTCAGTAAGTGTTACTTTAGACTGTTCATTTGGGAATGTTCTTCTTTTTTCAAATAGGCCTGGATTGCAATATACTTTCCTCTTAGAACTGCCTTTGCTGCATCCCACAGAAGTTGTGGCTTTGTGTTGTTGTTGTCATTACTCTCCATATATTCTTTGATTTCTGTTTTGATTTGGCCATTAACCCATTGATTCATTAGGAGAATGTTGTTAAGTCTCCATGTATTTGTGAGCCTTTTTGATTTCTTTCTAAAATTTATTTCTAGTTTTATACCTTTGTGATCTGAGAAGTTGGTTGGTAGGATTTCAATATTTTTTTACTTTACTGAGGTTCTTTTTGTGGCCTACTATGTGGTCTATTCTGGAAAATGTTCCATGTGCACTTGAGAAGAATGTGTATCCTGCTGCTTTTGGGTGCAGAGTTCTGTAGATATCTGTTAGGTCCATCGGTTCTAGTATGTTGTTCAGTGCCTCTGTGTCTTTACTTATTCTCTGTCTGGTTGATCTGTCCTTTGGAGTGAGTGGTGTGTTGAAGTCTCCTAAAATGAATGCATTGCTGTCTATTTCCTCCTTTAATTCTGTTAGTATTTGTTTCACATATGCTGGTGCTCCTGTGCTGGGTGCATATATATTTATAATGGTTATATCTTCTTGTTGGACCGACCCCTTTATCATTATATAATGCCCTTCTTTATCTCTTGGTATTTTCTTTGTTTTGAAGTCTATTTTGTCTGATACAAGTACTGCAACACCTGCTTTTTTCTCTTTGTTGTTTGCATGAAATATCTTTTTCCATCCCTTTACTTATAGTCTGTGTATATCTTTGGGTTTGAGGTGAGTCTCTTCTAAGCAGCATATAGATGGGTCTTGCTTTTTTATCCACTATGTTACTCTGTGTCTTTTGATTGGTGCATTCAGTCCATTTACATTTCGGGTGATTATCGATAGATGTGTACTTATTACCATTGCTGGCTTTAATTTCGTGGTGACAAAAGGTTCAAGGGTTGCTTCTTTACTGTCTAAGAATCTAACTTAACTTTCTTGTTAAGTTATTGTGAACGCCGTCTGATGTTTCTTTCTCTCTCCCTTCCTATTCTTCCTCCTCTATTCTTTATATATTAGGTGTTTTATTCTTTGCCTTTAGTTAGTATTTGGATGGTCTGCTTTCTTTGCTATGATTTTATTTTCTCTGGTGACATCTTTTTAGCCTTAGTTGTGCTTCCCTCTAGAGCAGTCCGTTTAAGATATCCTGTAGTGGTGGTTTATGAGAGGCAACCTCTCTCAACTTTTGTTTGTCTGGAAATTGTTTAATCCCTCTGTCATATTTAAATGATAGTCATGCTGGATACAATATTCTTGGTTCGAGGCCCTTCTGTTTCATTACGTTAAATATATCATGCCATTCTCTTCTGGCCTGCCAGGTTTCTGTTGAGAAGTCTGATGATAGTCTGAAGGGTTTTCCTTTGTAGGTGATCTTTTTTCTCTCTCTAGCTGCCTTTAATACTCTGTCTTTATCTTTGATTTTTGCCATTTTAATTATTATGTGTCTTGGTGTTGTCTTCCTTGGGTCCCTTGTGTTGGGAGATCTGTAGGCTTCCATGGTCTGAGAGACTATTTCCTTCCCCATCTTGGGGAAATTTTCAGCAATTATTTCTTCAAAGACACTTTCTATCCCTTTTTCTCTCTCTTCTTCCTCTGGTTCTCCTATAATGCGAATATTGTTCCGTTTGGATTGGTCACACAGTTCTCTTAATATTCTTTCATTCCTAGAGATCCTTTTATCTCTATCTGCCTCAGCTTCTCTGTATTCCTGTTCTCTGTTTTCTATTCCATTAACTGTCTCTTGCATTTCATCCAGTCTGCTGTTAAGCCCGTCAATGGCTTGTCTGATTTCTGCGTAGTTTTTCCTCATTTCCCTCACTTCCTCTCTCAGCTCTTGCACATTTCTCTGTAGATCTGTCAGCATGGTTATGACTTTTATTCTGAATTCTTTTTCAAGACGACTGCATGTCCATCCCTTCAGGTTCCCTCTCTGGGGTTGTCTGGGTCTGGAGCTTTGTCTGTACCGTATTCCTCTGTCTTTTCATTGCTATAGAAGTGGTTGCTGGTAGTTGCCACGTATGTCAGCTGGGTCTTTATGACTTTAAAAAGGAAAGAAAAAAAAGAAAGAAAGAAAAAGAAAGAAAAGAAAAAAGAGAAAACAACAACAACAACAACAACAACAACAACCACAGAAAAACGCCCACTGGGAGTGGATTCTGTGGGAATGCTGTAGGTGGCACTGTTGCTCCACTATTCCAGAGCCGTGGCTGTGCCGCTCCACAGGGCCCTTTATAGCTCTGGCTGGGTTGGGAACGAATGGGAGGCTGTTGAGCTCTGTGAGAAGTCTAAGTGTGGCCACCCTTTCCCAGTCACCAGCTAAGGGGTCCGAAACTCCCCAGGACTCCCAGCCTGCTAGGCTGAGTGTGTCGGGGCAACCGGTCCTCCTCTGGGCTTCTGTCTCTTTAAGACTGCTGAAACAAGTGCGCGCTTTTCTTCTTTTTTTTTCTCCTTCCCAGAGCCCGCTGCAAGCAACCTGGCACATTTCCCGCTCAGATCCTACACCCTCTTTCTCTCCAATCTCCGCTACACTGCACGATGTGTGTCAGCACTCCCCGTGCAGATCACCGGGGCTGGTTATTTCACGGACCTGTACTTCCACTCACTCCCGACTCTTTATCCTCTCCTCCCGCTGTTGCACTGGGGTGGGTGAGCGCTCAGGTCCTGCTGGGTCACTACTCCGTATCTTACCCGCCTCGCGGGGTGCCGAGTCCTCTCAGGTGTGGCTGCATGCTGTGCGCTTTCCTGTTTATTCTGGTCTCTCTTTTAGGAATAGTTGTATTTGCTGTTTCTTCGTGGATAAATATAGTGTTGAAAGGAGATTTCTGCCGCCCTGCTCACGTCGCCATCTTCCCGGAAGTCCTTATTATTTACTTTTAACCTTTGATTTTTCCATTATTTTTCGATGTACCTAAACAGGTATGAAAGGAGCAATGCATAGGTTAGCTCCACAAGTTCAGAAATCTATCAATATTATATAATCAATTTAATGAAGAAAGTATATGTGATTCAAATTTGTATAAATATAAATTATATAAACATTTATCTAAACATACAGTGATATACTCATGTTTATATATAAAGAATATATTATATAGAAATTCTGTATATATATTTAAAAATATATAAATCAGTATGATTTTACTTAAATACTTATATTTTATTTTGTATTGGCTTAAGAAAGAATATGGTAATCATTCATACACTTAAATATACCTATCCAATTTTTTATTACTGATATAAAATGACTGTGTTAATAACTGTTTTGAATAGTCACAGTACCTCTGTAGTATCAGTTGGGAAATATTGTGTATTTACTTCTTAACTTAAATCAGTTATCTAAAATTTTCTACTTCAGATTTGATAAAAAATAACCTCATTCATTGCATTCCTGATACCCAATTATTTGTGACCACACATACACACACTATTCTAGTTATTTCCCTCCTTCAATTCCTTTCTCCCAAAAAGTTCCAATATTTTTCAAATTTAAATGACCATCTACCTTATATCCATAATATTAGTATGGTGAACACTGGCCATTTATATTAAGTAGAATTAGCTAGGTCTCAACTTCGCAATGTAGAAAGAAACCCCATATTACTATCTTTTGTGCTTCACATTTAAAACCCCAAACATTTGCATTGAGTGTACGTGTAGCAAAGTGAAGTATTCAATAAAACATGTCTTTCAAGAATTAATCAAAGCTTCAGCAAGATATTTTCATTTGCTGCTTGAATTCTATACATGTATTATAAATAATTTATTTTAAAGGGCTCAAGGAAGTTTTCATTATATAATTGGAATTCCTGATGTCACACCTTTCTATAGTCTCTATTCTTATTCCGATAAGAACAACATGATAGAAAATGCAAAGAATGGTCACATTTGTGAATCACTTCTGCAAATCTTTATAGAGCTTAGTGTTTTATTAAACTGGAAAACAAATGAGAATTTTACATGGCATTTTATCAGAAATAGAACTATTTTTTATTAACATTTGACTGTTTACCCCCAGAGGTCAAAAAGTGGTAGTTAGCCAATTACTTCTGTCACCAGCAATTCTAGTCATATGATTATGAATATAGGAGCTGTGACACTTTCATCCAGTACTGATTAGTCTATGGAATGTCATTATGAATTGGAGTTAATGATATATAAAGGGTTCTCTTCCAAAATAAAACATTCAGCGATATTAAAGAAATAGAAGCACAAAATTTGAAAGCAGTATACATTTTACTTAATGTGTAAGATTTGGGCCATTTTTATCTACATTTTTATATCTACAGTATTGAAATTCTTCTCAATTAAAAATTAAAGAAAACATATTAAAACTCATCTTTCATATATAAGTAATACAAAGATGTTTTATTTAAGGAACATTAAGCATTTCCATTTTGCTATATTTTTTTCATGTGTTTCAGTGCCTTCAGTTTGAAGTGGGAATAAAGTGATCTTCTTGCAAATTATACATTGTATTCACCAGGACTATATAGGATTCTCATAATATTGCTAAAACAAGAAATATGATATTGATACTTAAATGAAAAATATATACAGTAACTATGATAGTAAGATCTTCAACATTTTAAATCAACAAGGTTATTAGAATAATTAATATGATAATGTTAATGAAGTCATTAAAAAACTAACCAAATAATGATAGACAACCAACTGGAGTATGCATTTTTTTTAATTTAGTTTTTTTATTAAGGTATTATTGATATACACCTATTATGAAGGTTTCACATGAAAAAACAGTGTGCTTACTACATTTACCCATATAATCAAGTTCCCACCCATAAGCCAAAGCAGCCACTGTCCTTCAGTGTAGTAAGATGCCACAGATTCAGTTTGCCTTCTCTGTGCTACACTGATTTCCCGTGATCCCCCACACCATGTGTACAAACCATAATACACTTCAATCCTCTTCTCCCTCCCTCCTCACCTGTCCTTCCACACTCCTCCCCTTTGGTAACCACTAGTTCCCTCTTGGACTCTCTGAATCTGCTATTTTGTTCCTTCAGTTTTGCTTGGTTGTTATATCCCACAAATGAGGGAAATCATTTGGCACAAGTCTTTCTCCACCTGGCTTATTTCACTGAGCAAAATATCCTCCAGCTCCATCCATGTTGTTGTAAATGGTAGGATTTGTTTTCTTCTTATGGCTGAATAGTATTCCATTGTGTATATGTACCACCTCTTCTTTATCCATTCATCTACTGATGGACACTGAGGTTGCTTCCCTATCTTGGCTATTGTAAATAGTGCTGCAATAAACATAGGGGTGCATATGTCTTTTTGAATCTGAGAAGTTGTATTCTTTGGGTAAATTCCAAGGAGTGGGATTCCCAGGTGAAATGGTATTTCTATTTTTAGTTTTCTGAGGAACCCCATATTGTTTTCCACAATGGTTGAACTAGCTTACATTCCCACCAGCAGTGTAGCAGGGTTACCCTTTCTAAGCAGCCTTGCCAGCATTTGTTGTTCTTAGTCTTTTGGATGGTGGCCATCCTTACTGGTGTGAGGTGATATCTCATTGTGGTTTTAATTTGCATTTCCCTGATGATTAGTGATGTGGAGCATATTTTCATGGGTCTGTTGGCCCTCTGAATTTCTTCACTGGAGAACTGTCTCTTCATACCTCTGCCCATTTTTTAATCGGAATATTTGCTTTTTGGGTGTTGAGGCATGTAAGTTCTTTATATATTTTGGATGTTTACCCATTGTCAGATATGTCATTTAAAAATATATTTTCCCATACTGTAGGATGGCTTTTTGTTCTGTTGATGGTGTCCTTTGCTGTACAGAAACTTTTTAGTTTGATATAGTCCCATGTGTTCATTTTTGCTTTTGTTTCCCTTACTCGAGGAAGTGCATTCAGGAAGAAGTTGCTTATGGTTATATTCAAGAGATTTTTGCCTATGTTGTCTTCTAAGAGTTTTATGGTTTCATGACTTTCATTCAGGTCCTTAAACCATTTCAAGTTTACTTTTGTGTATGGGGTTAAACAATAATCCAGTTTCATTCTCTTGCATGTAGCTGTCCAGTTTTGCCAACACCAGCTCTTGAAGAGGCTGTCATTTCCCCATTGTATGTCCATGGCTCCTTTATCATATATTCATTGACCATATATGATTGGGTTTATATCAGGGCTCTCTAGTCTGTTCTATTGGTTTGTGGGTCTGTCCTTATGCCAGTACCAAATTGTCTTGATTACTGTGGCTTTGTAGTAGAACTTGAAGTTGGGGAGCATAATCCCGCCAGCTTTATTCTTCCTTCTCAGGATTGCTTTGCCTATTCGGGGTCTTTTGTGGTTCCATATGAATTTTAGAACAATTGTCTCTAGTTCATTGAAGAATGCTGTTGGTATTTTGATAGGAATTGCATTGAATCTGTAGATTGCTTTAGGCAGGATGGCCATTTTGACAATAAAAATTCTTCCTCTCCATGAGCACGGGATGTGTTTCCATTTATTGGTAACTTCTTTAATTTCCCTCATGAGTGTTTTGTAGTTTTCAAAGACAGGTTTGTCACTTCCTGGGTTAAGTTTATTCCTAGGTATTTTATTATTTTTGATGTGATTGTGAATGGAATTGTTTTCCTGATTTCTCTCTCTGTTAGTTCATTGTTAGTGTATAGGAATGCCACAGATTTCTGTGTATTAATATTGTATCCCACAACTTTGCTGAATTCAGATATTATATCTAGTTGTTTTGGAGTGGATTCTTTAGGGTTTTTTATGTACAATATCATGTCATCTGCAAACAGGGACAGTTTAACTTCTTCCTTGCCAATCTGGATGTCTTTTATTTCTTTGCGTTGTCTGTTTGCCATGGCTAGGACCTCCAGTACTATGTTGAATAGAAGTGGGGAGAGTGGGCATCCCTTTCTTGTTCCCGATTTTAAAGCTTTAAGCTTCTCACTGTTGAGGAGAATGTTGGCTGTGGGTTTGTCATATATGGCCTTTATTATATTGAGGTACTTGCCCTCTATACCCATTTCATTGAAAGTTTTTATCATGAATGGATGTTGAATTTTGTCAAATGCTTTTTCACCATCTATGGAGATTATCATGTGGTTTTTGTCTTTCTTTTTGTTGATGTGGTGCATGATGTTGATGGATTTTCGAATGTTGTACCATCCTTGCATCCTTGGAATAAATCCTAATTGATCATGATGGATTATCCTTTTGATGTATTTTTGAATTCAGTTTGCTAATACTTTGTTGAGAATTTTTGCATCTATGTTCATCAGGGATGTTGGTTTGTTATTTTCTTTTTTTTTTTGTGGTGACTTTGCCTGGTTTGGTATTAGAGTGATTCTCGCCTCATAGAATGAGTTTGGAAGTATTCCTTCTTCTTCTACTCTTTGGAAAATTTTAATGGGGATGTATATTAGTTCTTCACTAAATGTTTGATAAAATTCAGCAGTGAAACCATCTGATTCAGGGGTTTTGTACTTATGTAGGTTTCCAACTACCAGTTCAATTTCATTGCTGGTAATTCATCTGGTCAGATTTTCTGTTTCTTTCTGGGTCAGCCTTGAAAGGTTGAATTTTTATAGAAAGTTGTCCGTTTCTTCTAGGTTATTCCAGTTTGTTAGCATATAATTTTTCATAGTATTCTCTAATAATTCTTTGTATTTCTGTGTCCGTAGTGATTTTGCCTTTCTCATTACTGAATCTGTTTATGTGAGTAGACTCTCTTTTTTTCTTGATAATTCTGGCTATGGGTATATCTATTTAGTTTATTTTCTCAAAGAACCAGCTCTTCTTTCATTGATTCTTTCTATTGTTTATTTTTCTCAATTTTATTTATTTATTCTCTAATCTTTATTATGTCCCTCCTTCTACTGACTTTGGGCCTCATTTGTTCTTCTTTTTCTAGTTTCATTAATTGTGAGTTTAGGCTCCTTAAATGGGATTGTCCTTCTTTCCTGAGGTAGGCCTGTATTGTAATATACTTTTCTCTTAACACGGCTTTCACTGCATCCCAAAGATTTTGTGGTGTTGAATTATTGTTGTCATTTGTCTCCATATATTGCTTGATTTCTGTTTTTATTTGGTCATTGACCATTGGTTATTTAGGAGCATGTTGTGAAACTTCCATGTGTTTGTGGGATTTTTGATTTTCTTTTCATAATTTATTTCTAGTTTAGTACATTTGTGATTTGAGAAACAGGTTGGTACAATTTCAATCTTTTTGAATTTATCGAGGCTCTTTTTGTGGCCTAGTATATGATCTATTTTTGAAAATGTTCCATGTGCACTTGAGAAGAATGTATATTCTGCTGCTTTTGGGTGTAGAGTTCTGTAGATGTCTGTTAGGTTCATCTGTTCTAATGTGTTGTTCAGTGCCTCTGTCTCCTTACTTATTTTCTGTCTGGTTGATCTGTCCTTCAGAGTGAGTGGTGTGTTGAAGTCTCCTAGAATGAATGCATTGCATTCTATTTCCCCCTTTAATTCTGTTAGTATTTGTTTCACATATGTAGGTGCTCCTGTGTTGGGAGCATAGGTATTTATAATAGTTATATCTTCTCGTTGGATTGACCCTTTCATCATTATATAATGTCCTTCTTTGTCTCCTGTGACTTTCTTTGTTTTTAAGTCTATTTTGTCTGATACAAGTAGTGCAACTCCTGCTTTTTTATCCCTATTAGTTGCATGAAATATCTTTTTCCATCCCTTCACTTTTAGTCTGTGTACGTCTTTGGGATTAAAGTGAGTCTCTTGTAGGCAGCATATAGATGGGTCTTGTTTTTTTATCCATTCAGTGACTCTATGTCTTTCTAAGGAAGCCCTTAGAAGGAGCTGCTAAAGGGGCAAGGATTTCACAGAGCTTACTGCTCAGGAGAAAGGACAGATAGACAAAATTGACTGGGTGCACTCTGCCCAGCAGGTTGGAAGCTTTCACAAATTTCATATGCTCCAGCTCCCTGGCATTCAGTCCATTTACATTTAGGGTTATTATCAATAGGTATGTACTTACTGCCATTTACATTTAGGGTTATTATCAATAGGTATGTATTTATTGCCATTGCAGGCTTTAGATTTGTGGTTACCAAAGGTTCAAGGGTAACTTCCTTACTATCTAAGAGTCTAACTTATCTCACTTAATATGCAATTACAAACACAGTCTAAATGTTCTCTTTTGTTTTTTATCCTCCTTTTTCTTCCTCCTCCATTCTATATATATTAGGTATCATATTCTGAACTGTTTGTCTATCCCTGATTGACTTTGGGGATAGTTAATTTAATTTTGCATTTTCTTAGTAGTCAGCTGTTCTATTTTCTTTACTGTGGTTTTCTTACCTCTGGTGACACCTATTAAACCTTAGGAACACTTCCATCTACAGCAGTCCCTCCAAAATACACTGTAGAGATGATTTGTGGGAGGTAAATTCTCTCAGCTTTTGCTTATCTGGAATTTCTTTAATCCCTCCTTCAAATTTAAATGATAATCTTGCTGGATAAAGTAATCTTGGTTCAAGACCCTTCTGCTTCATTGCATTAAATACATCATCCCACTCCCTTCTGGCCTGTAAGGTTTCTGCTGAGAAGTCTGTTGATAGGCTGAAGGGATTTCTTTTGTATGTGATCTTATTTTTTTCTATGGCTGCTTTTAATAGTCTGTCCTTATCCTTGATCTTTGCCATTTTAATTACTATATGTCTTGGTGTTGTCTTCCTTGGGTCCCTTGTGTTGGGAGATCTGTGCATCTCCATTCCCTGAGAGACTATCTCCTCCCCCAGATTGAGGAAGTTCAGCAATTACCTCCTCAAAGACATTTTCTATCCCTTTTTCTCTCTCTTCTTCTTATGGTACCCCTATAATGCGAATATTGTTCTGTTTGGATTGATCCCACAATTCTCTCAATATTCTTTCATTCTTAGAGATCGTTTTTTCTCCCTGTGCCTCTACTTCTTTGTATTCCTCTTCTCTAGTTTCTATTTCATTTATCGTCTTCCCCACTGCATCTAATGTGCTTTTAATACCCCATTTTGCTCTTCAATGATTGGACCTCTGACCGGAATTCATTCCAGAGTTCTTGAATATCTTTCCGGACTTCCATGAGCATGTGAATGATTTTTATTTTGAACTCACTTTCAGGAAGAGTCATGAGGTCGAATGTCATTTAAATCTTTCTCAGGAGTTATATTAATAACTTTATTTTAAACCAGGTTCCTTTAGCGTTTCATATTTGTATGTGGTGCCCTCTAGTGCCCAGAAGCTCTACTCTCTGGAGCTGCTCAGCCCCTGAAGCAATGTCAGGGTTGGCAGGGGAGTGGTATTGGTGCCTGGGTTGAGGAAGGAGCTGTTTCCTGCTTCCTGGCTGCTATGCCTTACTCCACTGCCCGAGCCAGTGGGCCGAGCACACATGTATAAGCCTCTATTCCTTGTGTTTGTAGTTGCTGTAGACAAATCTTCCCTCTGGCTGGCCTGACGCCAGGGTAGTGTTTGCTGGTTTGTGAGCCTGGTGGGGCTGGGTGGGAGAAAGGCTAAGTAGGCTGCATATCACAGAGGGGGTCCTTGGAGCTCTGTAGCCAGCCAGGGAGCTGGAGCATCTGAAGTATGTGAAAGCTTCCAACCTGCTGGGCAGAGTGCACCCAGTCAATTTTGTCTACCTGTCCTTTCTCCTGAGCAGTAAGCTCTGTGAAATCCTTGCCCCTTTAGCAGCCTTCTTTCTAAGGGCTTCCTTGTTAGGAAGTCTCTCAGACTTCCTACCTCTCTTTTGTCCCATAACAGCCAGATATGAATCCCTGCTTTCCACAAGCGTCTGGAATATCAGTCTGTCCAGGAATTCTGCCTGTCTTAACTTTCCAACCTCCTAATCATGAGAATACCATGCAAGCACCCTGAAATGTAGGTTTCCTCCACTGCCTCTCAGCTCCATTTCTCTTCCTCCCGCTGGTGGGATGGGGGGGAAGGGCTTGGGTCCTGCTGGGCCACAGCTTTAGTACATTACCCTGTTCTGTGAGGTCTGCACTTTTCATCAGATATATGCAGTCTGTTTCAGTCCTCTTTCCTGTTGTTCTGTCAGAAATAGTTGTATTAATTATATTTTCATATTATATGCCATTTTAGGAGGAAGCCTCTGTCTCACCTGTCATGCTGCCATGTTTAATCTGCTGGAGTAGGCATTTTTAAAGTAATTAACCGACACATCTTATTCCTGAAATAAAACTTAACATGCATTCCTTCTCACAACTTCTATGTGAATAGAAGTAAAATGATCAATGCTAAAAAGTTGCACCATATTTCTTTTTCTGGCATTTCAGTTGGCTAGAATGTCTGTAAAGTCTTCATACTGCAAAATAAGTACATGTTATATAAAGTATCATTACTTTTATTTTTAAATGGTTTTGCAAGCTCATAGAAAATAAGAGGAATTTCCCAAAGGCAAAATAACAACAAAAGTAACAGAAAAATGAAAGCTTTAAACAGATGGGTGAGTAAAATGTGGCATCTGTCTTCACCATAGGTACCAAATGTCCATCCTGGTCATGTGATGGATGTTAATGACTATGTTGAAGGATGAGGAATTTGGCTTTGAGCTACTATAAAGTGGGAGGGGCAGTTGAAATTGAGACATAAAGATCAGTCCCTTGTGGGAAGAACACTCTAAATAAAAGAGAGATGAAAAAAAATCAGTCTTTTAGAGAAAGACTTCAAGAATAAAATTCAATTTTCTCTGAATTTATTAATGTGGGATTCAAAATACAGAATAATCATTCGAGAAAACCTAAAATGAGAAGTTAAAAGAGTGCCTTTCCAAATGTATAAAAAAATTGTGGAGTAGTCATACAAAGGAATATTATATAGCCATAAGCATAAACAAATTATTGCTCCACACAACATGTTTGAATGTGGTAGAAAAATTCTTAAAATAAGACAATCAGATCACCTTATGATTTGCATTCTCTAGTTTTATAAAATTTGAGCAATGGCAGGAAAACATCAGTGTTATTAGCAGTCAGAACGGTTATCTTGGAGGGACAAAATGACTTGAAGATTTCTGGTGTGCTGAAAACACTAATTCTTTGCTGATTGCACATGCATGTTTAATTTATGAAAATTCATCTACATATTTATGAACTGCACATATTTCAACATATACATCACTATTCTTTAAAGCATTTGTGTATATAAAAATGGAAGACTTTGATATGATTGTATTTGGTGTGGCATTAGTAGATCTATTGACCATGGACATATTTCCATTTATGGAGTCCCAGTCTGCTCAACCTGCACATTCATTTGGGTTTAGAATCACAATTAAATGCACAGTATAAAACAGGAATGCCCTTGTTTTAAGTTGACTTTGTTTTAAGAAAGAATTTACGAGAATAACAATATAGCATTTAAAGCAACAGCACCATATATTTTTTGAGATATAAGTGCAAATTTAAATTCCTTAACAGTTTGATATGTGGTCATGAAAAATAAGGTTGTGTATTTGCCCACACTTATCAATGATGGTTTGCCATTTGTTAACTTGGTCAGAATGTGTCCACACATATAGCCTGAGGCACCAGCTCTCCTGATCACAGTCTTTTAATTTGATCAGACTTTTTCTTCCTCTTTGAAGGTGCACGGCTTGAGCATGGTCAGTTTCCTTGAAAATAGCTCCCTCTTGTGTCCCTATCTAAGTTAACAAGTCCTTATTATGCCCAAGGTGAGGTTCCAGAAAAATCCTTTCCACTTTCAGGCCACACTAACTCCAGTTTCCTAAACCCCAAGCACATTTTACTGTAATGGGACCGGTGATGGTGGAGTCATCAAAAATGCTGAGCACCTAAGGTGATGGAGAAATTCAAGTAAATCATACACACTTGTGAACATCACCTGGGCAATTGTGAGCTGATTATATTCACAGATGGGTTACAAGATGCAAATCAGTCAATGTGAAAAAAAAAAAACTTCCCATAATTGTCTTCTCTGAAGTATCAGCAACAAATCATGAGTTATCTGTAACCCCTATATCATACCAACATTCACAATTTTAGACACTATTCTGATCCCCTCAGTAGCTACCTGTATGATCCATTCATACTCACACATGGTCCAAGAACAAAGCAGAGTCAGACAAAAGGAGCAGACAGTGAAAATGCCTTTACCTTCATACTCCTGTAGGTGTTTAAAAACAATGATCCTGGTTTCCAGCCATGGAGTGTAACAGTTGTCCACTGCCAGTCGTAAGCCATGTGGTTTAATTCTAAGGTAGTATTCATTTTAAGGTTATAAAAGAAACAATATGATAAACCCAAGAAAGGAATGCTCCTTAGAAATATTAAATAAATTGCTGTTAATCAGGAAGTCATCAAAAAATCCTGGTTGATGTCTTTTCTCCAAATGATTCAAGTGGTTTTGGGGTAAATCTTAAAATGTGGCTTCACTTAGATTCCCCCTTTTTAATGGAAAATAAATTTGGGGCTTCTCCCAGCTTTGAACACAACTCATCACCAAACCTAAAAGAAACAGCTAAGAATATCATTATCTGGTTTGTGAAGCTAAGTCAGATAAGAGTGATACTTTCCTTTTCTGATTTCTTTATCCATCTTTGTGCCTCCTTTCTATCAACCACAATTCCTTCCTATGTCCACCCTAGTACGCTGCCTGCTGACCCAGTTCTGTATCTCCTTGATGGTGATACTGAAAAACCACAAAGATGACCTTGGCATGGCTTCCGTTGTGTATATTTCCGGGAAGAAGGAATAAGTTTTAAAACGTAATGTATTTTATATTTTAGGCAAAGGAGAGTAAGAGTTACATACTTTCAGTCATAAAATAAATAAGTAATGGGGAGGTAACGTACCACACGAGGAATGTAGTCAATAATATTTAGTAACTTTGTGTAATGGTAGATGGTAACTACACTTATTGAGGAATCATTTCTTAATGTATAAAACCTCAAACCACTATGATGTATACCTGAAACTAATAGGATATTGTATGTCGATTTTACTTCAATAAAAATGTAGTGGATTTCTGAATAACAAACTGAAACAGTTTATTGACATTTTTTATAAATACTGCCTAATTTCTTAAGGAACTTTCTACCATAGTCTTAATTAGCAAAGAAAGATAATACAAAGACCTACATGTACTTCACTCTCAAATTGTCCTGTTATTAACATCTTGTGTTATAATAGTACATTTGACACCATTAATTAACCAATATTGATGTATTATTATTAACTAAAATTCATTATTTATTAAGATTTGCTCATTTTTTACTTACTTGCTGTCTTGCCAATGGGTTTCATCCCCAGGCAAGTTCACTATGGATTCAATGTGACCAAAGAAATTGACAGCAAAACATTCTTTGGGGTGAAAGGGTTTGTTACCCTGCTTGTTCTCCCAGCGGTAGGTCAAGCATTAGTGTCTCTGCCTCTGCCAAGAACACTGGGCTGAGCTCTCTATATAGCACAGTAATAGCTTATTGCCTAAAGATGCAGAAGCGCTAGCCTAGCAACAGGCCAGTTACATCATCAGGTGGTTTAAGTTCAGTGAGGATCCTGAACATAGGAACCCCAACTTCCCCACACTCCACCCCTCGAGGATTCTCACCTTACAATCTACATGCGTTCAATCTTCCGCAATGGTCCCTGTGCAAGAAAGCTGGAGCACTGTAACCAGATTCCACAATAGCAACAGAGACTAACAACAACTTAGAGATAATAAAAAAATTAAGATACAACAGGATTTTGATACAGGTAACAAAAATTATAATTTTCAAGCCAGAGGAGGTTCTTAATAACAAAAAAATTATAATAATCTTCAAGCTGGAGGAAGTTCTGAATCTACAAAGACTTTAGGAATGATAAGACACATGTTTTAATGACACTAACATAGGTAAATCTTGTCCATCAGGTAGGATGCATGCAAGAGAGTGGTCCTGTGATAGGACTGTAGCGGGAAGTGGGTCCCTTCCAGGTCTAGTATACTATACTTTTTCTCTGTGGGGGTTACTGAAGGGTCTATATATAGTGCTACTGGAGATGCATGCACTGGTCACAATGATAAAACAAAACTCCCCAGTAAGATGCTCTTACTTTCTGACCATTCAGGATATACTACTGTGAGTTTTGGTGGCTACTCTGCTGTTATTCCAGGGATACACAGGAGGCCAGCTTCCACGCCTTGTCCCCAGGGTGCCAGGAGAGCCAGCCATTGTTGGCTTATGTGTTGAAAGATCTGAGGCCACATTTACCCAATGGAGTCTCCAGGGTTCAGTGCAGTTGGGGCTGGCAGCAAGGTATTATTCAGGTGGCTGAACCTCGGCTTCAGTGATTTTTCCTCGGTTTGTACTTGCAATTGTATAGGGGAGGCAGCCATATGTGTTAACATGTCTACGGGGCTCAGGGCTCCCTTTGGGGGTTTGTCACTCAAATGCCATAGCACAGGCCATAAGTGAACTGACCATCCCTGCAGACTGTTGATATCTGACTTTAATCTGGAGTTTAAGAAGCCATTTTGCCTTTCTATCATGCCTGCTGCAGTAGGATTGTATGGCACATGAAACTTTCATTTGATTCTTAGCTGTCACACCCATTCTTGCAGTATATGTCCAGTAAAATGGGTGCCCTGATCATTCTCAATTACTTGTGGTTGGCCAAAGGCAGCAAAGAGACACTCTAGGCTTCTTTTGGTCATTTGCTGGTCTGCACAACAGGTAGGAAAAGCAACCAGAAGTCTAGTAGCTGTGTTTACACAAGTCATAGCATACTGATATCTTTCTGACACAGGTAGAGGCCTAATATAGTCTATCTGTCACTTGACAAGGGGTATTGGCCCCTTAGCTATTGTCTTATGTTGCTGTGGAACTCTGTGTAAGTCTCTTTTGGAGCACACGACACACTTACCAGGCTCTACTAACTTATTTAAAGGTCAAAGGCAAGTTCTTCTTGCTTTTCACTAGTATGTCACTGAGTTCTTCACTCAGGGGGCTACTAGAGAAGGCACTACGCTGCTGTAGGTAAGCACCCCACTTGGCTAGTGTAGGTGTTTGTGCCACACCACTCCTTGGCTTTTGGGTCTAGCCTTCTACCCACCCCAAGATGGGATAGGTGGTGGGCCATTCCAATGATGGGTTCTGTAGCCAGCAAGGCATGATACACGGCAGCCAGTTGTTTTTCTTTCAAAGTATATCATACGTCTGCCTCTTTCCAGAGTTGTGACCAGAATCCAACAGGTTGGCGAGTTCGTTCAAGCCACTGCCAGAGACCCCAGCTATAACCGTCTTCACAGGGTCTTGCTTGGTCTATCACACTCAAGGCCTGCACAGCCTTGACTGCCTGTTTTGCTGTAGTAAAGGCAAATGCACATGTCTCATCCCAGTCCAACTGGTACAAGGGCTTCAGAATTTGTGCTAAGGATAAACACTCTCCAGGAGCCTAGAAGACCCAGAAACTCCTGTAGCAATGCTACAGTTGTAGGGGTAGGAAAGGCCTGAACTTTATCTATAACTGCTTCTGGTATAACTTTGGCCCTACCTGACCAGACAACCCCCAAGAATTTGACAAACCAGGTCCTGAACCTTGGTGCTGTTCACAAACCATCCTTTCTCCTGTAGATGTTGCAGCAGTCTAGGTGCTGCACCTTCTAGATCTGAAAGGGAATCACGTGTGAGCATGACATCATCAATATAATGGTCAGCTGCACTGTTGGTGGTTTCTCCCTTGTAGCCAAGTCCTGGGCTACAAGTCCATGACAGATGGTGGGGCTGTGGAGGTATCCCTGTGGGAGGACGGTGGAAGTCCATTGCCATCCTTCTCACATGAAGGCAAACTGTTCCTGACTTCCCTGATCAATATCAATGGAAAAGAAGGGATTAACAAGATCTACCCCATAATGGTATGTTCCTAGTTCATGGCTGAGGGTATTTATCAAGCCTGCAATAGAGGGGACAGCAGCATGCATAAGGGGTATAACTTTATTCAGTTCTCTGTAATCTACAGTCATAAGCCAGCAGCCATCTGCCTTTTTTACTGGCCACAGTGGGGAATTGAAAGGACTATGGGTGGGCTTTATAATACTCACTTTTTCCAGCTCCTGGAGAGTTTCTCCAATCTTTTTATGCCTTCCAGGCAGTTTGTATTGTTTGGTATTAGTCACCCACCAAGGCACAGACAAAGCTATGGGTGGGTGCCTAGCATGTCCCTTCAGAACTGCCTTTACTACACGTGCTCTCAGTCTGAACTCACCTTCAGTGGTCCGCAACCATAGACCCTGCAGGATATAAATTCCCAAAATATACTCAGGGATAGGAGATATATACACAGTATACTCTTTTGGGGGTAGATGCCCTATTCCCAAAAGGATTTGGCTTTTTTCACCCTGATAGCCTTATCCCCATATCCATCTATGATAGTGGGTGTCTCGGGGAACTGCTCAGGGTTACTATGAATCAATGAAGATTCAGACCCAGTGTCTACTAGAGCCAGGACATGTTGTGTGTCCACTGGGGATTAATGGATAGCTATTTCAACATGTGGCCTCCGGTACCACCCCTAGTCCCTCAGGGCAGATACTTTGACCTTCCTCTCAGTCAAACTGTGTTCCCTAATCACTTTCCTGTGTGGGCTTCAGTGAGGTTAGCTCACTCTCCAGCAGGAAGTCTCATAAATACACAGGCTGGACTTGTGGCTCTGTCTCTGACCTCTGCCTCTTCCCCCTTCAGAACACCTGGCAGAGGTACTGTCTCATTCTGTAAGGAATCTTTTACCTCTTCAATGGCACCTTGCTACTGGCATTCTCGTGCTGCCTCCTCTCGCATCAATGCCATTTCCTTCTTCAGGGAATCGACAAGATTGCAGCTCATGTTCTTGTGCTGCCATTTCTTGGGTCTCTTCTGTAGACCTTTTTAATAATGTGAGAAGTAGCCAACCCACATTCCCGACTGCCTCACAGGCACTCTATTTCTCAAAAGGCCTAACTTACTATATCAAGGGCCACCCCTACTGCCTCAAGTGTCATGTCCACTTGCCTTCAGTCCTGGGGTTGGCTCCAGTCCTCTAGGAGGCAAGCCACCTCAAACCACATACCCATTGGGGGACAATCCACTGTCTACCCATTCACAGGGGCAGCCTGCTGAACACCCCTTCCATAAAGGCAGCCTTTTTCCTTGGTCAACAATGAACCCTGATGACTTTTGCCAGTTGTCTTGCCAATGGATTTCAGCCCCAGGCAAGTTCACTATGGATTCAATGTGACCAAAGAAATCGACAGTAAAACGTTCTTTGGGGTGAAAGGGTTTATTACCTGGCTTTTTCTCCTGGTGCTAGGTCAAGCACTAGCATCTCTGCCTCTGCCCAGAGCACCGGGCCGAGCTCTCTATATAGTACAATAATAGCTTATTGCCTAAAGGTGTAGAAGCAGTAGCCAAGCAACAGGCCAGTTACATCATCAGGTAGTTTAAGTTCAGTGAGGATCCTGGCCACAGGAACCCCAACTTCCCCACACTTGCCTTTCTCAATTCCAAGATCCTATCAAGGATGCCACATGACATTTAATAGTCATGTCTCTCTAGGGTCATGGCAGTGATAAAAACTTCTCTTGTTTTTGTTTTTGACAATTTTCAAGAAAACTGGTCAGGTATTTTGTAGTATGATCTTCAGTTGGTATTATCTGATGTTTCTTGCATTATCTGACTGGGATTGTGGGTTTTGGAGAGAAAAATTATGTAAGTTGTCAGGTTTCTCCACTGTTTATCTCTTTGCCCCCCTTTCGACACTATACTCTTCGGAATAAAGTTATTATGCGTAGCCCACACCTAAGAAGTGGGAAGCTATGCTTCACGTTCTTAAGGGTGGAGAATCTTCATAATTGTTAGGAATTTATCTGTAAGGGATATTGTTTATAATCCACCATTTATTTATTTATTGAATCATTTATTTATCACAGTATGAACTCCTGGATATGTATATTAGATCAAAGATTGAATATAATACTACTTCATTTATTTTGTAGCTCAAATTTTCTAATTTTGATTATTGGGAACTTTTTCTGTTGGATTATATGTCCTTTTGACGTACAGCCATCCTTGTTTCTTTTCCCGCCCATGAGCACTTCTTTACTCTTGCAATGCATGATGCTCCAAACTCATCTTATTTATTTCCTCCCCAGTCTTATACTCAGCCATTTTTCCAGGAGAGCTAACTGATATCTATTGTTCCATTTAGACTACAGCCAATGGTCCCTAATATTCTAGGCAAAAATTCCTGGACAGCTCAATCATTTTTCTTCCCACTGTTATAACCATTGAATATAATCATTACCTGCCCTAACACCGTCTTCCCAGTCCCATTCAGCATCATTGGATTTCAGCTGTTCTATTACAACTGTCCTTGCAAATTCATCAGTTACTTCCATATGCTCATTTATTCAATCCTCATGTGATTTCAGTCACACTCACATTCTTCCTAGAAACTCTGTTTCCTTGGACTCTGTAACAGCACACTTTCCTATTTTTTCTCTCTTTATAGTCTATACACCTCTCTGGATCTTCTGTTTAGATTCTTGTCCTTCACATTATTTTTAAAGGCAGAATGTCTTAACACTCTTGTCTACACTGTCTTACTGTCTTTTCTTATAACCCTATATTCTCTTGATAATTATGTCAAGGGGTCAGCAAAATTTTTCTCCGTAAAAGTCCAGAGAGTAAATATTTTCGGTTTTGTGGGTCATCTGGGTTTAGTCACAATTACTTAATTATGGGTTATAGTGCAAAAGCAACTATAGACAATGCATAAACCAATGGGTGCAGCAATTTAAAAAAACATTTAATTTACAAAAATAGGTGACTTGGCCCTTTGGCCAAAATTTGCTGGTTGCTGATCTTGTTCAATCTGATGAATTTTATTTGCCTCTATCCTATTACAATATATGTACTTTCTAGACAAAAATATTTTGTTACCTGTAAGATCTTCATTCACCTCAATATTTAATATCTCCACTTACCTCTAAGATAGACTCTCAAATTAATGACTTTAAACTGTAAGTCACAATTTTCACTTCAAACATTCTTCTATCTCAAAAAATGCCAAAATCATTTTCATACTCTTTCAAGACAGAACATTATGAATTACATTTGACTTCTTCCTTGTCATGATCACCCACATCAAATCAGTTATAAGCTTATGTCAATTATTTTACACAAATATAACATAAATAATGGACCTAAAAAGCTATCCAAGGGAAAAAAAAGCACATGTCAAAACAAAGAGTTTCATATGAATGTTCACAGATGCATTACTCATAGTAGCCAAAATCTGGAAACAATCAAATACTGATCAACTGGTAAATGGCCATACAAATTGTAGTGTATATATACTATATAGAAGGCTAGTCAGAAAACAAATAAAATATTGGATCCCTACTTAAAATAGGCTTTGTGAAAGAAGTTGAACACAGTAGATTCTACATAAATTATATGATTGCATTTGTATGAAAATCTAGGGCAAAAAAATTATAGTGATAAAATGAAACAAAACAGATATGTGATTCTGCAGTGCAGGAATCGTGGGGTTGGGGGATCAACCACAAAGGCACTGAAGGGAATTCTTTGGATCATCTTGTCTGTTCAATATCTCTATTGTGGTGGAGGTTTGGTGACTATATAAAAATTTTCAAAATTCATAAAACTGAATGTCATAAAAGAGATTTTTTGGTATATAAATGATACCTCAACAAAACTGTAAAAACAAATAAAATAGAAAAAAATTCATCTCTGCTCTGTTGAAAACATTTTCTGCCATTTGAATATCTTGTGGGTTAACATGACCTGCATAACCATGTTATACACACTTGCCTTTCTCTCAGCACTGCCCCCAAACCAGTTTTATTCTGTTTGTCTGCATCAACTTTACCAACTAGGTTTCAGTTTAATAAAGATTCAGTGACTTCTCTTTCGTTGGGTTCCTTTCATAAGGAATACTTTCTTCCTTTTCTGCCACCTTCCTTAGCTAGCCTATGCACAACCTTCAGGAATTTAAAAGATTTGAGATAACTCCATAGGGGAAAGTTCTCATGATAAAATTTATTTAGGTCTCTTGTTAATTGTTGTTATAATAAACTACAAAAAATGTCACTGTCTTCAAAATTGTCATTATTTATTCAGTATTTTTTCCACTCTGTTAGTTGTTCAAATTCATCATTCAAAGATATCTTTCTTGACAAAAGCCATATTATTTCACTTATCTGTGGAATCTAAAAATAAATAAATAAATGAACAAAACAATAGTAGACTCAGAGACACTGAGAAGTGGTGATTAACATGGGCAAGGGGTTGGGTGTGTGGGAATGGGTGTTAAAGGGGCACAACAATCTCACTCATAATATATGTATGTGGGTCATGGGAATGGAAGTGTAGCATGGAGAATACAGAATATAGTCAATGGTTCTGTAATATCTTTCTATGTTGACAGATAGTAACCGCACTAGTTGGGGTGAAGATTTAATGATGTGTGTAACTATTGAGCCACCGTGTTGTATACTTGAAACCAAAACAGTATTGTGTATCAACTATACTTCAATAAAAAAAGATGATGTCTTTCTTGTTCATTGTTTTTATATTGCAAAACACCCAGTGAAGAATAGGTTCTCAAATATATGCTAAATAAATGTACAATTAAAAAAAAATGAATTGGAATCTGGTATATTAGTTTATTAGGACTACCATGACAAAATGCCACTGACTAGTTGCTGTAAACAACCAAAGTTAATTTTCTCACAGTGCTATAGGCTGGAAGTCTAAGATCCTGTTTTGGGCAGGTTTGATATGCACATGGCTGCCTCCTTGCCATGTCCTAATATAGCCTTTCCTTTTGTGTGTGTATCCCTGGTGTCTCTTTTGTGTGTGAATTTCTTCTTCCTATCAGGGCACCAGTGAGAGTGGATTAGGGCCCACCCTAGGAACCTCATTTTAAATTAATCACTTGTTAAAAGGACTTAACCTTCAAATACACTTACAGGGACTCTGGGTGTTGGGGCATCAACATATGAAATTGCAGGTTGTGGTGGGGCACAATTCAGTCCTAACATCTGGGGACTGAAATCAAATATAGATAGCAAAGTTCATATTGGATTTTTGTGTTTGTTTTTTGTTGTTGTTGTTTTGTTTTGATCTAACACTCACTATTGAGAGTGATTTCTTAAAGAAAAGGATGATTCCTTGTTTCCCTTTCTATCTCTCTGCACCTAATAGCTTGGCATTTAGCAGAGAATGAAAAAAAATGTTAAATTTAATTGCATACACTAAATTAAACTCAAGGGCACAAAATGAGCTAATTTGCTATTGAACAATTGCCACTTCCTTAACATATACAAATTCTTAATGCATTACTTCTATAAAACTCATACAAAACTTGAGGGAGAAACCAGTATCCTCTCTGTGATTGTCTTAAAAATTTTTCATTCATCTTCTTACACAATTTTATGTGTTAATGAAATACATAACCATTCAAAACTATCCTCTGGATATTTTCAATGCTGTTCTTTTAAATTTTCTATCTTGGATTCTGCTGAGAAGTAATGAGAACATGTGAAAACCACCAGAATTGCCACAGAGAAGTAATCAAACCAACTTTATTTTTTAAGATTAAGTTTTAAAATTAATCAAGTCTTAGATAATGCATTATATGTTTGCTCAGCATACTAAGTTTGCAAGTCTTTCTAGCATGATAATTCACTTTATTATTTAAAATCATGCATATATACTTATGCCAAACTATTTCAACTGTTTGGGGAATCAGTAAAAATCTGCCTTACATGTGTGGGTTCTATTAGTACTCTTTTTTTTATTTATAATTTCTTTTGGTATCATTAATCGACAATTACATGTGCAATATTACGATTATTAAACTACCCTCTTCATAAGGTCCCCCCCACCAACCCCATTACAGTCACTGTCCATCAGCGTAGTGAGATGCTATAGAGTCACTACTTGTCTTCTCTGAGTTGTACAGCTCTCCCCGCACACCCCAACATTACATTCCTTTTTGCCCTTTGTCCCTCCCTTCCCACCCATCCTCCTCAGTTCCTTTCCCTTTGGTAACTACTAGTCCATTCTTGGGTTTTGCAAGTGTGCTGCTGTTTCGTTCTATCAGTTTTTACTCCACATATGAGTGAGATCATTTGATATTTGTCTTTTTCCGCTTGGATTATTTCACTGAGCATAATACCCTCTAGCTCCATCCATGTTGTTGCAGATGGTAGGATTTGTTTTTTTCTTATGGCTGAACAATATTCCATTGTGTATATGTACCACTTCTTCTTTATCCATTCATCTACTGATGGACACTTAGGTTGCTTCCATTTCTTGGCTATTGTAAATAGTGCTGCGATAAACATAGTGATGCATCTGTCTTTTTGAAACTGGGATGCTGCATTCTTAGAGTAAATTCCTAGGAGTGGGATTCCTGGGTCAAATGATATTTCTATTTTGAGTTTTATGAGGAACCTCCATACTGCTTTCCACAATGGTTGAACTAATTTGGACTCCCACCAGCAGTGTAGGAGGGTTCCCTTTTCTCCACATCCTCACCAACATTTGTTGTTGTTTGTGTTTTGGATGTTGGCCATCCTCACTGGTGTGAGGTGATATCTCATTGTGGTTTTAATTTGCATTTTCCTGATGATTAGTGATGTGGAGCATCTTTTCATACACCTGTTGGCCATCTGAATTTCCTCTTTGGAGAAGTGTCTATTCATGTCCTCTGCCCGTTTCTTAACTGGATTATTTGCTTATTGTTTGTTAAGGTGCATGAGTTCTTTATATATTTTGGATGTCAACCCCTTATTGAATATGTCATTTATGAATATATTCTCCCATTCTGCAGGATCTCTTTTTGTTCTACTGATGGTGTCATTTGCTGTACAGGAGCTTTTCAGCTTGATATAGTCCTACTTGTTCATTTTTGCTTTTGTTTCCCTTGCCGGGAGAGATATGTTCATGAAGAAGTCGCTCATGTTTATGTCCAAGAGACTTTTGCCTATGTTTTTTTCTAAGACTTTTATGGTTTCATGACTTACATTCAGGTCTTTGATCCATTTTGAGTTGACTTTTGTGTATGGGGTTAGACAGTAGTCCAGTTTCATTCTCTTACATGTAGCTGCCCAGTTTTTCCAACACCAGCTGCTGAAGAGGCTGTCATCTCCCCATTGTATATCTAAAGCTCCTTTATCAAATATTAATTGACTGTATATGTTTGGGATAATGTTTGGATTTTCTATTCTATACCACTGGTCTGTGGGTCTGTTTTTATGCCAATACCAAATTGTCTTGATTAGTGTGGTTTTGTAGTAGAGCTTGAAGTCAGGGAGAGTAATTCCCCCTTGTTTGATTCCTCCTTCTCAGGATTGCTTTGGCTATTCGGGGTCTTTTGTGGTTCCATATGAATTTTAGAATTATTTGTTCCAGTTCATTGAAGAAAGTTGTTGGTATTTTGATAGGGATTGCATTGAACCTGCAGATTGCTTTAGGTAGTATAGCCATTTTGACAATATTTATTCTTCCTAGCCAAGAGCATGGGAAGCATTTCCATTTGTTAGTGTCCTCTTTAATTTCTCTCAAGAGTGTCTTGCAGTTTCAGGGTATAGGTCTTTCACTTCCTTTGTTAGGTTTATTCCTAGGTATTTTATTCTTTTTGATGCAATTGTGAATGGAATTATTTTTCTGATTTCTCTTTCTGTTAGTTCATCATTAGTGTATAGGAAAGCAACAGATTTCTTTGTGTCAATTTTGTATCCTACAAATTTGCTGAATTCAGATATTAGTTCTAGTAGTTTTGGAGTGGAGTGTTTAGGGTTTTTATGTACAATATCATGTCATCTGCAAATAGTGACAATTTGGCTTCTTCTTTACCAATCTGGATGCCTTGTATTTCTTTGTTTTGTCTGATTGCCATGGCTAGGACCTCCAGTACTATGCTGAATAACAGTGGAGAGAGTGGGTATCCCTGTCTTGTTCCCGATCTTAGATGAAAAGCTTTCAGCTTCTCATTGTTAAGTATGATGTTAGCTGTGGGTTTGTCATATATGGCCTTTATAATGTTGAAGTACTTGCCCTCTATACCCATTTTGTTGAGAGTTTTAATCATAAATGGATGCTGAATTTTGTCAAATGCTTTTTCAGCATCTATGGAGATGATCATGTGGTTTTTGTTCTTTTTGTTGATGTGGTGGATGATGTTGATGGATTTTTGAATGTTGTACCATCCTTGCATCCCTGGGATGAATCCCACTTGATCATGGTGTATGATCCTCTTGATATATTTTTGAATTCGGTTTGCTAATATTTTGTTGAGTATTATTGCATCTACGTTCATCAGGGATATTGGTCTGTAATTTTCTTTTGGTGAGGTCTTTGACAGGTTTTGGTATTAGAGTGATGCTGGCTCCATAGAATGATTTTGGATGTATTCCCTCCTATTTTTTTGAAAACTTTAAGGAGAACGGGTTTTATTTCTTCTCTATATGTCTGGTAGAATTCAGAGGTGAATCCATCTGGTCCGGGGGTATTGTTTTTGGGTAGTTTTTTGATTACCGATTCAATTTCATTGCTGGTGATTAGTCTTTTTAGTTTTTCTGTTCCTTGTTTGTTCAGACTTGGAAGGTTGTGTTTTTCTAATAAGTTTTCCATTTCTTCTAGGTTTTCCCACTTGTTAGCATATAGATTCTCATAATATTGTCTTATAATTCTTTGTATTTCTGTGGGGTCCATCGTTATTTTTCCCTTCTCATTTCTGATTCTGTTTGTGTGTAGATTCTCTTTTTCTCTTAATGTGTCTGGCTAGGGGTTTATCTATTTTGTTTACTTTTTTCAAAGAACCAGCTCTTGGTTTCATTGATTTTTTCTATTGTTTTATTCTTCTCAATTTTATTTATTTCTTCTCTGATCTTTGTTATGTCCCTCCTTCTGGTGACTTTGGACCGCATTTGTTCTTCTTTTGGCAATTTCAGTAATTGTGTCTTTAGACTATTCATTTGGGAATGTTCTTCCTTCTTTAAATAGGCCTGGATTGCAATATACTTTCCTCTTAGAACTGCCTTTGCTGTGTCCCGCAGAAGTTGTGGCTTTGTGTTGTTGTCATTAGTCTCCATATATTCTTTGATTTCTGTTTTGATTTGGTTGTTAACCCATTGATTAATTAGGAGAATATTGTTAAGTCTCCATGTATTTTGTTTTCTTTCTAAAATTTATTTCTAGTTTTATACCTTTGTGATCTGAGAAGTTGTTTGTTAGAATTTCTATATTTTTGAATTTACTGAGGTTCTTTTTGTCACCTAGTATGTGGTCTATTCTGGAAAATGTTGCATGTGCACTTGAGAAGAATGTGTATCCTGCTGCTTTTGGGTGCAGAGTTCTGTAGATATCTGTTAGGTCCATCTGTTCTAGTGTGTTGTTCAGTGTCTCTGTGGCTTTACTTATTTTCTGTCGTGTTGATCTGTCCTTTGGAGTGAGTGGTGTGTTGAAGTCTCCTAAAATGACTGCATTGCTTTCTGTTTCCTCCTTTAATTCTGTTAGTATTTGTTTCACATATGCCGGTGCTCCTGAGTTGGGTGCATATATATTTAAAATGGTTATATCTTCTTGTTGGACTGACCCCTTTATCATTATGTAATGTCCTTCTTTATCTCTTGCTACTTTCTTCATGTTGAAGTCTATTTTGTCTGATAGAAGTACTGCAACACCTGCTTTTTTTCTCCTTGTTGTTTGCATGAAATATCTTTTTCCATCCCTTCACTTTCTGTCTTTGTATATCTTTGGGTTTGAGGTGAGTCTCCTGTAAGCAGCATATAGATGGTTCTTGCTTTTTTATCCATTCAGTAACTCTGTGTCTGTTGATTGGTGCATTCAGTCTATTTACATTTAGGGTGATTATCGATAGATATGTACTTATTGCCATTGCTGGCTTTAGATTCATGGTTACCAAAGGTTCAAGGGTAGGTTCTCTAATATCTAACAGCCTAACTTAACTTTCTTGTTAAGTTGTTGTAAACACAGTCTGATGTTTCTTTATTTCTCTCCTTTCTTATTCTTCCTCCTCCATTCTTTATATACTAGGTGTTTTATTCTTTGCCTTTAGTTAGTAGGTGGTCTGCTTTCTTTGCTATGATTTTATTTTCTCTGGTGACCTCTTTTAGTTTTAGGAGTGCTTCTATCTTGAGAAGTCCCTTTAAGATGTCCTGAAGAGGTGGTTTATGGGAGGCAAATTCCCTCAGCTTTCGCTTGTCAGGAAATTGTTTAATCCCTCCCTCAAATTTAAATGATAATCGTGCTGGATACAATACTCTTGGTTCAAGGCCCTTCTGTTTCATTACGTTAAATATATCATGCCATTCTTTTCTGGCCTGTAAGTTTTCTGTTGAGAAATCTGATGATAGTCTGATGAATTTTCCTTTGTAGGTGATAATTTTTCTCTCTCTAGCTGCCTTTAATACTCTGTCCTTATCTTTGATCTTTGCCATTTTAATTATTATGTATCTTGGTGTTGTCTTCCTTGGGTCCCTTGTGTTGGGAGATCTGTGGGCTTCCGTGGACTGTGAGACTATTTCCTTCCCCAGCGTGGGAAAGTTTTCAGCAATTATTTCTTCAAAGACAGTTTCTATCCCTTTTCCTCTCTCTTCTTCCTCTGGTATTCCTATAATGCCAATATTGTTCCATTTGGATTGGTCACACAGTTCTCTTAAAATTCTTTCATTCCTAGATATCCTTTTATCTCTCTCTGCCTCATCTTCTCTGTATTCCTGTTCTCTGATTTCTATTCCATTAACGTTCTCTTACACCTCATCCAGTCTGCTGCTAAGCCCGTTGATCGCTTGTCTCATCTCTGCGTTGTCTTTCCTCACTTCCCTCACTTCCTCCCTTAGCTCTTGCATATTTCTGTGTAGATCCATCAGTATGGTTATGACTTTTATTCTGAATTCTTTTTCAGGAAGATTGTTCATGTCCATCCCATCAGGCTCCCTCCCTGGGGTAGTCTGGTCTGGGGTTGTCTTGGTAAGCTTTGTTTGTACCATATTTCTCTCTCTTTTCATGGCAACAGAAGTGGTCAGAAAGGAAGAAAGGGAATGAGAGAGAAAAAAAAAAAAAAAAACACCAGCCGGGTGTAGTTTCTGTGTCGATTCTGTAGGTGGTGCTGCTGCTCCACTGTTCTGACTCTGGCTGGGGAGGGAATGAATAGGAGGCTGCTGTTTTGTTTGGGAAGTCTCCGTGCTACTGCTTTTCCCAGCTACAGTCCAAGGGGACCAAAATTCCCCAGGACTCCCAGCCTACATGGCTGAGTGTGCTGGGACTATGCTGCTCCTCCGTTGGGCCCCTGTCTCTTTAAGACCCCTAAAGAAGTGCTTGCTTTTCTTTTGTCCCGGGGAACCAGCTGGGTCGGCCTGCCATCTTGGAATCTGCACCTCTGTCTCTCCAATCTCCGATACACCATGCGAAGTGTTTCAGTGCTCCCGGCGCAGATCACCAGGACTAGTTATTCGGCGTGCCTGTGCTTCCACTCCCTTCCCGCTGTGAAGCCTCTCCTCCAGCCAGTGCGCTGGGGTGGGGGAGTGCTGGGGTCCCGCCGGGTCCCAGCGCCATATCTCACCCACCTCGCAGGGTGCCGAGTCCTCTCAGGCATAACTGCAGGCTGGTGTCATTCTGTATCTTCTGGTCTCTCTTTTAGGAATAGTTGTATTTGCTGTATTTCCATAAATATATTTGGTTTTGGGAGATTTCCACCGCTGTGCTCACGCCGCCGTCATCCCAGAAGTCCTCTCTATTAGTACTCTTTACACAACTTCAAGATGTTTAAGTTGTAGCTACACATATAGGATGAAATTAAATCAGGTTTTCTAGAACATTTATATCTCCCAGAAGTGGAAATATACTTGATCATTTTTTTGGAATATAAAATTAATATGAAAGTTGATGTGATATGGTTTTATAGATTTATAGCATGAATAAATGAACTCAAAATATTTGCTACTTCACTGAATCAGTCAACAATTATCTTTCATAGCATTTGATTTTTTTCATTAAATTTAAAATTGTGCTGCATACATTTTTTTTCAATTTAAAACCTAGAGAAGTATAAAACCTAGGTTGAACTTTTCAAAATATTTATATATGTGTATGAATCTGGGGGGAAAATCCTGGGGCAAAATACCTTTGAAACTGAAATCACTGAAAGGGAGAAATAAAGTGGGAGAAACCATTTATTGCTTATAAGCAGTCATCCACTTCTGCTCTCCTCTGTCTCTCATGACCCAGCTGCAGAAAAAGGGACCCCATACAACCTCTCATGTTCAGATATGCTCTCACACCCCCTTGTAATTACCTACTGACATGGAGATGGACTACTTCTCTCCACCCTTTGGAACCAATTGATATGGAGATGCACTAAGGCCAGGTGAGAGATTCTGGAAATGTTGCAATTTTACCCACAATGTATCTTCCATAACAACTGACAAACAAGTAATATTTTTTTGTTCACTAATGGGATGATAACTAAATCTTTTGTTTTCTTTTCTTTAGTTTTTGGTAACAAAATTGGTTGATATTTTTCAACAGCTTTACCATTTCTGTTTAAGCAATTTTCTGAACCAAAGTGGATGCACTGATATTTCTCCATGTAAATGACGAAACAATAACAACCTAGACTAGAAGGGAAGGCCAGCATCAAATAGGGATTAAGAGTTGTCAGATGTGTAATGAAAGGACAAATAAAGAATTATCTGGAAACAGGTAAGAGAATGTTAGATATAAAAGCAACGATTGGAACAGAAGGAAGAGGAAGTCTTCATCTAGTGAGGCTTTCTGCTCTACTCTGTCCCCAGCTCCTGGTTCTTCAGTGGGTAAAAGTGTCACAGGCCAAGAGCCATAACTATCATGGGCTTACCTCATTAGTCTGTCCTGTTAGGGATTATTGTTTTGTGGTATCTGCCATTCATTAACAAGAAACTGTTACTTAATGCATACTATTGTTTTACATTATTTGTGGTGGTAGGACTAGTTTGGTACCATTTACTTTATCTTTACTAGAATTAGAAATTTTATTTCATTTTTAAATGTACTTAAAATATATTTTGCTAATGAAAATTTACACTGAGCAATTTTTCATCTAATAGGGTGTTCAAATATTCTCTTTCCTGGTTTATCTATTTAACTGTTTTCATTCCTTCAAGTGACCTTTTAAGCCCAGAGCTTGTCATTTTTCTAGTCTCAGTCACTGTCATTGTTCACACCCCACTTAGACGACTCATTCAAACTGTACTAGTCACAGAGGCCACTCACTCGGCCCAAGTCTTGTCTGTAGTCGGTTACTTTAGTGATAATTTCACTGTTTTGCCACTGTGTGTTGTAGACTATTAATTCCTGTTTCCAAGAGGAACAGAATCATCTTTTCCTTCACATCCAACTAGTTCAGATAAGCAATCCCAGATTACAGTTTAAGGATCTGTTACCTAATTTTCCTGTTAAACAGTATACCCATTGGTATTCAATACAGGGAAAAGAATAGTCTATGTATTTTACCAGAAAGAATTAAGTATAGGAATTTAGGTTAACAATCTTAGGAATGGCTGTGTATTAGTTTGCTAGAACTGCGATTACAAAAAGACCACAGACTGTGTGATTTAAACAAAGAGATTTATTTTCTCATAGTTCTGGAGGCTAAAGGTCAAAGATCAAGGTCCTGCCAGGGTTGGTTTCCTCTGTGGTTTCTCTCCTTGGCTTGAAAATAGCCCCCCTCTTGTTGCCTCTTCACATAGCTGTCCCTCTGAGCATGTCCCTCTGTGCCCTAGTGCAGCTCTGTATGTACTACTCTTCTCTTCTTAGAAGGACACCAGTTAGATTTCATGAGGTCACCCTAATGACCTCATGTTAAATAACTGGCATTTTTTAAAGGCCCTATCTCCAAACACAGTCACATGCTGGGGACTGCAACATGTGAATTTTAGGGGGATGCAGTTCATTACTCAGAACATTTTCATTTTCATTTGTGATAACAGGTAGGATATACAATGTCTCAGTTGTTACTCTAGAAATGACTTCCAGAACATCACAAAATTGACTCTATAGGGAAATTACTGCCTCTGCCACAATCAGGAAGATGGGAAATCAGGAAGCCACAACTGGAACCAAGGAATTCCAGCCCACTGTTAAAACTGGTAGCAGGGATCAGGAAATGACTAAGAAATGCACTGCAAAATTTTTGACATTCTACTCAGATCTAGTTAAAATACTTTAAATCATATCTTTTTAAAATGCTATTGTATTTTTAGCCTAATTGCAATCATGATTGCTTCAATTTTCTTGATTCTTTGAGTGCCGAATAGACAGGTATTATAATTTAGTTTGGTTTAAATATTGTCATTAATTGTGTACACACCTATCTCAATATATCACCATTTTTCTCATTGACAGTCAAATTTAGTCTTCAATTGTTAGACTTTACCTTTCAAATATTCATTTTGCAATCATATTTAATGAGCATGTTAAAAATTGTGCATTTGTAAAATGAATTTCCCATCTGGAAATACAATGTTTTTAACTCAGAACATTTTCATTTTCATTTGTGATGCAGACAGTTTGAAATCTGTAATCAACTTTGATTCTAATTTCTGACACTCTTTTTCAGGTTCACTGTAATTCATTCTGTAAGGTAAATATCTTAGTTGGAGTAGTTGAATATGTGAGACATATTCAAGTAGAAGTTTAAACATGAGACAGGTTGGGATGGAAACTGTAAAGTACATTTTACAACAAATTAACCCGAGTGTGGAGGAATCATGGAAATGCAACACCATAATTTAAGTATTTTTGAGTAATCCCTTCAATTCATTTGTTAGTTTTTACTATAAATAATTGGGCATAGTAATTCCCAAAGCTATTAAAAATAAAGGATTCTGTTTAAATACAATGACTGTTTTCTAAAAGTACTTTGTATTGCATTGAGTTGTTTATCAGAGTAGATTCCATATTAGTTATATTTCTCATTACTGTGTTGGTGAAGATAAGAAGGAAAAACAGATGCATTTGGGATAAAAATCTAAATTGCCTTTTCATAACTAATTGTGGGGTTGACATACTGGCCCAACACGTATGTCTCAGAGCCTCCATCTCTCCTTTCTCTTGTCCTGTTTCATTACCCTTTCAGCCCAGAAAGAGGCACTGGGGCCCACCGAGTGAGCAGACCCTAACTGAGATTACATCGTATTTACTTAGGCTCAGTTCTCTATGTTGAAAGGTCAAGGGCTTTCTTTCGTTCCTTCTTCTTTATGCATCAGAAAAATAAGATAGATTGCAAAGAATAGAAGTATGCATGGGTAGTCAGATGTACATGTAATATACTAATCTGCTAATCCTAGAATCTAGGGGGTAAAAATGTGGGTGCATTCTTTTATCTGTATGGTTAAAATTTTTCATAATAAAGTATTTTAAAACTAAAATGGTATATCTTCTTTCCATTACTACCTTTAGATTGTTTAGAAGGAATAGAGTGATCATCTGGAGGCTTGCCCACCTATAAACATCTACAACAAAGAAATGTGTTTGAAATTGCTCAAATGTAGGGAGCATATAAAGTTGAGAAATCTTAATAAAAGGATGTATGTATCTCTTTGCTAACCTCCTAGCTATCCACTGAGAGAGGGGGCAGTTCCCCTCCCTGCCGCCCCATTTTGGGAAATAATTGCTTTCTATATACCAATCATTGGAAAACGAAATACATATATACCTTTAAAAAATCCAAAAGTATTAAAAAATGGCCTGTCAGGTTTCATTAAGCAGTCATGGGCTACCTTAAGTTTTAGAAGTTTACAAAACTAAGATGTCCTTCCTCATCATCACCTTTAGCTGATATCTAACAAATGTTTTATTTATTTGACTGCTGTTTTTTTTTCCCTCTTCCCTATCAGAGAAATATATCACCTGTTTTTCTTTTCCATAGGCATTAAAGCAAAATTATCTAGTCCATCCACTAGTGTGTTTGTCTCCTTAATTTATAATCCCATTTTACTCCTCCTTCCTCTATTACTTTTTCAGTGAAATTGGAGAAATAAGGTAGAACAAACATAATACTCCATTGAGTGGATAAGAAATAAGACAGAAAATCCTCTGTAGTAGAGGTGAAATCACATATTTGATACAAGAATTTGTGGAAAGAGAAATGAAATGAGTCCCAATTAAACCATGCACCAAGTTTAGTAGACCTAGTGTTTATTTTTCATTAACAATTGGGAGAGGATACTCCTGGAAATAGAGTGTTTTAAAGGAAGATTCCTGGCTTCATGTTAATTAAAAATCAGAACTAACTCCAGACTGAGTAAAGAAATAGCAGTTGCTTTTTCAGCATAGGCAAAACATCAGAAAGAGTTTCATGACATTTAATTGCAATGTGTGAATTTGAAGTTAATAGTAATATACCCTAATAATTTATCACTCTGCATTAAAAAATAACTGCATAACTATTCATGGCCTATGGGGTTTGGATATCAAAATGTTTCTTCAGTTAACAAATTTCTGTTATTAGTTTGTTTTTTCTTTATTAATTGTAAGTAAAATAATGGTTCACATTTTCCTAAACATGAAGGTTCAAACATATATAAACAAGTCCTTTCCAAAACTGCAAATCAATCTATTTTGTCTTTTCTGAATTCTCACTTTTTTATATTGAAATCTTTATTCTGCCATTGAAATAATAAAATCCATTGTGTACATTTAAAAATAGGATTAGTAAAATGTCAATATGTACCTTAGAGGGAATAATGCACTTGCATTGTAAATGTTGGAGAAAAGGGGAAATATAATTTCAATATAAAATATTTTTATATTTTCCAAAAATTTTGTAAGAAACATCTATGTAAACTATATAGAGAAACAAATCAAATACATTTTTATTCCAGAAACAGAATGCTTTACAGAATTTTGATTTAAAGCATACTGATACACTATGTATTTTAAGAATCAAGTATTTTAAAAATTATTACACACATACTCAATTTTCAAAATGTAAACATATCTATATTAAGGGAGGGAAGCCCTGGTTGAATTAAATAAAATCACTTCTAGTATCTAGTTGTCTGCTCCAACAAAACAAAACAGTTTCAAAGTAGCAAACTGAAGTAGACTTTCTAAAATGCACTCCAGAAAAGATAACTGACTTTTCAGACTACAGGCTTATCAAACTAGACATGTTACAGTTGCCATCTTTGCTGATGTATTATTTTGATTAGAGAAACCATATGGGAAAACATGATTATAATTAGTTTTCTCTCATGTATACCACTTAGAACAGTTAGTGTAAAGCCCTACATTTAGAACTCCGGTTTTAAAGGCCAAGAATACTAAAATGTGACTATGCTGTGAAACAGCAAAGTTCACAAAATTTATGGTTTCATTCATCTTCATTGAAGAACTAGTGAAATTTGAAGTTTCTATTCCCAACAATGTGATTAAGTTACAAATGCTTAAGGGAATTTATCAATAACCTGCCTCTCCTATCTCCTAACTTCATGGTCAGGGTCCATCCGACAGAAGGATGACTCTCCTGCAGTTTGAAGTATTATTTAGCCCTTTGCTCAGCCAGTTATGATGGGGTTCCCATCTCCTTTAAAGACTCCCAGGCATTTGCTGGCCATCATGGCTATAAGACACAGGGCACATCACAAAAGGGCGAGCAGAGTCCACCATCTGTGCAGGAAAATGAGGGTTTAGTTGGGGGACTGTAGCAATATGGAGAGACATTAAAAACTTGATCATATATATGACTTGTTCCCATTGTTTGTCCGCATTATAATTAGCTCCCACAGTACAACATAGGGTCACTATTATTTGTAGGTATAAAATATACTTAATGCTCCCTAAGAGCCTAGATATACATCCGATCAATTACAGAGTCTCTTTCAAGGTGGTTGTAAGTCACAAGTCCCTGAAAACCCAAGGTAATAGGAAAATAAAAGCATAGCCCCTGCGACCCCAGCTGGTCCCAAGGCAATAGCAGATATTCACCATCTCTCCTCCACCAAACTGTTCTAAATACCTTTCTCCTTTTTACAATACTTTGGCTGTTTTAGATTGCTTGCCTGGTGGGCAGACTGAGGCCTTAATCCCTAAAGGGTCTGAACTCTCTAATGCCTATCATTGTCAGGTTTTACTTTTATAATGTCCAACGAATTTATTACTTGACTAGGAAACACTAAAGGTACCAGATTCTCTGGATTCCAGGGTAATTCTTTTTGCTCTCTTCCTGTGGTAGTAAGTTTAGCTTTTCATGGTAAAGAGGATTGCTTATTTTGACCAGTAAACTATTCGTTTTTCTTTGCCTGCTTGTCCGCTACAATGAAGAATCCAAAATATCTAATTGTTGCACACATTCCAGATCAATGAGTTATTTACCATGTTCTGTTGTGAAGAGTTCCCTCTTTGCTACGAATAGTTCTTGTAACCCTGCAGATCACAAGTTCTTAAGAATGGGAAGCCCAAATGCCATAAATGGATAACCAAGTTTGACAGTGAGATAAGCAAATAATTCTTACATTGTTTGGTTTAGAAAACCATGTATAATAGCTATTGGAGACATAATACAATATTTTGACTTTTAATTCAATGCATCTATAATGTCAAGTAATATTCCAGCGTCTAGATATGCCACAGTTTATTTATTTATTCACCTACTGAAGGACATTTTGGTTGTTATAAAGTTTTGGCAATTATGAATAAAGCAGCTGTCAATGTCCAAGTGCAGATTTTTGCATGGACATAAGTTATCAACTCCTTTAGGTAAGTACCAAGGAGGCCAATTACTGGATTGTAAGACTATCTTTTGTTCTGTAAGAAACTGTCAATCTTTCCTCCAAAGTGGATGTAACATTTTGAATTCCCACCAGCTATAATGAGAGTTCCTGCTGCTCCACATCCTCAACACTGCTGGACTTTGTTGTGTTCTGGATTTAGACCATTCTAATCTTTGTGCAGTGGTATCTCATTATTGTTTTAATTTGGATTGCCCTGATGATGTATGTGTAGCATCTTAAATAATGTAATAAAATATAATAGGACTGTGATTTCAGTGGTTTCTTAAAAAGCCTTTCATGGGAAAAAAATTTAATTGATCAAAAGCCCATGAACTTTAATGGCTGCATGGGATGGATTTTAGACCTAAACTCAGCCACAAATAATACACTAAACATACAAACTTAACCCGTAATTACTGGACAGCCCTGGCAGTTCATAAGAAAGGGTGGATCCTTCTCTTATAAGAAATGAACTATATAAATCCATATGTAAGATCAATGAAAATAAAGCCACCTAAACATGTATTGCCAGCCAATAACTAATATTTATGAGATGATTCAAGTCATAAAAAGTTATTGAAAGTACAACAGAATGTTTACTATATTCTTTTAAGTATAAACATATTGCCTTTTAAATTTTAGCATTGTGAATAAATGTCATTTGCAACATAAGTGTTAGCACATAAAAAATTATTTTAAGCTTTCCATGAAATTTTCATCTATATGAAATAATTATCTGATAACAGAGAAATGAAAAATACCTAGCCTTGACTCAAAATGATATTGATAAGAAGTAATATTAAACAAAAGTTATTCCACAAACCACTCAAAATTTAAAATTTTTCATTGTTAATGATTATATAGAGTTGTTGCACAAAGAATAAAACTAAAATATCCATCTATCAAGGTTTAAATTCTTTTTGCCATGCATGTAGTTTCAAGTCAAAATAAATACTTGAGGGACTTACATGCAATCAGTATAGGAATGTGCATAAGTCTTTGTAAGGAAATAAATTTTAAATTAATTTATGGCAACTCAAAAGAGAGACTTCACAAAATCAAAACGAACCTAGAAATACCACTGATCCAAAATGATAGATTATAATACATCCAGCTGACAGTGCAGAATCCCAGTCATCATGAATAAATATATTATAAGGAGAGCCTTGAACAGCTTAATAAAATCCTTTAAATCACTGCCTTGACTCGATCTAATGTGTCAGCAGCAGTAAAGATACATACACTGGTAAATGTGATCAAGCTTAATTCTGATGATGAGAAAGAGGTTGAATAAGTTAATAAACCCTAGTACTTATATTCCCTTGTGGAAAATATTGGAGCCATATTTATATGTAGGAGTAATAATTATTCCCTTGTAATATGATAGATGTAAGTTTTGATATTCAGGTATTTTTTATTTAAAGATATTTTCATCAGAATTTCTAAATATGTATGCATACAGATATGTGTGTACAATCTGTGAATGGCTTACGTATTTATTCATATATGAATTTGATAATTTCTGATTAGTTTGGATGCCTAGAGATTATGAGCCTAAAACTGTTGTGCAGCAAAGAAAACTTCACTAAACATGTGTATTTGTGGAATAAATGTTCGAATTAATGACAATACATAAATATATAAAAACAAATTTATTTTGCAGAGAATTTTTCAGCTCTAATTTTTCAAAGGTTATTCAGAAACTTTGATATAAACAAATAACTAGTTTTGTTTCCGTTTTTCCCTCTTCTCAATCTATTTTAAATGGGCTTTTCAGAGATAGTCTAGAACCAAGGTCAGTCAGGTATCCTCCTCATACCTGATTTAACCAGAATACCTCAATTTTTATCTAATTTGTACTTTGACTCCTGAAAATATTTCATTTAAGAATATATTTCCTCCTTTCAGCACTAAAAGGAAATAAGCTATCATGTCATGAAAAGACAAGAAGGAAATTTAAATTCATATTACCCAGTGAAAGAAGACAATCTGAAGAGACTACCCACTGTTGTCATTCCAACAGTATGGTATTTTAGAAAAGTCAGAGCTATGGAGATAGATAAAGACTGCTGGTTATTGGCGGATTACTTTGGCCACTGACAAGATTAGTGTCTAGGATGGAGGGAGGGATGAATACGAGGAACACAGAGGATTTTAGGGAAGTGAAAACAGTCTGTATGATACCATAATGATGGATACATGTCATTATAAATTTGTCCAATACCACAGAATGTACAACACCAAGAATTACCTCTAATGTAAACTACAGACTTTGGGTGAAAATGACGTGTTAATATAGGTTCATAAATTGTAACAAATGGGCCACTCTGGTGAGTTATGTTGATAATGGGAGAGGCTATACAAAGTGTGTGCCTTTAATGGGTATACTCAGAGTCTCTGTACCTTCCTCTCAATTTTGCTGTGAGCCTAAAACTGCTCTCATGTATATATTATTATACATTTCTCAATCTATTGTTTCTTTATATAGATGGCTGTTGCTGTTTTTTGGTGTAAACTCCACTTAATATTGAAGATAATGTAATTTTTGTCATCTTCTCATGGATAATTCAGTAGATCATTTTTGAAATTATTTGCTTGGAAGTGGAGGAAGAGCAGCCATGGCTGAACCCAACTTTCCTGAGTCTGGAGACTAGCTTCATTGCTGCAAGTATTGATTACTACCTAGTCATTAAATATCATGTACTGTGAAGTCAATAGTTCCAGTGAAGGATTCATGATTCCCCGTATCATTTAAGAGACTGTATGGGAAGAAAACCTATCCCAAGTATATCAAATGAACAATCTTTAATGGGTTATTATCAGAGAAGTGGGTACTGGTCAGGGAGCAGAGAAGGGACATTGAGGCAGCCAGCAGGAATTACCATCACCAGGACTGAGTAGCCCAGAGAGCTCAAACTGGTGGAAGCGCTACCTGGCAAAAGCTGACATCCTAGTCAGACACAACTTCAACTATAGGTAGAACCTTTTCAAATTGAGTTCTTTTCAAAGTCAGTTACAGCTTTCATGCTGCCGGATATGATGGTGAATTTTAGTTCCCAGCTCCCGTGACCATTTAATTTCTATGTCTGCCACAGCACTGTTGTTTTTCCTTTGCCATTCATTGCTTCTCAGAGTCCATTACTGAATCACTCTCATCAATCCAAGCTCTACATGTTGGGGATATTCCCAGTTTCAGTTCTCAGACCTTTCTCTTCCTTATCTCTGCTTGCTCTTCAGCAGATCTCATTTGGGCCTATGGTTTTAAATACAATCTCTATTCTGATGACTCACAAATTTTTTTCTCCAAACCTCCTTTCCCTTTCATTTCAGATTCATAAAGAAATGCCTCCTCAACATGAGTATTTCGACATCCAGTATTTATTTCAAATGTAAATCACTTGATGCTACTTGTTCTTTCCACAATCTTTCCCACTTACTAAATAACATTTCCACCATTTATGTGTGCAGGTGAAAATATTTGGGTCATCCTTGACCTATTTCTCTCTTATACTTAGCAAATCTGTCAGGAAATGCTGCTGGATCTATGCTGAAATACATCCAGGGGCATTTCATCTCTTACTATATCCGCAGCCAGCACTTTGACCCACATCATTAATAACTTTACCTGGATTTTCAAAATGGTCTTTATTGTCTCCTCATATTTTAGTGACTTTACTCTTACTTTACTTTCCACACAGAATTCAGAATGGTCCTTTCTGGGTCATGATATTCCTCAACAGCAAATGCTCTAAATGGTTCCCATCTCACTCAGAGATCATCTGAAGTCTTTGCACAGGCTAAAAGCCCTACATGATTCAGCCAAGTATTTCCTTCTATTTTTTCCTTTTATGCTGCCCCAGCCACAAGAACCTCTTTCTTTTCCTCAAACGCTAAACTTCCACTTATCTCAGGGACTTAACCACTTCCTATTCTTTTTTGCTGGGTATTTTCCTTCTAGAAATCTGCATGGTTTTTATGCCCTTTCATTTTCCTCAATATTTTATATAAAATAGAATTTTTCTTTTGATCTCCATTCTTTAAATAGCCCATAGAATTTTGTATATGTTTATTGTGACTGTATGTGTGTGTACATGTGCATATATACACACACACATATATATATATATATACCTTTGATGTGTTCCTTCCAACCCTAGAACCTGCTCCATGAAAGCAGACACTTCAACTTCATCTACTTCAGTGTATGCGGCAGACAGACTTAAAATGACACCCACTGATCCTCACCTCTTGTTTTCTTGCCCTTTGTAATCCCATTTCCTTAAGTGTAAACTGGACCTAGTGACTTTCTTTTAATGAATATAATATGACAAAAGTGATAGGATGTTACTTCTGAGATTAGGTTACAAATTACTATGACTTGCATATTGCTTCCTTTTCTGTCTCTTTTCTTTCTGTGGTTCTTCTTGGATCCTCGTACTGATGAAGTAAGCTATCGAGGCCCATGTGGCAAAGATCTGAGAATAGACTAAATAATCAATAGTAAGGAACTGAGGGCTTTAGTTCAAAACCTGCTAAGGAAATGAATCCTGGATCACACGAGCAAGCTTAGAATTGGGTCCTTCCTCAGTTAAGTTCTCAGAAGAGACCAAAGCCCTGACTGGGAGTTGGACTGTAGCCTGTGAGAGACACTGAAGCAAAGGACCCAGCGGAATCCATGCTAGGATGTGACCCTCAAAAAGTGTGAGATAGTAAATGTTGTTTTGTTACACAACAAATTGAGTATTGTTACACGTAGGATGAATCCTAGAGTGCTGCATCCCCTCCACAGAGGGAGAGCTCAACGAATATTAAGATAACTATATGGAATTGTCATATTTATAGGTCAAAACTGTTCAAATATTAGTATTTCTAGTTCAATATATATTTGTTGAATGGAGTGATGAAGAGCCTGTGAAAATTTAAACAGGTACTAAAAACAGTGTAACTGTAACTGCTTAAAGTACTTGGGTAATTCAATGCAGTTAAGAGGGAACCAGTATGATTTAGTGAAAAAAATAATGTGAAGCCAGAAAGCCCTTTTGAATTGTCATTTTACCACTTTCTGGAAGAGAGAGTTTGTAAATTATTCTCAATTTTTAAAAATTAGACAGTACTCATTATTTTGGAGCATTGTTGTAAAAATGAAGTTATAAAAAGTAGAGAACATAACTAACTCATTGCTTAACACAGCGATTTTTAAATAAATACTCGTGACCTTGCCAATAACAAAATATTGCTTATTTTAGTATGTGTCAATATAAATTTGGGAGGCTTTCCTATATTTTGAGGAAACTAAGTAATAATAAAAATGAGCCAAATATAGGTAAAATTACATTGGAGGTCTAAATGATCTTACTTTATACAAAGTAGTTTTTAATAATCATTTATAATTTTATTTGAAATATTTATTTTCACAGAATCAGGATAATAATGTTAACAGTTACCTCATCAATCAGATCTAAGCTACATAGTCCCAGATAGAATCATACTTCAAAAGGAAAATGATAATCTTAGTTTTGAATCAAAGTCATATATTTAGGTTCAGAACTAGACCTTTCAGAAACAGCTATAAAATATTCAAAAGCTAGAAGACATTAGTTTTGAATGTCAAGTAAGAGATGCACATTTTAGAAATAAATTTTGGTGATTTATGTCTGATGTTTTTTCTAGTTTCTTTTTTTAATTCAGATACAATACTAAGTTAAAACTTTTACAAATAATGAAGGAAAATTGTGGAAGAAGAGAGGGATACTTTTTAAATATATTTAAGGAAGCTATAAGAGATATGTTTGTGATGGTTATCAAAGTAGAAAGAAAAACAACAGTTTGGGAAATATTTCCTTATGTTTGGAAAACAGAAAATAAGCATGTATCATATATATTTAATATCCTATTTGAGGAAGCACTATGAACATTAATTAACTGCTAAATGCTCTCAACTTATATTCACAAATTTTGTTTAAACGGTTTGTTCTCCATTATAAATATTTAAATAGTATGTTTTACATTTTAAAATATATTTGAAACTCCAAAGTATTTTATTCAATTTGGATGATTCCAGATATGTCTTTTCTTCAGTAGATATCTAGTTATTTGAAATATACAGTTATGTTTTCACATGGATAAGGAATATAAACAATTGCCTAAATTCAATTCAATTATAAATTAAAACAACTATTTATGAAATTGAAGTGCATATTGTGATTCATGAACTAAATATATTAGTGTGGTATGGAAATAGAGAACATATCAAGAATGGAAACAGAATGTGAATAGAATGTGGATATGACAGAGTCATCTTAGAATGCTAGAAAATATTATCATCAATATGGACTTTTATACTTTTTCCACTTTTTTGCTTTATTTAATTATAAAAAATTTATATGATATTTATATTTATGAAATGTACGATTGATTATAAATAATAAAATATTCTACTATATTTTTTTCTTGTTTTCCACTTCTGAATTTAGTAAAATTGAATAAACACATTTTTATTCCAATGTTTCTTATATAGTAGTATGTAAATTATGAAAGTAATACATACTTAACTAAAATTTAAAGTATTAAAATATATAAAAAGGGCAAAATTAAAAATGTTCCCAACACTTAAATACAGCCACCATGGTTGAATATTATGGGACTTCATAAATGCTCTGCTCTATGTGCTGTTTAGATAACAATAATTAGTTTGTGGAGTTTAGAATTGTGGGCTTAGAAATTGAAGCAGATCCTAAAGGAACCAATGAACTATATGGTAGAGGAGCTAAATAACAAATATATAAAAATAATATAAATACTCTATTTCTTATTTATTATTGCTCAAATAATAATATACATATACTCATGTAGTACACATAGACACAAAATAGTATATATATATGTACATGTACATACACAGGCCATATGTACATGTATAGACATATGCACATATATAATATATACACATATATACACTTGAAAAAACACATACACATATATAAAGCACACAGTACATTACAAAAATCACATTTGCACAAAATATCTCCTAGAAGTACAGAAGAAATTTTTAATACCTGTGATTGACTCTGAAGAAGTAAAGTGGGTGACTGAAGTAACAATGCTGTGATGGACAATGTTCACTGCCTTTCTGGGTCAGGTCTTTCTTATACACCAATTCAAGTCCTCAAAGTCTCACTTGTTCAGTGTCAGGTACAGCACATCTGTATGGGCTCAAACTGTCTTCCCATCAGTACAGTGCAAGATGTTTCTGCCTTATACGTACAACACGCACCTCTTGGCCCTTGCATGGGTGCATTTCTGTAGATTTGAGATGTGAGATACCGTAGCATCCATTCATATCTACACAGCCAAAAATACAGAAGAGAGAATTTCCCATGGGATGAATGCTTGACAAGTGTGAAGAAGAGACAAGTAATTCTGCCCTTTTTCTTCTCCTGAAAGACTGTCCTGGCATGCAATTGTTCATAACACCTAATGAGAAATGGTTTTAAAACCTGATACAAATCCCTGGAAAGCTCAATAATGCACCAGTTATTAGCTTCTTTCCCACCACCGTTCCCTAACTTGCATTTTTTACCCTTCAGTCCATTCCCTGGAATTACACTTGCTAATAGAAAGGTAGTATATAAACTTTTGCCTGGATATCTACTTGTTGGCAAACATAGGCTAAGATAGTTAGTTCTAGGAGTGTTCCTAAAGAGAAAATACCAAACCTCAGGATGGCATTTTGGAACTAGGTTACTCACTAACATGATGGCAATACTTTGATCTTGGTTAACCCCTGGAATAAAGTAGCATCATGATTATTATCACTTCCACTAATTATTAATTGAGAGCAGGTACATTCAGCAAGTGTTGTGTTGACATATGCAATACTGTGGGGCTTGAGGAGAATACAGGTAACATAAGAAACCTTGCCCAAACCAGAGTCACAAAGATTTTCTCATGTGTTTTTTTTTCTAAGGGTTTTATAGTTTTTGCTTTTACATTGAGAACTCTTATCCATTTTAGTTTTGTTTGTTTATGATGTGATTAAAGGGTTGAGGTCCATTCTTTCCCATCTACTTGGTTACAGTAAATCTATTTAATTATCTTCCTTATCTGGACAACTGACTATTAGTAAAGAAAATATGTTAGACAATATGAAATAATATTAGGAGGTAATAGTATGATTTCTATTTGAAAAAAGTTCCATATATTTATTTATTTTAAGTTATACCAATAAGTTTTGAAAACTTTTATTATGTTTTGAAACATTTTTCTAATGGAATGAGATGTTTATCTTAAAAAATATATTATTAAATTTTTAATAAAAATATTAACTTTTAAATAAAAATATAAAAAATATTCAAATATGCTCTAATGAAATATTTTGAATTTTGTTAGCATCCAAACAATCTAATTTTAAAGCACCACTTAGCTATTAATGTATACTCTTCCAAAGAAATGTGCTAATTCATACTTATTTACGTTTAGTTCTTGTAACATATAATGTATTCTTAAAAGTTTGTGTTGAAATCTCAGATTAGGTTATACATTTGTCAAAAGAAAGGACATTTGTTCTTGCCAAATTTGAAATTACTTTATGGTATATAGCATTGAATTAGGCAAATGATGTAATTTTGTAATTCTTTTTCTTCTTTATTTAAAATCTAGTTATTAAACACAATATGCAACATTTGGTGACAGACATAAGCAAAGTATCCAGTTGAATCTCATGATATCTATTAACTTCACAATACAGAAAAGAAATCAGAAAAACAGTTAACAATTCTCAGAAAAAAAATTAAAAAGTGCAACTTTATTATCAGTGAATTTTGCCACAGTAACAAGTAATCCCCAAAGCTCCCACATATTATAACAAACAGTCTTATATCATCTCATTACATTCCAAGGTGGTGAGTTGGTGTTACAGCACTTTTGTATCTCTCTAAACGTTCAAGGATGGAAGTCAAAGTGTTTCCCTATTTGAGGAATGTCATTCTTTTGTCAGAAGAAACCAGCATGAAAGCTGGCAAAAATATGCAATGGCTTAAACCTTTTGTTCGGAATTGTCATAGGTCATGCCTGCTCAAAACTCATTGGTCAAAACAAGTCACATATCTAGCCTCTCCCTGAAAGGACACACACATATGTGAAGGTAGATAAGGAAATATAATCCTTCACAGAAGGGTGGAGAAAATAATTGGGGAACATGAATATGTTTGTAATGAGAGAAAAACTTAAAAACAAAGAATAGAGTTAATTCTGTACTTCTTTTAAAAGAACAGCTATAATTGCTGTGTGTGTGTGTGTGTGTGTGTGTGTGTGTGTGTGTGTGTG
>JAQQAC010009165.1:75173139-75279731 GCA_029783875.1 Phataginus tricuspis | reverse complement strand
TGTGTGTGTGTGTGTGTGTGTGTGTGTGTGTGTGTGTGTGTGGTGAGAATACTTAAGATCTTCTCAGCACATTTCAAGTATAAAATACAGTATCATTGCCTGTATTACCTCACTGTACATTGGATCACCAGAACTTGCTCATTTTATAACTGAAAGTTGGTATCCTTTGTCAATGACACCTTAGTGAAGCTGGGAATCAAAGCAAAACAAAACAAAAACAAATAAAAACATGTACTCATACAGTTGAACAATACTACTACTTTTTCTTTTATAAACTTAAAATATATGTATGTCATCCAGTTTCCAACCCTAACACCTGACCAAAAAAAAAAAAAGAATCTTTTGCTAAGACTTGATATAATTGTTTAAATTCTCTTACTTAGAATATGTTGAGAAGACTTTGGTTTGAATACTGACAGAATGCAGATATTAATATTAAAAGAGTGAATTTTTTAATTAACATAAGATGACCAGCACATGAAAGTGAAATGAAAGTGATTTTATTTAAATTTTTTTTTCTCTCTTAAGGTTAGAAATGTTAGGATTCCACAGCATCCCCATGGAGACAGCTGGCAGCTATCATTCCCACATGTTGAAACTTGTAGCTCACATTTTATGTCCTTTCCTTTCAAGATTCTGCCATGGGAGATCAGTAGAGTTATCAGCTTTCATTGTGTAAACGTTTGTAGGCATAGCAATGAGATATATAATAGTAAACTGCTTCAATATTTTGCAATTTGAATAGAGTAGGTCCAGAAACAATAACTGAATGCTGGTGTTGGTGCCACTTTGCTAACCTCAAGAGCTATGCTTTGTATCTATATAGAAATTTGCTAGTATGACCAATTATTAAATTCCGGTCAGAAATCACAATTATAAATTACTTTCTAATAGGAGTGCTTGTATTTTTCATAACATTTTATGATTTAAAAATTATTCTTCAGAACAAACATTGGTTTTTCAACAATTTTGCTAAGTTTAGCAGAAAATCCAGAATTAGAGTATTAATTTATAAGCAATCGAATTTCGAACGCCAAAACTATGGTTTGGTGACACTGTTGATTGTTTCACTGTTCACACTCTATTTATTAATCTAGAACTTGCTTACAATTTTATGGAAAGAATTTGAAATATATATGATTTTTTAAAGAAAAAAAGGCCTCACATTGTATGTTTTAAGTAGTATTCTTGAAGACTTTTTTGTCAGCACTTCAACAATATGATGGCCCTGAAAACACTCCACTCAGATCTCTTGCTCTGGGTCCATACTTCTGGATGCATCATTATATTAGTGTTAAATCCCAGTCGATGACTGAGGCAGGTGATCAGGAAAGCCAAGGCATTCCTGAGCCTAAAAAGCATGGCTTGAAATTTTCCATGGGCCTGACTGCAGATCTAAACTAAAACCTGAGACACTTCTGCTCAAATCCTTATTTCTCTGTCTCATTTTACAGTTTTCATCTGTGCATGAAAGTCTGAAACCTCTCTTTGCCTACTCCTGCTTCTTCTCCTTAATTTTTTATAGGTATCTCCTCAAAAAAAGCTCTTCACATCCAATCCCCTCTGGAGGAACTGAACTGTCTCTTGGGGACTGATTTACTTTCTGCCAGGCAAGGGAGATGCCCTCCTGAGCAGTAGGATTGTGCCTAGCACGAGGTGAGGTCCCAGTTGCTCATGATTTCACCTTTGGTGACTGGAGAAAATGGTCCCGTGGAGGGGACTGCCACTGCAGTTGCAATAATTTAGTCTTTTGAAAGATTTGGAGGGTATCCAAGCCTTCAAAGAAGGAGTTTTCAATGAGCTGTATTATTACGCTGTAGAAACATAAGAAACTAGGGCCATTCTTGGTAAAATCTGTGACTCTGATATGTGGGATGAGGTCATCTAGATAGATTATCTAAATAGATGCTCTGAATAAGTTGTGTCTGCTGGATCCTCTGAATCCTCAGAGTTCATAGACGTGATTCACCACCCCTCCCTAGTGAAAGCTAGCAATTTATCCCTGTTAAAAGACACTGTAGTGGCCTTTCCCACAAGGGCAACAGATGACCACCTTCCCTCAAGAATTCCCTTTCTTCTCTCTTGGGTTATAAACTGATAATTAGCATTAAATTTCAACATAATCCAACTGGAATGTGTTGAGCCTCAAAAAGAAGAATATACACTAAAGAGCCATATGCATTAGCTGACAAACACAGGTGGGAGACAAGAAAGTGGCCCGGGGATTGCACTGCCGGGTATTTCATTTCTAGGCCAGAATATAAGACTGGATAAGCAAGAATTCTTCTTAAGATGGAGATTTAACTCTCAGGCAAGGAACAGAGGGATTTGAGCAATCTCACAGCTGTGGCGGAACAAAGAATACAATGTCCCGTTGTGAGCAACATAGACATAACTGAGTTGATGTGCAGATAAAGATGATGTAAAAAGAAAGAATGCTGGATACACTATATTATGTGACTCTAGAAACCCAGCCAGAAGACAACAGTTCACAGGAGTCATCAGAGTACACACCATTCATTTAATTGTGGGGAGAGCTGCCATATGTTCCCAAAGGCTGTCTGCTGGCAGAATTCTCTTTCATCCAGGGAGATCAGTCATTTTCTGTTAAGGTATTTTACTGATTGAATGTGACCCAACCATATTATGGGGGTTAATCTGCTTTCCTCAATGTCTACTTATTTAAATGTTAATCTCATCTAAAAAATCTATCACAGAAACATCTAGAATATTTGGCTAAATATCTGGTTACCATAGCCCGACCAAGTTGACACATAAAACTTCACATCACATAATATTTTTCCTTTCTTCATTTTCTCCTTCCTCTCCTTGTTTATCTCTTCTTCTTTTTCATCCTCTTTATATCTCTATGCCTTTGTGTGGGAAGGAGTTTGATAGGTAACAACCAAAAGAGCTATATACAAACACTCATCAACAGCATTCTTCGGCTAATCAATAAAGGTGAGACAAAACTGTGAGAAGTCATGATTGCTGTAAATCAATGTGTTTAATCATGATGCAGATGTTTTGTGTGAAACGAACATTTTGATTCTACATTTCTCACTTGCTGATTCTTAATTTACCTTCCAAATAACTTATGGAGTTCTACAGTTTTTACTGGCAACAACAATAAAAAAAAGAGCCTTATTCACAGTTTTCTTGACAGTATGGAAGGAAAATGTCTTGTCTGATAAGTCTAAAGCTTTTTTAAAAGATTGCAATCTTTACTTCTGTGATCTATGTTAAATGTCAACTACATATCACCATTTTCTTAGAGCTAAAATTAATACTCAATTTTAATTTGATAAGATAGAAGTCACAGGTCATTTTTCAAGGTGATCTGAGGGACATTCAGGTAACGTCAACAAGACAAGCTGTCCCTTTTATCTTATTGTTTCATGTATTGAAAACTCTTCTTATGAAAGAAAATTCAGTCTGCCATTCTTATTTATTTTTCTTCTTATGTAAACATGTAACAATGTTCAGAAAGGGCTAATTTCTACTTCACGCACTTTGAAAAAAGGCAATATGGATGACAAAACCACTAACTTTTAACTAATTGGCTTAATTAACTAATGGGGAAATTTTTATTTATTATGTATCTACATCATGCTACAGTACTGTACTAGGCACTGAAATTATTGTGGTAAATGTACAGTAAACTGACTGCTTCTTTTTATAACCTGTAGACGATGGGAAGGAGATAGAAATTAAAATGTCAAACCAGTTATTATAGAATGGGATATACAGGGTGTTTTGACTTGAACCCCTATCTGAGGATAGGAGTTGGAGAGCTTGATTTATTCAAGTATAATGGAATGTTTGGAAGATAGGTAAAAATGTTTTATTGATAGAGAAGTCACTCGTAGTTCTTTGTATAGGGAAAAATACAAATTGCCTTTTGGGTGATCTTCCCTTTTCAGACTTTTTCAGGGCTTGGCCCCTTCAAAGTGATACTAGTAGGATACTAGTAGGATACTAGTAGGATACAAAGGCTACTATGTCAGGAACTCTTTGCTGTATGAAGTATTGCATGGGGTTGAAGATACTCCTTGTGGGGGAGAGGATAGCTCACAGGTATGACCTTGATATCTTCTCTTTGGAGAAGAAACATGATTAGAACCTCTCTAATAGAATCAAGTTGTCCCAGAATGAAGTCCACTCACATTAAAGGCTCCATGGTTCTGAGATAATCACAGGAAGGAGGCACCTTTATTTGAGGCCCAAAAACACTCCAGCATCTGTAGGTATATCCAGACTACGGATATGTGGTTGAGTGTCAGAGTCCTTGCAGCCCCAGCCGCCCAGGTATAGTAGCAGTACTCCAGAAGAGAGGCTGGATGTGGATATGCATGAGTTCCAACCTTGGACGATAAGCATGGGCCTTTAGGGACCATAGAACATTTTTCTAGGCATGTGGTTCACCAATAGGATCTTCAAAATAGAAAACAAGATTCACTAGAGTGTGCCAGACTTATTTTTTTTCTCCAAAAATGGCTGGTTGGAAATATGTGACCTAATCTACAATGTTCAAACCTTCCAGCAGTCAAGGAAAGCTGTGAGTCATATTTTGTAAATTGGAGCCTCTGGAAAGAGAGGCAGCCTCCAGTTAAGGGCACTTCTTAGGGTTTTGGATTCCTTGGGATTTTAACCACCCTGACATAACTAGTAGGTACACTGTTTTCAGTGGGATTTTAATTTCCGTTTTGTTTCGTTCTGTTTTCTCTTACACCTTTTTTCTTTAAAGGGGTATGTTGTACTACATCAAATAGATTCAAATACTAGAAAATAAATCTAATTTTCTGGATATTTCTCTGTCAGAAATAGGAAGTAGGAATGGTTCCATTGGCTTGCCTTTTCAGCTGAGTTCCTGAAAATTTGTTTGGAGGTTACGGTAGAAACCACTAAACCACAGAATTCCTTTGCATTTTGGAGAACACAGCTAAACTATATTGCCAGGCATATAGATGTTGATGTTCAGTGTGACCTTGAGGCCGAGTCTTTTCAAATAAACTGCGTGCATCTGCCATGTGTTTTACTTCCAAGTTGGACACTTAAAAGCACCCCATGTGTTTTCTCAAAGCTTTTCACTTCACCTGCCTGTCTTTGGCCAGCTGGGGACGACGGCAGAGCCATGGGTAGAATAAGGTCCTTGAGGAGGAGAGGTAACACATTGACCTAACATCACTCAATAGTGTAAGGTGATTAATTATATTTGTACTTATTTTTTACAGTACATGAGTTCAACCTAAGGAATTCATGGTTAAAATGTTAGAAGAAAACCACTTATTGAAAGGAAATTGTGTTTTCTTGCTGCTAATGCTAAGTGGGGACACAATTAAATATTTAAAAAATATACAGGAATACTTTTTAAATTTAAGCTGGTGAGAAAATTCAAAACTGTTACACATTAACTGATTCAAAATTAAATCATATTTTTAGAAATTAACAATAAAACAAAAGAACACAAAAACTGGTTTTTGAAATTAGCAATCCACTCCCAAACACACACATACATAGCTACATATATAAGTAATAATTAAGGTCATTTGTAACTTGCTTTGCAAACGTGCCATGGAAATGAAGATTTATCACACTCCCTGCTATTATATTAGTTATAATGACATCACTTAAGAGGGTTTGTGAAATAAAACAAAAAGGTAGATTACTGCGACTGCTCAAATCAATGACTTCTTTCCTAAATTTGAAAATGAAATAAATTTTGCCATGAGATAAATTCTCTATAAGAAGACATGATTTGAATACAGATAAAATTGTTTTAACCTAAATAAATATTCTCCAGGATCTAACTTCATTATTTTTTTTCAAAATTATCACTTCTTGATTTTAATAGGAAAAAAATGCACTCAAGTAAGTATAGTAGCTATAAATTTTTCCTTCCTGTAATCACATATTCAAGATTTTTTTCTAAAAATGTAATGAAATTTATCTCTTACACTAATCAGAATGATAAACTTTATTATATCTTAGAAATATGATGTTTAATGGAGTCCAGGAAGACAAGATGTTAACACTGCATGAATCTAGAGAAAGTACATTTTAGAAACCACAAGAAATTCCTGAATTTTTGCTATCAAAGGGTAAGATTTAACTGCATCTGAGATAAACACTATTATTCTGGGTGAGAAAAACCCCTTTAAAGTTCTTTTTTTTAATATGCATAGATACATATATATATAAATGCATCTGGGGGACATCTGATTTTTGTTATAGTCCTTCCAAAGGCTTCATTGAATGTTTCAAAGTTATTTACTCAGTTTGTTTACAATTGCAATTTGAGTTTTTCTTTATAAATGAAAATATCCTATAAATATTTCTTCTATGCCTGTATTTAGAAAGTGTTATTTTTGAAAAAAAACTATATGTGAGTAGACCTGTGCATTTGTTTCCTGAAGAGCTGATTACAGAAAATCCTTTTTTGCACATTAGGCAAAGCTTTGATGAGTATCTGGTCTGATGTCTCCCATTCACATAAAAAAATAGAGTAAAATCAATTATCACAAATGATAGTACATAAATATTGGACACATGTATATTTCAAAGAATCATAACTATAAATATCAAAAATCATTTTTTGAATTTTAGACTTTTTCTTTTTTTTAGAGATATTTAACTGTATATCCAAGAGCAGCAAGTAATCCATCATCCTTGTATTTAATCAATCATTTTATTATGTTAGAGGTGAATTTATTTTATAGAAGTTACTTCCCTTAGCTCTGTTAGATTCTCCAGTTATTTGATAATAGGTTTGGTTCAGTTCAGCATCTAAACTCTAAAGAATTAGTCCTGCTCATTTCCACTTAAATGAGTACATGATTAAAGTACAAATGGTACTCAGACTTTTTAATATAAACCTTTATATTTTTGGTAGAAAAGTGTAAACTTTTTACATAGCTCAACAGATTGAAGTGTGGATGCCACTCCAACACTAAATATTTGTTTTAGTTAATATTTTCATTATCCTGTTCTTATGTCCCAAAGTCTGTGTAAATGTATAATGACTTCTAGTACCATTCTTTCCCAGAATAGTATTTTATTAGAGAGAACTTGAAAATTAATAGCTCCCTTCCTTCCTTCCTTCCTTCCTTCCTTCCTTCCTTCCTTCTTTCCTTCCATTTTCTTTCCCCTTTCCTTTTTTTCCCTCTAAGCCACTATTGGGCATTGTCTTACTGAAACCAGCTACTGTATGTCTCCTACAATTCCTCATTGAATTCAGGTTCTGCAAATACCTGTCCCTATAATGCTAATCTAACCATTCCTTTAATCCTTACTTTGATTTTATACAAAGGATCATATCTCTAGCAGACATAAGTGGTTCCCTACCTCACTTTCAATTTCCTTAGATTATCAATTTTGTCCATGTTTTTAAATTCTCTCTCAGATGACTCAGTGTTAATCCTGCTTAGTCTAAGCCAATTATTAAAATCCCAACCTCCCTGCCAGAGACAGTGTATGGAAGGTTATGAGACCTTGACACTGCTCAAAAGATAAACATATAATTTACTCATATTTATATTTATATTTAATTTATATTTATATTCATATTCATATTCATATTCATATTCACTTACATTTAGCCTGTTGGAAGGATTCGGGGGAAATTTCCCTCATTAAAAAAGGGAAGTCACCCAGAAGTTACTCACATTTTGTATTACACATTCTCATGTTTACACACCCAGTCATAACCACTTTACTCTCATGAAGGGAGGAAGTCTTAGAACAAAGCTGCTGTAAAGGGCAGGTCAGAAAACAAGGAAAAAGCTGGGTTCTTGATGAAATCATTCAGCCACTGAATTAAACAAACCCGGGGGTGCTTGACCTCTAGAGTTTTGCTATATGAGATAATAAATTTTCCTTATTGAATTAGGATTTCCTTTATTTTTTCAGGCAAAAGTATCTATCTAGTGTAGTACTTACCCCAGTTCTGGTGAGATGATTTAATAAGTTAATTCACATACAGCACAGAGCAGAGAGCTTGGGACATAAAATAGTTTAAAAATAGAAATTATACCTATTGAATTTCTTCTTCTTTTTCTATTATTATCATTATGATGATGATGATGGTTTACTACTTTCTGTGCTCTAAGCAAGTTGAATATCCATGTTAGTGATATCATGCATTTTTATGAAACAAAACAAGCAGAGTTATTTTAATGGTGCCATTTATTCTCCCAACTAAAGGATTTGCATTATTGATATTAGGATCTAAACACAATATTAAATAATTAGATAACACTTAAGATGAACACAAATCATTTTCTGTAGTTTAAGAAAGATCTTTTGGCTCATAAAATTTTCAAATGTAGGGAACTTTAAATGCCTGCTCAGGTCTCTAGCAGGTTATGCATGACCTGGATATATTCCTCATCCTTATGCTTGCAGGTAAGGTCATAGCCTTCCTTCAGAGGTAAGGCATAGGACTCAGTGAGAGATAATGACATAAAACTCAGGCAAATAATAAATATGAAAAACAACTATTGATCATTTCAATTCTGTTTCCTACTCAGAAAAGAATGAACTTTTCAAAATAGTAGGGAACCAGATGGAAGAAACAAAAATATTCAAAAGCAAATCTACATATGTTACTTCAGTTTTATTAAGTAAAAGTAATAATGATATTTACCTCTAAAGTGAGTTTAAAAAAACCACCTTATACATTCTTGTAAGTATACACTTAATACATTTTACTTAAATCATAAATAATTTTTGATTGATTTGAATGCCAACTTTATGACCAGAGTGGTTAAAAGTTCAAATAATAATATTTACAGCAAGTCTATTGTGAAGGTATTAAACTAACTATAAGGGCTATAAGCTGTCTAAATAATTCCAACCTAAAATCAGGGGAATAAAATATAAGCAATACAAAATAGGTAATTGTCACTTCAATTTCACAGTAAATTAAATGTACCTATCACTGACAAGTAAATGTTCTTATATGGGTTGAGAAAGGTAAAGACATGACATATAAAATTTAATAAAAGAATGGTTCTTGAAATCTAAACACAAAACAATTAAATAGATAATTACATTTGAGTCTAAGTACATTTTTGTTTTGTGACAATAGTTGCTCATTTTCAACATTACAGAAATCATTGCCAAACTATGGTTTTCTTTACTGCAAATAGATTTTTCAAAGTAAGAGCTTGTTTGACATAAAGTTTGCCCACAAGATTGTTAGAGGAAACTACTAACAAGAGGGAAAATAATTTGTTTCAAGACTCTGAGCACCAAGAGATATTTAGGCATTATTACTTACATTAATCAAGCTTTTATGAAAACTGGTTTTCTGTAATTCACCTTAAAAATACAGATGAAAATAAAATGCATAGTTCTCAAACTGGCAGAAATGTGCAATACAATTTATAATAAAGATAATTTATATTAATTGCTGGGGAATTTATAGGGTAGCCGAATTACTTTAATGGTCCATTTATTCTCCCAACTAAAAGATTTGCATTACTGATATTAGGATCTAAGCACCTCAATGTTTAAAAAAAATTCACAAAGGTTAATGAAAAGAATCATGTTTTATCCTTTCAAAATTAATGAAATAGTATACTTTGTTTTCTTTTCTGTTCTGTCCTTGTCATTGTCCTTTTTCATTATTGTCTTCGTACTCCTACGCTGATAAATAAAGTTGGCTGCTGCTAAATGGAATCTGGAAAATAAAGAAGGAAATACACCATTCTCTTCTTAAATCAAAGCGTGTGTACTGGTACATTTTTCCTTTTCCTTTCATTTTTCCTTTCTATTGTCAATTTGCATTTTCTTTAAATTTGTCATCAGTCTCATTAAGCATTTCTTTAAGTTTTCCCATTGATGCTGTAACAAATTAACACAATCTTGGTAGCTTAAAACACCATAAATTCGAAATATTATAGTTTCAGAGGTCAAAAGTTCAGAGTGGGCTCACTGGCTAGGGTGTGAAAATGTTTGCAGGGACACATTCGTTCTGCACATTATAGGAAAGAGTCCATTTTCTTGCCTTTCCCAGCTTCCCAGGTCCTCCAGAATGGTTGGCTTAATGGCTCCCTTCGACACTAAAAGCCTGAAGTGAAATCATTCTGTCTTTGCTTCTGTTGTCACACCTTTTCTGACTCTGACGCCTCTGCCTCCCTCTTGCACTCTCCCTTCCGTTAAGGATGTTCGTGACTGCACTGGGCTCACCTCGGTCATCCAGGACACACACTCGCTTGATGGAGATGCTAAACTTAATCACATCTGCAATGTCTGTTCTGCTGTGCAAGTTAACATATTCACATCTGGGAATACATCCTGGAAGAGGGTAGTGTTCTACTGCTAGAGAGTTTATCATCAATTTTATTACGCTTTTCAAAGATTAATATGTTTGGTGTTGTAGTTTCTAATTTATATTTTTGATCCCTACTTTCATCATTATACTTTTCACTATTCTTCCTCTTCTGGGTTTCCTTCTTAGAATCTTGGTGAAGGCTGAGCTTATTGATTTTTAAACCTTTTGTACTTAAATTATAAATTGTATCCAAAGACTGTTTTGCCTGAATCACCTAAGTTTCGATATGTAAATTTCCATTCCCATCCTTTTCAAAGTATATTTTTAATTCCCATTGCATTTTCTCTAACCAGTGTTATTTAGACACATACTGCTAATTCTCAAACACTTGAGGATTTTCTTTTTGTTGTTGTTTTTAATTGACTTATTTGTGTTACGGTTGCAGAACGTATGATCCTTTGTGATGTACTGAGACTTGCTTTATAGCCCTAGAGACTTTGTGTCTTGTACTGCTAGATGTGATATTTCACAAATACTTGTTGGGTAAGTTAGATAATCATGTAGTTTAAAAACATTAGCATCATTACTGGTTTTTCCCATTTTCTTTTTTTAATTATGAGAAAGTTGTGTTTAAAATGCACCTGTGATTGTTTCCATAATTTTCTTTATTTCTTACTAATTCTGTCAATATTTCCTTTATGTATATTGCTTTATTTTATTACTGGTTGCCCTAAAAAAACCAGCTTTCTGATCTTTAACTCTTCAAAGTGACTTAAAATTGTACCAAATCGGCCATTATTATAAGTAAAATACCATTTTTTGTTGTTTTATGCTTAGTACTTTAGGTGTCACTCATTATTCTATGTTATAATACACAATAGAGTTCTGTTATCTTTTGCCTTAAAGAGTTAACAGGCATTTAATATATTTAAAAAAATAACTTTATATTTAACCTCAAAATTTCTTGTTCCAGTGATTTTCACGTCTTCCTGCAGATACATACATCAGCAAGTTTGTGCTCGTTTTGTTTGTTTTATCTAAAGTGTTACCAAGAATATTTCTCATCATCTAGGTCAGCTAGCAACAATTTTCTTTTGTTCTTGCTTATGTGGAATTTTATTATTTAAACTTAATTTTGAAACAAAATTATTACTAGGTATAAATTCTGTGTCTACACAGCTTTTCTGTAAACACATTAAATATATCATTTTGTCTCTGGCTTCAGTTGTTTCTAATAACATTAGCTCCCATTCTTCTTATTATGCAGGAATATTGTGCGTCTTTTTATCCTCTGGTTGTTTTTAAGAATATTCCTTCATCTATAGTGTTTGGCCATGATGTAGTTTCCTTTAAATGCTTAAATGTTTCTTTAAATGTTTGCTACCTACAGAGCTTTTTACACACAAAAAAAATTTAAATAAATCTTATTTGTTTACAGAAAAATTTAAAGGATGATACAGACAGTTCCCATATACCCAGCTCTACATCATGTTCTGCAAACTTCTTGGATTCCCCTGACCTCCTAAATTATTTTTTAATTTGCTTATATTAACATTTACTGTTTGAGCTGTAAAGCTCTATGGGATTTTACAAATGCATGGTGTCATGTGTCCGCAATAAAATTATTATACAAGATAGTTTCAACACTGGAAGCAAATCCTCTGTGTTTTATCATCAACATGTCTCACTCTCCTTCAATTCACGGCCATCTGTGATTTACTCTCCTTATGGTTCTGCCATTTCCAGATATCATATAAGCAGAAGAATTTGTATATAGACTTTTCCTACTGTCTTCTTTCATTTCACCACATACATTTAATATTCATCCACATATTTTCACAGCATGTTGGTTTCTTCCTTTTAATCACTGGATATTACACTGTGTAATGGAATCACACTTTGTTTATCCATCCATTTCCTTTTTGGATTGTCTTTGCCTCCTTTGTGAAATATTAAGTTATTATATTTTTGTGCACTTATTTCTGGGCTGTAATAATATATATGTAATAATATATATTATAAATACACACAAAATGTATATACAGAACTACATAGCATGGGAACTTGTTATAGTCCTTTATTATTTCTAGGATTTTCTAAAATTATTTTTGGTTTTCCACATAGACAATTATGTTTTCTGAGAATAAAAACAGCTTTATTTCATCCTTTCAAATCTGTGTACCATTATTTTTCTTGTATTAATGCACTACCTAAAAATCCATGTACAATATAGAATAGGATTAGTGAGAAAGAATATCTTTCTTTTGTTCTGGACTTTAGTGGGAAAGAATACAGTATCTCAACATTAAATATAAATAATTTCCTTCTTGTAAAGCTTTTATCTGCTTTTTGTTATTATGGTAATGCCTCATAGAATGACTTCCCTCATTTGTTATTTTCTGGATGAGATTGTGGCCAATTAGTATCACTTCTTTTTTAAATATTTGGTAAAAATCACCAGTGAAATGATATGCTTTGGAGGCTTCTTCTTTGGAAGGTTACTAACTATTGATTCATTTTTTTTAAATAGATATCAGTCTAATTGGATTATTTCTCCTTGTGTGAATTTTAACCATTTGTGTCTGTGAAAGGAGTGTTCCATCTCATCTGAGATATCATAGAGTTCTTGGGGTTCTTTATTATCTTTTTAACTTCCATCGGATAGGTACTGATGACCTTTCTTTCATTTCTGATACTGATAATTTGTGTTTTCCTTTTCCTTTCTTTGTTAGTTTGTTGGCTAGGGCTTTATCAATTTTGCTGGTCTTTCCCAAACACAAATTTTTAGTTTCACTGATTTTCTCTATTGTTTTCCTGTTTTTACTTTGAATAATTTATGTAATAATTTTTTTTCCTTCTTCTTAAACTAATCTTAAATTGCTCTTCTTTCTTTAGTTTCCTGAAGTGGAGCTTAGATTACTGGCCAGAGACCTTTGCTTTTTTCTTAACATAGATATTTTATGTTATACATTTCCTTCTCAGACTGCTTTCTTTATATCCACAAATTTTGTTGAGTTTTATTTTTGTTATTTATATAATTTATTTTATAAATTCCTCTTGAAAACTTTCTTTGACCAAAGATAATATAGAAGAGTGTTGTTTCCAAATATTTAGAAAATTTCCCAACTATCATTTATTATATTTTTATAATTTCTTCTTAGTTTAATTCCACTGAAATCTGAAAACTTTTTAAAATTATTTCTATTCTTTTAAATTTGGTGTGATTTGTGTTCTAAGTATATATATATATTCAAAATCTCTGGGGAAGTTTTCAGGATATTAGTTGATAGGAACCTTTTCCTCAGAAAGTATGTAAAGGCCACACTATGCAAAAATGTATATTTCATATATATCTATGTAAATGTGGATGGAAACTAAATACTAAAGTTCTGTTGTGTTTATCTACACATTAAGATTATTTTGTAGTGAAATATTAATACTTCAACTTTTTTCTGTATGAGAATTTCCTAAATTTTTCCAAAAATATCCACTTAATTATAAAGGGGAACATATAATCTAATTTCCTAAATAGTTTTATCAATTTCGATGTTAGCTACCAACTCTTCTTTGTTCACCAAGTGTATAAATAATAAGGTGGGTGAAAGTTTTTAATCCTAGAAATAGATTTAAATATAAGCATTGATACCTATCTACATGTGGAAAATTCATCCTAGACAACAGCATAAGAAGCTAAGCAATTAAAGTGAAATTGGACACATACCACAATGTGAAAGGGATGCTTATACTGAAATAAGTTAAATTTTATTAATTACAGTGTGCCACCAGGAATCTTTTAGTTGGGCTGAATTGATCAGACACTAATAGTGTTAGTACTGATTCTGTAGAAAGACTCCTTTAATTATTCCATAAAGTACTAACATAAAGTAGGTAAATTCAACCAATTAAATGCAATTTGGCTCTTTGCAAATAAGCTTCAAACTTGAGAAAAAGGAAATTAAAAAAAACGATTCTTTAAATGGTCTGAATATCCCTTCTCATGTATATAAAATCTTGCCCATAAGACCATGCCTGTTTATCATGTAATGTATCTCACCCACATCTGTTCACAGTTTCCAGTTTTTTGTGTTTTATATGTTTTATTTCAAGCAGCAAGGCTCTAGTTTTCTCCCTGGCTTTAGAGAGGCAGTTGCATTTCTGTCTACAGTGATGGGAATGTCTGTCAGCCTCTTAAGCAGACATCCAGTATTTGTTTTCCACTCCACTGTCTGTGATGATTGCTTCCCCAAATTCATGGATCTTTCTAGAGTTCATTTATACAAATCAGAATTTTTCAAAGATTATTCCAGGAAGATTTGAACTTTCATGAATTTTCCAAACCAGTGATATTTTGTCGATTCTATTTCCAGATGTAATTATATTGTTGTTTTTGTCATGTTTGTTTTTCTAATTCTTTGTTGGTTTATGCTCTTTTCCTTTATAATGTTTGTGTTATCATAATGACTCAGAAGGAGAAATGGAGGTAAACACATATGCTCAATCAAACTGTTTTTTTCCAGATGTCTTTTTATTTTTTTATATATTCAGCTTCAAATTACTTTGTGAATCTCTACAAAATTAATGAACATATGTGTTACTTCCATTTACAACTTTTGCACCTAGAACCACTGATCTCAAAGCACAGGTTGTTTGCATTACCCCAAGAGGCTCTGTAACTGAATGCTCAAGTCTGAAATCCCCTGGACTGAACCCTTAATACACTAAACATTAACAGATAATCTATAAACTTGAGTTTTGCACAAACAAAATTTCTCTACATTCTCCCTTTGCAAGTAAAAATTATACATTCAAGAGAGAGAAAGATGGAGGATAGGGAGAATCCTTTAGAGATAACCCCCCACAAAATCAAGCAAATAAAAAACTCTGTGCGTCCTCTTACTATAGATTTGTGCCCCTCTTTATGACAGACATTTTATTCTAAGGAAAACTCAGCAATCAGAATTTTTTATATAATTACCTATTGATTTGCACACAAATCAATTATATTAATTGAAAATAATAACATTGGTGTTATCTGGCTTTCTGTGATGTAAGCACATCTTCCAACAAAAGTTTTCCATTTGATAGTAAGGAGGATATTGTACAGGTAGAAATATTCTAAGTTCTCTCTGGCTTGAGTTCATTTGAATGGTTTCTTTAATTAAATAAACTCCTGAAAACACCTCCTTTTTCGTGATTTTTGAGGTTCTACTCAAGGAAATTGTGTCTCCAGCACAAGAAAATTAAAGAATGAGATTTGTTTATTTTTCTGGATTCAAACTGAAGGTAAGACACCACTGTTTTATGCTAAGTAAAGGCTGCAGAAAATATTAAAACAAGCTGGGCTGCTCAGGTTTGGGGTGCTGCATATTAGTTTGGGAATTTCTGAGAATGTGGGGCTGGGACCAGAGTTGATATGTAAAGGTACATGTTGTCAAATGAGAAAACGCCAAAAAGTACAACTGCAAAAAAAAATGAAAGACAAATAAATTCTGAAGGGCCTTAGATATTCACATCAAAAACCAAGTTTCTATTTAATATATGTGTGTAGCAATAAGAATCATGGCATTTTTATAGGTTATTTCATCAAAAATATGTTTCTATGAATTCTTAAATATATAATGATGGTTAAGTCATGTTACTATTTAATATATAAATACATAAAGATGTAAGAAACAGTTTTCAAGCATGATTAGCTATCTCTTGGAAGAAATCTGTCTGCAATTGTACTATTATAGATCTTTATAGTTCAACATATCTACTATGTGGATAAGTCTACTCAACATTCTCATATGGAAATAATTCATCCTGTTATTTAGGGATTTCAGAAAATATTTCAGAAGAGCAGAAATAGTACCTGTCAATTTTTAACATTCCTTGAATTACAAAAACCTTTAATACATAAAATTTCCATTGTGTGTAACTTAAATGATGTCATTATATTCCTCAACAGAAAGGATATTAGAAGAACACATTTCTAAATATAATATGCACTGTTACCCATGGCCTGTCATTTATTACCCAAAATTATATATCATACAGAATGCTAGTTTTTGTTTTTTCATTTCTAAGTTCCAGCAAATAGTTGGAATAGGAATTTATTTATTAATATTTTTCATAGTAGTCTATATTTCCCTCTCATTTTTCTTTTGTTATCTTTTGTTTCACTTGCTTTGTTTAGTTTTCTTACTAGCCAACATATTTTATTTGATAATTAATATTTCATCTTTTTGTGAAAATAATAACAGCAAACAATGTAACTCCACCATTAAGACCCAATTACATCTCCACTCTATTCTGTGGTTTTTATGACATGGTTCATATGCTGATACATTGTTCTTACATGTTTAAAAAAGTCATGTTTTAATGATCAGTAAGGCAGAGCCATGCCATTTTTCTCAAATGAGGCGTTTGATATATGTTAGATGACATGTAGATAAAGGTCGCTGTAAAAAACTTCAAGTTACCTCTTACCAGAACCAATTGTATATTTACATTGGACCAAGAAATATCTCAATATCGCTGCATGTCAAAGTTATTGAAAGACCCTCTTTTTATAGAGATGCTGCCCTCAATATGAAGTAATCTTTTATAATACAACCTGTTCAATGAAACACTGGAGATATTTTATCTTAAATATCCACTGGTCTGCTCACACAATATCAACTTTTACTACAATAGGCTATCTACCCTAGTTTGACTCCCTACTATATTATGCCACATTTATTACCCATCTCTTTAGCCCTTGGCTTAAACAAGAAATGAAAGGACTGTCCAGTTGAGAAACTGCCAGAAGCATTCAAACAAGTCATATACCATTAGAAGGCATTATTTACTCATAAGTGCCATATTTATTGGAGGCATTTTGCAATTCCAGAAGGTGATCAAAAAGTTATCTTGGCTGTATGTTGGAACAGTAACAAACAGGGATTGCAGTCATGAAATCATCAGCTTGAAGCTATGCCTGATAGTCAGAAATAGAGCCTTATGTTGAAAAGAACATCAAAAAGTATGGCGCTCTCCAAGCTCCCTGATAGAACTATGGAAAATAGCTAGGTCCACTGTCAAAGTCATGTTGATATTACAGAGACGTTATGGCGAGAATACTTAGATGGTTTTATATTTTACCTGCTTCAGATGGCTTGTGTGAATTCTACACCCATCATATTTCAGGGGACATACTATGTTATTGCAGTCACTTGGTAATAAGAACAGAGTTATCCCCTCTAGAGCATCTGTTATTGATTTTGAAGCTAAGCATCGCAAAATTTCACTCATCAGGAGCCTAGACAGAGGGAGACAGAGAAAGAGAGAAATAACAACATAAACACACATTCTCAAAGTATTGAAGTGTTAAAGTACTAAATTAGAGTTCTGTAAAACGGATGATTTTTTTTACCCAGAGTGGGAGTATAATCTATTGTATGTATTTTGAAAATCATTTGGAAGTATATATGTTGACTTGTTTGTGAAGTGATTTAAAAATGAACCATACCATTATCTAATAATTCTTCTTTTAGAAATCTGTTCAAGAGCAGATTTTAAGACATTCTTAAAAATGTTGGATACAAAGAAATTTGTTACAGTGCTATCTATAGTAGACATGAATTAGAAATACAATTGCATTAATAACAATGTTATGAATTTTTATTGAACTCTTATATGATTGACTCTTGTCTTTTCCTTGCCTTATTTAATCTTGTCAACAAACTAATAAGTCAGGTTCAACTATTGCATGCAGTTTGAAAATGAAGTAACTGAGCCTCAGAAGGCTTATGTAAACTAAGCAATTCTAGTACATGATACATGCTTTGAACACAAATCTTTTTTTAATATCCATGAGCTAGAGAATGCTAATGCCACTTAGACTACATCGCAAAAGTCTCTAATAATAAAGCTTGTTGTAAAACAATTGAATGTGTCCACTTGTGTTTAATATAAAATTGTTTTATAAATAAAATGTATGAGAAATATTCACAATATTCACTGTGTTCTTAAAATCAACCAATTCCCTGTCCCCAGCTTCATCAACCCATCTGTGTGATGAATTTATTCTCACTCTTGGGATTTCCTGCTCTCTCCAGGCAGGACTGGATTAATGAGTGAGCCATTACCACAATACTGCACGGTGCCCACACTCAGAAGAGCCTATGCTTGAAGTTTAACACTCTCTAGTTGTAGTCTTGAAACTCTTAGTAATGTAACTTTTGAATATTTGTAAGGGAATTCTGATTGAATAATGGGGCATGCGTTGGGAGTTTGAAGACTCAGTTTTCATGGTCCTGCCACTTTTCCTCATGGCCTGGGGCTCTGTACGTCAGTTTCCTAGCCTCCCGGGCCTTGCCCAGTGGTCTCTGGCTCCTGCACTCGCTGTGCGTGTGGGCATCCAGGGTGGGGTGTGGCAGTGCCAGTCTTTGCCCCATGCTGGCATTGCCAAGGTGGGTTTGGTGGATGACTTAGCCGAGTTCAGTCTATTGTCTACTCCTGATCCAGGTACCGAGTTGGAGCTTGGAGGTTGTTGGCTATGAGGATGTGAGAACATGCAGTTTGACCATGAAATTATGAGTGATGTGATTACTGCAGACACCAGTAGGCACTGGCAAGGATGCATCTTCCTGTAACATAGCTGTACGTCCTGTGGCAGAAAACCGCCATGGAGGAACAACCACACGGCGAAAAGAATGGATGGCAGCTGCCAGTGATTCTGACAAAATACAGGGAGAATGATGAGCAAGTTTCTGCAGCCATTTTTATAAAACTGGCCCCTCTTCACCATTGCCTCATCCAAAAAAATGAGGATTTTCTCTGGTATTTCATGCTCCTTCCAGTTTTATCACTCTGTGATTATGGGTTTTTTCAGGCTTAATAATATGAGGAGAGAATGAGGTTAATTTCATTTTGTCTTCTCTGTAAATTCACTCTGGAAAGGTGGCAGGACAGTGACTGATTATATCTGTATCTATATCTATATATCTATTAACAAAGCTTGACTTCTTTTATTTGTTTTCATGTTCCCATGCACTCTGTAATATTTACTGTGGCAAAATTTATTTGTGCAATACTTACCAAAAGTCTTGTTCTGTGGTCAAAAAATTCTTGTTAACTTTTAACTTTTCAAAATGGCATTACATTCTCTCTCTCTTTCTCACTCTCTCCCTTTCTCCACAATTAAATTGCCGTCACTTATTAACTTATTTCTCTGAATTAAGATTTATTTTCCCTATTCCTTCCTTTTATTTCTACTTACATACATAATCTCCAAATTTTATAATTTAAAGGTTTTTCCCAAATACACACACACACGCACACACTGAGTCTTTAACTACAATGGAGAATTTGATGAGGAGACAAAACTGGCAGAGACCAGTGGGTATGTCTGTTACATATTCAAGCGGCGAAGAACAGGCTGCTAATATATATATTTTTAAGTCTAGAACTTAGTGGAGGAGAATTATTTGGAGATAGAAATGGGAATCCTCAGAAAATATTTTAATAGAACCCATAGGATGGATAATATTTTTTTCTAGGGAGAACATATACAGGAAAAAAGAGTCTAGGACCTACCCTATTATGCCCTCGGGTTAAGGATGAGGCAAAGTGGAAAAATCCACCCGTGGAGACTGTAAAGTTATAGCACAGGGGAGGGGCAGGCAAACACAAACACCACCAAAACAAAATCAAAGACATAGGTGAGTATCAATGAAAGCTGGAGAAAAAAAAAATGTTTCAAGAAAAATGGGCTGGTCAGTTATATCAAATGCCACCATGAAGTTAAGGATAAAGAAGAAGACAGAGTCATGATTACAGATGGTGGTCAAGTGCTAAGTATTTGCGAGTTGGATAAGAAATATTTCAGTACTTTGTGAGAAAAAAGCTGGAACTTTTAGGACAGAGAAGAGAAGATGTGATGGCAAAACGGAGACAATACATTTAAGCTTGTCTTATTGTGAGTTTTGTTGTAAAAAGTAGCAGAAAAATTAGGAGGTAGTCAAAAATCTGTGTCTTCAAGAGATTGTTATTTTTATTTTGCTATTTAAGATGAAGGATATTACATATGAATATGTGATGATGGGGGAAGAAAGGTAATGACTACAAAAGTGAGTCTATGAAGGTAGGAAGGGATAACCCCAAACACAAGTGGAATGACTGGGCTTAAGTGTGCAAGGTCTACCTTTCCCAATAACAGATGTGGTAAATTATATAGATTCAGATCCTTGTAGGCTGCATGCACGTGCAGGAAACTTCACTTATCCACTGTTTCAATACCAATGGTTTCAGTTACTTGCAGTCAATTGCTCTCTACAAGCAGATGACCCTCTGTCTGACCTATCTTTAGGTCAATAGTAGCCTAACACTATGTCACAATGTCTACCTCATTTACTTCACTTCATGTCATCATGGAGGCATTTTATCATTTCTCATCACCACAAGAACAAAGAAGATAAGTACAGTGCAATAGATATTTAGAGAAAGAGATTACATTCACATAACTTTTATTATGATAAATTGTTACAGTTGTACTTACTATGCCTAGTTTATACTTTATCATATGTATGTATGTATAAGAAAAACCCATATAGAGGGTTCAGTACCATCCACAGTTTCAGTCATCTATTGGGGCTCCTGGAGCGTGTCCCCACAGATAAGGAGAGATTGCTGTTCTCTGCATCCACTTTCTCTATGAACTACCACTTGAGATACTCAGCTGAGCATGAAGAATGAAACATTCCTCTGATGAGTCAAAAATATAAGATATAGGGCAATTGTCAAGGAAGGGTGAGGGTTTATGAAGTTCAAATTAGAGAATATCGTCATACATTTGAAATGAATCCAGTCATCACAGTTTCTCTGGCAATGGTCAGCTACTTGGATATGGATCCATAAAATGGGTACCTAGGCTTATCTGAGATCTTTGTTTTGCCAAAGGAGAACAAAATAAATATGAAGAATCAGAGGGAATAAGGAGCTGATAAAGTCAGTGTTTAGAGGGCTGCCCCATGAAACCTAAGCCAAGTACAACGAAAAGGTAACAAGCTGTTGAGGTTCTACTTCAACATACAGTCTAATGCAACCTGGAGGTGCGGTGAGCCAGTCACATGCATGCTGACAACTTTCTGCTCCAAGGGCCATTTGCTCTCAGCTCATTTGCCTCAAGGCTTTCTCTATTCCAAATTTCGCTCAGCTTGTCTTCAGCACAGTCTGACAGCTGAATTAATTGGCAAGAATTTAGCTCTCCCCCACCCACCACCAATGCAAACCTTAACCAATGAGAGTGTGGAGTCACTGGGTAAATTCACCAATATCTACATCCTTCTATGGAAAATAGTGGAATGGGCTTTATGCAGTTCCACGGCACGTCCCTAGTAAAATGATTCTATTTGTAAATGTGTAAATGTCTATTTTTGCACACTATTGGCTTTCCTCCCTCCCTTGACTCAATTTCCCCACTTCCTTAATTATTCTTCCTGGGGGTGGCCTCCCAGATCATCTACACATCCCCCAGGTGCTTGTCTCAGTGTCTCCTCTGATGGATCCAAAGCCAGGAAGAGGGTGGGAATGAAGAGTGGAGTGCTGAGGGCAGTGAATTAGACGTGTTGTCAGGGTGAACAACTGATGAACTTGTACTAAATTGTATAACCTGAAAAGGTGGAAAGTGATGCTTGGATGATGGGGAGTAGGAACATGAGATTGCAGTGGTGGTGAAATGCCCAAGTTATACCTCCAAGGAAAGTTTGGAATATAAAGAGATGAGTATTTTCCTCAGGTGTGGCTGGAACATCCTGAGAAATGTTGGTCCAAACATCTATATGGATGCTGAAGTTGCTACGAATATAACAAGGGATTGGTGGTTAGAACTCAGAGCTAAAATAATGATTAGATGATGGGAATGACAAGGAATGTGGTGGATAATTTAGGCTGTTGACCTTTGCTTCATAGGAGATAGTATAAATACAATCAGAAGAAAGAAAAACTATTTGCAAGCCACAAGATAGACCAAGAGAGACATCCATTCGAATGAACGTGTTGCTCTAAGTTATTTGGATGGCAGTTTAAATAAAAGAGTGCTTCCACTGTGAATGCCACATGAGATCAGTGTCCTCCGAGGCAGGTGAATTCCTGGAGCAATGGCTATTCAAGACATGCAGGCACTATCGCTTAACCCCAGTGAGACACAGCTGCCTCACAGCCAATGCCAGGAATGAAGGCCTGGTACAGTTGGTGTGTGGCTCTGTCAGGGATTTGGGAGGAGCTGGAAGTGAGGTAAGTTGACTGTCTAAGGCCATCGGTCTTTTCAGCAGGAATTAGCAAAAACTCTGGGCAAAACTATTAGAATTACAAACAGCAAAGAGTTCACGATAAGAATATGGCTTTGGGTTCATTTAACAAAAGGAATTAAGAGGTCAAAAACATTAATCTTTACTGTGCTACTAATGTGTTGTGACCCTGGGCTAGGTTCTTAATCTTTATTTTTTCTGCTTTAGTTTCTTCAACATGTAAAATGTAGATGAGATAACGTTGTGTGAGTTAATTAGTTAGTGTTCCTAAAATACAGATCATTATTAAATGTAGTCAGGAGCCCTAATTACTCACATTGACAAAAGGGCAAGTTGTGGGCTGGAGGACACTATGCTCGTGATGAGCGTAGCCAAGTGCCCTTCAACTTCTCAGTTTCATATTAAGTATCTTTTCTGCATCGCCCAATATGTCTCCTGCTTTGATGATGATAAACTGGACATGTCCTTCTAGCTCATGATTGTCAGCCAAGTAGATATTTAGTTAATGTTCTCCATATAAACTAATGTAATAAAGGCCATGATAACCGGCAAAGTGATGTAGCAAGTACTACTTGTGACCTAGGGTCAAAAGAAAGAAATGGAATGCTCCCTAACTGTGCGGCTTTCTGCTAATCACTCACATGCTCTGAGATTCAAATTTATAATACCAAGAAATATATAATCATCCCTCATTCAAGATAGTTGTGAGGCTTCAGTGATATTTTTAAATATTTTAAAATATTTTTTTAACTGCAAATAGAGAAACATCATTACTATATTCTGGCTCTAGCTGTCCCAGTCAAACATAGGAAGCAGATTGCTGCCCTCGCCTTTTCTCTCCCTGCACCTTATTTTCCTAAATATTTTCATTACTGTGATAGAGACAGGACCTGGTTTATAAATGCATGCATTCATTCAGTGATCAAGTATTAAATGCTTTAAAATGTTAATTATTGATCATGGGGTGAAAAAAAACATAATGAGCAGGCATGTAAAAGCAAAGCAATTATAATACAATGTACTATTTGAGACAGACAAGAAAAATTATCTAAGAATGTTGTGTGAGTGTTTGCCATAACAAGTTGGTGTGTAGCACATTTCCACAATCTCAGCAGTTTAAAAATACACCATAGATTCCCTCATAATTTCAGTAGGTCAGGAGTCTGGCATGGTTTAGCTGGATGGCTGTGCATCCCACAAACTTGCAGCAAAGGTGTGGGCCGGGGTGTATTCTTATCTGGAGGTTCAGATGGGGGACAATCTGCTGCAAATTCATTCGGATCATTGGCAGAATTTATTTCCGGATGACTGTATCACTGAAGCTCCTGCTTTTGTGTGGACTGCAAGCTGGAGGCTGTTCCCAGTCCCTAGAGGACACTTGCAATCCCTTATAATTATAATTTGGGTTTCTCCATCATGGCCACTTACTTCAAGACAGCAAGCTTTGGCACCGTGGAGGAGCCCAGACCCTCTCTCTTTTAGGAGCTTTAACCTGGCTATGTCAGGCTCACCTGAGTCAATTTTTTGGATTCACTCGAAATCAACAGATTTGTCAACTTAGTTACTTCTGCCAAATACCTTCATGTCTGACATATTCCATCGGCTAGAAGCAAGTCATGGGTGCAGCCTGCACTCAAGGGGAGTGCCTTCTCCAGCACGTGAGCACCCTGGGTGCCACCCCAGGGTCCGGTCACTACAACTGAGGATGCGTCTAAGCTTAGAAAAATGAAACTTCAAGTGATTTCAATATTAACAATAAAAATAACAATTAGCATTATTGAGCCCTTAAAGATATTATTATATATATATAAATACTATCTTTATTGTAGGGAGATTAAATTAACAAATAAATCAGCTTTGTGTCAGTGAAATAGAATCTATATCATAAAATTATATAGAACTATATAAAAACTAAAGCAGGAAGTGGATAGGGAATTGTGCAAATAGGAGGAGCTCTTGTTTTATGTAGGATGATCAGGGGAGCCTCTCTAACCCAGTAATGTTTAGGCTGAGACCTTAAGGAGGCATGCATTCTAGACTGAGTAGTATACTTGATGAGATGTCAGCTTATGGCTGAACAGCTTTGTCAAATGATGGAATTGCTAGATTATGGAGTTAAGGGGTTATCATAGGCTTGTAGGGCATAATTAGGTCTTTGAATTTTACTCTGGGAAATACAGGAAAGCAATGGAGAGGACCCTTTTTAAAGGATGGTTCAGATGTCTTCTTATGTAGGGGGTGACCTTGAGGGGGGACCGAGAAGTAGGGAGCTCAGTTAGGAGGCTACCCAGAGATCTAGTTGAAAGGTGAGATTGATATTGATGGCAAAATAGGTATCAGTGAGTGCTTAAATCCTGGATGTGTTTTCAAGATAGAGCTGACAAGATTTGTGGATCGATTGGACATGGGTTTGACTCCAAAGGTTTTGAGCAGAGCCAGTGGAAAAATGGAGTTTCCTTGCACCTAGGTGGGTTTCAGGTGCTGATCCCTGGAGCACCCAGCTATCTAGTGAGTAAGAAGGCTAGAAGGACCACCACATGTGACTAAGTAGAAATGGGTAACACACAGTAATGGAGATGATCAAAGGGGAGTCCCAGAAACCAATTAAGAAACTTCATAAATTTAAACTTGAAATGAGGTTGTTTAGCTTTTTTTTCCTCCAGCCACCTTCAGTTGCCAGTTAGGAGAAGTGTTAGATTAATCAGGGCTGATGTTTTGCAGATAAATAATGTGAAGAAATATAAAAGATAAGGACAAAAGAGTTTGAGGAAGCATGTAAGGGAGCAATAATTTTGGATTGTGTATTTATAGTTTGGAAGAAAGAGAAGGGAGAACAGGGGGCTGGAGGCTAGGAGTGGTAGAGGACAGAGGATTGCAATGTAGTGTTCTGAAGAGAGAGCTGGAAAGATCGGAGATGAGAGACCGAATGCAGAAGTGCAGAGACTAGGAATGGTAGGAGTACAATGGAAACTCAGTTGTTTCTGGGGCTCACACATCTGCTCCAATGCAGAACAGGTAACACAGTGTTTTACCTGTTTACATGGCACCAACATATCAGGAGGGCCAAATCCCAACAGTTCCGTTGTTTCTGGGCTTTGCTTGAGAACTCAGGTCACTACATGGTTCATTCAATTCTTCCCCTTAAGACCAAGCCCACCTGTTACCACACACCCAGAAAACTGGTGGAGGGACCATCTCATAAGTCTCCCGATTCTCAAGTTCTCCCAACCTGTTTTCAGCCTTGGGGAAGACAGACCACTTGTTGACTTGCCTTTCCCAAAATTATTATCATCTGTGTTTCTAATCTGGAACACCTGCATCTCTACTCATTTAGGATTTTATAAGATATTGGAAGTCTTTGGCTTTAAGCAGCTTCTTTCTACTTTCCTGAAGGAAATATCCATTAAGCAAGTTATCTACTTGAAATTGTAGGAATAAATATCTGAAGAAAAAAATATATGTCTCAATATTACCCCAATTGTGTACATATTACTGCTCAGAGCCATTTGTACATGGGGGAAGTATTGTGTTGTGATATTTTATACCTTCCAAAAGGTTTTCAAAAAATAGACCTCTGAAAGTCTTGTCCAAAATGGCTGCAGCTTCACTATTAATCATTCATTCCTTTGGGCTAACATGGGGTCCCTACTAAGATGCAAACTTTCTCTGAGAAAGTAGCACTGATTATCAGTTTCTATGCTTTCATGTAAATTAATTGGTCAACTCTGAGACTATGACCATGGACAACCAGTAGACAGCAGCTTGTTAAGATTGGATAAAAGATAGTGTTTTGCTGTAAGGTGGGGAAGAGGGAGTTTCTGAGCCTAATTGATATTCTTAGCGGTCTTGGAAGTCATCCTTGTCTTTGGATAGAAGCAGCCAGAGAGTGAAGAATTACAGGAATAGTTGCTTCCTTCATTTCTTCTTTAGTTCTAAATACATATCTCAATTTATGAAAATAAAAGATCATATAATATATTTCAAATATATCTTAGTAATAGGATCAGGAAACAATTAGTAAAAGAAAATTGAAAGTTAACCTGTTACAAAGGGGACAATCATTTGATTGACATTAATGAGCAGCCTGGCCTTTAATATAAAATATTTTTACAAAAGAAAACTATGTTGAGTTGCATTTAGAATAATTAACTTCTCAGATGCAATAACGCCAAATTATTTATGTTTCTTAAAAAATTATTTGTACATAATTTGGTTCAATTTCATGAACCAGGGCCCAGTTATTATAGACATTACAGAAGCAATAGTTGCTAGTCAGCGGGGTGCTGCTCTGTGCTCTCTGATTGGACACACCAGGACAGAGCCTTGTAGGAAATGTATGACTGCTTTGCTTTTAGCATCATTATGGCACAGCTGATAAGGTTACAAGAGACTAGATTATAAGCTATGGGAGTCAGGCAAGGTGCCTGAATTTACACTGTAGTCTCTTAGTCCTACCCTCTTTACAATATCTGGCAAATCATTTACTTCACTAGGCTTATAGACAGCCACTTAGTAAAGTCAAATGGATGTTGTATAGATAAAGATTTAATTTAATAAATGTCTCTTACAGTCAAGGGCATTATGGCAGTGACTTCCAGCCTGTCTATCCTGGTGTATTTTATTCAAGTTAGTGAGGTATACAGCTGTTCAAAGTTTCTCATCCCAATAAATTGTAGGTTTCTTGAAGTTGAGCACATGAATTAGCAAACTTTTTTTTCAAGGAACAGACATTCAGAATGAGTGCTGATTACACTTCATAATTAAATTTTCATCTAATACAAGCATTGTGCTTCTCTTTAGCTTTGTACTAAGATTTTTTTACACCTCCATGATTACATGTTATTTGCATATTACTTTTTACCTGCTATTAGAATGAACATAACTAAATACAATTGCACTGTTTTTGTATACATGTAATGAAGTAGAGGAGAAAGAGTGTGAAGAAATGACAACATTTCTAGCAAGAGATGACGACCGCTAGAGGAAATGCAAGAGGTACATACACCCAGGCAGTATTATTAGTTAGTGGTGGAGCTGAAAGACTTTGTAGTCAATGATGTTTGTTCTTGTTCTGTTTTTCTTCCTCAAATTGTGTGGAAGCAGGAACTCCATGATCGATTAAGTATTAATGATGAATTATCCACTAATTATCAATAATTAATTAATGCAACTTCTGAATACACTTTATAAAAATTTATATTTTATAAAAACATTTTAAGTTTTTAATTAATTAAAATATTTTTGTAATCCTGTAAAAAATATTGGCAAGGGTTTGAACAGTGATTTCAGCTTTTTACTTTATAGTAAATTATCCTGGACTTTGGGTAGAAAGGAATATTCTAATATATGCACTTTTCTAAACTGTGGATGTGAGAATCTACATGAAAATGTTAGGCTTGCCAAACTTGTTAGATACATAAATGTATACTAGTTAAAATATATACTAGTTTTGAATAATAGTTCAAAATGATAGTGGTTCAGTTGGGAACCAGATCTGGATGGAGTTGGGAGAATGGCTAAATAAATAAATATTAAAATTTTCTAAAAGGCTCTGGAAGACAGTATTTTTTAAAACATGACATTCACACAGGTGACATGAAAAAGAAATGCGGTAAAGGGGTTTTTGTTTTCCAAATCCTGTGAGCTACACCTAGTCATTGCTTATTACTCTACTTTTTGGGCCCGACTCTGGGAAACATATTTTGCAGGGCAAAAGGAAAAGAAGTTGGCTACATTGGGGTTATGAATTTAAGTTCTAAGTTCTCTTCTTTTGTTTCATGTTGTACCAGTATAGTATCTTCCAAAGTATTTAATATGCACATCAAAGAATTCACACTGAAATGTAGTTACTGCATTAAAAATATCTTTCCAAAGCTATTCTCTACAGAAGAGGAATGAATGTGTGTACCTAAACTTATATAAAGTAAAAACCTTCTAGAATCCTTAAACTGAATGTGGCCAGTATGTAACTACAGAGTCTCCTTTTCAAAGAGGAAGATAGTTCCTCAAATAAATGTACTCATTTGGATTTGCAATATTTTCTATCATTCCCTATGTAAATTACAGCAATAGCCTTAAAATTAGCTGAATTGATTTGACCCTTGTCCACCTTCTGATCTCTCTGTAGAGTACATGGTAGCTAGATTATCATTCAAAAGTGTAGGTTCAGTCTTTCACTCTTGTGATAAAAACTCAGAATCAATTCCCCATATACTGTAAAATGACTTGCCCCTCCCCAAGTTTAACCTTCTTAGTTCTCAGATATCTTGAATTACTCTCCATCATTTTCACACTTCTCCTCCAACTACCAGCCTCATAGCTTTCTCCAAATGTGCCATGCAAGTTCTACTTTCAGCATTTTGCTTTGACTGCCTGGGCCAATTTTCTCAAATATCTTCATGGTAAACTCCCTCACCTCTTCAGATTTTTGTTAAAATATCACCAAAAAGAAGCCTACCCGTATCAGCCTAAATCAAAGCACAACCCACCCCCTGTACCCACTTAAAAATGACAAACCCTTTCCTTGCTCTACTTTGTCTTTCATTCCATAAGAAAACATTGCCTTTAATGTAAAATATCACTTATGTGTTTATGTTTATTGTATGTTTATTGTTATCAGTCACCCCATTATCTCTAGAATGTAAACTACAGGAAGCCAGTTGCCTTTGGTTCACTGAAGTATCTTTGGAAAATAGGATATCACGTAGCTTATTGTAAGCAATCAATACATAGTTTTTTAAAGTTGAATTACATAAAAATGAGATAAAAACAAATCATGTTTTGGCCTAAATATAAATGGTGGTATTAAACTGTTGATTGCCCTTGGAAACATATGGACAATAGTTAGACAATGATTTTTATTTTTCCTTAAAAATTAGCAAATTACACAGAATTGAGAATTCACCTTATGGAAATTTGGAGTCTGTTGTTTGAATTTTGATTAAGCACTGTCTTTCTGTAAGTTCATCATATCAATCAAGCAAGCAAACCTAAGCGTCTAAATCCAGAGTTCCTTATGAAATACATATTCAATGATCTTTGAAATTAGGCATTAATGATCATGAAAAAAGTTTCAAATGCCATGAATCAGAAAAACCTTCATAAGAAAAAATGTCATTTGACTCATTTCAATAAGCATTATGCTCAACGAATCAAGGGATGATTAATTTAATTTTTTATATTGATGGTTTGCAAATTTCATCTAATTTAATGTTCATAGACTCTCATAATTTTTGTTCACTTGGTATTTTTTAATTAAACCCTTAGGTTATGAAGTTTTCCCTTTAAAGTAAAATCTTCCTTTCCTTTTGCAAATAAAATTATGGGCTGCAGTATTTAAATAACCTGTATCATGCATGCATTTGCTCCATGAGAGATATATTGTTGAAACAATATGGGCTGTTCTCTTGGTTAAGTTTTAGTCATACTGAGTTTTACACATGAAAACGGCAAATGGAGATTTAGTAGAGTCTCCCCATCATCCTTTTCCTGTCCTCTATATTTCATTATAATGAGGAATTGAGATAAAATTGAGCAAGAGCCCACTTCAGACTCTTTCCTTTCCCTTTCGAGTAATGTGAAGTAGTGGATATGTAAAATGACAAAAAGCTTAGAATATGCTTTAATTCATTCTCAGAAAGGTTATAATCGTATCATTATTTGGATCAAAATCAAATCAGTGTTTCCATTCTTCAGGTTAGCCATATTAGTGTCAGATAAATACAATTTTTGTTTCATCACTAAAGGATAATGTGTTATTGGAAACCTTTATCTTAATGACTTTCAAATTTACCTCATGCTTGAATATTTATTTCTTGAAATGTCAGCTACTGTTTAAACTATTGCCCTTGTAGATCAAAAAGCAGTTTGTCTGATCTCAGGAAATGTGTCTCATATGGCTGTTGAAACGTGGCAATCGGATTGTAAAAGCTTTTAAAATCAATTTCATGCTTCCAGAATATAATCTGCAGTACTTGATCTGAAGTATCAACCTACAAACACAGATAAAAGAAATCGCCTCAATAATGAATGTCACAGCGATATTGCTTAACATTTCGTATTTCAATATCAACAGGAATTTAAAAAATGCTGCTAGGATCTTAGTGTTAAATATTTCAACTTCTAATGATCATTAATTTTTCAAAACATATTCAATTCAATTCAATTCAGCCAGAATTATCATCATAGTAAATTGTTGTCAATCTGTGAATAAACAACTGCATTTATGTCTCCTACCCCACCCCCTGGGACAATTATTCCCTTTCTCATAGATCTATGTCATTATCTCTGAAATCTCCAGTTGCATACTGACACCCATGTGCTTGAGACATTGACAATCTAGGTTTATTGTCAAAACATGATAGGAAAGAAAAGATTTAATGTTTTGACAATGTAAAAAATGCTAACCTAATAATTACATGAAGGATGGAAATCCCCACCACATACCAATTAAATGTTCCCTTTCTTTTGTTTGTACATTTTCTCAAATAACTGTTAAGTTCTATAGTCTCAAAACTAAAATGTTGTCTAAAATGTTGTCATCTCACAGTCCTAGTTAATAATATCCTATGGCTCCTTATTAACTTTAAATGATTTTTTAATTTTTAAAAACTAATTAGTTAATTTTACCATTATTATTACTTTAATCCTGGAGGAACCCTTGAGAAAGTGGTCAAATCTCAAGGAATCTCTACATGTAAAAAAAAAAATTCTCTGTAACACACCATAGATAAATGTGATCAGTATTGTAGATATAATAATCTGTGAATAATTTTCAGAGTTCTTTTAATTGGACAATATTTCCTCTAGGTCCATTTATTTAGGCCAATTTAAAAATCCTATTTTTATATTTGTTTCTGTCTTCCCACAAGGCCATCAACTTTAATTCAAGTTATTAGTCTAGGAATAGGAAATTTCAGCCTACTCCTCCTCTTTCAAAAAAAAAAAGTCTGTCTTAATAATTTCCTTTATCTAAGTAAAATTTCCTAGATATCTAATAACAAATTACTACTACAGAATATTCTAGTTTGGTAGGTTTTCTGGCATATGGTATGTAAAATATTAGTTGTGTTTTTTTAACTGATGTGTTTCAGTGATTTAAGTTGAATAAACAAAAAAATATATTTTCTGGAAAAATAAATATATCTAAAAAACAGCTATGGAGGGCAGAATAGTTAACACCTGGAAACCAGGGAAAACACAGAAGAAAGAGTGAGTTTTTCATTTGTTTTATATTTAGATTTCAGCCTGAGAGTAGTGCGGAGTTGCATCTGACAGGGAAGTTAAAATTTCAGTGGGAAAACCTGCAGACTCGTTCTTTTCAAGAACTAGAAAACAGAGTTCAGGAATCATAGCCATTGGAATATGAAAAGAAAAAAATCTCAAAAAAGATAAAACCAAGGATGGGGAGCACCCAATTTTGTGCATAGTTCTACTCAAATATTTGACTGGTCCCTCAAGACAAACATGGGACTGACACCAGAAAGGCCAGCTAGACCTCAAAGAATGAAAATCGGAGCTGCCCCCTACAAAAGGGAAGAGTTTTGTAATTGAATTAACTGTCAAGTTAATTGCTTGTTAAAATATAATACAAAATATTAACACTTTTAGAATGAATAGATCAGAAACCAGATTCTCTACATCATAGCATTCAAAATGTACAGAATCTAATTAAAAATTGCCAAATATATCAAGAAACAGGACCACACAATCAATTCTCAAGAGAAAAAGTAATCAGCAGAATGAAAAATCTGGATAATGCAGATGTTGACTTTTCCCAAAACAACTATTTTAACTACTTTTATTCATCTTACAAAATTCTTCCTCTTTTCTTAAAGTCAATTTTTGAGGCTGAACAGAAGATTCAGAGACTTGCTTTATTCATCTTAAGACTTGCTAATATTCACCTGTTTTCTGTATTCCAAGCAGCAATATGAACAATTCAAGATTTCCTTTGCAGTAAGATTTTTATAATCAGTTTCCTTTAAGCCCCCCAAAATCTTACACTTGAAGAAACTAGTCCTGTAGAGACTAGTTCAGCTGTATTATGTGATGAAAAATATCTGCTGGCTGGACTTGTTTCTAGAGCCATTCTTTATCTTCAAAGCACCCAGCAAAATATGCTTACTTTTTTCTTGCATGTACTTAAGCATTTCACCTTTTAGGTCAAAACCTCAGTGTAAAAGTTCATCTTTCGGTAACCTACCAGATTTCCATATGTAGCAAGTGTTTTATGTCCTCCTAATGAGATATTCAGCCTTTTTTTTAAACACGCTCAAGTCAACTAGTTTTTGTTTAATAAATTTGAGCCTTTTTATAGCATCATCCACAACTTTTAAATTTAATCTCCAAGGGCTTTTGGCACCCACATCTCTCTGTGAAGGAATTAGTTTGTTGGGAAGATGTAGGATTTTCTGTTACCCCTTATAAGTCAACCATGGATGGAGCAAAGTCTGTGCAGATGACAACACAGTTCCTCTAAGAGTGACCTTTTGTTTCCAGATATGAATAAAACATTAGGTATATCTTTGGCTTTGTTTATTGGGACCAGCTGTTTGCAGCAAGTAAGACATATTTTCAAATTTCCCATCATTTAAAAATATTTAAAATGCCAAATCTTGACATGTTTTAGTGAAATCTCTTGACTTCTCAACTTGGATAGAGAAAGTTTTTTGTTTTTTTCAATAATGCAAAACATAGTCTCTGTAATATGACATGTTATCATATAATACTATTTTAGAGTGAAACATTTTCACTTCTCTCATACTGCATCTTTTTCTAGCATTTTATTCACTATACATGCTGGGCATATTAGGTTCTTACAATCTGACTTTCCTTTATCTGACTACGTCTTACTTTTGCTGGTGAAAAACCTTCTTCAAAAGTATTTGCACTAAGTATAACTCTGTAAACAAAGGCTTCATTCTATTCATTTTGAGATTTCAACAGTTCTTTTATTTATCAAATGGTTATGTTTAGTTATTTATTTATCCTTTATTTATCAAATGGTTATACAATTTAGTGTTTTTAAAAATTTACTGGAGCCATTGTTCCATTTATTCACTGTTCCTCACCACCTCTTCCCCCAGATGATTTCCAGTGGAATTCAGTAAAGTGGATTAATAGAATATGTAAAACTTAGTGACAAGACATTTTCATTGGAAAGACTAACTTTGGGGGGACTCTTTGTTCATGAGGTCAGTTAAATAACTGATAAAACTGTAATTCCACATCACCAGGCATCTCAGGATTGTGTGTATCATCTTCTTATTCCATCTAACACCTGACTTTAAAAATGAAAAACACATTTGTAAAACACAAACATGTATGGAATATAAAAAGAAGGGCACAAAAACTAAAAAGATGAAAAAAAAATTCCCAAAATATGAAATCTTCCCAAGAAAATTCACTTTGTATTTATATAATTAACTGACTTGCAATGTTTACAACTATAGTAAACCAGTGGTAGATGGGTGGTAGTTGGGAGAGCAGCCAACTTACAGTGAATACAAATTTCTTCTTTAGAAATAATGCTTTCCTCCAATTTTCTGCTATGCTAATAAAGGTTTTTTTGCCCTTGTAATTTAGTGAGCAGTGCATAGGGAAGGTTGGGAGAGCTAATTTGGGAGAGCGAGGCTGTTTATGATAACCGCCTATCCTCCGCTTTGGGCAACACAGCCTCCAGGAACTGTTTTCAGAGACTACATTCAACCAAAGCAACACAGTCTTACTACTAATTGCTCTGTGGGGATGAAATAGCTTTAACAACATTTCCAATGGAGTAGCTTTGTGTCTCTTCATTATTATTCATATTTTCTACCTGAGTACAGCTATTCCATCTGTTGGAATCATTTGAGTTCTTGCTCCTTCCCACAGCTTCAGGGTCTTATTTGTTCTAAATGGCCTATCAAAATATGTCCAACAAATACAGTTCCATTCCCAAGAAGAAATCTGAGGTTAATTCTTAGAATGATAAAACATTCATCTCCCTACCTTACACCAGTTACATGAACTTCTCTGTAATAAGAAGTGGGGCCCTGTGAGGGCACATAAGACTCTTAAATGTTGAAATGAGGGGCAGGTTTGCTACTGAAAATGCCAGAATGTGAATCTTCTTGAGTTTAAGGCATGGGCTAAATGTTCTGACTTTTCCCTGTTTTCATAAATACAAATCAAACATTTCTTCCCCAAAATATACAATTACAGAAGTACAGGTTGAAAGTAAGCCAATGTTTATATGAACAGATCACTGGAGTTATATTTCAAATGATAGGACTTAGTACATATAGGCAGTGCTAATATGTAACACAACGCACTGACGGCTAAAATGGCTGCATAACATGTATTATGCTGTATATATGTATATAACATATGCCTATGTGTGTGCATGTGTGTACAGAGGGAAACAGAAGGGGAGAGGTATATTCATTTAATTGCTGTTAAAACTACTAGAAACTTCATGACTTAAAAAAAAAAAGACAGACATTTACTGTCTTAAAGTTCTGGAGGTCTGAAACCTCACTGGACTAAACTCAGCAGGGCGCCCGTCCTTTGGGAAGTCGCTAGAGGAGAGCCCTTTTCCGGGCCTTTTTCAGCCTTGGGGCTGGGCCTGTTCCTGAGCTGCGGCTCTCTTCCTCTATCTTCAAAACCAGCCATGGAAGACCGAGTCCTGCTGCAAGCACCTCACCATGAAATGGCTTCTGCCATCACATTTCTTTTTCTGACTCTCCCCTTATGCCTCCCTCTTCCATTTTTAAGAAACTTTATGGTTATATTGGGACCACAGAGGTAATCCAGGATAATTTTCCTATTTTCAAGTCAGCCGATTAGCAAATTTAATTCTGTCTGCATACTTAGTTTCTCTTTGGCGTGTAACCTTACATATTCACAAATTCTGAGGATTAGGATTTAGATGTCTTTGGAGGGTCACTATTTGGATTACCCCAGCACATAGTCTCCATTTGGGGAAATAAAACTTCTACCAATATGGTCTTGTTGAAACTTTAAGAACATAGGGAAATTATCGCTACGTATACTTCTACAGGATGTTGATGTTTATCCTTGTTGAAGGTATTGAATATTGTTCTAAAGTTATATTATGTTAAAAACTAAGGAGAAAATCAATTTATTGAAAGAATATGTGAATTTAAAGAAATATCTCTCTAAAGTTTATGTCAAGCTTACTAAACGACTATTATCTTATGAGGAGCATTTGTAAATTGTGAAAAATTGCATCTCTTTTATATTCATTCTTCTAAATCTTCAAAATCATATACATTTAAACATACAGTATTCACACACATATATATGTACATGTACATAAACATTTTTATATATGGGTGTCATAAATGCATATAATTCATACACTATATACTCTATATATACAAGTATGCGTATAGTGTGTGAGTACTCATATATTCCATATTTTTTAAATAATTTTTTCAGTTTTTTTTTTTCTCAGAAAAGTTTGCAAGTTTGTCTACTTGCTAAGATTTATTTATAACTCCCAAATCAATGCTTGCAGCACTTCCGTGGTCATTGACGAACATGTGCAAAGCAGCAAAATATTTGAGTGGCTTGACATTCACAGTCTCAGATGAGACTGAACAAGGTGACACTCGGTCTTCCTGGCTCAGCTTTCGTACTGTCAATTAGTGTCTCTTTTTTGTAGCCTATTTAGTGCAACGTTTTTTGCATTTTTATGCTTTTTGTTGATTTTTCTGTTTAAAGTGGTTTCCTGGTGTCATGCCAAGTTGCTATCTAGTGTTCCTAAGTGCAAAAAAGCTGTGATATGCCTTACAGAGAAAATAGGTGTGTAAACCAAGGTTGGTTCAGTTATGCATTATAGTGCTGTTGATAGTGAGTTCAGTGCTAATGAATAAACAATATGTATTGAATAAGGTGTCATTAACTGAAACACACACAAAACAAGGTTATTGATCAGTTGACAAAAATGTTGTGACCAGAGACTCACAGGAAGCTATTTCTGAATTTCCCCAAGAGCAACAGTTCAGTTTTGGTTAATTCAGTTTTTCCAGTGACTTCATATAACATACCTACTACAAATAATGTGCACCAACTTTGTGTGTGTGTGTGTGTGTGTGTGCGTGTGTGTGTATACTGAATTAATAGCATCATTAAAGTCTTAAAATTTAGTAATATGATTGGTACCTTTGATTTTCTAAAGCAAATATAAAATTTGCTCATTACCAAGCACGTAGGGCAATGAAAGGACTGGAAATTAAGGGTGACACCAGTAAGACTTTTGTTGAACCCTTTATTTAATTTTTTGTACCATCTAGAGGGAGTTCTGTGGTGCGTATAGAACTATTGGCTAGAACAGTGCATGGCAAAATTTTACATCAACTATATTAGGATAAACCTTCCACAGCACACATATACTAAAAGTATTCCCTTTCTGGTTTCAACAAGAAGACTCATTTCTTTAAAAAAAAACTCATATATAGTCATTGCCAATAGTATAAAAAAGGATACTTTATCCTCCAAGTCTCATCTCCCTTTTTAATCTCAACAATGACTTCACGATAGGAACAGTACAGATAGGATGCAGAAAAGTAACAGATAAAATAAATGCTAGAATGTAATCATTAATTATTCTTTAACTTGATTAATTTAACCTCATAAATCAAAAATCAACTGCTAAATATGTTTAGAATAATTAAGTATATTTGAATTGTATTTTTATGGTCTTTTGACCTAACATATATTTCAAAAGTAAAAAAAGTCTTATATTAAGAGGAGTTTACTCCCATGTATGTCAAACTTAAGAAAAAAAATAACATTCAACAAAATAAGGTTGATTTTTCATTCTTGGACACTTCATAAAAAGTAAAGTTACATTTTTTTTAAATGTGAACATAAATTGTATTTCTTTTTTTTTTTCTTCTGCCTTGGGCTAATACAGTCTTCAAATTCCATCTCAGGGAGTTTAAAGACTCTATTTGAGGAAAAAAAGCTTCAGGAACCAATTAAAAAATCTAGTTTAGAAACTTATACCAGCCTGAGGAAATGAAGTAATTTAAAGTTAATTCAAGTTAGTCCTTCTTTAAAAGTAGAAATCTGTCTTCTAGCAAATGGGTTTATTGCTATGTTTGGTTAGATATGATTTTTCCAAAGATGGGGAATTCACCAAAATTTCAAAGATTTATATTAATTAATGTTTTTTAATGAAAAATTTTTGTTTGAGGGAATATTATTTCCCAACTTGAAACATAGCTATAAAATTGTATGATCATATATAACTGTATGTTTCTAACTCATAGAGTACACTTACAGCAGGAATATCAGAGGCCTCCATGAATCACCTTTTCAACAACAGACTGAAAAGGGAATGAGAAAGTGTGAGGTATACAGTCTTAATTCTCAGAGATGAAAATAAATGAATTATGTGTGCATGATAGGATGATATGCTGCGTATCATCGGAGCAATTGACATTATAGTTGTTCTACATAAGAAGTGATTAACTGAAGTTATGCTTAAAAATAAATATTGTTCATGAGGGAAATGCATTAGATTTGGAGGCCTGGGGAAAAGAATAAAGGGAATTATCTTAAACTTAAAGTGATTCAGCTCTTGAGTTGAATAGTGATAGGCTACATGGAGCCACATAACATTTGTTGTCAAATTCAGTTCAGTAAAATCCAATTTTATTAAGCACCAGATTTCCTGTTGGCCAGGGAAAAGTTCTTAAACTGGTGATGACATGCACTGAAAATCATTTGTCAGTGTAGCATGGTGAGTGCTGCGATAAAGACATGCCAAAGGAACTAGCAAAGCATGAACGTAATGACAAAGAGACTGACTTAGAATTTCAGATACGGTGTCCAGGAAGAGACAAGAAGCTTCTCTAGTAGCAGAGCCAGACAGCCAAAGAAAGTTGGAAAGGATATTCCAGAGGATGGGCAGACAGGAGCAAGAGAATGTAAGATGAAGAGAAATAATTGTCAAATTTGTCGAAATAAATAGTGGTAAATAAAACAGGGATGTAGTCAGAAATAATGAACAAAAATATAGGATTGTTTTCTAGATGAGAACAGAGGCTTTTCCGTCCCCCTAAACCCTAGTTGGATCATTACAGTAATAGGTTCACGACAATAAGACTTTTTAAATTGTAAATGACTTTTATATTAACACGTTAAGCTGGTTCTCCAGGTGAAGCTTAACATAAGGAAGAGCTGAAAAGTTTAATTTGGGCAATATGAAACTTCAAATGATAATTGAAAAAATGAGATCTAATTAAGTCTTTGGGAAAACAGAATAAAATAAGAACTGGTCCCTAGATCTGGAAACTGCAGGAAATAATCCTAATGTGCCATCTTGCACAAACACACAGCATTTGGAACTCGCAGAAGTTATTAAAAGACGGTGAAATTTAAAATGAGAAACAATATAGTTTATTCAAAAGTGCATATATTTAAGTAATTTGCAGCTTTCATAAATGTTTACATGAACCTCTAAATTCAATAATATAACTCATTTCATTTTATACAAGCCTAAACTACTTGAAGTGTCCGTCTGTTTCATCTATAATTCTCAGAAAGGAAATATTCTGAATAAATGGCTTGAAATATATGATTCAGATGTATTTGAAAAGCAAAGAAACAGATACATCATCTTCTAATTTTACTTTAATCCACACTATCTTCCTAAATTTTAGACAAGTGGTTAGGTCACATAAAGAAATGGAAAAAAAAAAAAGGAAATAAGAATAATAAAATCCCAGTTGTTACACAGAACAATTCCTAGTAATTAGTTCTAGCAAACTGCTCTACTTTTCCTTTACTAAGGTCATTAGTCATAACTTTTACTCTCTCAAATACCTAATGCATGCAGTGTTTTAAAAAGAAATTGAATGTGCAACTTCATTATTATTCAGTAAACTTGTCATGTTCACTGGGTTTTTTTGAACCACTCTTTGGTAATTTGAAATAGAGATCATAATCTATATTTGTCCATATATCAAATTAAGTATTTCTCAATTATGATAAAACTGTAAAAACAAATGTCATTTAATGATCATGTATTTTATTTTGTGATACAAATATCAATGGTGTTAGCACTGTTGTCTTCCACAATCAATCCCCTAATTTTAGCTCCCTACACTTCTTTTACTTTTAATTTAATTACCTCAATGTCTGTGCTTCAGATGTTAGATAAGATTGGACACCAATAGGCCTCTTGTTTATTTGATTTAATTTTTGGTGGGGGACAGAAAAAACGGTGACACAGTCATACCAATTAACTAAAAAGAGACAACTCAGAAAGCATTCCACAATTCTAGTGGCTCTGTACCTTTATTCTACCATAATAAAACTCAATAAAAAAGTCTGTCAACAACCTTACAAGTACCATGTTAAACTATACAGTACACATTAAAATCAACAATCTGTCATTATAATTATTGTTATATTTTGGATTTATTTTCAAAATAATAAAAATCCTTACATATTCTAAATTCACCAACTATATCAAAATAACTATATTAATATTTATATGGAAATACATATAAATAAATCAGAAAACAAGAAATGTACAAATAAAATAACTTCTCCAAATGCAAGTATCCTTTTCACAACATCATTCACTGAAACAATAGGTTTTTAGTTGTTTTGTTTTCACTCAGCTATAATGCTTTAAAATAAGAGTTACTTTCTTTGAGCATAAATTTTATGCTCTCTCACAATGATTTGATTTTATAAAGACTTTGTTGTTCCAGGCACATTAAGTAATTTAAATTCATTTGACATTCGTGGACAACTATATGTCTTTATTTGCATATTAGAAAAGCTAGAGCAGTTTAGATTACAGTGGAATTATTAGTAATGGTGAATTCATTACCATTGTATATTCAGTTGTTCAATTTTTGCTTTTAATCAATAAAAGATTAGGAGAGAGAAGAAGGATGAATAGGAAGGTGATAGGGAAGATAATATACAGAATAATATGCATCATGTAATAACACATAATCATTTAGGATGTGAGCCTGAAAAGAAAGTACTCTAACCTTAGCCTGAGTAAATAGCAAAATTTACATCATAAAGAAATAAGTAATATCAAATATGATGTCTGGAAATTTACAATGCCAATTTAACATACTGTGGTTATTAGTTTGATTAAATTTCAGAAACTAATTTTAGAAAAAACTTTATTTAGGTTATGAAGGATATGACTATTGATAGAATTTACACCATACTTAAATCAATCTATGTGTTTCTTTTGGTCTATTATGTTTTCCTAAGACTAATCTACTATGTTATTGCCTGAAGATGGATAAATTGTTTCTCACACACACAAACACACACACACACACAAATATCTGCTTATTTTCAGTTACTTTGTTGCCTTGTTTAAAAAAGTTCCTATTTGTTTCAAGTATATTATGAATCGAGTATAATAGACCCTTAATCTTAATTTTCTTCTCTTGGTTTATAGATTTAAAGACATAAAAATAAGAAATTGCTGTCTCAATGCTTACAGTTCTTGTGATTATCTTTAAGCAAATGAATGTGTTTTTTGGTTGTTTAAATTACTGTTTTATCTATAAAAATGTTAGCTACTGATAGAGATAAAGATAGAGCTATCCAAAAATATACACAGTTGGTCCCTGACTTACAACAGTTCAATTTATGATTTTTGACTGATGATAGGTAGGCTTTATTAATTATATCATCTTCTATGCTTAATAAACTTAATGCCCTTCTTGACAGTGTACTTAGGCTTTGCTTAATAAACTCCTGCAGATTAAAACTGTCCTAAATCTGTTTCTTGATTGAATTCTTTCCTTTGAAAAGACAAGAATGGGAAACACAACACACTCTGCCAGTAACATGTTCACTGTATTTGACCTTCACAAAAACCCTTTGAGTTATATATTGTCACTACATGATTTTACAGATGGGAAAGCTGAGACCCAATTAGAATTCTTTCCCAAAGTCTCAAAGAACATAAGTAATAAGGATGGAATTTCAACCCAGATATTCTAGTTCCAAAGTTGTTTCTTTTGTTAGTATACAATATGGTAAATTTGATATCAAGTTTGTTTTTGTACTTCACTAAGGATGTCTAGAATCCAAAGAATTTATGTAATTAATAATAGACTGATGCATATTGCCAAAAATAAACTTTTTGCAATCTGATTATTAAGCACTTATTTACTTTAATTTGCTTATTTTAAATGATTTTATTTTCACATATAATTATTTTTAATTAGAGATGCATATTTTTACATTTTCCTTCTTAAGGATGGACTCCATAGTTCTATCATACTCTAGGAACTACCAAGTACTATTTGTATTGCAAAATATACTTTGACCCTTGTAAAATAGGCCTGCTCACAACATTAATTCACAAATGACCATCTTTATGATATCAAGAGAATCATGATAAACTTTCTATGCAACCTAATGTAAATATTTGCTGTGCAGTTATCTACCATCTTAGATCCACATGGTATCACAATGCTTTTTACTGATGTTTTAAAACATCTTTTCTTTAAGAGTATCATTTTTAATCAAATCTCTATTTACAAACTGGAGCATATTGTAGGATATAATATAGAAAAAGAGTTAAAGTTTGTTACCCCTGCAAAAAAGGACAACATAACAAAAGCAGTGACTTTAAATATCAAGTTTAATTATGAATTGGACTCATCTACTTTCAAGTGACGTTCTCTTATTATTCAGAGTTTCACTATTATTCTCATGTGTTTTAAAAAGAGGGATAAAAGAAATAAAAAATGTTCCCTAAACAATATTTTCCTCTTATAACTTAATATACACTATCTGTGGAGAAAAGGGAGTGGTGGATGGATGAAAAGACCTTGTAAAATATTACTCTTTTTTAACTTATTTATTGTTTAATTTTTATATACATATAAAATTATGTATATAAATTTTAATTATATGGTTTAACATATATGTTAGTGGTAACACAATTTACTTAACATAATCAACTGCTTTGTATCACAGATAAAAACACAAGCTAAGATTAGAAAAGCTGTAGCAAAAGATTAGAAAATAAACAAAATACATTAAAATAACTTAATAAACCTGAATGTCTATTCCGGACTTTGGCCATAATTAGTATCCACAAAAATTATATCACGGCCTCAGAGAAATTACTTCAGTGGCCCATATTTTGGAAGAGCTTGAAATATGATAATAGGTTACTAGGACAGAATCTGGAATGTGGCTTAAAGCTCCAATATTCTGTAAGTCCTGCAGAAACAATTTAGAAATAAGAGAATAGTATACGAGTCTGCCAAATGATTCAATGTTTCTTTCAGTCTAGAGAATTTATAATTTTAAGTCAAAATAAATACTTTGTAACTTGTTGTCACTTAAAAAACATTTAAGTTATGCACTCAAATCATATGATAGGTCAAAATAAAATAAAACTAACAAAACAAGCCAAGCCAGAAATGTTTGGGTCTCCTTTTCTATCATACCAAAATGATTTGAGTTGGAATCCATAGCTCTACATGGTACAGTTTGACTTACGAATCAATTCCAGAGTGACAATTTAAACAGATGTGTCCATTTTAGAACATTGATATGTATTTTTTTAAGTGGCTTAGTAAGACCCAACATGGGTGTTTTGGAGCAGAGGAATAGTTGGAAAGTTTTCTTTAACATGTTTTCCCTTATACCAATACTTAAGAAAGTAGGGATTACAGTTTGTCCAACCCCATACATTACATCAGGGCACCACATAAACTTAAACACACTTGTAACCAAAGGCACATTCTTTAAAAAGAATAGAATTGAAACATGCAGAATTTTATGTTTTACTGATATATTATTCAACCTTTAAGATGAACATTGAGGAATGGTTTCAATATTCCATCTATGGTATCCAGAATGATTTAATTAATATTTTGACAGAGAATAAAGAATATACAAATGAAACCATACTGAATTTCTAATGAGGACAAATCTGATAAACAAGCAGAGCAAATGTTATTGCATGTTTTCAGATGGATTTCTAATGCTTACTATGAAAATCTATTTCACTGTCATCAGAGCTACTAGAAGCAGTGGTATCAAATATGACTGGTAATTAAGCTTTGATTTTTGGTTTTATATGGAGTCATTATATCAAAGAAATGCAACAACTTCAATTTTACTTCTGAAATTTTGAATATTTTCTACTTGAAATTCCTAGAGAATCTTTGAGCTGTACCTACTAATACATCATATTGTAGAATTTAGTCTAACTGAATGGCAATCAGAGTCTAAAGGATAAATCGAAATCACTGAGAATATACATGTTCTCTGTCCTTACTGCTTGATAAATTACCATATACACAACACAAGTGTGATCGCTGACTTCCAACCAGTGAAGAGAGTCTCTTTGATATGGTCATTAAAGCCTTTAACAGTCTGCTCCTTCCTATCCCCCAGACTTCACATTGCTTGTTCGTCTTCAGCCATGCTGGCATCCCTTCTCTTTTTCAGTTCTATAACCCTCTAAATGCTATGGTCTTTGTCCATGCTTTATGTCATATTCTCAGAGTTGGTTCTTTTCCTTTGTAAAACTATCACCTCCAAAATTTTACATTCATTTATGACTGTTAAGTTGATATTTTTCTCTCTCACTGGAATGAAAGAACATGAAAGAGGGAATTGCTATATTTTTTCTGACCAGACCCAACCTATACTTGATATAAAATAGGTACACGCTAATTATTGTTGAGTGAATGAGGTTTTTGAGGCTATTTTGTAGGAGTTCATATTTAGAAGGCTAAAATATTTCTGCTCTTATTTTATAAAAATGAGGCATAGCTAAAAGTTTTTGAGCAGGGGAGTTCAAATGGTAATCTATTTGTAAACATGCCAGCTTCAACGTGTTCATGGGGAGGTTGGTGGGTGTGGGTATGAGTTTTGAGTGCAACTCTTCAGGGGCTGCAATTAATGGGCTAAGCACCAAGTCTGGGATGTGGAGGACAGTTTCCTCTGTGAGACCTGCCAGGTAAGCCTTTATGATTGCCTTTGGATGGGTCTGAAAGATCACACGCAGGATTTTGGCCTGGAACCAGATTCCTCAGGTTTCCTTTCTGTGCTTAATTTTAGATAGTTTCCATTTCACAATCTTCAAGTTCAACAAGCTCTGCTGGTTTGATGTCAAATTTGCCATTAGCACCACTAAATGTATTTTTTTCATGTTACACACTTTAGCTATTATCTCAGTTCTATCTGTCTTTTGTATATCTTTCATACATTCTTAAATTTTTGAACATATTGAATGTAGTACATTTGAATTTCATTCACCACTAATTCTAAACTATGTGTCAATTCTGGGTCATTTGTACTTGATTGTTGTTTTCCTCTTCATTATGGGTTATAATTTAGAGCTCCTTGGCATGCCTGGTAATTTTTAAATCTTTTCTTTTATCTTTTTGAATCTTACACTTTTTGGGGATCACTTTTGTATTCCTATAAATATTTTTAGTTTTATTCTAGGACATAGTTATATTATTTGGAAACAGGTTGAACTTTTCATGTCTTACTCTTAAGATTTTTGGGGAAGAAGTGAACTGGTTTTGCCTAAGGATTTCCCCATTCCTGAGGCAAGACCCTTTTGTGTTCTGCATCCAATGTTTTGGGAATTATAAATTTTCTGTTGTGTTTAATGGAAACAGGCACTATAACCTCACATATTTTATATAGTTCATTTCTCACACATGTGCTAATCATTAATCATCTGAATAATTTAGGTGTACCCTCTGCAGATCTTCAAAATTCTTTCTTTGTGCAGTTCTTTCCAATATTTTCTCTTGTGAAGCCTGGGCTCCTTGGACTGCCCGGAATCTGGACTCCAACTTTTCCAGAGAGCCCACCAAGCTCTATTTAGTTTCCCCATCCATGCATGGCAGCCTGGAAAATCTTTCAGGCAGTTAAGTTAAGGCATTGAAAGTAATCAACTCATTTGGTTTTCATCATCAATGTCACAAATTGTTTTCCTACATTTTGTCCTTTATTTTTCTTCTTTAAGATCTTGGGGAGAGTATATCTTATCTTTGTAGTTTGTCTCAGCCAAAATTGGAGGGCAAAATACATTTCTTATGTGAACACATAAAAGACTCCTGAATACTGTCATGTGAAATAGATCTGAAACTTGATTTCTGTTTATATTACTGTAACAAATTGGATAATATCGCTGTGAAAAACATTTCTAATAAGCTTTAGATTTCCTGACATTTGTAAAAGAGTATATATGCAGTGCAACAGAATAATTTTGGTTTTCAATACCAATCAAGAATTTGTAATGTTTTATTACTAGGCAGAATTTTCAGAACACTGGGAGTCTACAGAGCAATTTCATCTTGGGGACACATTTTCTTTGGCCAGAAATTTTTTCTTTTCTTTCAATTGAATTCTAATGTTCTGAGACAGGAGGTGTGCACTCTGATTTGTGCCTCAGCCCCACCCAGCTTTGGCCCCTATTTTATTACCTGCTTGGACATTGAAGACACTTAAAATTATAACCACTTCCTCCAAAACAATAGTGTTCTAAGCTTTTCTTTATTCAGTGTCTGCCTCCAAATTTGAAATATTGGAAAAGTTGATATGTAAATATGCATAACACTAGTATGTTTAAATATCTTTCTTGTACATTTGGAAATTTTTCAAAATATCAAATGAATAATAGAGATTTCTCCACAGCTGTGTACTTACTGTCAGTTTAAAATGTCAGGTACATTTTTCTGGTTTCTTCATTTACTAAGGTCAGTATTCCTTTCACTCACAGGGCCATCAAAACTGACTTCATATATTTTACCAACTCTATTTTAATTTTCTGAGATCCTCTACTGTAATAGATTTGGTTTTTTCAGATTTTACATACTATTTACCTAAGATAAGCCATTTTTGTCAAAGAAAGGAATGTATTAATTTGACTAACTGATTAGAATGAGATAAACCCCACAGATTAAATGGTTAATGATGCTTTATAGGACAAAATCTTATTCAGTTCTAATTAGTAAGAATTACATATGAAAGAAAAACAACAGCATATTTTAGAATATATGGGTATGCAGAATACATTATAGTATATGGGTATATTCTTATCTAGAAAGGCAGATGCATGTATTACTGTGATTAAAATGATTTAATAACTTTGTCTGAAGTGAATTCTCTGGACAAGTTCCATAGATTATAATGGCATTATACCTTTCTGATAAGCCTAAAGTGGCATGATAAAATAATCTTCCATAGGGTTAATTGCTCAAGCCAATCTACATTTTGAGAAAAGTGATATGAAACTTAAAGGCTAATTCTATCCCAGTTGATATTTAGCTCAAATATGCTCTTATTTCATAATTCAGATTAAATTGGCATTTGTCCACTTAGTGTACATCTTAAATTTGCATATTATATCATAGTTTTCATTAAGAATTAATGTTACTTTATAGTGGCAAAATAGGCTATCAGTGCACACATACATACACACACAAACCTGTATATATGTAAATTTGTGTCTATTTCAAATGGTTAACTTGGGTACTAGGGACTGAATGTTTGCATTCTCTCCAAAATCGTATGTTGAAATCTTAACCCCTGATGTGGTGGTATTTGGAGATGGAAATATACCACCCACCTTCAGATATCATGGATGGTATCTGGGTGGCATCTAAGGTTAGATTAGGTCATGAAGATGGGCTCTCATTATGGGGATTACTGCCCATATCAAAGAGGAGGAAACACAGGATCTGTGTGTGTGTGTGTGTGTGTGTGTGTTTGTGTGTGTGTGCACATGTGTGCCCACACCAAGGGGTGCTATGGGAAGGCACACTGGGAGGAGGGCCATCACCAAGAACCCAACCAGGGTTGGCAACCACTTCTTGGACTTCCAGTCCCTACAGCTGTGAGAAGTAAATTGCTGTTTAAACCACCCAGTCTATGGTATTCTCTTAGAGCAACCTGAACTGACTGCAACACCATGCATCAATTAATTACTTAGATAATATATATTTTAATGGCAGTTTCTAATATAATTTAAGATACATTATTTAATTTTCTCATCTGTATACTCTTAACACACTTTAACATATATGCATAAATGTGATCATTTCCAGTTACACTTTTGTAGAGGATTTTTTCCTTTGACTTGTTTCCCTACTTTAATTTTCTACCACCCTGTGAGTAAAATTGCAATATTTCCAGAATCTCTCACCTGGCCTTAGTCCATCTCTGTAGGTGTTTATAAGGGGTGGAGAGAAGTAGTTCATCTCCATATCAGTAGGTGCATGCTGGGACCCAAGAGGTAATTTTGGCTTCTTCTTACCCAGGCAGGGAGAGACATGGTCAAGCGAGAGTAGACAACTTCTTATAAGCAATAAACAGATTTCTCTCATTCTATTTTTCCCTTCCACTGATTTCAGCTTCAAAGGTTTATTTGTCCCAGGCTGGGAATTCATTTTCCCCCAGGGTTACACACCACTATAATAATCCTGCCCCTCCTCACAACTTACTTTAATGTTAAATTTAATATAAATCTCATATGTATGGTTTATCCAAGTTTTATGAAAGAATCATGTACATATATGTCTTGTTTTGCTTTATAAAATTAAAATGCTATTACAGGAACTTTATCTGGGTTTTCTCACTCTTTTTTTAGATACTTAATAGATACCCTTCCAAATCATTGGGCATAGAATTAAAATATTCTTTCTCTCATGACATTTCAATCTATTTTATTTGGATGTTATTGACTTCCAAAAGTATTTCTGTATTTAATAGATACAAATTGATGAGTTTGGAGATACATATGTATCCACAAAACCAACACCATAATTTATGCCATAAATACATGAACCTGGAGAACATTATACTAAATGACATAAGCTAGACACAGAAGGACAAATAGTGCATGAAACCACTTATATAGGAAACCTAAACTACTCACACTCAGAAGCAGAGAGTAGAATGGTGGCTGCCAGGCGCTTGGGTGAATAGGGAAATGAGAGCTATTAGTCAAAGGGTACTAAATTTCAATTGTGCATGATAAAGAAGAACTAAGATCTAGTGTACAGCACAGTGCCTATAGTTAACAATATTGTATTGTATACTCAATTTTTAAATGAATGCTTGATATTAAGTTCTGCCTGTGTGCCATAATTTATTCAGTCATTTCCTACTAGTGAATGTTCAACTTAGATATTTTCTTTCCAATGTGAATAAGAGAGATATTTATTCTTGCATATGTGTTCTTAAATATGAATACTTTTATTTTTTTTACGGTATGAATTTTAAAGAGCAGAAATTTTCAGAGGAAGGGGATACATTTTTTTCAAAATGTTTGGTCAGACTGATTTCCATCAGTAATGCATATTAGTGATTTTTCCCTCTTATCCAAAAGAAAAATGGCCTTTAATAGGAATAATTTGAGCAAAAATATAAATAAAATATATTTAAGTAGTATTAGATTATCATCCAAAATATAAAATAATTATTTATGAACCCATAAATAAATAAATATATAAATAGATGGAAGAGAAGAGAAATAAATATCCAGTGCAGGAAAATTCTAATATATACATATATATATATATAAACTTAAGTCAGAGAGATGGAACATTAATTCCCTATTACTTTAAAGTAGGCTATGCATAGTGACTGCTTTCCAAAAATATATATGAAAAGGAGGGAGGGAGGATAATTTAACAGTGGGGAACCATGACAAACACTATTTCAGCCAGGTGATCAAGGTCAATATCCACATGATACGTCAGGTTGTAGAATTCACCTTTAATATGATGTGATGATGATGTGTTCTTTCTCCCCAAAACCTATGACCCCAGTCTGATCACAAGAAAAATATCAGATAAATCTCAAAGAGGAACATTCTACAAAATACCTGAGTACTATTCCACAAAAATGTCAAGGTTATCAAAAAGTCTGAGAAACTGTCATAGCCAAGAAGAAACTGGGGACATAAGATAACTAAGTGTAATATGAGATCTTAGATGAGGTCCTGGAAAATAAAAAGGTAAATTAGATAAACACTAATAAATATGAAAAAATAAGTACTTCAGTAATGATAAAGTATCCATATTAGTTGGTTCATTAAATGTAACAAATGCACTATACTTACATAAAATATTAATAATAGGAAAAAGTGTGTACAGTGTATATGACAATTAATACTATTTTTGCAATATTTTTATAAATCTAAGACTTAAGAAAAACAAAGAATAACTATAAAAGTAGCTTTAGAGTTTCCAGTTGGTTAAAAATATTTATCAATGTCTGTTTTCCTGAAAGACTTTTTACTTTTTTTTCCACCTTTCAATAATTATTTAATCTATCTGAAATTTACTTTAGATAGCAACCTATGTGAAGCAATATTTTCAATAGTTTCAACATCATCACTGTAGAATCAATTAATATCTAAGTTAAAATTTTTGATATGTATTTTTTAAATTGTGCATTGCTAAATTTTACATAATTCTTCCAAGTTACAGGATTTAAACATTTTTATAAAAGTATTACTCTTTGTGAGTCTATTAAACCCAAACATATTCAACTGTTATAAGAGCCACTGACAAATTAACACATACCACCCTAATGTACTTTGATGCTGGTGAACAACTTTGATACAGTATGAATGGCATTCATAAAATACCTGTGTTAATTACAGTGTTCAATTTATTGGTACATTTCAAAATCTATAAGGTAGATTTATTATCTTGCTTAACTGTAAAAATTGCATAATGTTATATTTAAATGTCTTATTTTTCAATATTAAAAGAGATAGCAAGCAATTTTTTTTCAGGAAAAAAAGATCCGGCCATTTTATTGAAATCAAAAAGCAAAGCAGATCCATTTTATCTACATTCTTTATTGAATGGAATACTGTACATATGTCTCACCCTTCACCTTATCATTCAGTGAAAGAAGAAATATTTTAATAGGCATTAACTCCTAGTGTATGATTAAAGCAAAGCAAACTGCACAATGCCACTGTCTGAATATAAAAGCTTTATATACTTTTCAAAGGTAGATAGAGAAAATTATACATTTAAATGGTTCCAAAGTGTTTTCTTCAAAATACATCTGAAATTACCTGCGATATTTAGTTGTCACCAACAAATACAATAAAGTTTTTATTTGCTTATTCATAGAGAAGTTGGGTGGTTAATTGCTATTGAACCACAAATTTACCTCTTGGTTTCATACTAGAACTTGAATTATCCTTCCAAAAGGAATCTTATAATTAAGTGCTATAGCAAAAATGTCAGCAGAAATATCACTAGAAAGACTATTTGTCTTTTCATGATTCCATAAAACAAGAGGTCAGTTCAACTATGCACTCTTCAGTATGATCAAAACCTGTGAAAAAAAGTATTTTCCAGACTATTTACAAATTGAGTAAAAACTACTGATCACCTGCGAGGTAGGCTGTCACTGATTCTAGGACTAGAAGGAGTTCTGCCTACAAGTGGCTTGAGGGGCAGGCAGGGATGGATAAAGGAATAGATAAAGGGGAAATTGCCTCAGTATTTAGTAAATTAAAATTTAAAAACAAAATGTGTAACATCAAAACACATGAAAAGTGTGGTAACTTGTATTAAGAGCCCTAATTTTCCAACCTTAGCTGTATCCATGTCTTTCATTGTAGGACTTCCAAGTTCTCCTCAGTCTACTCATAACAGTAGTAAAAGTGTAGTGTAGTTTTCTACCGCTCAAATTTGGGCCCAGCATGTTTTGCTTTGGCAAATGGGATATTAGTATCTGTCAAGAAACAAAGTCATGAAATGTACTTGTGAGGTGGGGTTTAGCTCTGTCACTCCTGCAATTATTGTGAAAAGCACTTACCCTAGCCTGCCTGTCCAAAGAGGACAAAAGACCTGTAGAGCAGACCACGATGCAACTTACAGCTCAGAGACAATCACAGCCATTCAGGCCTAGATAAACCTACCCCCTAGTGACACATAGATGCATGAACGAAAAATTACTGTCATTTAAAGGTAGTGAATTTGGTTGGTGTGTTTTTTATTTTTCTCTCAACACTAAATTTGTCATTCTGTTCTTGCTTGCATGGTTTCTGAAAAATCCAATGTAATTCTTATCATTGCTCCTCGATAGATAAGGTGTTTTTTAACTCTAGATTCTTTCAAGATTTTTGTTAAACTTGGTAGCTTGAAAATGATACGCCTAAGGGTAGTGTTTTCTTTTGACACTTATCCTACTTGGTTTTCTTTAAGGTTTCTGGGTCTGTGGTTGTTGCCTGACAATAATTTGGGGAATTCTTGCTCATATTGTTTCAAATATATCTTCTGTTCCTTTCTTCCTTCCTTTCTTTCTTCTCATTCTGGTGTTTTCATTACATGCAGACTACAGCTTCCATAGTTGTCCCACAATTCTTGGATATTCTGTTGTTTTTTTCCCCCAGACTTTTTTTACATTTGGTTTCCATTTTGGCAGTTTCTATTGAGATATCTTCAAGCTCACAGATTCTTTTATCAGTTGTGTTCAGTCTAGAAATATCACTATTAAAAGGATTCCACATTTGTCTCAAAGTAGTTTTTATTTTTAGCATTTTTTTGTTGTTCTTTCTTAGAATTTCCATCTCTCTGTTTACATTGTCCATCTGTTTTGCACATCATCTATTTTATCCACAAAGCCTTTAGCATGACAACCATAGCTATTTTTAATGCCTGGTCTGGTAATTTCAACATCTCTGCCATATCTGAGTCTGGATCTGATGTTTGCTTTGTTTTTTTCACCTTTTAGTATACCTTGTAATTTTTTCTTCGTAGTCTGACATGAAGAACTGGGTAAGTGAACTACAGTAAATAGGCCTTTAGTAATGTGGTAGTAAGATATAGGGAGTGGGGAGGCATTCTTCAGTCCTTTGACAAGGCCTCAGCCTTGTAGTGAACCTTCGCCTCTGGACTGTGCCCTTCACCAGTTCTAGTTGTACCTGCCACTCCTGCCATCTGAGTGGGATGGGAATAGCTGGAATCATGTATTTCCCTGCTCCCACATGGAAAGCTAAAAAGAGCCAGGTTGGGTATTTCCTTTCCCATAGGTTAGTTGGGTTCTGATAAAATGCCAACAGGTTAAGCTCTGGTTAAATCATTTCTCCTGGAAGCAGACCTTGTTAAGAAAAATAAAATGCTCTGGCTTATTTCCAAATGGTTCCTTTACCCCTCCCCATTCCAGAAGCATGAGAGGTTTTTCTCCAACATTCACTGTGAGACTTGACGGAGCCTAGGAAGTAAAACACACAAAAGTATGCTCTTCATGTCATTACTGTCCACTAGAGTTTTTATCTCTTATACTTGTTCACACTGAGACTCCAGCAATTCATCAATTACAATTCAGGTTTTCCTACCCTGGCACTGGTTCCCAAGAAGGCGTCTGCTAGAAGTTTTCTGCTCCGATCAGTTACAATTATCTGTGTCTCTGTCTCTCTAATTTTGGAGGAAGTGGTTTGCACTGTGACCAAATTTCTCCTTTAAATCAAAGAAGAATTGTTGATTTTTTGGTTTGTTCAGTTTTTTGTTTGTTGTGAGGACAGCTTTTTACATGCTGGACCAGAAACCAGAAGCCTGGGATCACCCTTGTAACAAGTGTCCACACTGAGAGATCCATCTAAGTGGCTCCAGTCACTGACTGTGGCAGGAGAGCTCAGTCGTTCAGCAGCCACAGGGAAGCTAGGGAATATGAGAGGTGCTCATTTATGCAGAATTATTGTAGGAATAACTAATTCATTAAGTGACAGGTATATTCTGTTCCCATTTTCACAAAACAGAAAAGTAATAATAGACAAAAGTAAACTTAGTAAACAGTATTTAGCAAACCAAGTCAGATTGTAGAGAAAAAGAGAAAAATAGAGTCATCTTTTATGTGATGGCTAGAAGAGGCCTGAGTTAATGAAGCAAGATAGAGGAAGAGAAAATAAGTAAATAAGAAAGGAATCAAAAAATTCTGAAGCTGAAGGTATCTTGGGGATACTTCAACTATTTAATTTCTCACAGAAGGAAATCAGTGTCCAGAGTTAGATATTCTAAATTGTGAAAATTCATTTCATGCCTGAGCCTGACATATATATTGTCAATCCTTTATCCAAGTGATTATTTTAATATACTATACTTTCTCTTAAAAGTGGAAGACCCAGTATTATTCAATTTTTTCCTTATATTTACTCATACAGTTAGCTGAAGTACAGTGCTATTTTAATACAATGAAGGTTTTAATAAAAGATGAAACAAATATTAAACTATTCCTGGAGTGCCATGCCAGTTAAACAAAAGATCAGTCCAATAAATCTCTATCTACTCCTTTGTTGAAAATTTGGATTGAAATTTCAATTACAGAGCAAAACAACTTTCAGAGAGTACATACAGCTCACACCATTCTGAAAAATAAAAGGAATGAAAATAATATTCTCTAATCAGAAATGTACCCACTTATCTCAAGAATAAATGAAGAACTGAAAATTCCTTAAAATGTAAATTATATCACTATTTATTATGCCATCATTATACTGCACATATTTATAGTATTGAAATGAGCTTTGGAAGCAACAATAAAAACACATACACACAGAAATCACTATAAAACCAGTGTTCTTTGGATTAGCATCTGACATGCATGCAACAAAAAGTGCTAATGATTTTAGAACACCTTAATAATGACATATACTCCTGTGGCAACTCAATCTAGCAGAAAAGTGAGGAGTGAAAAGTCACTAATGATTCTTAAATATGAAAATGGAACATGACTTCTCCATTGATTTAGTGGAATAAAAAGAAAAAAATCATGGAATTCATGATATATCTAAAAGACATTTTAAATTTTAAAGAGCTTTACTTTTCAAACTTCCTATTCTGGCAAGTTTCGACAACCAGGAATTCTTAAACTACACTGAGACAAAAGGCCATAAGGAATTTGTCTTTATCTCTGTTTCTCTCTCTCAGTGTTCATCGTGTGACTCTGATTAATATTGTTGACTTAAGGTGATATGTTCATTCTATTAACTGGTCAAATTTTTACCCTCCACTCCTAGATGCCAGGAGTTCCAATTGGCATAGATACTACATACAATTAATCAATGAGTCATCAATAAAATAAATCATTAGGCAGAAAACAAAAATTTCAACATATGTGCAATCAACTAAATGGAAATGAAGAATGAATAGCTAATATTTATATATGTCATCCTAGCTTTGATTCCAGCCTTTTTAACTGTTGTTTTCTTACAGCTCTCTATTTCTGCTGGTAAGTCCTCTAACTACTAAAAATCACTCTGAAGCACAAAAAACAAAACCTTGACTTTTATCTATCCCTCTTCATCATTCCCTTTTCTTACCTTCTGCCACAGTTCAATGCAATATCTATGTGCAGTTGAGCAATGTGGTAGGTATCTGCATTAAGGGGAGGTGTGAGGCTCTCCAGCAGCCTAGTGGAAATTTACAGTCAAGCAGAGTGAGGACTGTTGCATGAAAAGCTGACCCAGTGGATGGAAAGTTCAAGGCCAAAGAGAGGAAGGGGTGTTCCTGCAGTGGGAAGGACAAAGGTGGATGTTGGTGTGTCGGAGCATGAATGTGTCATGAGGAACCGTGTAGGGGGTAGATTGCAGGTGTCAGCACAAGAGGAGATTAGTGACATACATCAGGATTGCTCAAATAAGCCAATATACAAACATATGAATTTTTGTTAGTAAATTTCACATTTTCAATTGCTCAGACTTGCTTTTTATTTATAAACATCCTGCAGTCATATGTCTGCTGGGTGGGATAATTTTTGCTGCCATTTAGGACTTCCTGCTCTTCTTCACTTACATTTAGGAAATAAATTTTGCCAAACCTGCTTTATGGGCTGTTTACACCCATATAAAGATGGTGCAAGATCCCCTCCTAACAACACTCCCCCTGTGTATCAGGGAGGGAGAATGGTCACCTACCACTCTCCCAGGAAAACAGAACTTCAGCACTTTTCAAGTAGATCATTTCCCACAGAACTGCTGAGAAAGAGCCAACACTTCACAGCATACTATTTCAGCGTTCAGTAACTGAAGAAACTGAGGTACAGGAAAAATTTGAGAGTTAAAAACTTTCAGGTAAAAAAAAAAACTGGTTTACAATACTTTCAGCAGAACAAAATAATAACCTTTTAAGAGCCCTTCTCAATAAGCTGTTATGCAACACCTCACAGGCTCAACCTACAAAGGCTCACAGCCACTACTTTCCTCTTACCATCCATGTCGTCTTTATCACTTTATTGACCTTCTCCTTTCAAATGTCTTAAATATTGAATTCCAATTTCCTCCTTAAAACCAAATTTCTCATAAAGATGTGCAAACAGTTACACAATGGCTGTTTGGGAAGAATTCATTGTAGTCCATTATTGGATTCACATTGTGGGTACAAGTGCTTTTGGATCAGACAAGAAGATCTGTTGAGTAAGTTGCTGGCATATTTCCTATATGATGAGTTTCTAAATAAAAGTTATATTTCTGGGTAGCACATTATGGTGTGACATATTTAAAAGCTTCCCACTATTTTCCTAGAATTCCCTTGTATGTTATCATGGATATATATATATATATGAACTGTATTTTACAGAATGCCTCAAGCTCACATCACAAAAAAACAGGATGGGTGCCTTTGAGAAGGAGAAATGCAAGTAAGCATGTTTTCTTTCAATTTAAAAAAGTCTGTGTTCAGCTCTATTGAAAAATGCACATTACATATTGTGTGACATTTATGCTGAAATCAGGTATGAGTAATGTAAGAATGGAGGTTGAGTTTTGAAAGAATATTTTGCATTTATTACCTCTTTCTAAAGAAAGGTAATGAAGCAAGAAATAAGTCACAAATAAAAAGAAGCAGTTGAATAGATGATAACCTGCATTATCCCTTAAACTTTCAACCTCTGTAGAGAAATATGCAGTTCTTTCAATGTTGTATAAATATATGTAAAGCAGTCTGGAATTTTTTAAGACTTTTTCTTATATGACCTTCAAATGTGAGACATTTTCGATAACTTCAGATAGTGAGTATAATGGGAACTTTGACTCGCCACTTAATGTTAATTCAGACTCAGCTCCCATAAATGATTCATTCATTCCTGGATCTACTCATCTCTATCCCTATAGGTGGTTCTTATGTGGTTTAGTTAATAAATTAGAGCACTGTAATATTGGCATCATTTGGTGATAAGTTTATAATGCTTGTAGGTTATTCAGTGTCAAAGAATGAAAACCTTTTTCAGAGAAAACATACACGATCAGCCATTAAATAGAATGGTGTCCTTGGTGAAATAATGAAAATGGTTCTTGTACCCACGAACCTAAATATTGATAAAGTGAAACATTTTTTAAATGCCTTTAAATCTAATTTCTTCAATTACAAACCTATGTTGTAATGAGTGGATGAGATATTCAGTCCCAGCCATGATTGAGACTTTCTGCTCAGGGATCATACAAAATACTAAGCTCTTATACATATCTCTAAAGCATGTGTTTTTTTGATCATAGTGATCTGCCTGTACTGAATGCCCCCAAAAATACATTGTCCCATCTGAAAGTTTCCATCCGTTTCTGGAAATGTTCTGTTTTCAGGCAACATGGGGCAAGGGGAAATGTTGATGCTGCTGGTAAACAATTGAGGTCCAGTCATCTGTGTGTGTGCTGTTCAGGAGAAAGACATGCATATTTTTATTCCTTTCCAAGTCAGGGAAGAAAAAAAATCTCATTTCATATTGTCCTTAAAGGCCTTAATGTTCATTTCCACCACCCCTGCCCCATCTCCATCCCTAATCAAACCTGATGCAAACCGTTCATTATACTTGAGATTTTCAAAAGGCAACTGCTGATTGAATCAAGAATCATTTTCTTTTGATATGACAAATATTCTTGGAATGGGAGGTTATGAATAATCTGAAACTTAGCTGGATAGAAGGGAAATAATAGGGAGAAAGAAAACAAATGCATTACTTAACAAATTAGATTGAAGCAATAAAAAAACTTATAGGAGGGAGCTAAGAGAATTTTCATTTCCTGAACAGCAACATCAATGGTTGTTTATGTGAACTTGTAAAAGCAAATAATATAAGATTGTAATTAAAAAACACATATTTTTGTTATTTTACATAGAAGAAATTTAAAAATTCATTAATGCTACAGAAGGCAGTACATATAATTGCTTCTTATTAATTTTTCTTAAATCAATCCTTAGTGGAAATATTTGGAAGACATAAGTGAGTTGGGAGCTATACAATCACAAAACATTCTTAGAGATGTTTCTGTAACTAATATGATAGAGCAAAGCCAATTTTTAGAGGAAAAAAGGAAATAGACATAGTCTTATTGGACCTATTTCTATTCATTACTCACTAACCTATACTGAGGGTAATATTTTAGTAAGTAAGATTACTTACCTTACAAAAATTTTAAAAGTTAAAACTGTATACCACATAGATCTTACATTCTTGTGGGAGAAGACAGTCATTGAATATATGGCAGATAAGGTCTATTCAGAGTGTGCTGTTATTAAGGAAAAAAAAGGAAGGCCTGTTGATTCCTGTGAATTCTTATGACTGACGATGGTTGGGAGACAGATGTTATTATAATTATCAGTATTATTGACACTGATTTGAAAAATAGCATCTGTAAACAGCCTGGTTACAGGAAGATTCAGTAGGAATATGTTGCCGTAGCCCAGATATGAATTTACCGTGGCTCGCATTAGATTTTAGCAGTAGGAATTGTGCCACGTCCTTGGATCTGAAATATAACATAGATATAGTGCCTAGAGGTTTTATTGAATGACTGCATATTAGATGTGAAGAAATAAAAAAAAAACACAACAAACAGACACAAACATTTCTAGATTTTTAGTTTGAGCAATGGAGTGGATGATGAAACTACCCACGAAATAGAAGACTGGTGAGGAATAGGGAGGTTTGGGGAGAATGATTGCAAGTTCTAACTGGGCATTTCAAATTGATTTGCTTATTACACATCCAAATAGAGATTATAGAAAAAAATACGGTTGGATGTTCAAGTTTCAAGCACAGAAGAGGGTTTAGGTTTGCTGATAGAGATATAGGAGCATCAACACCCAATAGGTATAGAGACTAGTTGACAGAGTCAAGATATAATGAGTGGTTGAGTGTAAAATGTTTGAAGAGGGACACGTCAAGAGGACCTCAAGCTTTCTGACTTGCTAAATGGGGTGGATTTTGATACTAGTTATTAAAATAGAAACTATTGGAACAGAGAAAATGTTCATGGCCTGAGCAAAAAGAGATTCACTATGGACAGGTGGGGCTTCACATGTCTTAGAGATATTTCCAAAATGAATAGTAAAAATAAAGACAAAGGTACTATAAAATGGAATTAAGGCTGAAAATATGTATCTGAGATTTATTGCCTCTATTTTTTTCTATGTCATTTAGATTTTAAATGGTAAAACGGGAAGGAGGCAGGAAAATGATTAGCCATGATTAGATATGAATAACTAAGTGTGAAGTATGTAGGCAAGGAAACAAAGGAAGATTGTAAGTCCCATTCAGAATGCACTATTACTCATTATTAGTCATAAACACACAATAATCTTAGATAAGGAAAACTAGGAAGGTCTTAATGAGACACAGAGGAGTATAGAAAAAAGGTTTGGCAGAAATATTAGTAAATATTTCCTAAAGCCTTGACATAATTCATTCTTACTCAAATATAAGTAAAATGTACTTTCTGATTTTATAAAATGTCACATTCTGTCTTTTACAGAGTATAAATGTTCTTGCCTGTTCTTCCCCATCATCTTTGGAATTTTCTCATTTTGTCTTTTTTCTTTTTCCTGTTCAACTATTCAGAGCAGCATATTAGTAACATGATACATAATATATTAATAATAGAAATATATATATATATATATATGTAGCTAATTTAGTCAGTATGATATTTTTTCACTAGCTCCAAGTGTATTTAACCAGTCTGATAGGAAAGGGAAATAGTATTTCATGAACATTCATATCTTGGGTATTTTTTATAATCCTGAAACAATCTGATAAAAGTGATTTAAAATGTATTTAATACAGGTGAGTGGTAAAATATGTCTGTTTTAACAGCTGGTTATAAAACACTTACGTTGAAGCTTTTAGACTTCTTATTGATGTAAACTTCATTTTGTTTATGGAGTCACCGACTTTGTTATTTAGAGGCCACCTTATTCAAAGAACCATGCAATACATAATACTTAGCTAATACTGGCCATTTCCTCTTCCCAACGAGTGACTCCTATATGCAGTTCTGCTGATTTCATCTGAGGTTGGTCGTCCATGTTTCCTACCTCCTGTCTGCAATGTTCAGATTCCAACAAGTGACACCACAGGACATTCTCTGTAGCAATTCTTTTTTTCCTTTACTTCTTGTAGTGAAGAGGTGCTATGATGACCCTGAACGTTCTCTGCATCCTTGTGTTCATGCCCTTGTGTAATCCCCTCCATTTGAGCATGGGTGAGGCCTTCAACACATTTCTACCAAAAGAATATGTAAAATGTAACGAGATGCCATTCCGTGTTTATATTATTGTAAAAATGACAACTTGTTTAGCAGATTATTATTGCCCTCTTGGCTTATGTGCTTTGAGGAAGCAAGGACCTAGAGGCAGGAGCCTCCTGACTAGCAATGAAGGGTGGTCTCCCCTGACAAGGGGCTGATGCCCTCAAGCCAACAATCTGCAAAGAACTGAATTTGGCCAGCAACCACTTGAACTTGGAAGCAGATTCTTTTCCTGTTGAGAACCTAACTCTGGCCCAAAATTTCAATGTTAACTTGTTAGGGACTGAAAGAGTGGATCAGGTAAACTGTGTTTGGACCCTGACACACAAGATAATAAATAAGTGTTTTTATCTGCTTAAGTTTCTGGAATGTATTATGCAGCAGTAGATAACTAGTCTATTTCTGAACAGAGTTCTGTTACCTGTCTGAGGAATTTCATACACATCCTTGATTTTGTGTTGATCATGTATACATGAACCTCCCTAATACTCATACTGTCTCAGTCCTTTGAGAATTAAAGACACATAGTCTTTAACACAGAAAGCATTCTTACTCTGAACACTTCTTCACTGTAAGCATAGAATTCTTCCAAAAATGGCAAACTTTTTAAAAGTTTAGTGAGTAAAGGGGTCCTCAAATTTAAAAAAATGTAAAATAGGCACTACTGACACTTTTTTAAATTTATTTTTTTATTGAAGCATAGTTGATATACAATATTATATTGGTTTCAAGTATACAATACAGTGTTTCAACAGTTACACACATTATTAAATCTTCACTCCAAGTACAGTTACTATAAGTCAAAGATGTTACAGAATCATTGGCTGTCTTCTTCATGCTGCCCTACCATCCATGTGACCAACTTATTTATGACTGAGGTTTCTGTGCCGCTTTATCCCCATCATTCTCCCCACCAACCCACCCCAACTCCTAGCAACTACCAGTCACTTCCCAGTGTCTATGACTCTATTGATCTTTTGTTCATTTTGTTTTATTTCACTTTTGGATTCCACAGATAAGTGAAATCATACAGTATTTGTCTTTCTCCACCTAGTTCACTTACCCTAATACCTTGCACGTCTATCAGTGTTGTTGCAAATGGCAAGATTTCTATTTTATGGCTGAATAATATTCCATTGTATATATGTACCACAACTTTATCTGTTCATCTGTTGATGGGCACTGTGGTTGCTTCCATATCTTGGCTGTTGTAAATAATGTTCTAATAAACATAGGGGTGCAAATATCTTTTCAAATCAGAGATTGTTTTCGTCAGGTAAATTCCAAAAGTTTGATTTAGAAATTTCCTTGTTGTTGGAATCAGTCCTCCACGTGCATATATATAAAATGTAGATATATCACATAAAATTAATACATGTATACCCACCCCACACAACAGGTGTTTGTGAGTGTTTTATACATACATACACACACATACACATTTATATATATATATATACACATACACATATATGTGTGTCATATTTAATTCTACCTATATAAAATAATAAGTTCATGATAGGTGAATGCTGAAAAATGTTGTATAAAAATAAAAACCTTAGCCATGATTTTCTTAAAATTATTCAGCATTGTAAATGCCAAAAAAAGTCAGTATTATTGGATATTTTGTCATCCATGCTCCAAAAGGAAATTATGTTTCTATTTTAAGTCTGACGTATGGTAGCAGCCTCTGTATGACATTGCTCACATTCAGCATTTGCATCACCAGATTGCCACTTTCTCTGGAACTTGAGCTGATGTGAATAGTAATTTTGAATTAAATAGAAATCGGTGGGCTGTCAGTCCTGGGTAGGCCTTCTATTCAGCCACTTGGAAATCAGATGTCAATGCCGTGATGTTTAATCCCTTTTTGTAGCCTGGGATGGAAGCTGGTTTGTTTTTTTTCCCTTGCCTCTTTTTTGATTTCCACAACTCTATGGAAGTACACAGGCAGTCTTTTATGAGTTTCATGGAGTGTTTCGGCAGAGTTCTGTCATTCAAGCTTTTAATCTAACATTTTGTTCACTAATGGGTAAAATAAATATGCTTATGACTTGGCCCTTCCAACCCTCTCATTTAAAATATTAAAAGTGAGTAACTTTGATTGTAAATATTTGTGTGTCTCTGTGTCTATGTGTGCATATATGTGCATTTTTTTCCCCAAAGGATCTAGTCAGGGAATGATGTGGAACATTCAGTGTAGTGAAATGTAGGGTAAATGTCTTACATTCAGATTAAAGGGTCTAAGAATTTGAGTAAATAAGGAAAGCTCTTCAGTAAGATATTGCAAATATATGCTTTAGATTCTCAACCTAACATATCAAAATGAAAGATTTTTTGGTAAATCTCAGGATTCTTAAAATAACCATATTGGAGACATTAACAATCAAGAGTGAGTAAATCTGGTACGTGTTGCTACAAATCTTTGGGTAGAAACATTTTGCAAATATTTTTAATGAAATTTTCAAGGTTTGAAAACTAATAAAATAATACAAAAACTAAAACTAATAAGCACTCTATCCTTTGGCTAGATTCAAAAATGTTAATAATTGTTTATATATACTTAATCACTTTTTAATTTATCTAGACATCATTTGTTTTGGTATACCATCAGAAAATAAATGATTGCCAAAAATATTTCAGCACATCTGAAGAAAAAAAAAATCTTCCACATAAATTATTAGTCACATATAACACCAGTAAAAATAAACAAAAAAAATCTTATGCCATTTAATATCCCACTGTTTAAATGTCCCCAATACCTCCTAAATTCTCTTAAACTATGTAATTTTCCTCTGCATTAAGATTTAATTCAGATTTTCAAATTACATCTGGTAACTCTTTCACTTTAGGACACGGCCTCTAATGAACCAGCCATGAGAAATGTCTACTTCCAGTTGCTCAAATAACTATCAAGTAACCCAGTTGTTGAAGCAGAGGTAATTAGGTTTATTGTAGAAATAAGCCAGCTTGACAGATTTTGGTATTGTTTTAAAATTGGAATATTAGGGGGGCGTATTTATGGGTTTTTAGGACCTCATTGAAAATCAAGGAATTGGGAGGGAGTTGGTAGTTTATGACACTGAGTGCTTGGGACTGGCTAGGCACAGGAGATGAAGGTCCTTATAGCCTGATCCTTATATCCTAAGCATCCTCATAACCTGCTATTCACATGGCATGCCATGTGAGTAAGTGTAGATTTCCTCTAATAATATTCCTAATATATGTGTTTAAAAGCACATTTTTGAATGTAGCCTCACTGGGACACACTATAGGATTTGGGACTGTCAAAACCAGAAAAATTAATTAATTGGTAAGAAAATTCATTAAGACTATGAATACAGATTTTACACTGCAATTTGTCTTTCTTAAAAGCATACTTTAGTAAATTTATTCCAACAATTGATATTTTCTTTAATGGAATTGTATTTCATACCCTATGTGTCTGTAAAACTACTTGAAAATGATCTGGCTTTCTTGAGGAAATACACCCGTCAAAAACTTTCTAAGTTACACATAAATTTGTGTTACTGACAGAACCATTTTCTACTGTGATCATGCAAGACTAGGGAAAATGTGTTGTTTTCTATCCATAACAAATAAAATAAGACATATAAAACACCATCATTTTTTTGTAGCTAATGAAGTTATTTAAAGGAATTGATAGTCAGTTGAAAATACATATAAGTAAATGAAAACGTGTTTCTGGGTGCAGATATTTAAAATAGTTAATACTATAACATTGTTTCTAAGTTGATATATTACAAAAAGATGTTAAAATACAGTGCCTTTTAACTCTCATATGACTAACATATTTTTATTTTATTTTTTGCATATTATTTTCTTATGGAATATATAAGTTGGTCCAATGTAGTATTGAGATGTGGATTCTGGATTTAGGTAAATAGGCATATGAATCTTATTTCTACAATGACTAGCTCTGTGACATTAGGGGAAATGTCATAGACTTTCTGTGCCTTTGTTTCCTTAAGAGTAAAATTATATAAAATATTTCTTATTTCATGGATATTTTAAACTAAGTCTTGCATGATCACAGTAGAAAATGGTTCACTGACAATTCACATATATACAACTAATGCATTTATATCAGCATCAAATACTAGCCATAAGCAACTCATATTTATTTGTTTCTGTTGGGATGGTAGCAATTCAAGTTGAGAATGACTGTATGAGCTATATTACTGGTTTGATTTTAGCTAACCAGAAAACAAAATTTGAATTTTAAAATGAGATAAGGGAATCATTTATTTTCCAATATAAAGAATAGCATCAAATAAACCTTATGACCAAAACGTCTAATTTATAGAAAATACCTATAACTAGATTAATAAGAACAGGCCATGATCATATTAACACATGCAGTTATATATACAGCCTTTTGCAACTTCCAAAATTATTTTAAGTCCTTTATCTCAACTACCTTCAGTGTCTTTATGAGAGATTGAGATATTTTATGGTGAGCTTTCTAAATATAGCTGAATCATAAGTGAATGTATGCCCATTCTTTCACTTAAACATTATTGAACACATTATCATCTAGACTACCTTCTTTCCAATGAGAATTTTGTTGAATCCAACAAAATTATCACTTGTCAAGATTAATACTCAGCACGCATTGGTGCTTTGTGGTTTCACTGCTCAGCAGTTTTGAAGGCATTTTGAAGGCACATCTAGGATTTTGAGACTTAGGTTTATTGCCACATCATTTACAATAGCCAAGATATGGAAGCAACCAAAGTGTCCATTAGTAGATGAATGGATAAAGGATATGTGGTACATATGCACAAGGGAATGTTATTCAGCCATAAAATAGGAAGAAATTCTGCCATTTGCAACAACAAAGATGAACCTGAGGGTTATTTTGATAAGTGAAATAAGCCAGGCAGAAAAAGACAAACATTATGATTTCACTTATTTGTGAAATCTAAAGACAAAACAAAACAGAAAGTACAAAATAGCAGTAGACTCATAGACACTGAGAAGTGACTGATAGTTGCCATGGGGGAGGGATCAGTACATGTACTGACCATAAAGATAAAATAAAACTTCCCCATGAGATGGTCTTAGCCCCCAGATGTTTTGGGTACACTACCGTGATCTTTGAGGGTCACTTTGCTGTTACTCCAGGAATACACAGGAGGCCAGCTTCCAGGTCTTTTCCCCAAGGTGCCAGAAGGGCCAGCCATCACTGGTCCATGTATCAAAATTCCCAGGGTCCTGTCCACTCAACAGAGTCTCCAGGGTTTAATGCAGTTGGGGCTGGCACCGGGATGCTGCTCTGTGGCCTTTTCCAGGCTTCAATAACTCCTCTTTGATTTGCATATACAGTTGTATAGGAGAGGAAACGATGTGTGTTAGCATATCCACAGAGCTCAAGGCTCCTTTTCCAGGTTTCTCATTCAAATGTTGTAGCAATGCCCATAAGCGAACTGACCAGCCCCATAGACCATTGGTCTGACTTCAGGCCAGATTTCAACAAACCATTGTGCCTCTCTATCATGTCTGCCCCAGTAGGGTTATATGGTACATGAAACTTCCACTTTATTCCTAATTGCTGCACCCATTCTTGTAATGCATGTCCAGTAAAGTAGGTGCTTTTATTGCTCTCAATCATCTGTAGCCAGTCATAGGCTGCAAAGAGATGCTATAGTCCACTTTTGGTTGTTTGCTAATCTGTATGACATGCAGGAAAAGCAACCAACAGGCCAGAAGCTGTGTCCACACAAGTAATGGCATACCAATATTCTTCTTACATGAGCAGAGGCCCAATATAGTCTGTCTGCCACTTGAGAAGGGGTATTGGCCCCTTTACTATTATCCTATGTTGCTGTGGGACTCAGTGTAAGTCCCTTTTAGAGAACACAAGGCACTCCTTCCAGGCTCTGCTGACTTTTTCAAAAGTCAGTGGAAAGCCCCACTGACAGGCTACTGCCCACATTGTCTTTTGCCCCGCATGCAACAAACGCTGATGTAACCAATGGGATACATCAGAGACAGGCTTTCCTTCTAGCCAATGCACATGGGGCAACGTGACTGCTTCATCATTCTCTGGGGATGCCAAAGACAAATGGTCTGTTACATGATATGCAGTAACAGTCTTAGTCTGACCAGAGGCCCATAGGTTTTGCCACAAATCTTGCCCACAAAGGGGACTGTGACCAACCATCCAGTTGGCATGGTACCATGTCAGTAGCCACAGGGTCAAGCCCTGATAGACGGCCCAGCTATCATTGCAGACAACTATAGGGGAGGGATCCTGGGTGATCACGAGCTGTACTGCCTGCAACTCAGCCCACTGACTGTTTTCCCCTTTGTGTCCTCCATCTGTACTGTCTTAGTCTTAGCATGGAAAGCCACAGCTCTCCACCTCCGGGGCTGCCCATGACTGGAGCTGTCTGTATAACAACCATATTCAGGTATAGGAATTTCTCCCTCCTGATAAGGATTCTTGGCTACCAATGTCTCAAAAGAAAGTTCTTCCTACGTTCCATTGGTGATGGGCTCCATAGTCAGCAAGACATGGTACACAGCAGTCAGTTGTTTCTCTATCATAGTTGTGAGCAAAATCCAATAGGCTGGAATATCTGTTCAAGCCTCTGCCAAAGACCACATCCATACCCATCTTTGGTTACATGAACATCTAGCTCACAGGGCCTTGATGAGTCCATTACATTCAAGGCCTGCATGACTTTGACTGCCTGCTTGGCAGCAGTAAAATCAGCTGCACATGTCTCATCCCAGTCCCACCTGATTCCTTTTTGCACCAAGTGATATAATGGCTTCAGAATTTGTGCCAAGTATAGGATAAACACTCTCCATATGCCCCAAAATCCCAAAATCTCTTCTAGTACTGCCACAGTGATAGGGGTAGGGAAAGCCTGGACATTGTCTATGATTGCTTCTAGGATAACATTAGTTTTACTTGACCAGACAACCTCCAAGAGCTATACTGACAAACTAGGTCCCTGAACTTTGCTGTGGTTCATAGCCAATCCTTTCTCCTGTAGATGTTGCAGCAGTCTAGGGGATGCCCCTTCTAAATTAGCAAGAGAATCAGATGTGTGCATAATATCAGTGTAGTGATACAGCTGCATCATTTGCAATCTCTTCCTGTGGCCAAGTCCTGGGCTACAAGTCCATGACAAATGGTGGGACTGTGGGGGTATCCCTGTGGAAGGACAGTGAATGTCCACTGCCAGCCTTCCCATGTAACTGTTCTCACTTTCCTGTAGTATGTTAATAGAGAATAAAGCATTAGCAAGGTTTACAAGATAATGATACATCCCCAGTTCCTGACTGAGTGTGTCCATAATGGCTGCTATTGATGGGACAGCAGCATGCAAAGGGAGTGTGACTTTATTCAATTCCCTGTAGTCCATGCCAGGTCATACATCAGGAGCTGTCTGGCTTTCTCACTGGCCAGACTGGAGAAATGAAAGGACAATAAATGTGCTTTATGATGCCCACCTTCTCCAACTGTTGTAGAGTTTCTCGAATTTCCTTTTGTCCTCCAGGCAATTTATACTGCTTATACTGCTTATATACACCATCTCTGGTGCTGAAGGCATCACCCCCATGCCCTGCAACACGAATTCTCTAGCTGCCTCCTCCCTCACTGCTAACGTACCTTACAGGAGTGTGACCTGTCTTCTCAATAACTCTCTCTCTTTCTTAAGGGCATCACATAGGTCATTTCCCAGCTCCTCCAAGTGATGCCAAAGTGCATTTCTCTCCTCAGTAACACTTTCCACTATCTCGAGAAACAGATATCCCACAATCATGGCTGCCACACAGTCACTCAGGGCCTCTAAGCAGTCTTCTATCTCATGGAGGGTTAATTCCACAGCTTCCAGTGCCTCCACACTTCCCCAATTCTGGGGAAGGCCCCACCCTTGTAGGAGGAACCTAGACTGATTCCCCACTAGGGGCTTCCCAAGTGGAAGCCCCATGGATGGGGGCTCCTGATTGAAGCTGCACCCTCTACCACTCTAGGCACTGGGATCTCCCCATCATTCACAGGGGGGTTTCTGGTACCTCCCCACCATTTCTAGGGGCAGCCCACATAAGCTTCACACCCATGAAGGCAGATTTCGGGTTCAGAGGTCCTGCCAACTACCACCAGATGTAACTCCTGGGGGGAAATACGTGCCCATCCCAGGGCAAATAACTTTTGAAGCCAAAATCAGTCAAAGGTAGAAATAAAGTAGGAAAAACCCATTTACTGCCTATAGCAGTAATCTACTTCTGCTCACCTATGTTTCTCAGGACCTGGCTGCTAAAAGGACCCCACCACTCCTCTCCAGTGCCTGTGTGTGCTCACTTACCATCCTTGTAATCACCTACTGATATGGAGGTAGACTACTTCTCTCCACCATTTGGAAACACTATTGATATGTAGATGCACTAACGCCAGGTGAGATATTCTGGAAATATTCCAATTTTACCCACAGTGGGGCAGCATGGAGAATACGGCCAATGATCCTATAACATCTTTGACAGTAACTGCACTAGTTGGTGTGAGGATTTAATAATGTGTGTAATTGGGGAACCACTGTATTGTATACTTGAAACCAGTATATTAACTATACTTCAATAAATAAACAAAATGAAAAAGACTTTTAGACAGTTCAAATGTTTACATATTGATCCTGCATAATACCATTCTAAAATGAAGCATACATATTTCATTTTGAAATCAACTTTGAGTTATTACAATTAAGACCATGTGGTATTTTAATTGAATATGAGCACAATAAACCAATTCTTTATTTGAAAATGGACTCCATTACTTATATTGTGTGTGTTTTAACCTACTTATCCTATTGTAATAGTTAATTCCTTGTGTCAGCTTAACTATGCTATGGTTTGTACTTGTTTGTTCAATACTAAGATAGACACTGCTTTGAAGGTATTTTGTTGATACGATATTTATAGTCAATTAACATTAAGTGAAGGAAATTACCTTCTACAGTGTGAATGAGCCTCATAAATCAATTGAAAGCCTTAAAGGCAAAAACTGAGGTTTCTAGAGAAGGAATTCTGATCCAGAATTTTCACATGGAAATCCTGCCTAAATGTCCAGTGTGCTGGAATGTATATCTTATTGGTTTTGTTTTTCTAGAGAACCCAGATGGATACCCCCACATCACTTAATTTTACTGATCTATAAAATTATCTTAATAATGTGAAATCTACTGCATAACACTTTTGTGATGTTAAAATGTAGTCTAGGCAAAGTCCTTAGCACAACAGTGTCCACCGATGATGTATTACCTTGGCATCCAAGGTCCTTCAGGGAATGCTGAAAGCACAAGATACAACAATATTTAAGGTGGTAATCTGTCAAAATGAAGCTTAATAACAAAAGTCATGGAAAATCTAACTGTGAAAACAGTCAGCACATGCTTAAGTGAAAATAATTGAACATGACTTCCAGGTTCAGGTAACAGTGTAAGCCTGCACCAAGCCTCCTACTAAAGAAAACTTGCTGGTGGAAGCTCCTAAAATCTATTTTAGATGATCAGAGCTTTCATAGGAAAAGAATTAGAGCTCAAAAGAGTGAATCCCAGAGTCACACACCCTACTGGCATTTACTACATAAAATAAATGGAGGAGAGGCCACCTCTTTTGTCAAACATCAGTGAGGTAAGCTGGCAGGGCAGACACCCTGGCTAACAAAACCACCTTTGGGCTTGGATCCCAAACAGAATTTTCCTTGAGACCCTTCACAGGTATAAGAAAATTGAATGAGAGAACAGGCAGTTTTCTGATAGACTCTTCTTGTCTTGGATGACTGATGTTCAACTCTTTCCAATGGCTGAAATCCCAGTCACAGCCCCTACTCTGGCCACCTACTCTAAAACACTGTATGTAGGGAAGAGACTATGTGTCTCCACAGTGGATTTTTTTTCCTTCAACTCTGCCAAGTACCCCCAGGTTCTGAGTATAGAAAACATGTTTGAGTTTATCCTGTGGCCATAGCAGATCATCTCAAGTTTTACATTACCTCTAAAATTAACTTTAATGACATACTGCCTGGGATCATTGTCCCACTGAGACTCTGGGGAGGCTGTAACCAGGGGCTTTCCAGCTGGTGTGACTGGGCCGCTGTCTACTAGGTCAGGTGAAGTTTCTATTGTTACTTTCATTTTCCATCTATCTGATCATTTTCCTGCCAAGGCTCCAAGATGGCTGTTACCAGGGGTTTCTCAGCTAGTGTAACTTGAATGTTGCACACTGGGTGGTGAACTTTCATCTTTTATTTGTCTGCTTATTTGCCTTAACACTTTGCAATAAACATTTCTTCTTTTAATATATTGTGTGCAGTTTCATTTCTGCCTTATGGGATCCTTCTAACCTTATCTTGAGCAATACAAAGATCACAGTGATTATGGAAATGCAAAGTTAAAACTAAGTAGATAATTTAATTTCAAATTAAACACAGATAAAGGAAGAATTCTTGACTTGGGATATATTTTGGCAGCAGGAATCAGAGAAATTCTTCTTAATGGAGCTGCAGAAGGCAAGAATGAGACAAAAATAGCGTGTGAAGTTCTCATGGCCAAGATTTTCCAAATATTGCTAAAAGAGATGTATCCTTTGAATTAGAATGTCAGAGAAGTTTGGGAAGGATATATATAAATCCATAAAAAGGCCCATCATAGTGAAACTTCAGACAATGAAAAACAACATACCCCAAAGGGGATGCTTAGATTCACATGGATGTTTCATCAGAAACATTGGAAACCAGAAAACAGTGGGAAGATATCTTCAAGATTATGGAAAGAAAATAATTTCCAACTGTCTGTTCATGATTTTATGTACTTCCAAAATATTCTTCAAGAATGGAGGAGGCTTTTTTTGATAAAGGGAAATTCTCAGGCAAAAAAAAAAAAATACACAGAGAGAATTCACCAATTTCTAAAACTCCAACGAATGTACTTACTTATAAAGTGAACTTCAGATATAGGAAATCCACCAAATGCAATTACAGAAGGGATCTTTCAGATATAGGGGCATGATTTCAGTTCCACGTACATCTTGGTTGGGGCTGCAGTCATTTGATGGTTTGAATGGACTGGCACTTGATGCTGGCTACCTTTGGGTGGGAGCCCAGCTGGCATCGCTGGCCTGTTGCTTCTCCAGCATGGTGATCTTAGGGTAATTGTGACTGACTTTCCCAAGAGCAAGCATCCCAAAATAATCAGTACGAAGTAGTGTGGCCTGTTGTGTCTTAGCCTCCAGAGCTGCATAGCGTCACTTTTGCTGCATTCTATTGATTATAAGCAAGTCATTAATGACAATACAGATTAAAGGGGAGGACAAATAGGCCACGTTTCTTAAAAAGATTATCAAATAATAATGAATAGACATATTTGAAATGAAAACCACCACATGGTTAATTACTGAAGGAACAGAAAGGGATATTATAAACCAAATTGATACCAGATACAATTTAAACAACCCGAAAGAAGGCAAGAAAGGAGAAAGAATCAATATAGAGCAGGTCATATGAAACGCGTATGACCCCTAAATGTTACAATACTGATATTAAATCAAATGGAAATGACCCTGTTTAAAACGGAATTTGAGAATACATAAGAAAAAGCATGGCCAAGAATATGCTGTTTACAAAAGATGCATCTAAAAAACCCATACAGAAAGATATAAAATTAAAAAACATGGAAATATGTAGAACATATGATAGAAAACTAAAATAAAGCTGAGATAACCATAATAACTACTGGTTAAAAGGGCTCAAAGGCAGGAAGTATTATTAAAGGATTACCTATTGCTGTAGGTAAAAAGATCTCAGTGAAAAAAGATTTAATTAACAACGAAGACATAATTTTCAGTATGTTTGCATGTACCTTGCTTCTCCTCCCTACCCAAGTACTTTGGTGCAGTGCATGCCATGACCCAGTCATATCCCAGTAAAGCTTGGGTATCAGGATACTGAATGAGTTGACACAATGGCCAAGAGGAACAGTCAGGGAAATTAATCTTACCCTAGACATCCAGCAGTAACTTCACTCAATGCTGAATTAAGTGAAAGCCACCTACTGCTACACACAACAAATTCTACTTAGTCCAATTTATCTTTAGCAAGATCCTAATTACCTAGGCCTCTCCAGTGCCACTCAAAATGAAAGAAAACTCTAGGATGTCAGAAAAATAAAGAATGGAAAGAATAAAAATGAATTATTCTTTAAAACTTTGGTTCATTTCTTTAAGTTTAGACAATTGTCATGTAGCATTATATCAGTTTTAGGTGTAAAGTGTAATGACTTGATATATGTATATATTGTGGAATGATTCTGGTTATTTCTTTATTGGAAAGGTATTAATTATTTTTTAATCTTAATATTTCTACATCTACTAAATAAATTAAATAAATAAATAACTTTCCAATAAAGATATAACAAGAAACCATATTGTTTCATGAATGAATGCTACAAAACACTACGTAATAAATTATACTAATCCTCTAGAATGTCTTCCGTGAAATAGAAGCAGAGAGAGCACTTCCAAATGTACTCTATGAGGCCAGAATTACTTAATAACATTATAAGAAAGAAAACTATAGCCCAATATCTCTCATGAATGTAGATGCCAAAGCCTTAACAAAATATTGACAAACCAAATACATCAATTAATGCAAAGAGTTATACACCACAACAGAATGGGATTTATTGTAGCCATATAAGGAAGATCAAAGAGCAAAAATCAATTAATACAATAAATCACATCAACAGGCTGAAGAGGAAAAAATTATATATATATGATCACATCAATAAAAACAGAAAAAGCATTTGACAAAAGCCAATACCCGTTGAGGATAAAAACTCTAAGCAATCCACAAATTAGAGAGATAACTCCTTCGACTTAACAAAGAACATCATCAGAAAATGAATAGGTAACATCATCATGCTTAATACTGAGAAACTAGATGATTTTCCCCTAAGATTGGGAACAATACAATATTTAAAGCAAAGAACATTAAAAGGTACATAGATTAAGGAAGAATAACTAAAAGTGCCTTTGTTCACAGACATCAGAATTGTTTATGTAGAAATCCCAGAGAATAAACAAAAACCTCTTGGAACAAATGGACAGTTATAGAAAGATTTCAGGACATAAGTTTAGTATACAAGAGTCAATTGCTTTCTTATATGTCAACAAAGAACAATGGGAATTTGAAATAAGGGGAAAAAATAATTTACATTAGCACCAAAAAAGTCAACAAAGAAGTATAAGACTAACAAGTCACATAGAAGATCTATATGTGCAAAACTACAAAACTCTGATAAAAGGAACCTAAGAAAAGAAAATCTAATTTTTTAAATTTCCTGATTATGAATAGAAGCAGTCATGTTCGTTCTTTCTGATTATTTCTCTAGGTTCAGTGCAATACCAATCAAAGTCCCAGAAAGTTATTTTGTGGATATTGACAGACTGTTACTAAAACTTACTTAGAAAAAAGACCCAGAAGAGCCAGTACAATATACTGAAAAACAAAATTGGAGGACTGGCACAACATGACTTCAAAACTTACTTTAATGCTACAGTAATCAAGAGAGTGTGCTTTTGTCAAAAGAATAGGCAAATGAAACAAAGGAACTGAATAAAGGCTCAGATATAGACCCACACGTATACAACTGATCTTTGACCAACTAATCTTTGACCGAGGAGCAAAGCCAATTCAATAGAGAAGGAATAGTAATTCCGAAATATGCTGCAACAATCAGATATCTGCACACACCCAAAAAAAGTATCTAAATAACAACCTTCTATTTGTGAACAATACACTATTCACAAAAATTAACTCAAATTGGATTATAGGCCTATGTAAAGTGCAGGTCTTTACATTCTGGAAACTAGCAAAGAGAAATTCTAGATGACTTTGGATCTGGTGATGAGTTTTTAAGAACAACACCAAAAATACAACCACAAGAGACAAAAAAATCGTATCTTGGAACTCATCTAAATTAAAATTTTCTTCTCTACAAAAGATACTCTTTATGAGAGAAAAGCCAAGCCACAGACTAAAGAGATAATATTTGCAAACCCTGTATCTGATGAAAGACTGTCATCCAACATATACAAAGAAAATGTGTAACTCAACAATAAGAAAATAAACAGTCCAACTAAAAATTGGACAAAAGATCTATAAATACCACACCAAAAAGATATGCAAATGGCAAGTAAACATATGAAAAGCTACTCCACATTATATATCGTAAGGGAATTACAAGTGAAAACAACATGTATTAGACTGACAAAAAGCCAAAAAAAAACCTAATACCAAAAGCTAGTGAAGATGCAAAGCAAGAGGAACTCTCAGTCATTGCTTATGGAAATGCAAAATGATACAGCCCCTGAGGAAGATGGTTTGGAAATTTCTCACAAAGCTAAAATATAGTCTAACCATATTACCCAGCTATCATACTCCTATGTATTTACCTGAATGAGTTGAAAACTTAAGTTCACAGAAAAACCTACACATGAATGCTTATAACAGCTTTATTCATAATAGCCAGAAGTTGGAAACAATCATGATATCTTTGAATAGTTAAATGGCTAATCCAGCAATAATAACAATCAATCAAGCTACAAAAATACATGAAGTGATATTAAATGCATATTGCTGAGAAACCAGTCTACAAACGTTGTATCTGTACGATTCTAACTGCCTGATGTTCTTGAAAAGGCAAAAGTCTGAAGCCTAAGAAAAAAAAGTCAGTGGTTGCTTGGGATTCAGAGAAGAGGGGGAGAGGAATAAACAGGGGTAAAGCTTAGGGGATTTTTTTTTAGGACTGAAATTTTTCTGTACAATTCAGTGATGCTGGATACCTGATGTGCAATGCATCAAAACCCATACAGCACAAAGAGCAAATCCTAATGTCAGCTGTGGCTTCAGTTAATTATATTTAATTGATATTGATTCATCAGTCATAATACAAGATATTAATAATAGCTTCACTGTATTAAGTGGGCATATGAAAAGAGGGAATATGGGAACTCTGTAGTATTGATCGGGGGGATGGGTTTATTTTCCTCAGTTCTTTTCCCTGCTGCAACAAAGAATTGAAGGGTAGAGACACAGCAGTGAAGCAGAGTAAAACTTTTATTTGAATGCACTCCAAGAGATGAATGGGCCAGTGTCAAGGTAAATAAAGGCAGGTTTATTTGATTACACTCCAAGGGAGGAGTGGATAGTGTCAAGACAGACAAAGACAAGTTTACTCAAATAAAGCAGAAAGGAAGGAAAAATGGAGAAAAGGGAAGGTCATTGAACTGCTGTTTGGCTTAAGGGCATAATCCCTTGCCAACTCCTAAAGCCAAGGTCACCTGGCATCCAGCATCCACTTGAATCTGTATGGCATGGAAACTAAGTCTTTACCACCCCAGGATTTGGGGAAGCCACAGAGCACTGGCTGGAGTGAGATTATGTTCTGAGAACTTCCCAAAGCCACAGAAAAGAGATTTTTCAGGCAGGCTACTAGGGAGCATGACTGTAGAGCTGCAGTCCTGTCTGGGTCACCCAGGTGACAGGAACTTGCAAGCCCCAGATCAGAGCTCTCAGCAGCCCCTCCGTACCTATTTGAAGTAGGACAGAGAGAGTGACACACTCAAAGAAAGGTGAGTGTGGGCGACCTCAGGGAGGAGGAGGTGTGCTGAAGGGTTTTGGATCTGGGTTTTATAGGGCTTTTTTGGGTAAGGGTCAGCATTAGGCATGATGTATACAGGTGATTTAGAATTCCTTTGGAGTTTTGTCCTAAGAATAGGGTTATTTAGGTGACTATGTTGGCTTGAAACTTCAGCATTCTTTGTCCAAATAGGTTTATTTATACTTCTGAGGTCTGTCTCCTGCCCTGGTTACAAAGTTACTTGGTTAGGGGCTGGAGGAAAAGGAAAAACAAAAACAAAAACAAAACAGCCTATAGGTTAGGTTAAAGAATAAGCTGGGCCTTTTAGCAGGCTAAAGTAAATTTTACAATGGCATGATCTTATTGATACAATGAAGACATGGGCTGTGCTCAGGTACTTTTCTCTTTCTGAGGAATATCTGGACACTTTAAGTTATTCCTGGCCTTTGGAAGTTCAACTAATTAACTCATTAACTCTGTGAATCCTTTCTGGCTCTTCAGTTTTACCTGATTAACTCTTTGAGTACCTTTTACTTTACTGGCCTATTCTACCTCCACCCACTTATATCTATTTTTCTGCCTAACAGTATCTGTTGATTTTTCTGTAAACTTAGAACTTATGAAGTCTAGTTAATTATTTAAACATTATAATCACCATTTCATGCGAACATGCGCCTAGAGCCCGTTTAAGGCTTTGAAAAAGGCAATGCTGTGAGATACAACACATGTAGAAAATCTCCCTCCAACTCTTACTAAATCCTCATAGCATTCATGACAATTCCAAGAGAGAGAACTATATACTTCCTGCTTCTATTTCATCCTTGGTAGGTGGCAAGAACTCAGGAAATATGTGCCAAGGGAGAATAAATGACAGATTCAATGAATGAAAGAAAATCAAATACTAGAACAATTTACTTTTTCTTTCCTTTGTGGCAACCACAATCTTGTTTTCTTTTCATGCCAACAATACCCTGTAATAATCATTTCCTATTATCATTTCTTACTTTGGTGCAATTGCTCCCTGCCCTGTGTTCCCACTGTATGTTGCAATTGTTCCAAGTTCTATTGCATCTTTTTCTCAATATATTGTAATTTGTTTAGTGTCTGTTTCTCCTGCAGAAGTGTGAGCTAATCAAGATCAACACATCTTATTTATTATGATTTACCTAACTTTTTCCATAGTGCCTGATAGAGTTCTACATTAATTATTGGTACTGTGAATAAACTAATGAATGTTGCTCTTTCACATGAATCATGTCATAGAAAATCTCTGCCTACACACTTTAATAAAAGTAGTCAATTGCAAAAAAGCTTAAGGCTGTAGGCAGGATTTGTAGTGAAGCAAACAAGGCATAATTGCCAGAAGACAAAATCATGTAATTGAATGTGCATAGACTTGATATTTAAAAAATATCTACTTTGTGACTTTGGAAAGTGAATATAATCGTTCTCTATTTTCCCTATAGAGGAAAATAATATATTTTTCTTGAGCTGATCAGGATACATTGGGCTTTGTAGAGTGAGCCTGGCACTATAAGCTACATGAACCTATAAGCTACATAAACCATATACTAGTTGAGGTTGAAGATGCTGAGAGCAGAGGATTTTGTTGTAAAGATTTCCAGTGTGCTTGCAATTCTCTCTGGTCCTTAGAGGTTAGGGAAACAGGAATGAATTCAATATTTTTCACTTTAGATCAAGGGAGAAGCACTCAAAGAAACTACATGGAAAGGCTGCACTGAGTGCCCTGGAGGCAGGAATTCAGAGAAACCACACCTGACTTGTAACCCCAGTATAGCCAAGGATAGTTTCTCCTTCCTGTAGGTAAGTAAAGTATAGGAGTCATTAGGAGTGCACTGTGCTTCCACTGATGAGTGGACAAATCTTCGTGCCTTGGAAACCAAGTAAATACCAAGAAAAAGAGAAAGAGAGAGAGAATGGACTCAGCCCCAGAAGACAGCCTGGAGAGGATCCCAACCGCCAGAGGGGACCACAAGAACCATGATGACTGAAGGAGTATGGTCACAAGGGCCAGCCTGAAGCATTGCCAGAACCGAAGTAACTATGGCAAAGGATGTTTTGACATATGTTGTACAAAGAATCTGTTAAAGTGCTCACACTGGCTTCTCACATTTATAAGAAAACTGTCATGTTAAACTGTACCAACCTCTTTGTGGCCCTCCTTTTCCCCCCAGACTTACAAAATTGGGTCAGGCCTAATTGGGTGAGAGTTTAAGATATTCAGTATTTACACTGGACTGAATGGGATTTACTTTAGACTAGTATTGTCTTGTTTAAAACCTAAACAAAGAGAACATTTATGTAATCATTTTAAGTGACTGATAAAGCCAAGGTACCTGTTTTTTATTTCATCCAGGAGTGTAAAAAGAACAAATTGATATGGGAGGAATAATAAAATTGGTTCTTAAATTCACACACTATCATATTCATTTCACTCAAGGAATCCATTATTTCTGTTAGTGATAATATCATAGATGTAAGAGCTGTATGAAATAAATGTTTCTTTTAAGTTATAGTCTTATAAAGAGAATATTTAACTCAATAAATATGCTTAATTCTGAATGTCTTAATGCATTCCTTTACTTTTTCTGTAGAAATCAGCAGTGTTTTACTAAGGTTGGTTGAGTTGTGCAACTATTGGAGTCATGAACCATCTGCCAATGAAAACAGAGTCAATCAACCCTTGACTGGCTATATCTGCACCAATAAAGTGGTCAATGCAATGAAATCTTGATTTTATAGCCCATTTTTGGTTTAATTTAAAATAAAGGGAGAAAAAGATATAAAGATGGGGAGAGGGAGAAGGAGAATGTAAATTCAGGTGGTTTGACAAGAATTCAGACCCTAAATGACATAAACTCTAAAGGGTTTTATTGTTTTTAGAACACCTTTGCATCTTGTTTTCTTCTGTGTACTGATATATCTCTAGCCTTCTAAAAGATTTGTGTTTATTGACAGGTACATATGTGCATGTATGTATATATGTATGCCTGCATGAACATATGTATATTTATGAGTCTGTGTGTGTGTGTTCCTCCTTCTTGCTATTTGTTGTTCTTGGTGGAGGCAATGGTCATGTCATATGTATGTATTTGAATTTGAACTTTTTATTCCTGGTATCTTAAAGAGAAGTACTCATTTCATTGAGAGCTCCTGGCATGTTGACATTATCTGGGGTCTTCTAATAGCATAAGTTCCACCAAACAATATCTGGTACAGTGGCTATTTAGGAAAGTTCATCTGCTCCGTAGGAATAGAGGCATTCATTTTAAAATATGAGTCATGTAGCTATTCCAGGTCCTTTTATTTGCTTTTACAATCTAAACTACTGTTTGGACATGTCTCAGAAAAAGAATTACCATTGCCTATAATTAGATATTTAATACACTGACCCATGAGAAGTTTTTGGACTTCCAAAGCATCAATAAGTCACTTATATTTCTAATCTTTATAACGCTACTAAAACACTACTGCTGAGAGTAATTACTTTTGATTAATAGCAGAACATAATTATTAGATGAAAAGGCTTATATTTCTCTTTGATATCCAAATGCATGCATATATGCCAGTTGCCATAGAGAGTTTATTCAGCTGGACATTTGGGACATGTGGGTTGCATTTTTACAGCCACTCCAGACAGAAAATCTTCTAAATATCTATATTTTCAATGAAGCCAAGCACACAGATGACGATTTACAACTGGCAGCGCTTCTGAACTTTCCTTACTTCCTTGTGCCTTAATGAAATGATATATCTTAGTGCAATCTATAGCACCAGGAGTTTCAGTTCCCATAAGGAAGCCTTCATAAAAAACTGTTTTTATTTTGATTTCAAGTTCCACATTCTCTATACCTAGAATTCTGCCAAAATAAACTTAGGAAAAAATAGTGACTCTACCATATTGTCTCCATCTCCCAGATGGATGACATTTAGCTTATACTGCATCATCCAGTTCTCATTTGTAATGAAATGATCTACTACTGACTTTGTAATAGCAAATGAGGCTTGCTGAAAATTCCATCCAGAGAGTCATGTTCTTCTGTAAATGTGATAATTGCCCCCGTTTGATTGCTGATTCATTTGGCCTTCATATGGGTGATTAAGAACCACAGAACTGTGGTAATCACCTAGCCACATGGTATTCTGAACATTTACAACATCCTGTTTAAAACATACCAATTAAATTAAATACCTTCTGTAAAAGCTTTTTTTAAATCAGAGGTGATTTTTTTTTGAATTTACACTTGAAGGTTGAAGACAGCTACTATACTGTCCCTTGCTTAAATATTTTAATCAGTCATAATGTTATATTGTGCTGTGTTAATTCATTAACAGCTTAGTTGTTTCTCATTTTGCTATGATATATATAAATATATATGGAAATTTCCTCTCGTTACTTATGTAGACATACAGAATTTAAGATATAAATCTTTATTTTGACATATTACAAAAAACTTTTACACTATATTAGATGTGTGTTTTACATGACTTCCAGAAGAAAATGGAAGAAATACTTTATTCATAAGAATGATAAAATGATAAAAGAGTTCAGTTGTATAGGTAACACTTTTCTAAGAGATTCATTTTGATGAGCTGGGTAAATTGATTTTGACAATGTTTCATTTTTCATTTATGTTAGACTAATTCAACATAACCTAAACTTGTATTATATTAATCTTTTGCATTTGCATGAAACTTCATATTTGTGGATTTCAGCATTTCACCCTAGCCATAAATTAATAATAATACATTTATTCCAAAAACTTAAATCTCCATTTTTAAGAAGGCATATTAATCAGAGGGGGGAGGTGAGTTAGAAAGAAAAGGATGATTTGATAAACACAATTTAATTCCTTCCTTACCAAAACCTCTGCTTTTTTTCCCCTCTTTTCAGTTATACAGAGGGCAGCAATGAGCTCAAGAATGACGGCTTCCTTCTATAACTCCAGAAGAAAAACTCTGATGGAGTTCAGAGTTTAGTTCCACTCCTTATCTGTTATTAGCTTAGAGGTGGGATGAGGACCAAATTCTAAACACTCTCACATCAGAAGACATCTAATGTGAGGCCTCTGGGGAAGATCATACCAGCACATTAAAGTGAAAGTAGAAAAACATAAAAAGAACATGACTTAATTGCCTTTGGATAAGGGATACTGTCATATGAAAATGGGAGTAGCGTCAGCTGTACTGGAATAATGATGTCAACCTTATAGAGTTAATCCAGGAGAGTCACAGAATTTTAAACTTTTCTATTGTTAAAATATTGAATCAAATACTCTGGAAATACCTTCCTCCAGAACTTGTATTTGGTAAGGTAATAAACAACTTTAATGATTAACATATTTTAGGTGAGTTCTATTCCTTGTAGACAAAAATGATAAACAAAAAGCCTGAGATGTCATAAAAATATTGGACATAGAGTCTGGCTTACTGAGAATATTCTGATTACACTGTAGCCTCTCTGCCCCTGAGAGGGGGCAGCGACTGATATATTTTGGAAAATAATAACTAAAAATGATCAAATCTGCTTCATATTTTTTCCTCATGGGAAGAAGATGCCACATAAGAAGGATGTCCCTAAGCATTCTGCCATTGGGCGGGTGAGTCTGTGTAATCCTGGGGTGTGGTGCCAGGAAGTTCTTCTAGGCTTTCATTGTCCAATTACACACTCTTCTATTTACTCTCAGATATGCTGTCTTCTATCTACTCTTCCTCTTTCATTAAAGTTCTGAACTAATTGGCAAAGAAAAGATTTTGTGTGTCGATTAGTTCAGAACGTAGGTGGGGCAATAGTGTTCTTATCGGTGCCTTGTCGGTGGCAACAGTAGGTTGAGTTAGTTACTGAAACTGAAATAAGCCTCTTTCACCTGAATTTTTGCTGCCTACTTTCAACCTACATGTGGATTTCTTAAGTGATTTTCAAGGCAAGAAATTTCTCCACAATATCCAGTCCCCAACCCAAGTTCAGGTATGAAAAGAGATTTCTCTCATTTACCTAACTTGATTCTTCATGTTCATTTTTTCTCTTTCCTCTTCATCCTCCTCTCAATAGATCACAAAGCCTTGTCTCTTATATGTAGAATGTGCTTTGAGAATCCCCTTCCCCTTTTCCACTTCAACTACTTTTTCTTAGCTTTATCATGTAAACCACTGCAACGAACTCCTATATCCATAAAAACAAATAAATAAGGAATCTTGGATTTAAGTTAATAAGAAGTGGATAGTAATTTTTATTGTGAGGTAGAACAGGGACATGGGACAAGAATCATGATTAATTTTTCCTGCCTATAATTAGAAAGGCCAAGATATAAATAGTATAATAAGAATAAAAGGGACTCCATCTTAAGGCTAATATTCCATTTAAAACCAGGAGAGAGAAGGTAAGATTCCTAACATAATTTTTGGTGATTAACCAACAGCTGACCCTATCTTAAGGCAGGGCAAACAGTTCTAAATGATATATTTCACTATTTGAGGGTATCCATTACCGTGGACAAGAACAGGACTGATAATTTATTTGTGTAAGTTTATCTTACAGAACATCTAGAGGATCGACCATGGATGGTGACATAATGTCTCTATCACTGGGGATAGACATCATAAAACCATATCACCCTACACTCTCCTGGCCCATTAACCCATTCTTAAGACTCTTAAGTATATGGATTACAAATAATTTGGCTTTGTATTTCTAGCATTTGTTGCAATGTTTAACCTGTAATAAATGATCAACAAATGGTTCCTGGATTAATACATAATCTATATCTATTAATAAAAAATAATATTGGTACCCAGTCTATTTACTATTATGACTGCATTCCCAATATTATAAGTCAAGGGTGAAGTGGAAAACAAGGGCAAAATTAGGCATCAGAATTAGGGACATTATATCTAATATTAGAAAGAAAGGGATTGTATGTATACAGATGTAGGCAGAAATAAATTACCCATTAGTTATTTCTATAATCTTTTATGTTCTTAAACAGATACCAAATGTGAAGCAGGGTACTGAGCTGAAGAAAGGAGAACAGGATAAGTAAAATAATCTTATCACAAATCTGTCATTAGTCACCAAAGATTGGGTGAAGTGGGGCTGAGATTGTGCTTTTTGGGGGATTGAGGTTGAAGGCCCAGGGTTTCCCGGGTTCATGTTTATTGGTGAATTTAAAACATAAGAGCAGGTATTTAAAGCATGGGAAGAGAAAAAACAAGCCGCCCAAATCAAATGGTCAGTTATCAAAGTCAACCAAGATCTCTAAAACAAAGGAGCCTCAGTGGGGAACCTGGCCGGGCTCTGTAACTAGTCCTGTGGCTGGCAGTGTGTTTAGTCACGTAGCCATCTTTGAAGTAGATACCTCATAATCAAAACTTAAGTCACACATTTGCATTACAAAAAAGAGAAAACCCAACTGTCCATGCTTAAAATTATCCAAGCAGAAATCTTAAATTTTTACCTGTTAAATTTCCTGATCAACCCTACTTAAGGGACACATTCATTTAGATCATGATCTTCATTTTTTTAAAGCTGCATTCTTAGCACTACATCAAATTAACAACCAAAGACTATAGAACCTACCTCCTAAATATTTAATCCATTTATTCCTTCTTTAATTATTTAATAAATACTTACTGAATATGTGATATGTTACAGTCTACATCTGTATACATAGATATGTCATACATAGCCATGATCTTTTTACTAGATATCATGTCCCTAATTGTGATGCCTAATTTTGCCCTCGTTTTCCACTTCACCCTTGACATATAATATTGGGAATGCAGTCATAATAGTAAATAGACTGGATACAAATGTTATTTTTTATTGATAGATATAGATCTTGTATTAATCCAGAAACTATTTGTTGATCATTTATTGCAGGCTAAACATTGCAACAAATGCTGGAAATTCAAAGTTCTGTGGTAAGCACTGGACATAAAGCAGTGAATAAAACAGGTGTAGGTATATCACTTGAATGTTGGGAGGGAAAAAAAAGCATGTAAAACTGCAAAGAAACAGAAGCAGGGAGAAGGAGAGGCAAATATTGCTACTTGTGTGAAAAGGTGGGAGCGTGCTGATCTTACACGTAGCCAGGAGCAGGCATTCCGAGAACTGAAAGCAGAGAGAAGCCAACCATCTAGTAAAGCAAACAACACCCCCAGCAAAGGGAAAAGAGCATACAAAGACACATCCTCAAATCCATTTGTAACTGAGTAAATAAATGAAATAGTAGAAGTGCGGCGGGCAAACGGAAAGTGAGGCTGCAGAAATGACTAGGTAGGAGCTCGATCAGGATTCACCATATCTTTTTTAAGTTAAATGGAAAGGCCATTGAAAATTTTAAATATTGCAAAGACCAGCTTGGAGGCTGTTGCCTTAGTCTGGATGAGAGAGAGACATGGAAAGAAGTACAAAAATCCTAGAAATGTTGGAATTTCTGGCCATCGAGACTCTGATGCTCTGAACTTTCCTTGTAAGAAATCTGAAGCAATAGTGGTCCAAAATGCGCAATCACTGTTGAAAAATGATATAATGAATTTGAATTTGCAGGTTGCTATGAACTGAATGTTTGTGTTCCCCACAAACTAATATGTTGAATCCCAACCCTGCAGTCAGCTCAGGGATCACCAGGGCTGCCTCCTACCTCGGGTCTATGGCTTTCCTTCTGGTTTCAAGGGTTGGGGACACTTCTGCAGGTTCAGCGGCCCAGTATGGTCTTACCACAGAGATGGATGCCCACACAGAAAGCTGCGTGAGCAGGGCCCTCCCTCGGAGCTGAAGGGGCAGGGCCACCTTGCACAGCTGTGAAGGTGACGTTGCCACTCCAGTCGGTTTGTCCTGAATGCAGATCATCAAGCCAAAGAGGATTCTTCTTCAACCTTAAAATCGAATGCAATTTACTTTACTTTTTGGACTTGTTTGGGGCAGCTCACACCTTTCTTCTTTCTATTTTCTCCCTTTTTGGAACTGGAATGTCTATCACTTTCCCATCCCACCAGTGCATTACAGAAGCACATAACTCTGCAAGTTCACTGATGTAGAAGAATTTTGCCTCAGCATGAATCAAACTTTGAGTCTTAGGCATATCTGATTTAGATGAGATTTCAGAGATGATTCTAGATGAGTTAAACCTTTGAGGGCTGTTGGGATGGAATAAATGTACTTCGCATATGAGAAGGACATGAATTTTTGTGATCCGGGGTGAAATGTTATGGACTAATGTCTGTGTCCCCCAAAGTTCATATGTTGAAGTCCTAATCCCTAGTGTGACTGTATTTGGATACAGGGACTTTGAGGGGGTATTATGGTTAAATGAGGTCATAAGGGTGGAGCTCTGATCCAACAGCATTGCAATCTTTATAAGAGGACTAGAGACCAGGGCTTGCTCTCACTCAGTGTGCACACATAAGAAGGGATGGGACCCAGGACATACTGAGAAGGTGGCCATCTACAAGCCAGGAGGAGGACTCTCACCAGAAACTGAGCATGCTGACACCCTGCTCTCAGATTTCCAGCCTCCTGAATTGTGAGAAAATAAATTTGTGTTGTTTAGGCCCTCCAGTGTATGCCCCTCAAAACATCTGGCACGTCTGGGGGACAGCCACTGCCCTCCCCAGTGGAGGTGTTCTCACGCTTGGTCCTTAAAATGTCTTGTTCAGTACAGCTAAAATAAAAATATCTTCTAAGCACTTGAAAAAGTCAGTGAAGAAATAAGTGAGTGTCAAAGCCATAGAATGGTTTATACATTAGGAACACATTTGACAGGATAAAATGCATTGAAAAAAATAAAATCTAAAAATCAAAGCTTGGGAGAACACAGATCCCAATCTGCCATACATGCAATGCTTTTCTGTGTGTAGACTAAAGGCAATTGTTAAATAGTTGTTGTATAATAGTGCTTATTTTAGGGTGTTTTTCTAAAAAAATCACTTGGGGCCTTTTGGATACATTGGCATTGCAATATTATTTCTCTCCTTGAAAATGATATAATGGAATATAAGCCCTAAAGATATAAAATTTCACTCTTCAGCTCTTTGTTAAGGACGTTTTTGACTCATAATGAGTTAAGCCTGTCTTGCCAGTGGGTTTCAGCCCCGGGCAAGTTCGCTATGGATTCAATGAGACCAAGGAAATTGACAGCAGAACGTTCTTTGGGGTGAAAGGGTTTATTACCCGGCTTGTTCTCCCGGCGGTAGGTCGAGAACTAGCGTCTCTACCTCCGCACAGAGCACTGGGCCCAGCTCTCTATATAGCACAGTAATAGCTTATTGCCTAAAGGTGTGGAAGCGGTAGCCTAGCAACAGGCCAGTTACATCAGCAGGTGGTTTAAGTTCAGTGAGGATCCTGGCCATAGGAACCCCAACTTCCCCACAAGCCTATATTTTAGAAATAGGATATTAAAGACTTTCTGAAGGAATGTGTGAGGAATTATTGATGAGAGGAATTTAAAAACTTAAAAAAAATTTTCTTATTAGTGTGCTTATTTAATTTTCTATTTGAATTGAACTAATAAATGATGGCTTTCTGTGCTGAAATTTCTGAGGGAAAATATAGTTTGGTAGGTGGTTAAATATCCCTTCATTGGGTGTCACATATAATATATGTTTCTATCCTTTCTCATTGCCAATGTCATCGTTTAATAATTTAATGTCTTATAGCTATTTACTACCACTTAAGTCACAAATTCAAACTTTAATACCCATATTACGGTTTATGTGTAAGAAAGATATTTGAATTCCAGGTCTAAAACTTAATGGGTCTGTGAATTGAGAAAGCCATTTAACTCCATTGAAATTTAGTTTCTTTCCACCAGATGGAATAATAATGACCACCTTGCACATCTGCTGGAAGAGAATATATATAAAAGCACCAGCTCTATACCTGATATATATTTGTAGAATTGGTATCCATGGGAAATATATTTCTTCAGCCACCCATATCAGTGCTGACACTGCATATCCTTCAAATGTTGCTATCTTCCTAAGATAGCCCTCAAGTTCCCTAATGTGTAACAATTTACACTTTTTTAAAGAGTATCTCATGTTTGTTCTCTAAATGATTCTTGACATTTAGGCATTTGCTTTCCTAGATTTGTATTTGATTGGAATACATATATATTAGGCTGGAGTTCAGTACGAAGCCAGTAATTCCCTGTCACATACACATTTTGTAAATAACTGCTCTTAAAGGAACATTTACAGTCTGAAATAACCAGAAGAGATGCAGCATTTTATTTTCCATTACATACACAGAGAAACAATAGTGTATCAATAAAATTATGTCCAGCTCGAAAAGGAGAATTGAGGAGTATACCATGATTTCTTCAGAAGCCCAAATCTCCTTCACAATTTGTTAAATGTGGATAAAACGTGTCTGTCTGTGAACTATGGACCTAATCCCATAGCAAATACCATGGAGAATGGAAAATAAAAATAAATGAGAAGAACAAAATAGATGACATCATTGGTAAGAACTGGGAAGAGTCCCAGCGTTTCTTAATTAGACCTGTATGATTTGGAGCAAATTTTCAAACTCTATCTTAGCCTTCAAGGAACTTAGAGTTTAGGTGAAGAAACAAAATGTCACATATTAAAAATTAAACAACAAAGGATGCTTGTAACTCCAGGAAGAGTGGTTCTTAGCTCAGGCAAGTTCCCTATGAATTCAGGGAGACAGGATAAAGACAAGGGCAAGAAATTGGGAATTAAAGGGGTTTATTCTCATGGTTTAATCACTCCTAACTCACACCTGTGGCTCTATCGGCTCCCTCCCTGTTCTCATGACTCTGAACCCCAGCTTCCCGGCTAGGTATCCCACACCGCACAGAACTCCCTCTGCGACTCACTGTCTCCCAGCACTGTCCCTGGAAATAGGAGGAACTCAAAGGATGGGTCCCTGATGAGTGGCCGATGCCTGACCAATTACATACCAGGAATGGAGGAGAGGAGAAAATGGGTGTTTCCTCTCCACCCTTACCTTGGGTCAGCTGGCCCTTGTCTGACTGATCAGACACTCTGCCCCAGGTAAACATTCCATAGATGTGCAGACAGGCTCCTGTATATGGACAATGGGTGCTATTAAGGTTAGGCAGGAATCCTGGTCAGAAATATCCATTTTCCCCACAATCGTACAGATACTAAACTTGCAGTATCTCATGGAGACTTAAGGCCATGATTCTCTACCAGTAGCTTCTTAAAACAAAAAACAAGCAAACATACAAAACAAAAACAAAGAAACCCAAACTCCTGGTGTCTTGCTAAATGATAGCACTGGTAGGTCTGTCTTTCAGCAGAATCTATCCATAGGAATAGTAAACAAAAACCTTGAGAGAAAGAAAAGCTTCTATTACTTATCAATTTTGCCATGTTTATTTTCCCATGATAATTATAAGAAAATTAGAAATGCAAAACAATATGAATAGTTTCTCTAGCAGAAGGCAACCACTGTTAACATTCTGTGTTTCCATCCAGGACACTTATCAAAGCATATATTTTATTTTTAATGTATCCTAAAATTCGATATGTTTGTGTTTACATTTTTCAGATTTTTTGTGCAATTTTAATAAAATTGCTTTCCATGTCCTCTACCATTTTATCATTACACATATAAATAGTTTATAATAAAATATAAAGACTATTCTCCAATAAAATTATAAATATTTCTGGGAATTTAAGAATAATTTTGGAAATGTATCTCTACAAATGGAATGAAACAATACGCTCATTGTTTAATATTTTTAACGTTTTTCCAAACTGTGTTTGCTAAATACTTTATAACAATTTATATTCCATACAAACTAATACTGCTCAACTCACCAGGATTTGTTATAACTTTAATGTACTTTTTTAGTTCCATAGGAAGATATTTTTCTAAAACATTAGTAAACATTAAAATATTTCCATATTTTTAATCAGCTATATATTTCTCTCATGAATTCTCACTTGCTTATTTTATCTTATCAATATGTAGGCCTTACTCTTAGCCATATTTTCTTATTTGGAGAACACTGTTTTCTTTCTTTATATATATGGAGAGAGATGGAGAGGGAGAAAGAGAAAGAAGAGAAACAAGGGGGAGCAGGGAAGATGAAGGGGCAGAGAAAGAGGGATGCATGAGGGAATTTTTTAAGCTTTAAAAAATGTTCACCAAAAATTAATGGTAGAGACATGGATGGTGGAATTTATACCGATATTTACTTTATATTTATCTTCCTTAATGGAATTTTGAACAATCATCCCAGTGTGAGCCACTGGACCAACTTAAAACCCAGTAATAGACCATGTAGGTATGTGTAGTTTCAGAAACTCAGAAGAGAGGTGTGAAAATTAATCAAGGGAAAACCTCAGTGACGTGGTTTTAGGAGGCCTGCCGTGGAAGCTCTCATGCCCACCACTCCTCATAAATCTCAGCCCCCACCATAAGAATGGATGCCTCACTGTTTTAGCTACTTTACTCCCCAGTAGGAGAAAGAAAGGTTTCTACTTTCCACCCCCCTGCAACAGCCCATCCAATAAGAGACTGTCACCATCCAGCCAATGAGAAGCCACAATACATGGGACTACTAGGTTATTCCAAGGGATATTTTGCTTTGAACAGCCCTTCTAACTCAATCTCTCCTCCATAAAAGAGTGTTCCTCTCTTTGGCTCTTTTGACATGTCTATGTCTTTTCTGTTGCTTGTATGTCCCAGATTGCAATTCTCTGCTCTTCTCAAATAACCCAATTTTTTGCTAGTAAATCAAATATATCATTTTTAAGGTTAACTGAGGGAATCTAATCACAGGATTCAGCAACACTAGTTGCAAGCTAGTGGTAATGTTTTTCAAACACTGGACAGAGTCCTACATAGAATTTCCAGTTCTTCAGAGAATGTGGTTCAGCAAACCTAAAATTTGCATGAAAACTGAATTATTATACATTTATAAGGTTCTACGTGCTCTGATTTTTTTTTACCTCCTTATTATGGGCCCTCCTTGCCAAATTCACCTGTTGAATTCCCAACACCTAGCACCTCAAACTGTAATTAATGGCTAATTTTAAGGGTCAGCTTGACTGGGCTAAGGGAAGCCCAAACAGCTGGTTAAACATTATTTCTGGGTGTGTCTGCGAGGGTATTTCCAGAAGAGATTAGCATTTGGGTCAGTAGACTCGCCCTCACTAATGCACATGAATATCATCCAATCCACTGTGGGCCTGAATAGAAAAAAAGGCAGATGAAGGGTGGCTTTGCTCTCTGATTGAGCTGCGACATCCATTTCCTCCTGATATCCATTTCCTCAGACATCCGTGCTCCGACTCTCTTGTCTCAGGTCTTGGACTGAATTATAACACCAGCTTTCCTGGGCTTCAAGCTTGCAAATGGCAAACTGTGGGATTTCTCAGCTCCATAATCACACGAACCAATCCTTCATAATATCTTTTATAAATATAAATATATAAATATAAATACACACACACATATATATATTTCCTATTTGTTATGTTTTTTCTGGACACCCCTGACTAATACAGTAACCACATTTGGAGATAAGGTCTCTAAACACATGATTAAGTTAAAATGAGGCCATTAGGGTGGGGCCCTGTTCCATGATTACTGCTGTCCTAAGAAGGGAAAGAACCCTAGGAGGTGCACACAAGGAACACGTCTTGAAGAGGCCACGAGAGGGTTGCCACATGCTGGCCAAGGAAAGCACAACCCTGCTACCACCTTGACCTTCAACTTCCAGCTCCAAACTGTGAAAAAATAAGTTCCTGTTGTTTAGGCCACTATGTGTGTATTTTGTTAGAACAACCATGCAATTTAATATACTTATTAATAGAGGTAAAGTTACATGAGGGAGCTTTTTCTCTCATAAGCCCCACAAAACATGATATTGGACTAATAACACACTAGAAATGCTAGTTGATTAAATTCAACATACAGGAATACTTCTCAATTGTAGTCTCCAGACCAGCACCATCAGCATCACCAGGAAACCTTTTAGAACTGCACATTTCTGAGCCCCAAGGCACTCCTGAATCAGTTACTCTGGGGATGGGATATGCAACCTGTTCACCAAGCCCTCCTGGTGATCTGATGCACATTAAGTTTGAGAACAAGTTTCAGGTGCTGGGGACTAGGGACTGTGCAGGTGACAGACATAAGTGATGCAGCCCCAGTGTAAGGCAACAGGAAAAGTCTGGCATCGTGGCAAACCAGAGAAGGCATACATCTCCACTGAGGTCAAGGCAGACAACCCAGCTAGTTAATGTCGAATGGTCTTTATTTTTTTTTTTAGGTAAACAAGTAAAATGGACTTATAGATAGATATTTCATGAATTTTAAATGTTGGTTGCCAATTCTAATAATTATTGGCTGGTCAAATAAACATGCTTTCAGAACAATTTCATCCCGTTGTAAACTCTTATGAATAATAAAGAGCTTTGTAGGAAGGGAGTGAGATAAAACACACTTTTTTTTTATTTGCAGGTTTCTTCTTATTGGACTGAGAGAGGAAGAGGTCACTGAAGAAATTAGCTTTTTGTTTCTCTTACTTAGAGTGATTTTTATGTACAATGTAGTAGATTTACATATACTGTGTGCATATAACTCCTCACTCTGACAATGCATAGTTTTAGAGCTTACACCGTTCTATATTCAGTGATCTGATTATCCCAGGGCAGAGTATGGATTTTGGCTCATTTACAATCAAGGCAGACCTATCTTCAATAGCACGTCTCAGGTGGACTGAGGTCTGTTTTCAGAGCCCTTGCTGCCATCTGTGACTCGTACGTGGGGATTTAAAGATGGAGATGTGCTGACTGGGACAGTTTCTCCTCCGCTGACCATCTGCCACAGGAGCTGGAAACAGCACTAGTAGTATTCAATCTTCAGATGAAAGACCGAATTAGCTGGAATGAGTTTCTTACTAAATTATTGGGTCCAGTTTGAATGCCACTTTCTATTGCAGGATGTCACCTAGTTTTTTGGATGCTGTTGTCTACTTGTTTGAAAAGACTTTTTGTTTTTTTGGCACCATTTGCTAATGAATGAAGAGAGGGAAGAATAAATGTTTTATCACGTTCTTGATGGTTATAAAATAGGAACATTTGCAAGTGTCCAAAACAGCTGGTGTCTGCCCCTAACTCCATTACCTACTTTCCAGTCCAGGACTATAGCTGACAGCCTGAGATGTTTTCTGTTACCAATATACCACAAATACTGGTTACTGTTGGAAGAGCATATCACAAAGTCACTTCAAGTAAAGGATAAAAATTATAGGTTGTCAACTAAATCTATAATAATTAACAAAATCCCTAAATACTTAAACTGAAATGATTCAAATATGACACTTTATTTATATCAGTTAGGTTATATATCCAGTCCTTTATTTTGAGTTGTCTTGCCAGTGTGTTTCAGCCCCGGGCAAGTTCGCTATGGATTCAGTGTGACCAAAGAAATGACCGTAGAATGTTCTTGGGGTGAAAGAGTTTATAGCCAACTTTATTTCCACAGTGGCAGGTCAATCACTAAAATCCCATTCACTCAGAGCAAGTCTGCATGCAGCAAGCCAGTCTCTGCCTCTGGGCCTCTCTACCCACACAGCTGTCCTCTGGGCCTCTGTCCTCGGCGCTGCCACCACTCCAGCCTCTACTCTTCTGCAGCCTTGCAGCTGTGCCACCGTGTCGCCCAGAGCACTGGGCAGAGCTCTTTATATAGAGTCAATAGCAACATATTGCTCACACATGCGTAGTGAGCTAGCCAACCAGGGACAGGTGAGAATCCTGGCCACAGGAACCTTCATTTTATCCACATGAGTAAATTAATTTCACTTTATCATCTAAGTGATTGATTGTATTTAGAAGTAATCATAAATTAATCACAGTAGACACTTGGAAAGGAATTATGACCTTTATGATTAAGATGAAAATATTAGCTTACAGAAGCTAAGTGACACATGAAAAACACAACAAGAGTTAGGATTCAAACACTAGCCTGTCTTAAACCAAATGGCAATATTCATAGCCTTTCTGTACACAGTGAAGTCACAGATTCCTGAACACACAAATTCCATAAGAGCCAGATAATTTTGGATGAGCTCTAACTTCATTAGCTGATTCCCAGTTTCATCAGTAGACTTAAGTTTCTCAAGACTACTCTGGCATAAACATTCTTCACCTGATTAGAAGGGAAATCACCCCTGTTTCACCAGTTTACCCTCTCTCCCTACTTTCAAATCCCAACAGCCTTTTTAAACTATATGTTTTTATACCATAACCTCTACCAGAATATCAAACCTTTGCTCTGAATTTTGACAGCATATTTTCTGTGGATTTGTATCCTGAAAGAAATGATCTCTTTCCAAGAGATATGTTGTATTTCTGAAGTTTCTGTTATTCTCTCAATGTCTGCTACCCCAAGGTCAAGATGTATGATCGCAGGGAAACAGAAAGAAGAGTTCAATTGGGTTCCCAAAATAGCTGAAATTAAAGAAAGCATATAGATAAGTCTAAATAATTTCACCCTATATTGTTAAAAAGAGTATCTCAAATCTTTTTCAGATTGAACATCAGAGAATTAGATATTTTGTAGTCTAAGATTAGATCTGCAACTACACACATTCAATGAGTCTTCACGAGGATGTACACTTTCTCTAAAATGCCTCCAATGTTCTTTGAAAGAAAAGAAAAAGGAAATCAGAGGTTTTGTGGCATATTCTAGTTATTGTGTACATAATAGGTACATAGTTCCTCACAACTTATTTTTTGGAAAAATTCCCATCCAGATGCAAGACAGAGCTATATAGTAAAAATAAATAATTTTGAGACTTTGGGGGTGGCATCCTACTGCAGCTTAGTCTCAAAGGAAACAACCCCCACCACTGTACTTACTTCTCAAGAGTGCTGGTTATGACTTAGGTCTAGCCTAGTTTTTAATAAAACAAGCAGTGTTTTGTTAAATGTTTTTGGCTCAGATTCACAAAATGTGATGTATTTATTGGGCTGAATCTTGAAGGCACCAATGACTCCCACATGATCTCAAAACCAAAGAAGTTATAATTGTGAAAATAATGTGGATTTATTTGCATTCTCAATGGTGTGAACTGGTTTGGTTTATTAATTTGCATTCTAGATGAAATAAAATTGTTTTAGTTGTATTAGATAGCTTCATTAAAAGGATACACTTAATATTATGGGTTAGGTTAACTATAATATTTATACAAAATATTCTGCTTCCAGAGACTACAAGTTGGCTTCCTAAACTCTACCAGCTTTCATGAACTGAATTTTTTTAAGTGCCTACAGTTATCTTAATCATGCTTATACCAATCAATTATTAATTGACCAATTATCAGGTAAAATGCATCAACCAATAAAATCTCAACAACTTTGTAATCTATCCATAGTATGATTGATCCGCCATTACATTTCACTAATGACTATAATTTCCATCTTTCTAATTTTCCTTTTACACTAAACACTGGCAAAAACATACAGGAGAAAAAAAACTTCTAAAAGGGAATGTTTGGTTCTATTAAAGAAATAATACATACCATAGTGTGCCACTCTCTATTGATCTGAAATGAGCTGTCAGTTGTCATAGTTTACATAAATTCTAATCCTGAGTGCTTTTTAAGGCCATGGGGGCAATCATCACATGAGAATGTGCCTCCATACTCATTAGTCCTTCTACCCTCTGTCTTTTTCCTTTTCGGCTGATCTCATTTTGACACTGACCACATTCCCAGAGCTCTCCACCAAGCTATCACAGTGAAAAGGAGGTGCTAGTCCACTATCTCCTATTTTCACTAAACTTCTCTTTAACAATTGTGGTAATGTTGAGAATATAGACCAGGAATGAAAACTGGACCTGTTTTTCACCTCCACAATATTCCAGAAAGCACAGAAATTCCTATTGTTAAGATATAAAATTCTGAAGAGGAAATCAGTCTCTATAATCATCAGAACCACATGTTATATACTCTAAAATTTTATACCTCAGGCAACAAAAGATTCTTTTTACTTAACTTTCCCAGACAATGCTGTGATTGAATAGAGCTTCAGTATTTAATCCTCAGGATAAATGATAATATTCTTAAGTATTATGTGGCTTTTTCTGTATAAAATCTGTGATTTTCAAATGTTAGTTTTCAGTATCCTTTTAAGCAGTCTTTCTAAAGTTCCCAATTTTATGAGTGTTGACATCTCTCTTCTCCTTCAAGTCATGAAGTTTCCTTTTTCCAAATTAAGGTCACCTGAGCACAGTTGATGTGGTTTTTGGAAAGGGTTTATGGTTTACCTATGCAGAAAAGAAATCCTTAGACTTTGAGACTTCTAAGACATAGAGACTCTGGTTTCTCTCAGTGGAGTTATAAAAAACAAATTCAGGTTTATAAATTATGAATCTTAGTCTTTTGATCACCACAAGTCCTTGCACATACTTATCTTCGAGGAGAATGTATTAGTCCTTTGAGATATTCACTTAGCTAGATTATAGTCCCAAATTGTTCAATCAAACACTAATCTAGGTGTTTCTGTGAAAATATTTTGTGGATATGATTAAAGTACATAATCAGTTGATTTTATGTAAGAAAGATTATGATAAATATTCAGATGGTTCCATTTCAACCTCAAAGGACTTGTCAGGGCTGTTGTGTCTGGGGTTTATATTGCCTACTGAGAGGAGACCGTCCCACCCCCAAACCAGAGAGAGAACTGAATTAATGACATCACAACTCACTTCTGATTGGCCAAAAGTACAATACTCCATTTGCATAGAACAGAGGCGGTCTATGTACCTTTGACTGTCTGAGCTTCATTTGCATAGGGCACAACCAGTCAGAGCAGCTGAGGTCTAAGTGGCTGAGTTGGACAGGGGCCTTTTACAAGGGTCCTGAACTTTATCTGCCTGTGTCCCACCACCACCTACCTCACTATCTTAAAACCTCATTTGTCTGTTCTTCTCCCTTTTTGAAAACTGCACTTTATGCTTTAAACATGTTTACTACGCTTATCCTATAAAGCACCCCTTTAATCCAGGCCCTTTTATTTTATTTTCTAAATTTCTTAAAAATTGTCTCTACATCTCAGTTAAATTTCTTTTTAAATTTACATGTACAATTCAACTCTATAATTTTTCTAAAACTGTTGTCAACATTGCCAAAAGACTAAAAGATGAAAAAGCCAAAAAAGAAAGGAAAAGGAAAGCAGACATAGCAAATTCTGGGTAATTGTTATGTTTGCTGGTCATCCAGACAGTCTCTGCAGATGTTCACCTATATATCAGCTACATGTGGTTCCTTGAAGATGAGGAGGACATCTAGGTGCCCTGCCTCAGGAGTTAATCCAGCAATGAACCATAAAGAATAGTGAAAAGAAATTTTGGACTAAGATTTGACTCCTTTCCCTACCTCTTCTACTTACCGTTATTTGGAGCATATTGTCCTTCCCTATCTCAAAGCATTGTTTAGAGAGCCTATTGGATTAAATATTTTAAAGTATTGAGTTCCCTTTTTATATGAATTAAACTCATGTAATTATTATTAGATATAACAATAAATAATCATTATAAATAAAATAGAAACAGTAATCAGAAGTTTTAAAGTTATGTTAGAATCCTCATTAAATTAAATTTTATAAGAACCCAATTAAAAAAAAGTAGAATCCTTGAGGTATTGATGTTCTGAAGAATATAGTCTGGAAATAATCAACTCATGTGTTCATTAGTGACTGAATACAAGCTCAGTCTTTCATGAATCCAAATAAAGTTAATCTGCTTTACACTTTTCTGTGTATAGAATACAGCTCTTTTCAGGTTCGACACTTTTCACATTTATCATACACTTTTCAAGTATGACATTTTATTCATTCATGAAAATAAAATCTCATAAATATAAACCTTTTTATATAAAGACTGTAAGTTATTAATCAAATTATAATGCTTTATATTTTTGGAAGGGAATTTGACACAAGTTGAAGATTCTATAAATATTCATTTGGCAAGTTATCTTCCTCATTGTCTATATCCTAATACCAATATTCAGGAAAACTGATAGCTATGATTTCATTTTATTTAACTAACATTGAATCTGAACATCTCAGTCTCTAGTTAGCTTCTTAAAATGCAATAGACTAACACTCTTGAATGACACCTATTGCCTTTAGTTTTCTTAGATTCTTTCATACATGTGACTCTATATATGTGAACATATATAACACTTGACATTTACTACATAATTTATGGGATATTGGATATTGTAAAAGTAAAATAAAGTGATCAGTGATATTCTAGGTTATATTATAGTTTTATTTTTGTTGAAACTAAAAACATGAAAGTGTCAGTATTTAAAAAGTGGTTGATCAGTTGAAAAACTTAAATCCTTTCAATATATGCCCCTACAGGTTTATTTTAGCTGGTTGAAATTAAAATTAAAATAGAATAAAATCTCAATAGGTAGTATTGAAAAACAAAATTCCTTCATAAGAACTAATTTCCAACACTAGAATAAAATGTAATCTCAGTTTCATTTGGAAAGTGTTCTTTAATTCAATTTCTGTGTAGTTTGGCTATATCCTTATAAGACCCAGCAGGGCCTGCCAGATGTCTGACCAGCACAACTGCAATATAGTAAATAGATGTTTAATGGACACAATTTGCTGATGTTTGTTATGGCAGCAGTGGAAAGCTAATACACAAAAGCCCAAGACAGAGACCTGCTTAAAGCCCAGGACCAGTTGTCTTCCTCAGCCTCTGGAGCTAAGCACCTCCCAAAGCTGAAGAATTGAGTTTAAGGAAGTTAGACCTGAGGTCCAGTCTTGGCTGTTCTTGGTTTTAAATATCTGTGCCAGTCATTTCTCTAAGTCTTCGTTCACTAAGGACAGTAATAATATCTACTTCTAAGGGGTAAGAACTACATGTTATTTTATATGTAAAACCCCTACAGAAACACAGTAAGGTATCAAGAAATGGTAATTACTTTCCCATTGTCATTATTTATCAGACAGAGCATCCTTGGATCCTTCAGAATGTGGCTTCGTTATGTTAGCTCCGGCTGCATTATGACCTACACCAATATAACAGCTATTTTAGGTCCTCCTGATTCTGTGGCTTAGGAATTCAGGTAGGGCAGAGCAGCAGTGCCTTGATCTTCTCCACAGTATGTGAGGTCTCGGTCGGGCTTCCTGGAATGGCTCTGGTCAGCTGGGGGCTTATGTCAGAGCCTCAGTTCTCACTGCTGTCGATTTTCTCAGCTTTCCTTCATGCTCCACCTCTTTGTGCCTTGCTTGAGCTTCCTCACAACATAGTAGACTTGAGAACGTGGGATTTCACACATGGTGAGTGGCTTTCCCCAGATATAATGCAGAAACTACTGAGCTTCTTAAAGAAACTACCAGACATGAAACAACATTGTTTCTGGGTACAAACTTGAACAAGTAGACAAATAAGCCCTGGAGATTTAATAAACAGTGTAGTGAATATAAATAATAATACTGTATTATAATAATCAAATTTGTAAGAGACTAAGCCTTAACTCTTCCCATGATAAAAAAAAATGATAATTATATGGTGTGATAAGAGGTGGTGTCACTACAATGGTAATTGTATTACAATATATAAATGTGTCACATTAACATGCACACCTTAAATTTATACAAAGTTATAAGTCAAATATATTTCAATTACAAAAATAAATGACAAATAAACTATCAGACCCAGGACTTGCACAACATCACTGCGAAGCAAGTTACCAGGCCAGCCCAGATTTAAGAGGCCTAGTTTCTGAATGGGTCCTATTGCATATACAGTAAAAATGGGTTGGGAAAAAATTGACAGTGGCTGTCTTTAGAGTATGTCTTCCATAGATTTATAACTTTACTCACTTGTCAACAACTAACAAAAAGCAAAACCTTTTATATTATTGGAAAACCCATACTATTTTTTTTAATATCACATTGAAGCTATTTTAATAATTATAAAAGAGAAGTAAATGTTTTCTTCCAGAAGAGATAGCAGCGATGAGTAGATAAAGATATCTTGCATCATATGGCAGGCATTGAGAAATAATGTAATACAATCAGAAGAATAGATTATGCAGATTCTCTTTAAAGAAAATTTTAAAACTTTCTTCAAAGGAAAGGTTTTGAGCAAAATATATGCTGCATTTATTTTAGAAATATATTCTCAGTTGCCAGCTCAATGGAAGAAAATAGTACCTTTACCTTTCCTAACTTTGTACAAAAATGAGTGCTATATTGAAATAATATAAATGTTTTAAATTTTTATAGAATCATGTGCTTGTCTACCTAAACTATTGATCATATATCTATCATATACCTAAACTATACTGATTGACAATATTTTCAATATTCTTACTGAGGATCATTTTAACAGTTCTCTGTTTTGTAAATAGAATAATATAGTCTACTTATTTTATAATAGAATCTTATTTTATATGTATTTAACTTAAAAAATTGTAATATGTTACTTAGCTAAAAAAATTTTAAAAAGGAAGGAAAACAAAATATAAATGCCACAGTGATTTCCATCCTTGTCCCTTCTCAGGAATGAACATAAAGGCTGAGAATGGCCCCCTACATTTGATGCTTTCTCACTTGGTCTCAAACCACTCTGCCTTTTCTTCTCTGAGCATCTCCTCCATCTGAGTATGATTCTATTGTTTAAAAGCACACATGTTTAGTGGTATGCTGCTTCTCAAAGCAAGACAACTTAAAGCAAAATATTCTAACACAGAAGGAAAAATAAATTTTAATAGGCATATTAAAAATGGTATAGCAATTTACTGGGAGACACACCCCGAAGAGATTTTAGGACTTATTTTGCCCATTCTTCATTTATTGGCCAAATATAGAAGCCAACTCCCATATATGATGTGATTCTGCAGAACATCAGTAACAAACTGTACATTTAATAAATTGGAACTATAACATTTTTAATGTTTTCTTTTATATAATAAAACTTCTTTCTCCTCTTACATTTTTTAATTAAATATTTTAGCTTTAAATCACTGATTAAAATATTAATAAATAATAGTATAGGTAGTATGAATGTTCCATATATTTGAAACACTAGTCAAGCATTGATAAAGTATAAATTTCTGTGCCTAGCATGAAATCTCCTCAAAATTGAATAAATTGTTATAAAATTAAAATTCCTTTAACCTTATCAGAGAGATAAGCATATTTTATTTTTGTCTTTTTCAAATATGTTCATTTAAAAACTTTTAACTGTTTCTTATTCTCTAAATATTTCTTTCCATGGACCCATAGATGGTCAGCCAAAGGAATTAGTACAGTTAGTACAGTTAATTGCAAAAATAGGAGATTTTTAAAAATGTGAGAAATTTGTGATTCTTTTTTTTAAGCATCAACATACAAAATTTGGGTAGATTTTTTTTCAATTGAAATTTTAATAATCGCTGGGCTCTGAAATTATAAAGATGGTTTTTTGCGTGAACTCAAGGAACATTGGTTAAGTAAAAGATAGCTTGTTAAGTTAAAACAACATTTGTTAAATTTTAAAAATGCAGGATAAACATCACCAAGTCATAAAACAACATCTAGAAACAGAAAAAATATTTCTTTGCATCTGGTAAGGATCTCATGGCTGCAGCCGAAAATACAAAAATACAAAAAGGTCTTTATCCTGGATTTTAGTGCGTGTCCACTGAATAACAGTCAATCCCACAAGAGTTAAAAAGTATCTACTCAAAAGTATTAAGTTTCTTTAGAACATAATAAATCTGATTATACCAAGTTGAGGCAAACATATTTTTCAGAGAAATCCTTTTACCGTAAAAACAATATAATTTTGTGTGCCTGTGCCCACACGTGAGTGCTTGAAGAAGGCAAACCTAAAGTGATCAAAACAATGTTTACAGTTCCTGAGGCATAATTAGCATTAGGCAATGACAAGCACGTGGAATAACAACATTTACTTTACAAGAGGGTATTGCTGCCTTTGTCTGTATCTATGTATCTAAAATGCACCTCTTCTCCTAGAGATTTATTGTTATGAATATTCATAATTTTAATTTTAATACCTAAATAAACATTTGTGACCATAATTTAGTAAATAGTACATCAGTTTCTCTCCTCGGTTTGGAGTTGATACCTGAAGCCACACCTACAAGCAATGACAATTTCATTTCAATATCAAGCTCAAGATAAGGTACATGCAGTTAAAATGCACTATTTTTGTGGTTTGAAAAATACCTTTTCCCCAAAAGACAGCACACTATTAACATCAAGCAGTGAGATATTGACCTGCCAAACTAACTTCTGTTCTTATAATCTAATCAGAGTAGATGAATATAAAAAGTTTCAAAACACATTCAAGAGAAGGGTTAAAATTATCTTTTTCACTTTAAAAGGTTACCATTATAACAAATTTATTGAAGTTTAACAGCGCCCTTTTGGTTATATCATTTAGTCATCTCTAATAACTAAGAGTGTTAAATCTACACATTAAAAAAAAAGAAGATTTGTAAATGGGACTCCTGGGATAAAGGAGACGTACACTGTAAAGAAGAATTAGAACTCTAATAGGTGTTTTCCTATATTTTCCATAGAAGAAAATACATCTTGTGAGATTAAGAATAAATTACTTTTTGCAGTGAATGCCAACATGTTAGGTACAAAAATAATCTGAAGAAATTCAACTCAGTTATTTAAAACAGACCAAGAAATGCAAAAGAAAAAGAAGCAGAGAACTGTGTGGCCTTTCCAAGCTCTTTTCTACTCTAATATTTCTTATAACATCAAAGAATTTACTCTCTATCAATCCATTATCACTATAAAATAATCAAATTTCAATACTATCACACTGTAATATTGATTCCCACTATAGTGATGACCTATTTATTGCTGAACTATATATAAATAATATAATACCTATATACATTTACATAATTAGAAATTTTTATCTAATCATCAAAAATTAGTGATGTTTAATTTTTTTTAAATCATGAAATGTCAATTATACAGCAATTAACCACATAGCAAAAAAAATTGTTAAAAGATGGTAACAGAAGGTGACAGAAAAACAGGAGATTCAAATCTGGTACTTTTTTCATTCAAAGTCCTTGCTCTTGGTACTATGCGACATTGCTTTCTCCACAATCTAACGAACTGAGCTTTGTGCACTGGTAGTATTGTAACCAAGAGGTTTAGCTCAGATGTAATTATTTCTGGTTGAAAACGAATGCATTTGATATAACAGTGGTACAAATCAATAGCAAATTTTTCACCACCTGAAAATGACAGTTGATCATCGCAGAGCTCTATTAAATAAAAATAAACACAGCAAGAGCATCATGCATTCAGATATTCTCAGTGAGATAATTGCTAGAAATATAGGATTACAGACAATGCGTTTCAGTTACGGCTTTAAAAGAGATATTTAATATGCAATGAGATATTTCTATCAAGAAAGTACAAGATTCTATAACGTCAGCTCAGACAACTGTTTAAAAAATGGAAGACAAAGAATGCAGCAGCCCAATTTGAAAAAGACATATGCACCCCTATATTTATCTTAGCACTATTTACAATAGCCAACAAATGGAAGATAACCTAAGTGTCCATCAGTAGATGAATGGATAAAGAAGATGAGGTGTATATGCACAATGGAATGTTATTTTTTATTTATTTTGGTATCATTAACCTACAATTACGTGTGCAATATTATGCTTATTAAACTACCCACTTCATCAGGTCCCCCCCACCAACCCCATTAAAGTCACTGTCCATAAGTGTACAGAGATGCCATAGAATCACTACTTGTCTTCTCTGAGTTGTACAGCCCTCCCCGTGCCCCCCCAACATTACGTCTGCTAATCGTAAGGCCCCTTTTTCCTCCTTGTCCCTCCCTTCCCGCCAATCCTCCCCAGTCCTTTTCTCTTTCATAACTATTAGTCCATTCTTGGGTTCTGTGAGTCTGCTGCTGTTATTCTTCTTTCAGATTTTTTCTTTGCTTTTATGCTCCTCATATGAGTGAAATCATTCGATACTTGTCTTTTTCCGCTTGGCTTATTTCACTGAGCATAAAACCTTCTAGCTCCATCCATGTTGTTGCAAATGGTCTTCTTATGGCTGAATAATATTCCATTGTGTATATGTACCACCTCTTCTTTATACATTCATCTACTGATGGACACTTAGGTTGCTTCCATTTCTTGGCTATTGTAAATAGTGATCAATAAACATAGGGGTGAGACTTCCGGGAATATGGCGTCTTGAACGGACTAGCAGAAAAATTCCTCCCAACATTATATTTATTCACGAAAATACAGCAAATACAACTATCCCTAAAAGAGAGACCAGAATACACAGGAAAGTGCACAGCGTACAGCTACACCTGTGAGAACTTGGCAGCCGGTGAGGCGGACGGGCGGCGATCCGGTGGGACCGAGCGCTCCCCCCCCCAGGAGCTCCAGCGGCCAGACACGCCGGACAGAGGACTCGGCACCCGGCGAGGCGGGACGGAAACACGATCCAGCGAGGCGAGAGCGCCCCTGCACCCCAGCACTCCGGCGGGAGTCCCGGCAAGGCGGGTAAGGTACGGAGCCGCGAGCAGACCGAGCGCTCCTCTCCCCCAGCGCTCCGGCGGGAGGAGAGGATTCAGAGCCGGGAGGCAGGGGAAGTCTGCGCCCGGAGCGCCCCTCCACCCCAGCACTCCGGCGGGAGTTCCGGCAAGGCGGGTAAGGTACGGAGCCGCGAGCGGACAGAGCGCCCCTCTCCCCCAGCGCTCCGGCGGGAGGAGAGGATTCAGAGCCTGGAGGGAGTGGAGGTCTGCGGTGTAGCGGAGATTGGAGGGACAGAGGGCACAGGGTCCCAGCCGGGAACGTGCAAGTTGCCCGCGGCAGGCTCAGGGAAGGAAAAAGAAAGGAGAAAAAGGGGAAGAAAAGCGCGCGCTCTACCTCAGCGGTCTTAAAGAGACAGGAGCTCAGTAGAGGGGCCGGATAGCCCCGCGAAGTGAGCCCAGCACGCTGGGAGTCCTGGGGAGCTTTGGACCCCGTAGCTGGCGACTGGGAAAGAGTGCCCGCCATTGAGACCCTCACGGAGATCAACAGCTTCCCATTGTTTCCAACCCAGCTAGAACTATAGTGGCGCTGGAATAGTGGAGCAACAGCGCCACCTACAGCACTCGCGCAGAACCCACGCCGGGTGGCTTTTTTTTTTTTTTTTTTTGTTTTTTTTGTTTTTTTTGTTTTTTCTCCCCTTTCTTTTCCTTTTTTTCTTTCCCTCTCTTTCAACAGCCTCCCATCCATTCTCACCCGGCCACAGATTTAAAGGGCCATGTGGAGCAACGTGGCCGCGGCTCTGGAATAGCGGAGAAATAGCGCCACCTACAGCATTCGCACAGAAACCACCCCTGGTGGGCTTTTTGGTGGTTTTTTTTTTTTTGTTTTGTTTTGTTTTGTTTTGTTGTTGTTCTTGCTGTTTTCTTTTAGGTGCTGCTGCCTTTTCTTTTTCTTTCTTTTCTTTTCCCTTCTCTCTTTCTCCTTATACTTTTATATTATTAGTAGAAATCTCTTTTTTTTCTTGTCTCTCCTTTCTTATCTCTCCTTGCTACCAACAACCAATTCTACAGTCATGAGAAGACAGAAGAATATGATACAGACAAAGCTTCAGACAAACACAACCCCAGAGAAATAACCTGGAGAAATGGACATTCACAGTCTTCCAGAAAAAGAATTCAGAATAAAAGTCATAGCCATGCTGACAGATCTACAGAAAAATGTGCAAGAGCTGAGGGAGGAAGTGAGGGAAGTGAGGAAAGACAATGCAGAAATGAAACAAGCCATCGAAGGGCTCAACAGCAGATTGAATCAGGTTCAAGACACGATCAAGGAATTACAAGACAGGGACCAGGAATACAAAGAAGCTGAGGCAGAGAGAGATAAAAGGATCTCTAAGAATGAAAGAATATTAAGAGAACTCTGTGACCAATCGAAGCGTAGCAATATTCGCATTATAGGAGTACCAGAGGAAGAAGAGAGAGAAAAAGGGATAGAAAGTGTCTTTGAAGAAATAATTGCCGAAAACTTCCCCACGCTGGGGAAGGAAATAGTCTCACAGTCCAAGGAAGCCCACAGATCTCCCAACACAAGGGACCCAAAGAAGACAACACCAAGACACATAATAATCAAGATGGCAAAGATCAAAGACAAGGACAGAGTATTAAAGGCAGCTAGAGAGAGGAAAAAGATCACCTACAAAGGAAAACCTATCAGACTGTCATCAGACTTCTCAACAGAAACCTTACAGGCCAGAAGAGAATGGCATGATATATTTAACATAATGAAACAGAAGGGCCTCAAACCAAGAATATTGTATCCAGAACGATTATCATTTAAATATGACGGAGGGATTAAACAATTTCAAGACAAAAGAAAGTTGAGAGAGTTTGCCACCCATAAACCACCACTACAGGATATCTTAAACAGACTGATCTAGAGGGGAACACCCCTAAGAATAAAAAGATGTCACCAGAGAAAATAAAAGCATAGCAAAGAAAGCAGACCACCCAAATACTAACTAAAGGCAAAGAATAAAACACCTAATATATAAAGAAAGGAGGAGGAAGAATAGAAAGGGAGAGATAAAGAAACATCAGACGGCGCACACAATAACTTAACAAGAAAGTTAAGTTAGATTCTTAGATAGTAAAGAAGCAACCCTTGAACCTTTGGTAACCACGAATCTAAAGCCTGCAATGGCAATAAGTACATATCTATCAATAATCACCCTAAATGTAAATGGACTGAATGCACCAATCAAAAGACACAGAGTAACAGAGTGGATAAAAAAGCAAGACCCATCTATATGCTGCTTACAAGAGACTCACCTTAAACCCAAAGATATACACAGACTAAAAGTGAAGGGATGGAAAAAAATATTTCAAGCAAACAACAAAGAGAAAAAAGCAGGTGTTGCAGTACTTGTATCAGATAAAATAGACTTCAAAATGAAGAAAGTAGCAAGAGATAAAGATGGACATTACATAATGATAAAGGGGTCAGTCCAACAAGAAGATATAACCATTATAAACATATATGCACCCAACACAGGAGCATCAGCATATGTGAAACAAATACTAACAGAAGTGAAGGAGGAAATAGACAGCAATGCAATAATTCTAGCAGACCTTAACACGCCACTCACTCCAAAGGATAGATCAACCAGGCAGAGGATAAGTAAAGACACAGAGGCACTGAACAACACACTAGAACAGATGGACCTAACAGATATCTACAGAACTCTGCACCCAAAAGCAGCAGGATACACATTCTTCTCAAGTGCACATGGAACATTTTCCAGAATAGACCACATTCTAGGCCACAAAAATAACCTCAGTAAATTCAAAAATATTGAAATCTTACCAACCAACTTCTCAGATCACAAAGGTATAAAATTAGAAATAAATTACAGAAAGAAATCAAAAAGGCTCACAAATACATGGAGACTTAACAACATTCTCCTAATGAATCAATGGGTTAACGACCAAATCAAAACAGAAATCAAAGAATATATGGAGACTAATGACAACAACAACATAAAGCCACAACTTCTGTGGGACGCAGCGAAGGCAGTCTTAAGAGGAAAGTACATTGCAATCCAGGCCCATTTAAAGAAGGAAGAACATTCCCAAATGAACAGTCTAAGGACACAATTATTGAAATTGGAAAAAGAAGAACAAATGAGGCCCAAAGTTACCAGAAGGAGAGACATAATAAAGATCAGAGAAGAAATAAATAAAATTGAGAAGAATAAAACAATAGAAAAAATCAATGAAACCAAAAGCTGGTTCTTTGAAAAAA
>JAQQAC010009165.1:75122690-75172639 GCA_029783875.1 Phataginus tricuspis | reverse complement strand
AGACAAGTAGTGATTCTCATCTCACTACGCTGATGGACAGTGACTGTGGTGGGGTTGGTGGGGGGACCTGGTGATGGGGGGAGTTCAATCATCACGGTATTGCTTATGTAATTGTAGGTTAATGATACTAAAATAAAATAAAATATTAAAAAAAAAAGATTAAATTAATAAAAAATGGTATCTACAAGATGTAAAAAAATAAAATAAAAAATAAATAAACATAGGGGTGCATATGTATTTTGCAAACTGGGCTGCTGCATTCTTACGGTAAATTCCTAGGAGTGGGAGTCCTGGGTCAAATGGTTTTTCTATTTTGAGTTTTTTGAGGAACCTCCATACTGCTTTCCACAATGGTTGAACTAATTTGCATTCTCACCAGCAGTTTAGTAGGGTTCCCTTTTCTCCACATCCTCGCCAACATTTGTTGTTGTATGTGTTTTGGATGTTGGCCATCCTTACTGGTGTGAGGTGATATCTCATTGTGGTTTTAATTTGCATTTCTCTGATGATTAGCGATGTGGAGCATCTTTTCATGTGCCTGTTAGCCATCTGAATTTCTTCTTTGGAGAAGTGTCTATTCATGTCTTCTGACCATTCCATAATTGGATTACTTGCTTTTTGTTTGTTGAGGTGCGTGAGTTCTTTCTATATTTTGGGTGTCAACCCCTTATCGGATACGTCATTTATGAATATATTCTCCTATACTGTAGGATGTCTTTTTGTTCTACTGATGGTGTCCTTTGCTGTACAGAAGCTTTTCAGCTTGATATAGTACCACTTGTTCATTTTTGCTTTTGTTTCCCTTGCCCAGGGAGATATGTTCATGAAGAAGTCGCTCATGTTTATGTCCAGGAGATTTTTGCCTATGTTTATTTCTAAGAATTTTATGGTTTAATGACTTACATTCAGGTCTCTGATCCATTTTGAGTTTACTTTTGTGTATGGGGTTAGACAGTAGTGCAGTTTCATTCTCTTACATGTAGCTGTCCAGTTTTTCCAACACCAGCTGCTGAAGAGGCTGTCATCTCCCCATTGTATATCCAAGGCTCCTTTATCAAATATTAATTGACTGTAAATGTTTGGGTTAATGTTTGGATTTTCTATTCTGTTCCACTGGTCTGTGGGTCTGTTTTTGTGCCAATACCAAATTGTCTTGATTACTGTGGCTTTGTAGTAGAGCTTGAAGTCAGGGAGCGTAATTCCCCCTGTTTGATTCCTCCTTCTCAGGATTGCTTTGGCTATTCGGGTTCTTTTGTGGTTCCATACGAATTTTAGAACTATTTGTTGGAGTTCATTGAAGAAAGCTGTTGGTATTTTGATAGGGATTGCATTGAATCTGTAGATTGGTTTAGGGACTATAGCCATTTTGACAATATTTATTCTTCCTTGCCAAGAGCATGGGATGCATTTCCATTTATTAGTGTCCTCTTTAATTTCTCTTAGGAGTGTCTTGTAGTTTTCAGAGTACAGTTCTTTTACTTCCTTCGTTAGGTTTATTCCTAGGTATTTTATTCTTTATGATGCAATGGTGAATGGAATTGTTTATCTGATATCTCTTTCTGTTAGTTCATCATTAGTGCATAGGAAAGCAACAGATTTCTGTGTGTTAATTTTGTATCCTGCAACTTTGCTGAATTCAGATATTACTTCTAGTAGTTTTGGGGTGGAATCTTTAGGGTTTTTTATGTACAATATCATGTCATCTGAAAATAGTGACAATTTGACTTCTTCTTTACCAATCTGGATGCCTTGTATGTCTTTGTTTTGTCTGATTGTCATGGCTAGACCTCCAGTACTATGTTGAATAACAGTGGAGAGAGTGGGCATCCCTGTCTTGTTCCTTTCTTAGATGAAAAGCTTTCAGCTTCTCACTGTTAAGTATGATGTTACCTGTGGGTTTGTCATTTGTACCTTTATGATGTTGACGTACTTGCCCTCTATACCCATTTTGTTGAGAGTTTTAATCATGAATGGTTGCTGAATTTTGTCAAATGCTTTTTCAGCATCTTTGGAGGTGATCATGTGGTTTTTGTTCTTCTTTATGTTGATGTGGTGGATGATGTTGATGGATTTTCGAATGTTGTACCATCCTTGCATCCTTGGGATGAATCCCACTTCGTCATGTGTATGATCCTCTTGATGTATTTATGAATTCTATTTGCTAATATTTTGTTGAGTATTTTTGCATCTACGTTCATCAGGGATATTGGTCTGTAATTTTCTTTTTTGGTGGGGTCTTTGGTTTTGGTATTACAGTGATGCTGGTTTCATAGAATGAGTTTGGAAGTATTCCCTCCTCTTCTATTTTTTGGAAAACTCTAAGGATAATGGGTGTTATTTCTTCTCTATATGTCTGGTAGAATTCAGAGGTGAATCCTTCAGGTCCGGGGGTTTTGTTCTTGGGTAGTTTTTTGATTACCGATTCAATTTCGTTGCGGGTGATTGGTCTGTTTAGTTTTTCTGTTTCTTCCTTGGAAGGTTCAGTCTTGGAAGGTTATATTTTTCTAAGAAGTTGCCCATTACTTCTAGGTTTTCCAGCTTGTTAGCATATAGATTCTCATAGTATTCTCTTATAATTCTTGTATTTCTGTTGCGTCCATGGTGATTTTTCATTTCTTAGTTCTGATTCTGTTTATGTGTGTAGATTCTTTTTTTTTCTTAATAAGTCTGACTAGGGGTTTATCTATTTTGTTCATTTTTTCAAAGAACCAGCTCTTGGTTTCATTGATTTTTTTCTATTTTTTTCTTTTTCTCAATTTTATTTATTTCTTCTCTGATCTTTATTATGTCCCTCCTTCCGGTGACTTTGGGCCTCATTTGTTCTTCTTTTTCCAATTTCAGTAACTGTGTATTTAGACTATTCATTTGGGAATGTTTTTCCATCTTTAAATAGGCTTGCATTGCAATATACTTTCCCCTTAGAACTGCCTTTGCTGCGTCTCACAGAAGTTGTGGCTTTGTGTTTTTGTTGTCATTAGTCTCCATATATTCTTTGATTTCTGTTTTGATTTGGTCATTAACCCATTGATTAATCAGGAGAATGTTGTTAAGTCTCCAAATATTTGTGAGCCTTTCTGTTTTCTTTCTAAAATTTATTTCTAGTTTTATACCTCTGTGATCTGTGAAGTTGGTTGGTAGGACTTCAATATTTTTTAATTTACTGAGGTTCTTTTTGTGGCCTAGTATGTGGTCTATTCTGGAAAATGTTCCATGTGCACTTGAGAAGAATGTATATCCTGCTGCTTTTGGGTGTAGAGTTCTGTAGATATCTGTTAGGTCCATCTGTTGTAGTGTGTTGTTCAGTGCCTCTGTGTCTTTACTTATTCTCTGTCTGGTTGATCTGTCCTTTGGAGTGAGTGGTGTGTTGAAGTCTCCTAAAATGACTGCATTGCTTTCTATTTCCTCCTTTAATTCTGTTAGTATTTGTTTCACATATGCCAGCGCTCTTGTGTTGGGTGCATATATATTTATAATGGTTATATTCTCTTTTTGGACTGATCCCTTTATCATTATGTAATGTCCTTCTTTATCTCTTGCTACTTTCTTCGTTTTGAAGTCTTTTTTGTGATACAAGTACTGCAACACCTGCTTTTTTCTCCTTGTTTGCATGAAATATCTTTTTCCATCCCTTCACCTTTAGTCTGTGTATATCTTTGGGTTTGAGGTGAGTCTCCTGTAAGTAGCATATAGATGGGTTTTGCTTTTCTATCCATTCTATTAGTCTGTGTTGTTTGATTGGTGCATTCAGTCCATTTACATATAGGGTGATTATCGATATGTACTTATTGCCATTGCTGGCTTTAGATTCATGGTTACCAAAGGTTCAAGGGAAACTACTCTCCTATCTAACAGTCTAACTTAACTTTCTTGTTAAGTTATTGTAAACAAGTCTGATGATTCTTTATTTCTTTCCCTTATTATTCTACCTCCACCATTCTTTATATACTAGGTGTTTTATTCTTAGCCTTTAGTTCGTATTTGGATGGTCTGCTTTCTTTGCTATGATTTTATTTTCTCTGGTGACCTCTTTTTAGCCTTAGAAGTGCTTCTGTCTAGAGCAGTCCCTTTAAAATATCCTAAAGAGGTGGTTTATGGGAGGCAAATTCCCTCAGCCTTTGTTTGTTTGGAAATTGTTTAATCCCTCCCTCAAATTTAAATGATAATCGTGCTGGGTACAATATTCTTGGTTCGAGGTCCTTCTGTTTCCTTACATTAAATATATCATGCCATTGTTTTCTGGCCTGTAAGGTTTCTGTTGAGAAGTCTGATGATAGTCTGTTGAATTTTCCTTTGTAGGTGATATTTCTTCTCTCTCTAGCTGCCTTTAATACTCTGTCCTTATCTTTGATCTTTGCCATTTTAATTATTATGTGTCTTGGTGTTGTCTTCCTTGGGTCCCTTGCGTTGGGAGATCTGTAGGCTTCCATGGTTTGAGAGACTATTTCCTTCCCCAGTTTGGGGAAGTTTTCAGCAATTATTTCTTCAAAGACACTTTCTATCCCTTTTCCTCTCTCTTCTTCCTCTGGTACTCCTATAATGCAAATATTGTTCCATTTGGATTGGTCACACAGTTCTCTTAAAATTCTTTCATTCCTAGAGATCCTTTTATCTCTCTCTGCCTCAGCTTCTCTGTATTCCTGTTCTCTGATTTCTATTCCATTAACAGTCACTTGCATCTCATCCAGTCTGCTGCTAAGCCCGTCAATCGCTTGTCTCATCTCTGCATTGTCTTTCCTCACTTCCCTCACTTCCCCCCTTAGCTCTTGCATATTTCTCTGTAGATCCATCAGCATGGTTATGACTTTTATTCTGAATTCTTTTTCAGGAAGATTGTGCATGTCCATCCCATCAGGCTCCCTCTCGGGGGTAGTCTGGTCTGGGGTTGTCTGGGTAAGCTTTGTTTGTACCATATTTCTCTGTCTTTTCTTGGTGATTGAAGTGGTCAGAAAAAGAAAAGAAGAATAAAGAGAAAATAGAGAAAAAAAAAAGCCTGCCGATTGTAGTTTTTGTGACGATCCTGCTCCACTTTTCCACAGCCATGCCGCTCCACTGGGTCCTTTGTGACTCTGGCCAGGGAGGGAATGAATGGGAGGCTGCTGATTTCTGTGGGAAGTCTCCATTCAACTTCTTTTTACCAGCTACAGTCTAAGGGGACCAAAATTCCCCAGGACTCCCAGCCTGTTTGGCTGAGTGTGCTGAGATGATCCTGCTCCTCTGTTGGGCCCCTGTCTCTTTAAGACCCCTAAAAAAGCATGTGCTTTTCTTTTGTCCCGGGGAACCTGCTGGGTGGACCTGCCATCTTGGAATTTGAACCTCTGTCTCTCCAATCTCCGCTACACCATGCGAAGTGTGTCAGTGGTCCTGGAGCAGATCGCCTGGAATGGTTATTCGGGGGGCCTGTGCTTCCACTCCCTCCCCGCTCTGAATCCTCTCCTCCCGCCAGTGTGCTGGGGTGGGGGAGTGCTCGGGTCCCGCCGGGATGCGGCTCCGTATCTTACCCACCTCGTGGGGTGCCAAGTCCTCTCAGGTATAGCTGCAGGCTGTTGTCATCCTATATCTTCTGGTCTCTCTTTTAGGAATAGTTGTATTGGCTGTATTTTCATAAATATATTTGGTTTTGGGAGGAGATTTCTGCTGCCTTGCTCACGCCACCATCTTCCCAGAAGTCCACACACAATGGAATGTTATTCAGCCATAAGAAGAAAACAAATCCTTCCATTTGCAACACATGGATGGAGCTAGAGGGTATTATGCTCAGTGAAATAAGCTAGGTGGAAAAAGACAAGTATCAAATGATTTCACTCATCTGTGGAGTATAAGAACAAAGAAAAAACTGAAGGAACAAAACAGCAGCAGACTCACAGAACCCAAGAATGGGCTAACAGTTAACAAAGGGAAAGGGACTGGGAACATGGGTGGGAAGGGAGGAATAAGGGGGAAAAAGGACTATTACAATTAGCACACCTAATGTAGCAGGGGTGGGGGTGGGGTGGGGGGATACAGAGAAAGCAGTATAACACAGAGAAGACAAGTAGTGATTCTATAACATCCTACTACGCTGATGGACAGTGACTGCAGTGGGGTATGTGTTGGGGACTTGATAATAGGGGTAGTCTAGTAACCATAATGTTGCTCATTTAATTGTATATTATTAATAGCAAAATTTAAAAAAAAAAAGGAAGACAGGCCCAACATGGTTTCACTTATGCTAGGCCAAGTCACTAGAAAGGACTTAATACCTAACCTAATTGCTGTTTCAACCTCTCGCCAAAATGTAGTCAGGCAGGAATTCTCTGGTTAGCATCAATAGATAAGAAGATAATGTCACAAATGCCTTCTCCATCCCCAAAGGGTCCACCTAGTGAGATCCTTATCCTTGCCTCATCTCACACATAGTTAGCATCATCTTTTAGGAAAATAACTACATGTAGCCATGCTATGCTGCTGGATGTATTGATAAATATAACCTCTCCACACATACCCATCTCTATAAAGAAAGTATTTAAGATGTCTCTAAACAAAGGAACTTTAGAGCAGTTTATCAGAGCACACGGGTGGGTTGCTTTTTACCTCATGGCCCTCAGTGAGACTTATGAATAAACTCTACCCTTCTTAAACATAATAATCATGTTGATTTCGGTCAACACAATTTTCAAAATTTTCAGTTGAAAATACAAGGAAGAAGACATTTCAAAATAAATCCACTGCCCACTTTTGGTGGGTATTCATTTGTCCATTTATGAAAGCAAATGAAGTTTCAGAGTAAAACCCTCAGAAAATGATGTCTGGAAGATGATATCTGCAATGATGACACTTGGATTCTCACCACCTGAATGGTCTGATGGTGATTTTCATTATCTAACAAAGTCTTTATAATGATTCATTACTGATAGTGATGAAGTAAATGCTTGTGGAACCATTAATACTGGGGAACTTTGTCACTATCTCCAGGATATGAAAAAGCTGACAACTCTCATGTGAAGAGTCATGAAGTGTCTTCAAAATGCTCAAGTGCAAAAATGCCACATTTGTTTTTGTTTTTCTGAAATCAGATGTGGCTCTTTCCTTGCCCAAATTATTTTGTGCAGAAATGAAAGATATGTTTAAGACCCCTCTCCCTTGTTGCAACATTATAAAAATCCTAGAAGTTTTGTGGAGAAATGACCGTTTCCAACCTATTGGTGTGACAGCCATCTTGCTGTCAGGAAGGCCCACCTGGGGAGCTCTCTCCTGCCAGATCCAGACAGGGGAGGGCTCTTGACTGTGTTCCAGAAAGAATTCTTGAACAGGTCAAATAAGTGTAGGTAAGGAAAGAATTCATTAAAGCAAGGATAGTGAATGTTGCAGTCGCACAGTGTCAGGAAGGAGGTTTCTTTATTTGTGCAGCCATGCAGACAATAGAGAGCCAGGGAGAGAATAGAGGCAGAAAGGGACATTCACTGAACACCTGCACAGCATAGGGAAAATCCTTTGCCAACTCCTAAGGCCAGAATCACCTGGCATCCAGTGTCTGCTTGAATGTGCACAGCATGGGAAATACCACCCCAGGATTTGTGGGTGCCACATTGCACTGGATTGAGTGAGATTATGTTCTGAGAACTTCCCAAAGGGGAAAAAAAAATTATATTTTTGGGCAGGCTGCTAAAGAACATGATCCTACAGCCACAGTCCTCTGCAGGTCACCCAGGCGATGGGATCCTGCAAGCCCAAATCAGAGATCTCAGTAGCCTTTTTCTACTAGCCTGAGGTAAAATATGCTTAAGACTAGAAAATTGAATGAAGTAGCAAAGTAACAAAGACAATTGCCACAGAGAAAGTTTCTTATTAACCTCCCGACAGGCTTGGAAGAGCAGAGAGACAGAATGCAAGAAGCCGAGCAGCAGGAAGGTTTTATTTAAAGCAAAGTCCACACTCGGAGAACAGGGCATGTGCGCAGCCTCAGAGGAGTGGTGTGCTTGGAAGTTTAGGATGTAGGTTTTTAAGGATTTTGAGAATGAAGTAAGCGGCCAGGGAATTGTAGGCTGCCATGTGGTCTCATGATGTGTGTCTCCGGTGGCAGAGAGGTTACAGGTTGGATTTGTTCTCCTCAGTTCTTGTCCCCACCACAATAAAGAATTTAAAGGCAGCGACACAGTGGTAAAGCTGAGCAAAAGTTTTATTTGAATACACACCAAGGGAGGAGTGGGCCGGAGTCAAGGTAAATGAAGGCACCAAACTTTTAGATGGAGGCTTACATGTTATATTCCAGTTAGGAGGCAGCTCTTTGATTGTCTACGTGGAGTTATTTGATTTTCAGGTCCATCTCTACAGTCATTCCTCTCCGTGATCATGTCCTTTCCCAGGATGAGGGGTGATTTGAGCAGTTCTTAGCTCCATGCAATTGTGTCCCCACTGGGATCTGGTTGAGGAGGAAGTTATCTCCCTGAAAAGCCTTAATTGTCTTCACATGGGTCCCCCTACCTGGGCAGAGTTTGGGAGGCTTTTTCTTTGAACCTTATCTGGGGAGCTTTCACTCTGAACCTTCCCTTCCCTTTTTGGATGCTCGTCTGTCTTTCTACCTAACGGAAACATTGTGTCACCATCCATGATCAGTCCTCCAGATGTTCTCTAAGATAAACTTACACAAGGAAATTTTTAGTCCAGTTCTTCTCTAACGTAATGGTTACCCTCCAACAGTGAAAACCCGTATTATTTAGAACTGCTTGCCTTGGCTTAAGATAGGGTCAGTTGCTGGCTAATCACCATAAACTACGTTAGAAACCTTACCTCCTAACTCTCTTGTTTTAAAATGGAACCTTAGACTTAAGATGGAGTCCCTTTTACTCTATCAACTCTTCATATCTCATAATTTTTCACCATAGGCAGGAAAAATTAATCGTGATGCTTGTCTCATGTCCCTGCTCTACCTCAATTTTACTACTAAATTCCAACATAGATATGTACATAGTTACATGAAGAGATGGTTACATCAATCCCTGGCTGCATTTTAGAAACTCAACACAATTGGTTAGTGCTGGAACTATTCCTAACTTCATGGGTCTCACAGTAAAAATTTCATGAAGAAAAAAACCTATGTAGTTTAGAGAAACACAAAAGAAGCACCATCGACCAGAGATTCAGTCCTTCTGAAAGGTCAGGTAATACTTATTGTAATATACAATTTAACTTACCTACCTTTATTATACTTTGCAGACTATAAGGGTAATCACACTTGTATGAAGAGGACTTATAAAAAAAAACAGTGACTTGTAAAAAATCATTGAAAGAATTTGCTTGTGAAATGAGTCTGTTGGGGAGGAAACATGTTCCTGTACTCTTCTAGGTTCTTTTAGGTGGTGTAATTCGTAAATTGAAATGAAACATTAAGAAGAGAAAAAACTCATTTAATTTGGTGTGTATGGAGCTCCACAAACATGAGACATCAAAGAAATTATGAAAGCAGGTATCTTTTCTGTATTTCTAGTCAAAGATATCATGATTTGTGAAGAATGGACAAGACAAAAACAATTGAGGCTTGAGTACTAATGAGTGAAGAAACTAAGCAGGGTTTGTGTCTGTAGCTCCATGGCCTGAATTCCCTCTCTCTGGTGATAAGGATATCTTTCCATCCCCTACTGCAAGGAGGATAAATTTCACTTGAGAAATTTATTTCCTGCTTTCACGGGGACAAAGTAAGGCCAGAGTGTCCTTTTTGAACTAGCTGTTTCTTAAGTTATGTTATTTAAAAATAACCAAATTATCAAAGCAAGTATTTTGGGGTAGGCTTCCCTGAACTCCATCAAGTCCTTTCATCACTTGGTAGGGTTTATAGGGAGAGAAAAAAATTCCCTTCTTTCCTCCTGGTTTCTTTTGTCTGCAATAATCATGATATTGACATAAGGTAGGTTAATAGGAGAAAAACAAATTTAAATTTGCACATACAGAGTCTCGAGCATATGAGATTTAAGGCAAACTGAGGAAATGAGGCTTTTCTGCCATCCTGAGCTAAGGAATGGGATATGGGTCTGGGGCCTCAAAGTAGGGAGGGGTTCACAACTTGTCAAGAAGAGAAGATTGCATAGATCAGCAGCTTGTCCTGCCGTGCAGATGTATCTTTCAGATGAAAAATTATCTCTGGCAATAATTCTTTTCCTGATTCAGATCCCCTATCTAAATTATTTTAGGTAGTTAAAGGAAAGGTGAAAGTTTTTCCTGAGTATGCTGGTTCTTGATTGATTTCAAATCAAAATAATCTACATGGTGTGTTTTGGAGTGCATGTTCTGTTCCCTTTCAGGTTGGAGGAATAACCTAGGTGTAGAGACACATTAATAAGATTATATGCACAGGTGCTGTTCCCCCAAGGACATCTACAAACAATCCAGGGATATATTGGTATCCTTGGGATTAAGTCAATTGTATTATGTCTGTTGTAAATATTTAAAAGGGCCTGAAATGATGGTTTAAAGTTTTGGCCCACCCTTTCAGATTTACCAGGGCTGTGGTGGTTACAAAGACTGCAGAGTAGGCAGCCGTGTTCCCCACAAAAACTACCTGCCTGATTGTTGAGTGACATGGATTCTAAGACATTTTTATTATTTTAGGTATATCCATGCGGTGTAGTTGCTGAAGTTCTTGTATGAATTTAGGCATCATCAGTAAGCTATTATTAAACTGTCATATAAATCTTAATGCTTTATAAGTAGATAAGAGTACTCGCACTGTCACTATGCCTTCAGATATGTGACCTTACATAAAGGGAATGAAACTTTGACAAGTGAGGTGGCATTTTGTGGACTGGTCAGCATTCTGCAAAGTGCAGTATCTCCTGCAGGAAGTATGACAGAGGATTAACCTTAGATTCTATTTCCGTGTCACTGGTTGTATGTGTTTTTACCTTAATCACACAATTCTTAGAGACAAACAGTTTCTTAATTTTCTTTTTAATTTTGCTTTACCTGCAGCGATAGAGTGGAATGTAAGGTTAAAAGCCCTACATTCCAAAATCAGCAATTTCTATACTTACTTATACCCTAATGCTATCTATAAAAATGTCCTTTCAACTCTCCAGGCAGATTGAGTGTTCAGAAGTAATAGCATATCCAAAACAAGGTTACCTTTCTCTTTCCTAAAGTAGAAACTGTCAGTAGATAATACGAGATGAGGACGAATTAAAGGTATTCCGTGTAAGTCAGTTCTGGCTGCACAAGATGAGAGCTTGAGTCCCTATCAGATGAGTATATGGTTGTATTTCATCTTGGAGGGAGAAAAAATCAAGTTATGATTAATGCATCTTTGCTGATGATATGATATGCGGATCACAATGGAATCTCATCAGGGGTAGTAGCGTGGGCTTGAATATACCACGTTATCTTGGACACAATGTTTCTACCATAGAGGGAACCCATAAGGTAGTAAAAAAATGGGAAAAGGAAAATAAGTAAGGAAGGCAGAATCCTCATGATTTAGCAGCAACCTTATAAGGTTTCACGACACAGGGGGCATTCTTTGGTAACATGGTCCAAAAGGATGTTTAGTTAGGTGAAAACTAAAGGTTTCACATAATTAAATGCATTTACTGTAAGGGTTATTGCCAAGTCTTCTTAGCAGTTGTGAAAATAAATGAAAACCTACCACATGAGAATAGGCAAAGGGCATTTACCAGAGTTTGGTATAGCGATGGAGTCGGCCACCGTCACTTGCATTTGGTAGAGACTAAAAGGCAGACAAGGGAGTGGGGAAGATTTGTCATGGAAAAAGCGGAAAGCTTCACATATGCCCTGATTAGAGAGTGTTGGCATGGGGAATATGGAGGTGGGCTAACCAGAAGTGGGGCATCCTATGTGATTGGTTATAGCACATAGTTGTCTTTTTGTGGTTGAACCTAAATTGTAGCTGAAGGGCAAAAATTAGGGAAGTTTTCAGTTCTCAACCAGTTCTTTACCATTTGGGGACATACGCTGCAGAGGAGGTAGTTTGGAATGGTTGCTGCAGAGGCTGTGGGGCTCTGTTCTATTTTAATTTATGCCAGGGTGCATTTTCATATTCAGTCCCTCACAGCTTCAGGTAATAGGATTTAGTAAGGTTACATAGTGCTTAATCTCTGGACCTGGAGATTGGTCCAAAGACACATTCTTCATTCAAGCTGCATCCATTCGACCCCCATAGACTTATTAGATTGGTTGAGGAGGCTAAGCTGGGAATCAGAGTCCTTCAATAATACATTTGAACTTGGAACAAAGAGAGAAGACGACTCAGGAAAAAATAGAAAAATGTGAAACTTGGAATGGGTAATAATTCTGCCTCTACAGCTGCGGCAGGGGGTGGGCTGAGAGAGAAGGTTGAGATCCAGAGATGCATCTGAGAGAGAGGAAATCAGTAGAAATAGCATCTCAAAATGAGAAATTTTTCTGTAAAATATAAAGCCAAGCAGTATCTCTGCCTTTCTTGAGATTTTGCACCAAAGCCAGGTAACTCTGTTTGCCCGTTTGTGTCTGTCTCTCGCAGTCAGATGAACTGTTACTCATCAAATATTCATGAAGTTCCTGAGCTTTATCAGCCTCTGTGGTACATAATGCTGGTGCTCCCTAATACTAGCTCCTTTGCTCTTGAAAGCATGTGGAGCCTGCACTTCCCGTCCCCATGCCCCTTGCAGGTGGGCAGTCATGTGACTTGTTCTGGGCAATGACCTATGAACGGAAGTGATGCGTGTCACTTATGAGTTGAAACATTTAAATGCCAAGCAGTTATCTCCTCTCTCCCTGCTATCTCCTGCGAAATATGGAATAGGGCTCATGTCAACTTAATGACAGTAGGTGACAATCAGTGATGAGACTGAAAGGTACCAAACCTACCAAACCCTGGCAATTGAGGATGGATTAGAATTTGGACTTCATCCTGGGGGCGTACAACATGAGACAGCTCTTTTTGATTGTATAGTCTGTTCACACGATGTGCTCGTGACAACTGCAAGTAATTGCCTTCTTTCAAGAAGGGCATGGACATGATCAGATATTTGTTTGTGAAGGATCATTCTGGCGCTTTGTGCAAAATAGAGTGGAGAGAATGAGTGCAAGTGAGAGATCAAAGAACTTTATCTTCACATGAGATAGAAAAAGTGACTAAAACTTCCCTTAACTGCCTTTCTGTGCACAAGAATGTTCCTTGGGTTCTTAGGTCAGTGAGTGAAAGGTGAGAAGAATATGGGCCCCTAAAAATAAAAAAACTTATAATTTAAAAAATAGTTATGTGCCCAACTTGTTTATAATTTTATTTTCATGCCCAAGCAACTTCCGGAAACACATTCTGTCAAAACAAATAAACTGAAATAGAATAAAACTGATTAGTCATTAGAATTGTAGTGCCAGATTAAACACATTATGATCTACAAAATGTAAATACCAATTTTGTATCTGCAAGCACATTAAGTTGAAAGAAACTTTAACTGAACTTAGGTAAACTTATCAATAAAAACATATTTTTGTACACAGCATTTTTTGACATATTGGGTATTCTTAATCTTTAAAGTGCTTATGAAAGATATATTCTTACACATTTCCTTTAAAAGTGCAGAAGAAATTAATGAGGACCTAGCCCGGCTTCCTCTTCACTGTAATTGGGCATACCTAAATAAGCCTTTGTACATGAAATAAAAGGCACAAACCAAAATATGTGTTTTTTACAGTGTTGTTTTCTTTTTATTTTTTTAATAGCAATATTGAGAGGAGGAGACATTTAAGAGAAATAATGGTTTTCTAACAGCCAGCTTCCAGAAAGTAAAAACAAATAACAATGATGTAAAAAGTCATTTTGACACATTGGGAAATGAAAGAATAAGATGAATAGGAATATATGAATAGATGCATATATATCTGAGGCCTGTGAAAAGTGCTGACCATAAAGGAGGAAGCTAATTATCTCTAATTGTGTTGTAATTTGAGTGCATTATAACAGTAATGAAGAGAACAGATTTGTATGTTAACATATGAAATATGAGAGGAGTGGGTGCACAGCGTTTGGGATAATTAATTCTATCCCAACTTCCTCCACATATATGCATATATAAGCTGAATTATGTTCTAAAGAGAGCCCAAAGAACCAAAAATAGACTCTGAACAAGCTTGATATTGTATGGAAGCTTAAATTACTATTTTTGATGTTCTCTGTGTCTATCTCATTTTGTTTCTATTGTGTTTGATTTTTATTCTAAGGTGTTTTCTATAACTGGATCAAATAATGCATAAAAATCTGCTGGGCTATGCAAAAAGTTTGAATGCAGTGCCATTTAGAGCTTTTAACCCATAGCAAGTCATGGTAGTTTTCTAGTAATGTATGCTTTTGTTTGTTTAGGGCTCCGAGTGTGAGTGTGTGTGTATGAGTGTGTATGTGTATATGTTAATTTTACTCTTTCTATTTCAAGTAAAATACAGACAACTGACATAGCAAAGTTATCTTGCATCTAGTGTCAACCAGCTTCTATTTAAACTAAAAAGAAAATTCAGATAACTTGTAAGAATGTTAGAAGCATATTATTTAAGAACAAACTACTAAGAAATGGACAAAGGTATTCTAAGATTCTACAAACCAGCAATGATTTCATCATTTTATTGTTCACTATCCGCATTACTTAGATCAGTGTTCTGCAAAATTATTTTGCTTGGGTGACTTAACAAATGCCAGAAACTTTCAGTTCACCACTCCAATTACCACAGCATTTCAAGGAATCATTAAAAACCAACCAAACCAAACCAAACCAAGCTTGATCAGTGGTTTGCAAAAGGACTTTAAGTTTTGCTTGTTTTTAGTGCAAGACATGGCAATCTATCTCTGCCTGTGTGTATCCTTTATACTCCAAATGTCAATAGTTAAGTTCAAATTTATGGAAACACTACCATGCCTCCCATAAGCACATAAGTGAGTAAATCACTGGGCAAATCCAATAAAATTTAGTCATTAAAACTTACAGAAGAAAGGAAGTACATTCAAGCTCATAGCAAGCAAATTGAAATTGTTTCAAGGGACTGGGTACCATTATATTTATCAGGGGAGCCTCTACTGCAGATCATAACTTCTAAGGAAGTGAAGGTTACCTCACAACTCAAGAAGCTCTACACCCCAATCAAAATGCACCTTTACACTCAAAGCTTGAGCCACTCTTCTTATAGGGTTGTCTGGACATATGCTAGGGATAGATGATCTAGACTTGTTACACTTCATTTATCATGATTTTACAATATGCAATTTGACTAGTGGATACTGTTAGCTCAGTGCATTTAAGCATAACAGCAGCTCTATGAATCATACTCAGCCACTGCCGCCTATACCATCCTTCTTGATGTTTGTATGTATGCTTAGAATTAAAATAGACCTTGGGAACTAGAGAACTGATGTCTATCAGAGATCATGAGATCAACTCTGAAGATTACACTGATCCCCTTGAAATAGCTTTATCCATAAAGAAGGTGGTATTGCACTACCATGTGTTTTACTTCCATGCCTCTATCTCACTTCATCCCAAACTCGAATAGAGGAAAATGGAGTGCCATTTATTGGCCTCCTGGAACAACCTGGGTAACACTAGTGGCTTTAACGAACAATCCTCAAAATGAAAGTAGATTAAAGGTTAAAATTTCTTACTGAAAACATTCAAATGAAGATATTCCTGGGTCAGTGGATGGCTTTCTCCCAGTAGTTAATTAAGGAACTCAGCCTCCTTTCATCTTGCAGCTGCAGCCTCCTATGGAGCCTCGGAGTTGTTCATTTCCGACTGACAAGTGTGGAAAGAGTTGGAGGATCAAGGAAAGATTTATATGGCCCAACCCCAGAAGGGGTGCACATGAACTAGGACTCAGTCACGTGGAACACTGTCAAGCTGTGTACCCAGGAAGGAAAGAGAAGAATTTTGATGAAGAACAGCCTTGTTCCTCAGCTTTTCAAAACCAACTTTGCGGAATATAGACCTGCAGGGAGACTCTGTACACCTTATATTGTGTTCTGAGAACACACATTTTTTGTTGTTATTAGCATATCTAACTACAGCTAATACAGTGTCCAGGTACTGTGTATTTCTTGAGCCAATAGTCTTAAAAATGGAGGTGGGGAAAGGAGGATTATATACATTTCCCCAAATCTCAGAATTAAGTCTTCTAATAAGGCATACATTACATGAATATGAAGAAGACACAGCAACAGGCTCTCAGACCCTTTCTATAATCCATCTCCTCACCTAGTTTTATTATCTTCACAAGATCATTTCTGTCTATACAAATTTCATTTTACAACATATTTTTTGTATATAAAGAAACCCAATCAATTATTTTCAGTTATCCAACAGACGTTACAAAACTTAAAAAACTATAGATAACATTTTATATCTTATTAATGTATTTCCCATTTCTAAAATTAATCATATTATTTAATCCATATTTAGTGAATGAGTAAATGCTAACCCTATATTTTTCCTTTCCTTTTGTCACTTTCCCCTGGCCACTTACCATATTGTCTGATGACTGTTAGAGTTTACTTTCCTACTATTTATCATCATTCCATGATTTCATCAATAGTTATTTATGCAAATTATAAGTCTACAATTAGAACTTGTTCATTATTGCTTGTTTGTTAAAGTACAATGCGCAAATCATAGAGACATATATTTTCATTTTTACAATTTTCTTAAGTGTTTCTCCCCGGTCCCAGACATCATACATCACTTGTTACTGGGAGTATAATTTTGGACATATTTTTGAGAAGGAATCATGAAAATGGTGCCCCCTTGGGGTTGAACAAAGTGAGACTTGCATATTTCTGTAAGAAAGACACTCTAAAATGTAAAAGCTTAAATAAAATTGTTAATCTCTCTTCACTCTAGTAGTCAAATATAAGAAGTCCAGTCTTGCACGGCTATCCTACTAAAAATATATACATTCCATGCTTTTATCCATTCTTTTTAATTTTAGAATATTGGTGTCAGCTTCTTAGCCATAAAAGTGACAATTTTTCTGTGAGATCTCTATTCTGTTTACTAGTGATCAAAACTATACTTCCTCTGAGAAATAAAATGACAGTACTGAGATGGGAGGCTTATTTCCCACTGGTACACCATCTTTTGCTTCACCCTAGAATCATTTTTATATTATTAATTAGCAAACCCTAACCAATGAGATTTATAAAATATGGGCAAAGCTGTATTAACCTGGAGGGTTTGCCATTTACAAAATAACATATCAGTTCATATTATCCAGTAATGTCCCACCATGTTCTGTGAACTCTAAAGTGTGTCCAGAGGCATATTTTTCTCTAACCATTGTTTTCTATCAGGGACCCAGAGAGTAGGAAAAAGGAATGTAACATTTCTGTGTACTTGATCTATACTCAACAAACTGTGCTGAGCAGCCCTACAGATCATATGCTGTAGCCTAAACGTTTGCTGCAAAGGATTTGTCCTTTCTTGCATGATGCAAACCTAAAATTATTTTGTTGCTCAATAATGCTTTTTTTAATTAGAAATAAACTCTTAACATAATGAATAAAAGATGCATGTTGAATGAAAAATTAAGGCAATGTTGAAGAGAACTATGTAAGTTGCTAAATTCAAGGGCTATAGCATTGTCACTAACCAGATGAAAAGAAATATATCAGTATCTCTAAAAAACTAAAGAAAAAAGGAAAAAAAAGAAGTGCTCTCTGCCCTAACATGAAGCTCAGAAAAAGGTTGCTTCCGACAGCCCCATGATTATACACAGAGTACAGAACACCCATCCCAAACAAAGATAACACTGGCCAGATTCTGGAGACCCAGCAGAAGAAGCACAACGTTCCCCAGACCCCTCATTATAAAGCAGCTTTGTGGCCAATGCTCACCTCTCAGTTGCACAGAGATTATTACTATCATCCGACCTCCATGGAACCCTACTCTCCATGGGGAATGGTTCTTAGTTCTTAGAAACTACTGAGACAATTAAGAAGGGGAGAAGAGAAAGAGAGAGTAAGATTTAATTAAACTCCTGTCAACAAAGGAGTTTGCAGGAGCTTAGGTTCCTGACTTTGATTTTGCCCCAGGGAAACATTTCTTGAAACAATAAAAGAGATCGATTTAGGTTTCAAATTTTGTAACTCACAATAAAACTTTTTTCTTCTCTCTCTTTTCCATTATTTTTCATAATCAAGGTATAAGGCATATTAATGCCGTATCACAAATAATGATTCTATGAGATTATATTTGAGTTTGGGGATTTCAAAGTCATTTTATAAGAATTAGTTCAGTTGTTACACATTTTGTATAGAAAGTCTAAGTAATATCATTAAAAGTCCTGTTTAATTGCTTTGAAAATGCATGTTTGGCATGATTTTCAATCTTTCAGACTTCATATTTGATTCTTTGTACATCAGCTCAAACATAACACTTCTTTCTCTTTATTTAAATTCCTTCCCTTAAAATTCAAAAGCATTAAAAATTGAGCCCTTTAAAATTTTCTGTGTGGCCTATGATTATCTATACATTCATGGAAACATATTAAACATCTAATCAGAGTCTAACTTAGTCTTGAATACACAGAAACAAATATGAGTCCTACCAGTCAAGGGATCCAAATTTAATGTGGGAGATAGTAGACAAGCAAATGGAAACCTACTATGATGTCCTGGTTAGCCCTAGAATTATGGCATGGAAGAGGATACTGATGGTCAAGGAAGGCTTGAAAGAAATGATTTTGAACTAGCTCTTAAAGATTGATGAGACTATGATCAGACAGAGGTAAAAACCTCTCTTATTATGCTGAATCATTTCTCCAAATCCTGGATGATCAATATTGCTTTTTCACCTTCAACTTTTCCATTCAAGCTCTATTGGGTACAAAATAATAGTATGCAAAATGCTAGGGAGAAGATTTAGCCATGTTATGTACTGGTTGCTATTCATTTATAATTAGAGGTATAAGACTTGTGGAAGAAATCAATTTTGTTGACCAATCTTTTTAAGTTTTTTGTTTGTTTACCAATTTTTAAGTTTCAGGAAAAGTTGGAATCAACCTAACTACTTACCAACTACAACTATCAACACAACTACATCTGTCAGTGGGTCATTTGAAAAGATAAGAGAAGGTAATAAAACATTGATTATATGATAACTTCCCTATACCAGGCAATATACCTGCCAGGTCATCTCCTGTCTTGAGGAAGTGTTCAAAGGGGCTTGGTCATGTCAGATGGCATCGAAAGTGAGAAAAAGCATGGCATATATGGGTATTTGTGAGAGCTCCACAGTCTAAGTATTACTCTGTTGGCCTTCCTTTGTATCAACTTTTCTTACATCAAAAATGTGAACATGCAGAAGTATTCTCAAAGTTAGCAGGCTCTTACGACTCAGTTCTTGGATCTTGCACGGTGACGAGCGCTTATCAAAGGCTACGAAAGTAGACTGTGACAGTATCAACCTCCCTACAGGGGCCAAACAGAACAAATCCTACATAACACAATTATCTTGCATTTTCAAGAAAATACTGAGTTAAAGGAAGAGAAAAACACAAACTTTACCAAAGCTATTGACAACTCCATTGAAACTGAAGAAGGAGTAAGAAATTTGAGGTTCTAAATAATCATGAAGGGAATTAATTGGTGTTTCCTTCAAAACCAACCATGGACATGAGAACTGTTAGATCTCAGATTGATGGAATTTTAATCTATATGAAAATAGATGAAACACAAATGCTGTACATTGATTTTCTTTATCATCTGAGCATATCACTAAAAGAGAAAGAAATATCACTCTAAAACAGGTCACAGAATATTAAATGAGAGTTTAATAATTGCTATTTTTAAGATAGAAGAAATGTTTAATAATTAATAGCAAAAAAGTTATTGTGCTACGGTAGTGAAAAATTGAGAACTAGAATTTGTAGAATTTTACATGAACTAACAAAGGACAAAGTTTCTTTGGTAGTACTTCCATTATTTGCTTTATCAGTATATTTTAAATAAAATTATTAAAAATGATTATAACTAGGAATTTTTTAAACCTAATTACAGCAGAAATATAATTGCTTACAGATAGTGAATATAGAGGATAAATTCTATACTGTTTTGTTATTAGACTGAGAAAACAGTGGGTATTTGTGTGATAATTTGGTTAGGCAGGGAATTGTCATCATTTTGAAAAGTCTCTATATTGTTTATGGAAGCTTAGAATAAAAACAAAAATAAAAACAGGAATTCTATTCCTAGGAATTTACCCAAAGGAGACAAAATTCCTGATTCGAAAAGATATATGCACCCCTGTGTTTATTGCTGCACTATTTGCTATAACCAAGACATGGAAGCAACCTAAGTGTCCATCAATAGATAAATGGACAAAGAAGATGTGGTACATATGCACAGTGGAATATTATTCAGCTGTAAAAGGAAATGAAATACTGCCACTTGCAACAACATGGATGGATCTAGAGGGTATTATGTTCAGTGAAATAATCCAGACAGAGAAAGACAAATACCATATGATGGAATATAAAGACAAAGCAAAACAGAAGGAACAAGACAGCAGTAGACACATAGACACTGAGAAGTGACTAGTGGTTACCAAGGGCGAGGGTTTTGGATGGGTGCAGAGGGTGAGGAGGAGAGGAAAACGAGGCACAATAATTCGCAATCACGATATAAGTTGATCACAGGGACTATTGAACCACTGTGATGTACATTTGAAACCAACATAAGATTGTATATTAATGACATTTTAATTAAAAACAAACAGTGGCCTCAGTAAATATCTGATTATACTGCACTGCATAATCTAGTAGTAAAATTGTTAAAATACCTGCTGGTTCCATTCAATTTTGCTAGATTGTGAGCAAAATACTAAGGGAGAGAGATTTTATTAAATTCCCTTGAAATAAAATATTTTTGTTATCTCCTAAAACACTATATTTGGTTTCATTTCTATTTTCTAATATCACACATGATGTGTTTCCTTTCACAGTAAAATCTAATGAATGACAATGAAATGGCATTAACTTGAGTCATTGGAAAAGTAGGAGTGCCATGGATACTATATTATGTGGCCTAAAAGGATTGCAATTTGTTTATTTTTTAAGTTTAACTTCTTTTGCAGATATGTGTATATGAGTGTGCATGTATATATGTACAAATATATATGTATTCTGAATTTTTAATATAGCAAGAAAAGAGAAATATTTATATCTATGCTATGCATGTGAGATAAAATAGATTCAATTTTTTTCCATATTTAATAATAAAAATATCTGTATGACCTTCATCTGAAAATGTTTCTTATAAAGACTGAGAATAAATTTCAACCCATAACGTATAAGTAAAGGGTAAAACCAACTTGAAAATTAAAGAATATTGTTTCCTCTTGTCAGTATTATATCAGGATTTATTGCAAATTGAATCTTGATTATCAATTATTGATCAAAATTAATGAAGATTCAGAGTTCATAAGATCTCAAGTTGTTTGAACAATATGAATATCTTCACAATGAGAAGATTAGTCATTTATGTGAGCTAAAATATACTTCCACGTGCATAATTTATCATCTCAGTAAACAACATTTGATCTATTATTTTGGTTTGTTTTATGTACAAATTAAAGCTTTCAAAATTTTCATGAAACACTATTATACAACAACACAACATTATATAACTTCTATTTCTTTGCCTTTTGGTTTAAGAAAATTGCCGCATTTTTTGACTATTTTCACAGTTAAATGATCTAGCTCACTGAAAGCTGGGATAATATCAGACAACTATTAACTTTCTTTAACCTCTCTAGGTCATGTTGCAGGCATCATCATCCAGTCTATTTGTTTCTGCCTACTCTACATATTTAATACCTATGAATTTTCTTTTCATAATATTTGTTCATTCATCCACATCATTAATAATGTTATTAAGTGAGGACAAGCCCAGCCCCAGTACTCCCTTCCACCTTGAAGCATTTTGCTGATGTAGAGGTTATATCTGATTGAGTTCCTTTTAATTCTTCAAGGATAATTGATGTGGAATTAGCTTTTCAGCAATGGAAATCTTTAGTACATAGTAAATAAAAAATGTTTTAATGGACAATAGGGAAATGATATCCAAATAGTAACAGAGAAACAGATTAGGGTCCAGAGATGGCACACTGCAGGAGGGTAGACTTTGGAGATGAGAAAACAAAAGACTACTAAAAACTGAAGAAAAGAGAGTGAGGAAAAGATAACTGTGAATTAGTTAAGGACTGATTCTGAAGCATTTTCAATTTTTAAAGTTCTAAAATGATGTGTTGGTCAAGATTAGTTTAAATTGACAACATTTCAGTTTCTATTCTAGTAGTGGGATAGACTACACCTTTGTTTGGATTTTTAATCTAGGAAATATATTCCTGTTATTGAAGTCAATATATACATTTTGGAAAAAAATATATTTTGGTTTTTCTATTTTCCTCAAATTTCCCTTATTCAAAATTGCTTAGTCATATGTTTTTCACACTAATAGTGCAATGCAATCAGATTAAACAAGGAATTTTACTTTTTCTGTATTTCAAGTAAACTGGAGATAGAGATGTTTGGTATTTATTTTTATAGAATATAACAAGCTTCATAAAACACAGTCTATTTCAATAAAAATATTTCCCCAAGCACCAAGAATAAACAAAGAATATGTTCTCTTTAAATACAATGGAAAACAAAGTCACAAACTTTAAGAGATCACCTTATTTTTCTTGCTAGCATGCTTTGCTCTTAAAATGCCCATTAGTCTACAAAGGGTATTATTTAAAGGATCAATTTCCCCATATATTGTGACTCAGTTATCCTCTACTCTTATTAGCCATTTGCTAAGTACGCAAAATTAAGAAAACGAAGAGTAATGTTAGATGAAGAATTTAAAACAAATCAAATTCACAGCAACTAAGAAACTGTAATACCTAATGACAGAAACCACTACTCAACTGACAGTAAAGAAAGGAAACTATGCTAAAAAAAGAAAAAAGTAGGAGCATTCATACAAACACATCTGTATTTGTTTTGTTTTTATGAAAAGGATTAAATGGAAAAACTTAGTAAATTACTGATTCAAATATGCTATGCTTTCCATTCTTTTATACAAGGTTTCATTCCAGCTACAAACTTTATAATTAAAGTCTAGTTTTCCACATCAATTTGTCACTATTCTGCCAAACTTGTTTGCTTGCCTCTTTATTTAAACAGATGTTTCTATTAGATTTTTATAAGTAAATATTAGAAAGAAAAATAAATGTTTTGAGAAATGATGACTGAGAGGCATCTGAGAGATTTATACATAGTGTCTTTATCAATGGCTAGAATTCAAAATTGTAAAGCCAACTTTTTTTTAATTGAAAGACTCTACTCATAATATATTTCATACCATATTGAGATAAGTTTCATTCATTACCAAAAGGTACACTGATTAAATTAACATGTATATTGTAATACCTTATTGTAATAAATAAGTTTGGATTACAAAATACCAAATTTTTAAAAAAGCTCTGAATAGTAAGATAACAGTAAAGATAAAATTGATTCATAAAAATAATTCAAAAACAAGGAAGAAAGAAAAACTTAAATGGAAAACAAAACTAACAAAATGGTAGATTTTAATCTAAACACATAAGTACATTAAATGCTAGTAGTATAAGCAGAGGAATTTAAAGACAGAAACTATCAAATTGTATTTAAACAAGTGCGAACAATCAATGTGTCATATATAGGAAACATTATTTTAAAATATATAGTAAAATAAAAGGATGGAAAGTAATGTGCATGCAGATATTAATCATCATAAAACTGGGGTAATTATCATTAAACAAAGCAGAATTCATAAGAAGAAATAGTACCAAGGATAAATATTACCAAGGGATAAAAGGACATATTTCATAATTATAAAATGGTCAACTTGGAACTATACTATGAATCTAAGTTATCTGAAAATAATCTAAATGAATATGAAAAAATTCTAAATGCATCTGAAAACAATCTTCAAAATATAATAAAATAAACCTCTTGGGCATGAAAGAAGAAATGGAGAAATTCACAGTTGCAGTGGAAAAATTCAACACACTTTACTCGGTAATTGATAAAAATGAAGAACAAATTATCAATAAATAAACAGAAGATTTAGACAATACTCTCAAGTAATTTACAGTAATTAAAATTTATAGAACACTCCAGCCAACAATAACAGAGCTCACATGATTTTAAAGTGCAGACATAAATTTTTTCAAGAATTTCATGTCTGTTTTTCATGACACAGACCTCCAAAAAATAAGCCAAAAATAATTAAAATCATGCAAAAGGTATTCTCTGATCATAGTGGCATTAAAATAGAAAAAAACAAGAAAGATACTCAGAAAATATCCAAATATGTGGATATTAAGTAATGCACTTCTAAATAATTCATAGGCTAAAGAAAATCCTACCAGACACTTTGAAATTGTTTTGTATTAATTATTAAAATGTAGCACACTAAGTGTAACATATCAGCGCCAGCTGAAACTAAATCTATAATCACATGGGAATTTTGTGTCAAATGGTTATATTGGAAGAGTAAAAATGTCCCAAATCACTGATCTAATTATCTACCTCCAGAACCTATAGAAACACGTTCAAATAAAAATGAAAGCAAGAGTTTATAGCTGAAAGAATTTCAAGCAGAATCTCAGAGGTAATTTGCATATTCCTAAGACCTTATTATTGACTAAAATTGCTTCATTAGCTGATTCTTCTTCTTAACTCAGCCAAATCACTATTTTGCTCAGGAAATCCCAGGTTTACCCTGTCTGTGAGGCTTTGTATTTTTACTTCCTATTATTTAGAGATTGCCCCCACTTACTCATTCTGCTGACAACCTCCTAACTCCCCATTCAGGGGCAGCATGTTAAAAGTTAGAAATCAGCCATGGTGGGAATATTTAAACAATAGAAATCAGCAAACACTATATGTCAACGTTTAATTTGGAGCACTAGTACCAACACAACCATTTAATAGCCTGGTTTCTCAAGTCATTTGTCAAAATATAGAATCACATTGTTTATACAGTTAAAACTCAAACGTGTATTATCTTAAATTTCTATACTCAGATGTTTGGGATAATTTTTTATGTGCATACCCAACAGGCCAAGAATAATAGTAGAATTTATCATTTAGCTCATTTTGAGATGACAGGGGTGATTCCTTGTTGAGACAGACTGTACTTCTCAGAACAATCAACTTCCAACTGGGTCAAAGACTAAACAATTTATAAAATCCCTCTCAAGGGGAGGTTAATTTTCCCAGATTGCTTTTGGCCTTAAAATGTACACTAAACCTTAGCTGTTTGGCTTTTGTTGTAGTTTTTCATAAATATATCTCTACAAATGTCAAAACACTTGTAGGACCAATATACTCGGTTCTTTGTGGTCGTATTTTAATTGCTTGACTCCTTACTGTCTGACATCTTGGTTTCATGATAAAACAATTAGTCTAATAATTTAAACAGCTCAAGTTTTAAAATAGGAATTCGTTTTAATCTCAGATGTTTTCTATCTCATGGTGATAAAATAATTTCTGGAAAATCATGTTCCAATAATATTTATTCCTAATTACTGATTGAAAATATTTTAAAGGAGAAATTGTCTTGGTTATGTTAATACCAAAAGTGGTATTGCCATACAGAATGATGAATATCCCATTTTCCTTTGATAGAAATTCATACTAATGTAACTCAAGAATATAATCTCAGACATGTAACATGCATACATGAAAGCGGTACATGAAATATGTGGTGTGCTGAGCCAGAGATAAGCTCCTAAAAGGCATTGTATTTTTAAGTTGGTACTTGCTGCCTACCACACTCTCTCTGAAAGTTGCTAATACTTATGTAGGTTCTATTTGGCCCAGATAATACAGGTGAGTTTATGTTCCTTTTTCCCCCCAAACTACATAAGATTGAGCATCCTTTCCTCTAACCAAGTTGGGCATTTTGAGAGATCCTTACAGAATTCAGTAGGAGAGACACTCTACATAGTGAAAAATCTACCCATGTGGTTCTTTTCTATGTCCTCCAAATGATACGGCTTACTGTGAATAAGCTAGAAGCTGATTGTGTGAGACAGTAATGATAGACCTTGTTCAAGTTCTCTACTTCTGGATGTATGTGTTGTTGGGGAAGAGTTAGCAGATGCCAGACACCAGATCTTCATGGAATTCTTGGACCTTGGGGCTGTATCCTTGTCGTAATTAAGCAAGGTCAAGAAAGTAAAAAGTTCAATGAAACAAACAATTTTTAATCCATGGTATTGTATAATGTAATACATATCATGTTAAAATATATGCATAATGTAATACATATTAAAATGTATGTTAATTTTTTTATTTAGCAGTCACATTAATATAGCATGGTTTATGAAAACATTTTTCTATAGAAGTTATAGCAATTAGTACTTCACAACACTGGCTGTGTGCTGGAATCATCTGACTCTTGGATTTTCCCTAATACCAAGTAAATGAGGCAGGGAATAAGACTGGGAATAAGACTTTTGAGCTGACCAAGGTTATGGAGTACAGATATACATATAGTCAGGACTCTGTGAGGATATAGCATAGGATTCTTAGCTACGGAAAACACTAAGAGGACTTTCGGGATAAATTAATTTTTATTCTTATGAAAGAAACATCTAAAAGTAATGGCAATAATAAGTTAGAAATGCTCCATCTCCATTGATTGGCTTAATCTGCAGAAGCAATCTGTTTTATGTGTTTGAGTGTAATCAAATGACATTTATCCTTTGCCATGAGTATGTTTTCTTTTCTTTTTTGTCTAATGAGACCTTTTCTTTAATTTCATTATGAAATTCCCAGCATTTCTTCATAGGAAAAACAAACAAGCAAGCAAGCATGCACATAAGAAAAAATGAATTCTATGAATTAAAACTGCCTGGTGCCACATTTCCTGTACTAATTATTATAAAATATGTACTTATTTTGGCAGAGAGTACTGGCTAGTTCTAATGTCTTTTCACTCTCTCTTCACTAGTAAAAAAAGACCTCTAATTTTGAATTTAACACATGATCACCTGGAATCAAGACTATACTCCCAATCCCTTTCTGACACTAGACATGACACATGTGACTAATTTTGGCCCTTGAAATGTAAGCAGAAGTGATATGTGTGACTTCTAGAGAGTTGTTTTAAAGGGAAAGTTATGTCCTATTCCTCTGCTTTTCTTCCTGGAAAAGCAGCTGTGAGGGCTGGATCTCAAGCAGCAATATGAGACAATGAGAAGAAGTAACATTTTGAGGATTACAAAGCATCAAGGTAGAGTCTGGATGTCTGATAATCATGAAAACGTTATATCTCACCTTATCTGCCTGTCATATTCAGAGCCCATATCCTACTGCTGGATCATCTCGTTCTCCTCATCTTGATAGGTGCAGCTGAACTTAGCTTCAGTCCTTCCACAGCCAAGATGGAGTGGAGCAGTATTTCCCTGCACTGACTCCTGTGTGGCAGACACTGTAAAAATAAAATAAAAACAAAATTTAGTCTCCAAGTGAAATCCTTTTACAGCCACTGTTTTAGTTTCTGATAAGTTTATCTGGCATAGGTCCAGAGGGCCATATTTTCTCTTCTCAGCCAGACGGCAATTTTTCTGGGAAATGTTAACTGTTGGTTATGCATGACTGAACATAACTGATTACTTGGTTAATAACACAAATTTAACATCAATAAAAGTTCAGTTACAAACCATAATTTACTAACTGCACAATTTGGGGCAAGATAATAATGTTTGTGTCTCAGATTTGTCATCAGAAATCAGAGATTCTAATATTCCTTTAGGGCATTTCTGTGGAGTTTAAATGGTTGAATTAGGCAGTTTATAAGCTTTAGTGCCTGAAAACTCTTCAGGACTTAAAAAAGTGATACTTGGATGTGAATTTACTTTTTGAAATTAAAAACATAAAGATACAACTTTTGATTTTTGTTTTCATATTCTAATGGAACAAATTAGCTATCCTTTTATTTAAATTATAGCACATGATAATTTAACCTTGTCTCATAATAATTTATTTCAAAAAGATATTCATGATGTTTTCATTTGATGAAAAGCTATATTTGTTTAGAGAAGTGGACTGGTTTTAATGCTTTGTAATAAGGGCTTATGAACATTTTTACATTCTATAAGGTTTTCATATAACAAAGTATCAGAAGCCAGAGCACCCACAAAGCATAAATATGAACAGGAAACATCTTTCCTGGACAAGTATAGGCTTTATAATTTAATTGTATTTACACTGAAGAGTGCACACAAAGAAAAATCAATTTGTGGGAGTTTATTTCATTGGTATTGAAATTGTATCTTCTTTAATAAGTTTGGCACAAAGTGCATAGTTTATCTTCTAAGTTCATTAAGTTATTCTTTTGCTGTATTCTGTGGTGTTATGTAGTATTATACAGGCTTGCCAGTTGGGTGTTCAAAATTGGTTTTCCAAACTATAGAATATTAACTTCGAATATTTACAAAAAGTTCTCATTATCATTTATTATAAAGTCACAATAAAAGGGCATAAAATGAATATAAATATCCAATTTATTCAAGGCCCTTGTGGAATTATTCTGAAAGTGTTGCAAGATTAGGATGAAAACCTGGCTGAAAATGTTCTTTATTTTCTCTACCAACTTAATAATGCCATTCCATCTTGCTCAGTATGCTTTCTAAAATAAGTGGAAAAATATTTGTACCTAAACTATATTGCATGAAGCCTGAAAGATATAAGATATTTCCAATGCACCCACCCAAACAAGACAACATACCACCAACACCCCTCTGAATCAAATCAATCACTCAATCAATCAAGAGAGCAGCTCTGCATTCACCTGTACCTCACAAATGATTCCACCATGAACTTGGTTGTACCGTGAGACTGGCAGTTTCTGGAGGAAGCTCTTCTTCCTCCCTATGCCTTACATATGCCGACACCAGAGGTGGCGTCCTCATATTTTTCTATCACCATGCTTTTTGGAAATTTTTAATTATCAACCAAGAATAAAATCACATATTCTCCAAAGCACATATAAATATTTGTCCTCTTAGATCATGACATTTATTAGTCAAATTGTTAACAAGCTTATAGATTATTTTTCTATTCCCACCTCCAAAAACTAAGCCTTTATTATTTTTTATTGAATGATATTTTTAATCTATATGAACTTATATTCCCTCCACCTATGCCTTCCTCTCTCTAGATAACCCCTTTTATTAGTTCTATATTGCTGCTTAACTTATTATACCAAAACCTGTGAATTAAAACAACAAATATTCACTATGTCACAGTTTCTCTAGATCAAGGAGTCTAGCAAGGATTTGTTAGATGCTCTCGTTCAGGGTCTCCCATAAGGCTGAAGACAGAAGGTTGGCAAGGGCTGCCATCATCTGAAGGCACAATTGGGGAGGATCAGCTTCCATGCTCACTCGTGTGGCTCTTGGGAGAACTAACATCCTTGTTGGCTATTAACTAGTGACATTGGTTCCTTGTGATGTGAACTTTTCCACCTTTCTCAGCATACCATCTGGTTTCTCCTAATGTGAGATAAAGTAACAGAGAGAGGTCCTAAGATGGAAGCCAAGTCTTTGTGCAACCTAATCCTAGAAATGACATCCCACTGCTCCTGCGATAGTATATTTGAGAGAATCAGGTTAATTAAGTCTGCCAAGACTCAAGAGTATTTCCTCAAAGGCACAAATATTAGGCTGTAGGGGTCAAATGGGGAAATATTAGAGGCTATCCACCAAGTCCTGAAATAATAAATTACAAAATTTGTTCTTCCTTTGAAATCAGTTAATCAAGCACACAGATCTTTTATGAATCTCCTGTCCATTCAGCGTGTGTTAACTTTCCCCTGCAGCTGCTCTCCTATACCATTAAAATTTCTGTAGTTCCACATTCTCCCATTCCATTGGAGCTCCGCTATGAATAGTTGTTTCCTAAGAGTGTAAACTGCCTATGGCTCTTTTTAACTCTTGATTCATGTTAGAATAACCTGGGGAGATTTTTAAATTAGAGTGTCTTGGCCTCAACTAAGATAAACTAAGCTTGTATTTCTATGAATAGATACTGGGCCTTAGGATTTTATAAAAGCTTCTGTTATGATTCTAATATGCATTCATATTTGGGAATCAGTGTTAAAGATTCTTCCAGCAGTGTATTAGGGTTCCTTTATCTCAACATCCTCACCAACACTTGTTATTTCTTGTCTTGTGTAGACACTACAGAAAGCAGTATGGAGGTTTCACAAAATAACTAAAAATAGAAATGCCATATGACCCAGTCTTCCACTTCTGGAAATTTACCTAAAGAAAACAAAATCACTAATTTGAAAAGATATATGTACTCCTATGTTTATAGAGCCATTATATGCAATAGCCAAAATATGGAAACAACCTAAATGTCCATCAGTAAATAAATGAATGAAAAAAGATGTGGTACATATATGCACAATGGAATGTTAGCCATGAAAAAGATCTCGACCATAAAATGTTAGCCACAAATATCTTTGACATTTGTGGTGTATTTGGACCTAGAGGGTATTTACACTAAATAAAATAATTCAGACAGAGAAAGATAAATATCATATAATTTCACTTATATGTGACATCTAAGGAACAAAACAATGAACAACAAACAAAAGTGAAATACACTCAAAAACACAGAATATAGACACTGCTGGTGTCCATAGGAAAAGGAAGTACTATGAGATGGTGAAATAGGTGAAGGGGGAAAATATTTAATAAGATTGTTTGATATCTTGATCTGAGTGTATACATAAGTGTATATGCATGTCAAAATTCATCGAGCTGTTCAATAATATTTGTGCATATTATTGTATGTACTTCAATTTTAAAAAGGTTAAAATAACCTACTAAGCAAAAAAATAAAGCATATACTACTTCATATATTACATGTCTACAAATACATATATGCTACATGTAAGTATATTTCATATATTATAATATGAATTAAACTTAAAAATATTATACAGAATGAAAGAAGCCAAACACAAATGGTCAAATACTCTATGATTTAATGGGATTTCTTTTTGGGGTGATGAAATATCTGGTATAGTGATTATAGTTGCAAAACTTTGTGAATATACTAAAAGCCACAGAATTGTACACTTTAAAAGGGTACCTTCTCATATGTGAATTGTATCTCAATAAAAATAACCAAAAAAATTGAAGATACTCTTTTTGAATAATTTAAACATTCTTTTGCCAAACCTAAAACACAGATTGGCCAACCTCTTCTCTTGGGTCAGTTCTGACGAACCATCTATTTTTAAGTAAAGTTTATTAGAACACAGCTACATCTACATATTCTAACTCCAGAGAGGTGAAATTGTGGGGCAAAATTCCTATGAAAGAGAAATCACTCAAAGAGAGAAATAGAGTTTAAAACCTGTTTACTGCTTATAAGCAGTCATCCTGCATCTCTCTCTCTCCTGCTGTCAGAAAGGAGCAAATACCCACCCCAGCCTCTCCAGTCCAGATAAGACCTCACTTGCCCTTGTAATTACCTATTGATATGGAGATGGACTACTTCTCTCCATCCCTTGGAAACACCTGTTGATATGAAGATGCACTAAATCCAGGCAAGAAATTCTGGAAATAATGAAATTTTACCCACAGGCCACCCTTCCAAAAATCTTGCCTTAAAATCTACTCATTCCCCAACTTCTGCAATGGTCCCAGGCTGAGAAAATTGGAGCATAGTAACCAGACCAATGACATACAATAGCAACAGCAAAAAAATCATGGTAATCCTCAAACCAGATGATTCAGCTAGGTTCAAAGTCCTAGGCAGATTAAGTCCATAGCTTGCCCATTTCATAGGCAGGCAGTAGCTGAAGAGGTAGAGTTCAAAGCAATCATCACATGCCAGCTGCAGATAGGGGGCGCATCCAGGCCACAAGGACTGATCCTTAAGTATGACAAGATACATGTTTTAATGACACCAGCATAGGCAAATCTTGTCTATCAGGTAGGATGCGTGCAAGAGAGTGGTCCTGTGATAGGGCAGTGGCAGGAATGGGATCTCGTCCTGGTCTAGTATACCATACTTTCACCCCCCTCCCTGTTGGAGTTATAGATGGGTCTATATATAGGGCTACAGGAGGTACATGCACTGGGCATAATGATAAAGCAAAACTTCCCCATAAGATGGTCTTACCTCCTGGATGCTTTGGATATATTACCATGATCTTTGGAGGCCATTCTGCTGTTCCTCCAAGCATACACATGGGTCCAGCTTCAAGGTCTTTTGCCCAAGGTGCCAGAAGGGCCAGCCATTGCTGGTCCATGTGTCAAAATGTCCAGGGCCATGTCCACTCAACAGACTCTCCAGGGTTTAATGCAGTAGGGACTAGAAGCAGAATGTTGTTCTGGTGGCCATATCCTGGCTTCAATAACTCCTCTTTGGTTTGCACATACAGTTGTATAGGAGAGGCAGCAAGGTGTGTTAGCATATCCACAGGGTTCAAGGCTCCTTTTTGGGGCTTCTCATTCAAACACCGTAGCGCTGTCCATAGAAAACTGACCAGCTCTGGAGATTATTGGTGTCCGACTTCAGGCTAGATTTCAACAAACCATTGTACCTGTCTATCATGCCTGCCCCAGTAGTATTATATGGTACATGAAACTTCCACTTTATTCCTAATTGCTGCACCCATTTTTGGAACACATGTCCAGTAAAATGGGTACCTTGATCGCTCTCAATCACCTGCAGCCGTCCATAGACTGCAAAGAGACACTATAAGCCACACTTGATGGTTTGCTGCTCTATATGATGTGCAGGAAAAGCAACCAACAGTCCAGTAGCTGTGTTCACATATGTCATGGAATACCAGTACCCTTCTGATATGGGAAGAGGCCCAATATAGTCCATCTGCCACCTGACAATGGGTATCGGCCCCTTTACTATCATCCCATGTTGCAGTGAGACACAGGGAAAGTCCCTCTTAGAGCACACAAGGCACTCCTGAATCTGCTGACTTCTTCAAAGGTCAATGGCAAGCTCCACAATGGACTTCAGCCCATACTGTCTTTTGTTCCACATGCAACAAGCACTAATGTAACCATTGGGCTACATCAGAGGCAGGCTTTCCCTCTAGCCAATGCACTTGGGCCAACGTGTCTGCTTCATCATTCCCTGGGGATGTCAAAAAAAATGGCCAGTCACATGATGTATGGTAACAGTCTTAGTCTAACCAGAGGCCCATATGTCTTGCCAAAACTCTTGCCCCCAAAGGGGCCAGTAACTAACCATCCAGTTGGCATGGTACCACATCAGTAGCCACAGGGTCAAGCCCTGATAGACAATCCAGCTGTCAGTGCAGAGAACTATAGTAGAGGTATCCTGGGTGATCATGAGCCATACTGCCTGCAACTCAGCCCATTGACTGCTATTCCCCTCTCCATCCTCCATCCATATTGTCTTAGTCCTATGATGGAAAGCCACAGCCCTCCACTTCAGGTGCTGCCCACTACTGGAGCCTCTTGTACACCAAGCATCTTCAGGTATAGGGGCTTTCCCTCCTGATAAGGACTCTTGGCTACCAATGTGTCAAAAGCAAGTTCTTCCTGCTTTCCCCTGGTATAGGTCACTGGCCCAATAAGTGTTGGAGCTCTCCACTTAAAGGGCTATTATAGAGGGCACTATGCTGCTGTAAATATGTGCCCCATTTGGCCAGTGTAGGCATCATGCCATAACACTCTGTGGCCTTTGGGTCCAGTCTCGCACCCACCCCATGATGGGATAGGTTGTTATTACCTTGGTCAGAGCTGTTCCGGCGATGGGCTCCATAGTCAGCATGGTACAGAGCAGCCAATTTCTCCTTTCCATAGTTGTGAACAGAATCCAGTATGTTGGTGTGTCCATTCCAGCCGCTGCCAAAGACCTCACTCATAACCATCTTCAGTTACACGAACATCTAGCTCTCAGGGCCTTGATGAGTCCATTACACTCAAGGCCTGCATGGCATTGACTGCTTGATTAGCAGCAGTAAAAGCAGCTGCACATGTCTCATCCCAGTCCCACCTGATGCCCTTTCGTGCCAACTGGTAAAGGGCTTCAGAATTTTTGCCAAGTGCAGGATAAATACTTGCAAGTAGCCCAAAAGACCCCAAAACTTTTGTAATACTGTCACAGTGGTAGGGGTATGGAAAGCCGGGACCTTGTCTCTGACTGCTTCAGGAATAACTAGTTTTAACCAACCAGACAACCCCCAAGAATTTTACAGACAAACCAGGTCTCTGAACCTTGGTGCTGTTCACAGCCCATATTTTCTCCTGTAGATGTTGCAGTCTAGGAACTGCCCCTTCTAAATCTGCAAGAGAATCAGACATGAGCATATCATCAATGTAGTGATGAAACCACTCCATTTGCAGTTTCTTCCTTGTGGCCAAATCCTGGGTGACAAGTCCATGACAAATAATGGGACTGTGGAGGTATCTCTGTGCAAGGACAGTGAATGTCCACTCTCAGCCTTCCCACCTGAAGGCAAACTGTTCCTGACTTTCCTGTAGTATGTCAAAAGAGGAGAAAGCATTAGCAAGGTCTACAACATAATGATATGTCCCCAGTTCATGACAGAGTGTGTCCATAATGGCTGCTATAGAGGGGACAGCAGCATGCAAAGGGGGTGTGACTTTATTCAATTCCCTGTAGTTCATGGTCATATGCCAGGAGCCATCTGGCTTTTTCAGTGGCCACACTGGGAAATTAAAAGGACCATGAGTGGGCTTTATGATGCCCACCTTCTCCAACTCCTGTAGAATTTCTCCAATTTCCTTGTGGCCCCAGGCAATTTATACTGTTTAGTATTTGTCACCCATCGAGGTACAGGCAGAGCTACTGGTGGTGCTTAGCATGTCCCCTCAGAACTCCCTTTACTACATGTACCCTCAGTCTGAATTCACCTACAGTGGTCTGTAACCTCAGGCCCTGCAGGATATCCACCCCCAAAATATATTCAGGGATTGGAGAAATGTACACAGTATACTCCTTTGGGGGTAAATGCCCTATCCCCAATGGGATTTGGAATTTCTTCACTCTAATTGCCTTACCCCCATAGCCATCTATCACAGCAGGGGTCCCAGGAAAGCACTCTCAGTTGTCATAAATCAAAGAACACTCAGGTTGTACATTCACAGGGGACCAATGAATTGCTAATTCTACATGTGGCCTCTGGTCCTCACCACGTCCCCTAAGGTGGGGACCTTGACCCCCCCAGTCGAACTGTGATGCCCAGTTGTCCTTCTGTGGGGCTGAGGGCCCAGGTGAATCCTGAGTGCTGTTGCCCAGGAAACTGCAGGCACACAGGCCAGGAATGAGGCCTGACTCCAGCTTCCCTGTCCTGGACTCCAGCAGCTGGAACTGCTGCTCTGGCTGTAATTGGTGCCTATTCTAACAAGATCCTACTGGGCTGCCCATCAATTTTTTCTTTCACTACCCCAGCCTTTATCAAATCAAACCACATCTGGGTCCTGGAGACCTTCACAGGGCCTTCTGCATCTCTCCTGTCAGTCATAGCCAGTACTTTTTTCCATGCCCTTATTGTTTCAATGTCCCCCAGATCTGCTAAAGTTCAAGTAGCCTCACTTACGCGTTTCCCTACATGGGGGAAAGAGTACTCACTAGGGGCCCAATGTGAGATGTGAGAGCTGTAGGCAACATCAGAGTTCTCATTCCTACAGTAAACAACTCCTTATCGGGGTCCAAGACATACATATTATAGATAATACTTTTCATGCTCAATTTCCACAATACCTGTTGGAGCTCTACATGTTTTCCAGATGGTGGGTAAATATGACAAATCACCCTGATTAGGCCAAACTACCCTGATGGTAGCTGTCAACTAATCCAGAGTGTCTGATTCCCTGAGGTGTGACAGGCATTTTGCAACCACTGCAGAAGGGAAGGGTGAGTCATCAGGGAAGCCAGTCTGCCCATTCCAGGAGCCAATATGACAATGATTTCCACCCCCATATCCCAGAGATGGAAAAGCCATGTAGGCAGAGATTCTGATGTCTTCTGCCCATACCAGACACTCATGCCCACCAGCTCATCCTGGGTGTAGGGGCAGAGCATGGAGGGCTCCACAACCTGGGGTTGGGGGGGCTGCTCCTCCCCCTGAGGAACCTGCTGTTGTTTCATTTTTATTCTTTAATTAAATCAGGGCGGGCATCAATATAGGAGAGGCTGGCACCTCAGGCTGTGGCCTCGGCAGCAGACTGGCCCTTGGCCCTGCCGGCCCTGCTTCCTTATCTTCTCCCCCCGGGCTCCTCCACCATCTTTGTGGCTGAAGGCACCACTCTTTCCTTTCCCTCCCCTATGGCCTCCTGCAACGCAGCTTCTCCTGCCACCTCCCTCCTCGCCACTGCTAAGGAATCTTCCAGGAGTATGGCCCATTTTCTCAATAACTGTCTCTCTTCCTTAAAAGCATCCCATAGGTCATCACCCAGCTCCTCCAAGCGAGGCTGAAGTGTGTCTCTCTCCTGCCTAAGTCGTCTCTCTCCTCAATAACCCTCTCTTTCTCCTTGATAGCTCTCTCTCTTTCCTCTATAACAATTTCTACTATCCCAAGGAAAAGAGACCCTATAATGCCAGCTGCTACATGGCCACTCAGGGCCTCTAAGCAGTCTTCTATCTTACAGAGGGATAATTCTGCAGCTTCTGGTGTCTCCACCCTTCCCCAGTTCTGGGAAATGCCCCATCCCTCTGGAGGTGCTTACCCTATACCAATTCCCCACAGCAGGGAGCGCCTGGATGAAGCTGCACCCTCTACCACTGCAGCCACTGGGGCCTCCCCACTATCCATAGGGGTTATTCTGTGCATCTCCCCACCATCTCTAGGGGCAGCCCACCCAAGGGTCACACCCATTCAGACAGATTTTGGGTTCATAGGTCCTGCCGACTATCACCAGATGTAACTCTGGGGAGGGGAAATCCCTGAGCAAAATACCTTTGAAACCAAAATCAGTCAAATGGAGACACAAAGTTTAAAACCTATTTATTGCTTACAAGCAGTAGTCCTGCATCTCTCTCTCTCTCCTGCTGCAGCAGAAGTGAGCGAATACCCCCCCAAACTTCTGCAGTCCAGATAAGCCCTCGCTTATCCATGTAATTACCCACTGATATGGAGATGGACTTCTCTCCATCCCTTGGAAACACCTGTTGATATGAAGATGCACTAAAGCCAGGCGAGAGTCTGGAAATATTGCAATTTTATCTACACATATCATCTATGGTTTGCTTTCCCACTACAAAGTAAGAATTGACTACTTGTTACAGAAACTATATGGCTCACAAACTGAAAATATTTACAATTTGGCCCTTTACTTAAAATTTTGCTGACCTCTGACCTATTCCTTTTCACATCTTTGTTTTTTCACCAGCACATTTCCAAACTCCTTCCTGAATGAGCTGCACTATTTGGTTATTACATATCTTTAACACTTCAGTACTGCTAAAACCAGTGCAAAGCTAATTGGAAATATTGTAAGACAGTGGTCATCATTATGAACTGGGCTCACAGTTGGGCCTGACACAACTCTTCAAGTATTCTCTACCATCATCTGATTTCTAATACCATCTTCTTTTTCCTCTCCTCTCTCATAGCAGATACTTTGATAATACTACACAGAGAAATATAAGCCACCACATTCACATTTGTTCAACAAGCCGGCAATGAATCGATATAGCCGCCTCTGTTTGCAGCCTTCATCTTCCTCACTGATCCTGTGAAAGCGGATGCACTCCTTCCTCTGGTGCAGGCTGATTCTTTCCTCTACCATCAGGATCCATTCTTAGCTGGTTTTATGAGAAAATTTATATTGTTAATAATTATTACTCTGTCCTGTAAATTCAATTTTCCTTTCCCTCTAGATTATCCTTATGTGTCAATGATTGTAACTTTAGATCCCTGCCTCTCCCTTTGTTTTTAAAAATCTGAGCATCAGTTCTATATAAACCAAATTTCTGCTCAACATTTCCATGTAATCCTGCCTCAACTAGACAAACCTCTCCAAAAACTGAATCTCCTACCGTCTGCTGTGCTAAATGAAAAGTCATTACTGCGATGTTAACTAATGGTAAGTGATCTGGAAATTTAGCTGTTCTTGATATAAACTTCCAAATGTGCATGCCAATCCCACGTTCAGCATTTTATACCTCAACATAATTATCCTTTCCAGGGTCTCTGTGGTTTGAACGACTTTACCTTTTGTTGAATTTCCTCTTCTCCTGGCATAAAGAAAATGAAGTTTCTTATGGGAGAGATTATTACAATAGGGGAGAGAGAGTGAACTCTGCTACAGATATAGCAAAGATAGCTGGAGATATATAGCCAAGGAGCAGAACAGAGTGAGAGGCTCAGAGGAGAAATTGATTAGATCACAAGAGTAGGGGCATCCTTGTTAAAATGGATATTTGCTAAAGGCAGGACAAGGTGATCAGGTATCAAGGGTGAGGGGATTCAAGATAAATTGACTTATCAGGATTCTTTGCTAAAACTGGAATTGAGAAGAAGGCCCAGAGGAGCCTGACTAAAGGTTGGTCAAAGAGAGAGTCTTTTTTGTTTTCAACATTCTATGATCTAAGAGGCTGCTTGTTAAGAAGTACACATTCTAGAAGGCCTGTGATAAACTTTATTAAGATTTAGGAGTTTTCCAGAACACTCATCCAAATTGAAAGTGTATAAATATTTTTTCCTAACACAAAATTTGTTTTTGCATCTTTAATTACAAGGAAGAAATAAATGTCTAGTACACCTCTTTCAATTCTGATTGAAATATTAAAATATGAAAACATTCTAGTGGCACTATTTGGTTTTCAAATTATGCTTACAAATTTTAAAAATTAAATGTATATTATATTAATTACATTATTTTGTATATACAAATGTACATATATATGTTTACATGCATGTGGGAATTTTATTAAATTTTCTCTACATTCTGATTTTTATTGCTTCAATAAGAAAATATAGCTCGCTGGTAACAATATATTTGTGGTTATGCCATAATGCCCAGTTTGAAATATTCAAATAAAATTTATTGATGTCTTTTCTCTTATATGAGGATGAAATAATTATATATTTAAATATATATGCAATAATGCCCAATTTGAAATATTCAAATGAGATTTATTGACATCTTTTCTCTTATATGAGGACTAAATAATTACATATTTAAATATGTCAATTATCTTGGATGGTACAAGGTACAAATGTAATAATGCAGCTTGTTACAGTGTTCTATTGCTGACTGAAATAACAACAGTAGTGTGCCTATTGCAATGTAATTTTATAAATATTGAAAACTGGAAGTTTTCAGAATAAAAGGGTATATTTTTCCTTTAATTTACACAGTGGTTGCATTCTTGAAAATTTGGTTTATATCAAACCATACCAAAGTGTTGTATGTATTTAGTTTTTAACTAAATAATTAGAAATTGCCATCTATGTGGATAGTCACTGGGGCACTAATCGGGAACATGTTTCTCATTGTTGTTTGCGGGACTGTAGTTTGTGGGACATCTGGCATTGCTGGCCACCGTACATGAACTGCCATTGGGCCTTCCAGTTTTGACAGTTGAAACACCCAGGAATATACAGACAGAAGTATCTGGTACCAGCATACCTGAGAATCAATATCTCAGGAAGGCACATGGTATCAATAAAATGTCAGATAACTGAAAAAGACCTTAAAAATAAGTTCAATTATTCTGTACATACTAAAATCCAAGTACAAACTATATTATAGATGCAGACATTTAGAATGATATTTAGACATTAGTTTACAATCTCATGTTCTATCTAAGTGTTTTTTCTATTGTCAAGCTCTTTTCTGGCCCTCTTCATGATATTTACACTAAGAAAGACAGAAAGGGGAATGAACATAGTTTGTTGCACATTTTATACTAGGGTGTTCGCTCTATTTCATATAAATGTTCTCATTAAATCTATACTAAAATGTTATGTTTTGTATTTTTTAACGAAATTGTGAAGCTGTAAGACATTATTAACTCTTCCAAGAGCTCTCAGTTATGAAAGAAATAGTGTGGATTTTCAGACTTTTTGACATGAAACGTTTTTTATTACAGCTTACCAAACACCTAAATATATTTAGGTAAATAGAAATAAATATATTTAAATTGCTCTTATAACCTTAAAATGAAATTACATTCAAAGATTACATAAAATCAAATTGTGTATAGTAACATGTAATTATTAAAACATCTCAGAATGTCTCCATCATTCTGTTATTTTGGTCAGAAAATTTCCCAGAAATCCATATACAGTCATCCCATCTTTAATGAAATATAAATGTTCTTAAAAGTCACCCTGCTTTGCAAAGTTGTGCTATAAAAATCATGAGGACATAATACACACAAAGTCAAATTTTCAAAACAGACATTATAGTAAAACCATCTATATTTAAAACATTTTTTCTCTATATTTAGAATATTTCATTCAAATTTTTAAATGTATTTTTGTATACCAGTCGTTTTTAAAGAAATATTTAAAATCACGTGACGAAGCAAACATATTCCACACCTAATTGCCACATGTTGCTTCAATAATTTACAATAGAAGTGCATCTTTGTTAAAAACACAGCAGAAATTTCAACTATGTTTATAATTACTAACAATATTGAAATAAAGATAAAGGAATTAAGAATTGCTTTGATTTTTGCAAATTAGAAGCAATACAAATACATTTTATTTAACCACCAATTCATTTCTGTGCTATTTTCAGGGGGCAATTTATTTTCATAAGGAACTTCAAGGAATATATGCTAGAAATTTTCTTTTTTTTCTTTTTGGTCAGTGGACATTGACCAAATTAATGCTAGGTTGTATAAAATTGGTTCAGTAACTAAATGAGGAGGCTATTCAATAAATTAATGAGCTAGGAATACAAGTTGTTACAGTCTATAAAGTCATATCCAACATTTTATTATGAAAGGTGAGTGAGTCATCCAAAAATTCACTTTGTAATGATTGCTTGTTCCAGGGATAAAATGGATTTCCTTCCAGTTAGTGAGTCCATATGTCCATTTCTACATATTGAGCCAGTCTCTGAAGACTTTGTAGTAGTTAATGAACCTTTAGTCAGTTATTTCTTGAGGAAAATTTTTCTTAGCATATTAAAAGATATAAAAGGGATGAATGAGCTCAAATTCTGGCAAAAGAAAAAAAAAAGAAAAGAAAAAAACATTGCATCCATGATCAACATTTCTTTTCATTTTGAACTTTATGGCCATGTAAAATGGCACTCTTTACTGCTTTTGGTAGACACAAACTGAGGTAACTGCCCAGCTCATAAATTCTATACCCAGTTTCTAACAGCAGCCACAGACCCAGGATTCTCAGTTTGACCTAGAGCCCCTACCAGCTGTTTCTACAGGGCTGAGGCTGAGAGAGTCTCTGTGACCACAGCAGGCCCAAGGCAGATCAATCACATTCACTCTTTACGGTGCTAATAGTGAGTCTGAGAAAGAAGAGGATCATGTTGATGGAGGGTAGAGTCAGGAGACAAGCAACATAGCTAACTTTTCCTGCCTATGACGAAAAATGCTGAGATATATAGTGTAGCAAGAACAGGAAGGATTCCAGCTTAAAGCTAAGATTCCATTTTAAAAACCAGGACCATAGGAAGATTCCTAACATATTCTTTAGCAAACAGACAATAACTCAGTCCACTTTGGGGGCAGGGTGGGTGGTCTTGATTGATGTTTTCCCAGAAGGAAGTTCCCATCCTAGAGAGGAACCGACCAATGCCCTGTGGTAAGTTAATTTTGCAGAATTACCTGGAGGACTGATACTAGAAGAGACTGAATGTCTCTCACTGCAGATAAGCATTTTTAGAACACTTTACATGTAGTCTCTACCCCTGGCCCTTTGAAAAATCCTGAAAGGAGTGAACCCCCAACCTTTCAGCATGCCTCCTCTCTGAGGACACCTGCATTTTTCTCTCTTTAAGTTTGTAACTTTAAATGAAAAAACTGCTCAATTTAATTTTGTTTTGTCTCTCTGTGCTTTTCCAGTGGTAAGCATCTTTGTTTCTTTGCTATTTCATTCTATTTCTAAGCCTTCACTTAGTCTCAGTTTTACTCCTAACAAGTAGAGAAGGGCTGTTGAGAGCTCAGATTTGGGCCAGAAAGTTCCCATCACTTGGGTAACCCAGACAGAACTGCAGCTGGAGGAGCCTGCCTGAAAATTTCCTCTTTTTGGAAAGTTCTCAGAACATATTCTCACTCCATCCCACGCTCCATAGTTCCCCATATCCCGGGGTGGTAGGGACTAGTCCCCACGCAGTGCAGATCCAAGTGGATATACGATGCCAAGCGACCCTGGCTTTAAGAGATGGCACGGGAATCTACCCTAAACCAAGAAAATGTTCAGTGAACTTTCTCTTTCCGTCTGCATTTTCCAACTCTCAGCTGCTTGCAAGGCAACTGCCATTCATTTCTATTCTCGCTCTAATGAATTCCTTCCTTATTTATACTCTTCCGACCAGATCAAGAATTTTTTCTCTTTCAGAGTCAAGAACCCTCCCCTGTTTAGATTGAAGTTTCACCTGGTGTGCGGGGAGAGCCCTCCCAGACCCAGCTGCCCAACAATACTCTCCCCCTCTGCTCTGGTTACAGTTGAGTTTTCCTCCTCTTAAGAAGAAAAAAATAAACTCTATCACCATAGGAGAGAATGATGTTGTACGCATATGGAAGCAGATGTGAAAAGGAAAACTTTAGTCCTGGTAGAGACATGTACCCAATTACAGTCACCAGAACTTGTGAGCTGCGCTGCTTCCTAGAGATTCTCCTTTAAGCCTTGATATCTCCAGTACCTTCCAAAAGGTCCTCATTTAGCCTAAAAGTAGATAGAGTTTGGTTGGACATGTTGGCAAGTGCAACAGACCTGACAAACCAATTATTTTCATTTTCATTCAGATGGCATAATTACATAGTAGACCTAGTGCCTCCCAAATGTAATGAATAAGCACAGATTATGACATAAAGTCAAACATCAACCTAAAGATTACTTATAAATTGCAAAATTCTAAGTGTCTAATATCTGAACCACAAATGTAACTTAGCATCAGTGATAATCAAACAACAACCTCACATTTGACTTCTAACAGGATAAAGAATAATCTCTTATGAATAATTCTTGCAAAAATGTTTATCCTAAAAGTAAGTAGGCCTCTAAACATAATATCTAGCGTGCAAGAAAGTCTGACAATAGAGAGGCAAATTGCTTGACACCAACATAAAATGATCAAACAAATTCAGAATGTAGCATATTTAAACAACAATAACAATGGATCTGCACTCTCAAAAAGTCAATATTGGTTAAAATGGTGGTGAGACTGTTATAGATGTAGATACAAAAGGATATAATTACCTAACAGCAAAATGTGAAGCATGGAATTGATTAGGTACTGTTTTTTAAAAATCTGTCAAAGATATTTTAAATAACTGGTAAAAGTTATATATTGACTAGTTAATAGATAATATTAAAGAATTATTGTTACTTGCATTATAAAGGGGAAAAGCAGAGGTGAAAACCTGGCAACTGAACTCAGTAAGAGGATGGTTAGGTCAGGGTTTTCTGGGAGTTTCCTTTGAGCTACTATCAGAAGGATAAAGAGAAGTTAGCTGTCTCATTCAATCTAAAAAGATTTTAATGGTTTTCTATTTATAATTTATTTTGGTACCATTAATCTACAATTATATGTGCAATATTATGGTTATTAAACTATCCCCTTCATCAGGTCCCCACCACCAAACCCATTACAGTCACTGTCCATCAACGTAGTGAGATGCTATAGAATCACTACTTGTCTTCTCTGAGTTGTACAGCCCTCCCTGCGCATCCACAACATTACATCTGCTAATCGTAATGCCCCTTTCCCCCCACTTATCCCTCCCTTCCCACCCATCTTCCCCAGTCCCTTGCCCTTTGGTAACTATTAGTTTTTGGGTTCTGTGTGTTTGCTGCTGTTTTGTTCTTTCAGTTTTTTTCTTTGTTCTTATACTCCACAGATGAGTGAAACCATTTAATACTTGTCTTTTTCCGCTTGTCTTATTTCACCGAGCATAATACCCTCTAGCTCCATCCGTGCTGTTACAAATGTAGGATTTGTTTTCTTCTTATGGCTGAATAATATTGTATTGTGTATATGTACCACATCTTCTTTATCCATTCATCTACTGATGGACACTTAGGTTGCTTCCATTTCTTGGCTATTGTAAATAGTGCTGTGATAAGCATAGGAATGCATCTGTCTTTTAGAAACTGGGCTGCTGCATTCTTAGGGTAAATTCCTAGGAGTGGGATTCCTGGGTCAAATGGTATTTCTATTTTGAGTTTTTTGAAGAACCTCCATACTGCTTTCTACAATGGTTGAACTAATTTGCATTCCCACAAGCAGTGTAGGAGGGTTCCCTTTTCTCCACATCCTCGCCAACATTTGTTGTTGGTGGTGTTTTGGATGTTGGCCATCCTCACTCGTGTGAGGTGATATCTCATTGTGGTTTTAATTTGCATTTCTCTGATGATTAGTGAGGTGGAGCATCTTTTCATGTGCCTGTTGGTCATCTGACTTTCTTCTTTAGAGAAGTGTCTATTCATGTCCTCTGCCCATTCCTTAATTGGATTATTCGCTTTTTGTTCGTTGAGGTGCGTGAGTTCTTTATATATTTTGGATGTCAAACCCTTATCGGATATGTCATTTATGAATATATTCTCCCATACTGTAGGATGTCTTTTTGTTCTACTGATGGTGTCCTTTGCTGTACAGAAGCTTTTCAGCTAGATATAGTCCCACTTGTTCGTTTTTGCTTTCATTTCCCTTGCCCAGGGAGATATGTTCATGAAGGAGTCACTCATGTTTATGTCCAAGAGATTTTTTCCTATGTTTTTTTCTAAGATTTTTATGGTTTCATGACTTACATTCAGGTCTTTGATCCACCTTGAGTTTACTTTTGTGTATGGGGTTAGACAGTAGTCCAGTTTCATTCTCTTACATGTAGCTGTCCAGTTTTTCCAACACCAGCTGCTGAAGCGGCTGTCATCTCCCCATTGTATATCCAAGGCTCCTTTATCAAATATTAATTGACTGTATATGTTTGGGTTAATGTTTGGATTTTCTATTCTGTTCCACTGGTCTATGTGTCTGTTTTTGTGCCAATACCAAATTGTCTTGATTACTGTGGCTTTGTAGTAGAGCTTGAAGTCAGGGAGCGTTATTCCCCCTGTTTTATTCCTCCTTCTCAGGATTGCTTTGGCTATTAGGGGTCTTTTGTGGTTCTATATGAATTTTAGAATTATTTGTTAGAGTTCATTGAAGAAAGCTTGAATCTGTAGATTGCTTTAGGTAGTATAGCCATTTTGACAATATTTATTCTTCCTAGTGAAGATCATGGGATGAATTTCCATTTCTTAGTGTCCTCTTTAATTTCTCTTAGGAGTGTCTTGCATTTTTCAGGGTATAGGTCTTTCACTTCCTTGGTTAGGTTTATTTCTAGGTATTTTATTCTTTATGATGCAATTGTGAATGGAAGTCTTTTCCTGATTTCTCTTTCTCTTAGCTCATCATTAGTGTATAGGAAAGCAACAGAAGATGTCTGTGTGTTAATTTTGTATCCTGCAACTTTGATGAATTCAGATATTAGCTCTAATAGTTTTGGAGTGGAGTCTTTAGGGTTTTTTATGTACAAAATCATGTCATCTGCAAATAGTGACAATCTGACTTCTTCTTTACCATTCTGGATGCCTTGTATGTCTTTGTTTTGTCTGATTGCCATGGTTATGACCTCCAGTACTATGTTGAATAACAGTGGGGAGTGTGGGCACCCCTGTATTGTTCCCAATCTTAGATGAAAAGCTTTCAGCTTCTCTCTGCTAAGTGTGATGTTAGCAGTGGGTTTGTCATATATGGCCTTTATGGTGTTGAGGTACTTGCCCTCTGTATCCATTTTGTTGAGAGTTTTTATCATGAATGGATGTTGATTATGGTCAAATGCTTTTTTAGCATCTATGGAGATGATCATGTGGTTTTTGTTCTTCTTTTTGTTGATGTGGTGGATGATGTTGATGGATTTTCTAATGTTGTAACATCCTTGAATCCCTGAGATGAATTCCACTTGATCATGGTGTATGATCCTCTTGATGTATTTTTGAATTTGGTTTGCTAATATCTTGTTGAGTATTTTTGCATCTACGTTCGTCAGGGATATTGGTCTGTAATTTTCTTTTTTGGTGAGGTCTTTGCCCAGTTTTGGTATTAGAGTGATGCTGGCTTCATAGAATGAGTTTGGAAGTATTCCCTCGTCTTCTAGTTTTTGAAAAACTTTAAGGAGAGAGGGTGTTTTTCTTCTCTATATGTCTGGTAGAATTCAGAGGTAAATCCATATGGTTCGGGGTTTTGTTCTTGGGTAGTTTTTCATTACTGCTTCAATTTCGTTGCTGGTGATTGGTCTGTTTAGGTTTTCTGTTTCTTGTTTGGTCAGTCTTGGAAGGTTGTATTTTTCTAAGAAGTTGTCCATTTCTTCTAGGTTTTCCAGCTTGTTAGCATATAGATGCTCATAGTATTCTCTTATAATTTTTTGTATTTCTGTGGGGTCCGTCATTACTTTTCCTTTCTCATTTGTGATTCTGTTTATGTGTGTAGATTCTCTTTTTCTCTTAATGAGTCTGGCTAGGGGTTTATATATTTTGTTTATTTTTTCAAAGCACCAATTCTTGGTTTCATTGATTTTTTCTATTGTTTATTCTTCTCAATTTTATTTATTTCTTCTCTGATCTTTATTATGTCCCTCCTTCTGGTGACTTTGGGCCTCATTTGTTCTTCTTTTCCCAATTTCAGTAATTGTGTCTTTAGACTATTCATTTGGGAATGTTCTTTCTTCTTTAAATAGGCCTGGATTGCAATGTACTTTCCTCTTGGAACTGCCTTTGCTGCGTCCCACAGAAGTTGTGGCTTTGTGTTGTTATTGTCATTTGTCTCCATATATTCTTTGATTCCTGTTTTGATTTGGTTGTTAACCCATTGATTAATTAGGAGAATGTTGTTAAGTCTCCATGTATTTGTGAGCCTTTTTGTTTTCTTTCTAAAATGTATTTCTAGGTCTATACATTTGTGTTCTGAGATGTTGGTTTGAAGAATTTCTGTATTTTTGAATTTACTGAGGTTCTTTTTGTGGCCTAGTATGTGGTCTATTCTGGAAAATGTTCCGCGTGCACTTGAGAAGAATGTGTATCCTGTTGCTTTTGGGTGCAGAGTTCTGTAGATATCTGCTAGGTCCATCTGTTCTAGTGTGTTGTTCAGTGCCTCTGTGTCCTTACTTATTTTCTGTCTGGTTGATCTGCCCTTTGGAGTGAGTGGTGTGTTGAAGTCTCCTAAAATGACCGCATTGCTTTCTATTTCCTTCTTTAATTCTGTTGGTATTTGTTTCACTGGTGCTCCTGTGTTGGGTGCATATTTATTTAAAATGATTATATTCTCTTGTTGGACTGACCCCTTTATCATTATGTAATGTCCTTCTTTATCTCTTGCTACTTTCTTCGTTTTGAAGTCTATTTTGTCTGATACACGTACTGCAACACTTGCTTTTTTCTCCTTGTTGTTTGCATCAAATATCTTTTTCCATCCCTTCACCTGTAGTCTGTGTATATCTTTTGGTTTGAGGTGAGTCTCCTGTAAGCAGCATATAGATGGGTCTTGCTTTTTTATCCATTCAGTAGCTCTGTGTCTTTTCATTGGTGCATTCAGTCCAATTACATTTAGGGTGATTATCAATAGATATGTACTTATTGCCATTGCTGGCTGTAGATTTCTGGTTACCAAAGGTTCAAGGGTAGCTTCTCTACTATCTAACAGTCTAACTTAACTTTCTTAAGTTATTATAGACACAGTCTGATGTTTCTTTATTTCTCTCCCTTCTTATTCTTCCTTCTTCATTCTTTATATACTAGGTGTTTTATTCTTTGCCTTTAGTTAGTATTTGGATGGCCTTCTATCTTTGCTATGATTTTATTTTCTCTGGTGACATCTTTTTAGCCTTAGGAGTGCTTTCATCTAGAGCAGTCCCTTTAAGATTTCCTGAAGAGGTGGTTTATGGGAGGCAAAGTCACTAAGCTTTCACTTGTCTGGAAATTGTTTAATCCCTCCCTAAAATTTAAATGATAATTGTGCTGCATACAATATTCTTGGTTCAAGGCCCTTCTGTTTCATTACGTTAAATATATCATGCCATTCTCTTCCGAGTCCTCTCAGGTGTAGCTGCAAGCTAGGTGTCATCCTGTATCTTCTGGTCTCTCTTTTAGGAATAGTTGTATTTGCTGTATTTTCATAAATATATATGGTTTTGGGAGGAGATTTCCGCCACCCTGCTCATGCCGCCATCTTCCCAGAACTCGAATTTTGAAGATTTATAGATTTAACTTCAACCTAACTTTTCTTAATCAATTTTTAACATCCATATGGAATGAAATCATTAGTTATCCTTGTCAAAAATTTATTTTCAATGAGGTTAACATTTAGGTATCTAAATGGGTGTCTCATGAGCACATTTAACAGTATAATTGATTTGGCATCTACTTTTTATGCTGCATAAGTAGAATAATCTTTTAAGATCAAGGTGATAGGATATTGACAATATACTAGGAATCATATTGATAGCTGAAGTCTAAAGAAAAAACATCAATATGGTAATGTCCACAGAATGACTTTCCTCATGAAACATGAGAAAAAAAATGTTTGTGTACAGATGAGTCTAAGTAAGAATACAGGAAAAGAAAAACTTACAAAATGGATCATAGGCTTTACATCTAGAGAAAATATTTACAGAAAACATTAAAATCCTAAAGGGATAAAAATATTGTTCAAAAACAGCTAGCTTACTGTTGTTCCTTGTGTTGAAACTCATAAAACAATGTTCCTTATATTACTATAAAAATTCACATTGTAACTGAAAACATTTCTTTTGATGTACAAAATATATTTTATTCCTAATACTCTAAGACAAAATTGCAAATCTTCGTCTTCATAGAATTAGATGATAAGTAATGTATAAAGATCATTTGTTACAAGAAAAATAATAAAAGCAGGAATACCTCAAACTGTTATTTAAATGAAAGTTTTAGAGTAGTATAAACCAGGAGCAGGTTCTAATTAAGGCACTCTCTGTCAAAATGCAACCATTAACTCACTCAGTATTTATATTCATTAATTAGCAAATATTTAATGAAACCTCCCCTTTGTAGGCACCATGCTGGCAGAAGACATACAATTGTGGGAAAAGAGAAATTAAACATCTTACTAGACTTAGAGTAATCAAACACTGACAAATTAAATTACTTCCAGCTATAAAAAATGGTTCATGAAAAACAAAATATGGTCTGAAAAAATAAATAGGGGTGATCCACTTGTAATGAATAGAGAGTGCTTCACTGGTGCAGTGCCATTTAAGTGGAAACCTGAATTATGAGATGGAGTTAGCAAAGAGAAGATGGAGAAAGGCATGATGGAGCATGTGGAAGTAAGAGCATGTGTACATTACTTGAAACTGGATAAAGCTTGGAATCTTTAAGGAATTTACAACAGTTTTGACCCACTATAGTGAGCTAGCAATTCAAGAAAATTAAGAAATAAAAATAGGCCAAATAGTGCATGGCCATGTTGACTGAGATGAAATTCGATTTTATTCTAAGTGACATGGAAATCCATTGAATGATTTGAAAAAGAGAAGGAGCATGGTCAAATTTCCACCATAATAGGATATGCTGGAAGAAGAATGAATAAGGGGCAGGGAAGGTGGAAGCAGGGAGAATATTTTTAGATATTGACTTTTCTCAGACATCAGTTACTAACTTTTCCCAGCTTTGATCATTTCAGGAGTGATGTCATCATTCACAGTAACCAAAG
>JAQQAC010009165.1:74707160-75122680 GCA_029783875.1 Phataginus tricuspis | reverse complement strand
CTGGTGACAAAGTAAATTACCACTAATGCATGTTTTAAAATGTAATAACTAAGCAAAACTGATAATACTGGAAAAAAAATAATGACATTGGGTTAAGAGCTTGTTCTTAGAAATATTGGTAAGTAAAGAGAATCTCTGGAAATTTAGTATGTATGCTAATCATGAGACCATAATATATTCAACCTTAAATATGTTCATTTGAATTCAGAATGTACTGGGAAAAAAACAAAAAGTAGAGAAATGAAAAGCAAGGCAGAATGAAGAAAATAAAAAGAACAGAACAAGATAGAAAAAGGCAAGAAAACGGAAAGGATAGAAAGGAAAGCAAAGACAAGACATGCAGGACAATAGCTGGAAGAAAAAGGAAATGGAAGTAGCAGCAATGGCATGTATAATAATTTAAAATATTTTTAGATAAAAAAATATTCATCTTGGACTTCTTTTAATTCAAAGAGACCTTGGCAAAAACTCTATTAGTATAAAAATGGTTGCTCAGAATTAAAACAAAATTTAAAATAAGCTGCAATTTCTGGAAAAGACAACATTTTCAATAATATTCAAAATTGACCAATAGTTTAACCTTTTCCTTTTTTTCTCCTGAGATCCTCTGACTACATTATTTCTTCCAAAAGAACTAGGATCCTTTTCCTATCAGTGGCATGTCAAGAAGAGCTGTGAAATTCTGGTCATGAAAATTCACCCAATATTTTGGAGCCAATAGTAGGCCACCCCAAAGTGTCCCACTTTGGCATGTTTATTTTGAATTGAGAATTACTTAAACAGCCAGTGCAAGAAGAACACTCTGATCCCTATCTGCTCCCTGAAAGTAGGGAATAAATCTCTCATGTGAAGGGTACTTTCCCTATACTAAGGGATAAAGAGGCATCCTGTCACCAGAGATAGAGAACCCAGAGCTCAGAAGGCTGTATTCACAAACCTAGTTACTTTTACTAATTGACTACCCAAGATCAAATTCAGTTTAGAATTCCTTACTAATTGAAGCTCTTAAACATAAATTTCCTTTGTCCTGTTTATTCCTCACAAATGTATTGCCTCTTTATCTAAAAAGTATTAAACAATGACTAGCTTGGTCATTTCTTTAGGTGTCAATTTCATTATTGGGCCTCTATGCACATATAATTAAACTTTTTTTTTCTCCTATTACTCTCTCATGTAAATTTAATTCTAAAGCTAGAGGAATCTTGAAGGTTGGAGGAAAATGTTTCCTTCCCAATAATTGAATAATTTTAGGCTATTCAAAGGTGCTCAAAAGTCCCACGTGCTGTGCAACAAAGCCACTGGTTAGCATTATAATCTGGTCTGGTATTATATATGCATTTATTAATGCATTAACTGAATTTCTAAGTAGAATACATTTGTAAGGAGTTTTAGCTCTTTTATTCCCAACACCTAAAGTTAAATATAATATATATTTGTTGAAAGTATTATAAACTTTATAATATTTTGAGGAAATGTTATAAAATAACTTTTAAAAGTTAAAAAGGATTTAGAGATGTCACAATGAAACAAAGTTTCACTTCCTTTTTTGTTCTCTGAGTTTAAAGTAGGTCTCAAAGGCAATATAATACACAATAATTTATAAAGATATAATTCTCAATTATTGAATTACACTGGAAATCATTTATACTGTAGGTTATTAATATAACAGTTAATTTACTTAATTCTTCTTGTTTGTTAAAAATGACATATGACAGTGAAAGCTCCAATCCAATTAGAAAACATTAACTTTGGGGGAAACATTTTCATAGACCTAAATTTTGTATAATGTTTCAAATTTGCATTTCATCACAGTTTTTCCATTAGAAATTTGCTCATAAGACATAAATTCTATTTGTATTTTCTCCAGTGGATTTTCCAGCAAATGTTTAAAATCTTTTAGCTATTTTGCAACCAGCATTGTAATGGATAATATTAATCTCTTCAGCTAATTTACAATAAAACCAGTGATAATATTTTTCAAGGTATCATGAAGGAAATATAAATATCACTTGGCATTTATATATATCTCAATGTTACATATAATATGCCATTTTTATTTTATGTATATTGATTGTTAAGATATGCTGAATATCCTACAACTATAGACAAGTAATGACAGTTTTTATACTCTAGCTCTTAAAGTTAATATTATTTCCTCCATCCTTTTCTATCACTTTCTTTAGCTTTTTTTTTGGTATCATTAATGTACAATCACTTGCACAACATTATGGTTACTAGACCCCCTCTTATCAAGTCCCCCCCACATACCCCATTACAGTCAATGTCCATCAGCATAGTAAGATTTGAGCTTTTTCATTAGTATAGACTCGGAGTATTAGGGACAATATAGTCATGAGAGTTTAGTGAGGGAAATATTTAAATAACACAAAATATTTGGGTAATTTGGTATTGTTTCATAAGCAGCAAAGATGGAAAGGAATATTCATATGCCCACCCATTACATTTATATGTTCTTAATTTGCCTAACACCATGCCCGTGTTCAGTAAATTAAGTCCATGAATATAAAATATTTGCTCAAAACTTTAGTCAAATTGTCTGAAGTAAAAATACAGGTATCTTCACTGTAGAGTATATGGCACTAAAAATGAATATCCATCATGTCAACTTTTGAGCAAACTGCTACAAGAGTATATTCCAATATATATGAGAAAAAGTTAAGATAAACATAATTAGTAATAAATAGAGAATCTATCCATAGTATTACAATGAATGGATTATATTTATCATTTGAAAATATAAAATTTTTTAATGTTTCATTCAAAATATTTTTTATTTGTAATTTACCAAAATTACTGAATTTTGAAAAATATAAAAAATGTTTAAAGATTGATAACTTTCTATACAGTATAATGCTATAGAAATTTAGAATATTAGGGTTGAAATATAACTTAAACATACTTTCATTTTTATGAAGTATATTATTCAGAAAATTTCTGTGAAGTTGCAAATGACTTTACAACTAGAATATGGTCATTAAAATCTTCCTTGGATTTCTGAAAAGATGTATACACAAATTGCTGGAAAACATATAGATTTAATATTCTGTATTTCAAATATTCATATTAATTTGATCATGCATATACAGTTATTAAAAATGCATTTTTATTTGTCTTATAATCTCTTAAAACTGAGAGTCCTAATTTAAAATACTATATACATGTACTCTTTATATTTACATATTCTATATTTCCAATTGAGTTTTGTAGTCAGTATAACCTATAATATTACACTTTATATAATTTATAATACATGCTACTGCCTTTATTTTGGCCAAGATCCAAAGTCAGACATTCAGACATCACCAAAGTTGTGGATAATGCTTCCTTAATTCAGTACTTACTTAACATTTACACAGTATGAAAATTTAATAAGAAGTGAAATATGAGATGAAAAGTATTTGTGGAACATATCAAACTGTAAAAATATAACAATAAATGGGAACAAACATGGACAGGTTTTATAGCAGCAGTTAAAAAGAAATGAACAGAGGACAGTTACCAAAAATGTGTTTGAAAGGCAATCCAATGAAGCACAGGATAAAAAATATAAAGATGTTAACAGTGATGGAATAGAAAAGATGTTTTCATATATATTTAAATCAGAGTTCCATTTGGAGATTTTAAGAAATAAGGAGATAAATATTCTAAAATGCTGTTTCCAGAAGTAAAAACAAAAATACAAATCAATAGATTCAGGAGAAATATTTAGATCTTAAAAAATCCACAGGGAGACACATCATAATGAAACTATAGAGTAACAGAAATAAAGAGAATACATAAATCAGTTAGCTTTCACTTAATTTATCAAAAATCACAAGGCTGGAAATTTTGGAATATCTTGAAAGGGTCAAGAAATATCTGCTAATCTAGATTTTTTTTTATTAAAGTATAGTTGATATACAATTTTATATTGGTTTCAAATAAACAACACAGTTCAACAGTTACACATATTAAATCCTAACAATCACTAGTGCAGATACTATGTTGACATAGAAATATGTTACAGAATCATTGGCTATAATCTCCATGCTGTACTACCATCCCTGTGACCAATTTACATATGATTAATAATTTCTGTGCCCCTTTATGCCCCTCACCCTCCTCACCAACCTACCCCAACCCTACACCCATGTTAACAGCTAGTCACTTCTCAGTGTCTATGAGCCTATTGATGTTTTGTTCATTTTCTTTTGTCTTGTTTTTATTTATTTATTATATTTTTGCCATGTTTTTTTATTAAGGTATTATTGATATACACGCTTATGAAAGTTTCACATGAAAAAAAAGTATGGTTACTACATTTACCCACCTTATCAAGTCCCCACTCATACCCCAATGCAGTCACTGTCCATCAGTGTAGTAAGATGACACAGATTCACTGTCTGCCTTCTCTGTGCTATACTGTTTCCTCCGTGGTACCCCACACCATGTTTTTGTCTTGTTTTTAGATTCCACATATAAGTGAAACCATATGGCATTTGTCTTTCTCCTCCCGGCTTACTTCACAGCATAATATCCTCTAGGTCCATCCATGTGTCACAAGTATCAGGATTTCTTTTTTTATGGCTGAATAATATTCTTTCCTTTGTGTATATGTACATTTTCTTTATGCATTCATCTGTTGATAGACACTTTTGTTGCTTCCATATCTTGGCTGTTGTAAATAATGCAATGATAAACATAGGTTTGCATATATCTTTTTGAAATAGAGATTTTGTTATTTTTTCAGGTAAATTCCTAGAAGTGGAATTACTGGCTAATAGAGTATTTCCATTTTTAGTTTTGTGAGGAATCTTCATAGTCTTTCCACAATAAGTATAACAATTTACATCCCCACCAACAGTGTATAAAAGTTTCCTTTTGTCAACATTCTTGCCAACACTTGTTATTTCTTTTCTTTTGGATAGTGGCCAATCTGACTGGGGTTAGGTGATGTCTCATTGTGGTTTTGATTTGCATTTCCCTGATAATTAGTCATGTGGAGCATCTTTTTCATATACAATACCACCTGTATTTGAGGAATTGTTTTCTGGACACATCTCCTCAGGTAAAGAAAGAAAATAAAAAATTGAATAAGAGGGGCTACATCATATGAAAAAGCTTTTGTACAGTAAAGACACCATCAATAGAACAAAAAGGCAACCTACAGTATGGGAGAATATATTTGTAAATGATTTATCCAACAAAAGGTTAATATCCAAAGTATATAAAGAACCCATATGATTCAACACCAAAAAAGCAAATAAGCCAAATAAAGAATGGGTGGAAGACCTAATCTAGAATTTATATCAAGCAAATGTGCAATTCAAAAATAGGTTAAAATAAAGACATTTTCAGGCAATTAAAGAAGGGAGGATTTACTCACAAGAGTACCAGCTTCTAAAGGTAAAGGATAATTTGTTGAATCAAAAGTCTAAAATATTAGAAAAAATGATGTGGGAAAATATATAATACAAACAATAACTAATTTCATTCAACCATGGCAACAAAAACAAGCACAAAAACAATATCTAATTTGTAGGATTAGTTAAAACAACATAAATATAAAATAATGAACAAATTAGTAACAAGTCATTTTTGGGGGAATGTTAATAAATTTTATTTTCATGCTAAGATACTCCTGAGAATATTAAATTGCCTAAAATAAAAATTACAAATAAGAGTAAACAGTAAAATAAAATAAAATAGTAAAATAAAAAAAGAGTAATATGTATCCTTTCCAACACAGAAGAAAATTTAAAAAATACTGAGGTCAATTAATGCAAAACAAGACAAGAAGAATAAAAGTTTAAGAAAATAAGAGGATGAATAAAAGAAGAAAATATGACCATAGAGAAAATAGAGGAAAGAATGCCTAAAATTAATATATGAGTTATCAAAAAAAAATTACATGACTGAATATGTTTGCTAAAGGCTTTTGTCAGCTGATAAGCACCAGGAAAATCTGAAAACCATACGTTTTCCACAATGAAGTGTAAAGCAGAAAAATAGACATGAGCAGGTGCAGGGAGAATAATACCAGTAAAGCCCATTAAAAGGAATTCAAAGAGTTAACCAGATAAAACCAAGAGAGCTGGAAAGGACTCACAGAGTTAATGAGTTAATTAATTGAAGTTTGAAAGGCCAAGAATGACTTGGAATGCCTGCATATTCCCCAGATAAAGAAAAGTATCAGTACAGTTGTACCAATTAGATCATGCCATTGTAAAAGCTACTTAGCTTGCAAAAAAGGCCCAGTTTATTCTTTAGCTTAAAGTATATGCTGTTCTTCCTCTTCTTTCAACCCCATAATCAATTAAGGAACTTTGTAACCAGGGCAAAAAGACAAACCCCCGAAGTGTAAAAAAACCTATGCAGACAAAGAATGGTTAAGTCCAAACCAACATAGTCACCTAAACCTATTCTTAAGACAAAACTTCAGAGGAATTATGAATCATTTGTATACATCATGCTTCAGGTTCCTACCTAAAAAGCTGTATAAAATCCCAGACCCTAACCTCTTAAGTGCGCCTCCTCTCTAAGGTTGCCTGCACTCCCCTTTCTTCGAGTGTGTCCCTCTCATCTCTGTTCTACTCCAGATAAGTAGGGAGGGACTACGCAGAGCTCTGATTTGGGTTTGCAAGAAGTTCCTGTCGCCTGGGTGACCCAGACAAGACTGCAGCTGTACGATCATGCTCTTTAGTAACCTGCCTAGAAATATCCTTGCTTTGCTTTGGGAAGGTCTCAGAACATAATCACACTCCATCCAGCGCTCTGTGGCTCCCCCAGATAATGTGGTGGTAGGGGCTTAGTTCCTACGCCCTGCAGATTCAGGCAGACACTGGGCACCAGGTGACCCTGGCTCTAGGAGTTGGCAATGGATTTGGCCAATGCTGAGCAGAAGTTCAATGAGCTTCCTTCCCTTTTCTGTCTTTATCTACCTTGATTCTATCCTGCTCCTGCCTCGGAGTGCATTCAAGTAAAACTTTCATTCAGCTTCACTACTGTGACTCTGCCTTTCAATTCTTTGTTGTGGCGGGGACAAGAACCAAGGAGAATAAACTCAACCAGTAACAGAAGTAGCGTCAGGTTTTTTATAGAAGAGAAATTTGCCTAGTGGTGGTTTTGGCTTGGCAAAAATGTTCAACTTTAACTGAGACTTGAGGTTGGTTTTCATTTGTATGTTTTTGGTTTATTTTCTGTTTATGTGTCACTTGTTTGGAGTCTTGTCATCCATCACAAGCTGTTTTCCAAGAGTTGTATTAGAATCTTGGAAAATTTTATTAAATGGTTAGCAGATGCTTCTTAAAAGTTTCTAGCAGTTTGGAATATAGAGCTACATAAAGTTAAACAATTCCATTTTTATTCTAATAGTAGATCAATCTGAATCTAAAGAATATGCATCCTAAACAATACATTAATTTCATTCTTACCAGAGTGATATTTTAAACAATATGGGTTTGCCTGTGTTTGTGAACATATATGCAGCTCCACTTTCTTTAAATTTTCTTTTGTCCACAATATATCTCAATATATCTTCGAATACCCTTTTTTTAAAAGCAGTATACATTACATAGTTTAATAATCTCTTCCTTGTTTAATTTTGGTTTCTTACCTGTTTCAGGAAAATTAGATGATTTGCTTTTATTGTTGGAAATGATATAAACTTTTCTGTTTTTGTGCTTCCAAGCAGTATCTTTAATTACAATAGCTATTTGTTTTTATTTTTTGCAATTATTTTCAAAATAAAATAGAGCTACATTAATTTTGTTTCTTCAGATATTTCAAATAATTTTCATTTATAATGCAAATAAAAATGTTAAATATACCAAGCAAGGAGTTTAAAAGTTTGAAAGAAACTACGTCATCATCCTATTTGTTTTTTAATCTGTGATATAGCCCCATTTTACAATAGTATTTTAATTATATCATACTTAAGAAAAATTATTCAATATGGTAACCATAGTTTTACTTAAATTTATGTATTTGGATTAGTAGTAACTAAAAGAACTTATAATAATTTTATCTTGTTTTTGATTCCTTAATTTGATTAATCATATTCAGGTATAGTTCATCTTTCTCCATTTATTTTCTTTAAATGGAGATGTTATATGTTATAAACACTTCCATTCCTTACAATATGGAATAAAAAAATTTGTGTTCAAAATATTTTTCAAGACCCAGAAGAGTCCTTATGGTCTTATTAGATTGTTAGATTATAGAAAATATTTCTAAGCCATTAGATAAAAACATCAAACATTTCTAAAATCTTATTAAATCCAACATTTTAATTAAACAGGTCTAAAAGACCAAAACTAAAATCTCATTTTGTTAATTAATTTATTCATTCCAGGTAGAGAACAAAGTTGAGGGAACAGTTGGGTTTTCTTCTCAAATAACTTAAAGTTTAGTATGCTGATATAAACGAATTATTTTAATACAGCAAAGAAAGTGTAAAATTCAATTTGGCCTCTATCTTCCTCCTGTTTAAAATCCTGACATTCTTGGACATGGATCCTACAAATTTTCCATATGAAATCTACAGTTCAGAAAACATGTTCATTCTTGTATGACTTTGTATATGTCATTGCCACGTTCTAGATTACCCTCTCCCTCCTTGACTGACTGGTTTTGCACACTCTTCTGTACAACTCTAACCAAGTCACCTCTTGGTGAGTCTTTCCCTGGCGTCTTCCTTCCTTCCATCTTCATTAATTATACTGAGGTGTTGCAGCACACGTTACATCTGTTTAACATATGGACTGTCCTCCTATAAAACTTGAAGACTATGACCATGAATACTTGGGTCAGAATTACATAGAACAGCAACCTGCTTAGAAAATATTCACTTTAGGAAAGATTTCAAGAGCAAAGTAAGTGGGATTGAACTTGAGGTGTTGCTGTTTCAATAGTGCTTCTGTTTTCATATATTTTCATCAGGATTAGCTGATCAAATAATTAAGGAATAAGTGTCAGTGATATAAATAAATAACTATAAATATGAAGCCTCAGTAGTAGGATTCAATCTCTCTGTATAGTCAAATGTGGTCAGACATGAGTGTGTGTGAACCATTGCTATTAGTTATGGGAATAGGCCTGTAAAATAAACCACTCTATTGTCATTTGTGAAATATTTATTTAATATGAAATGATGCAGTATGTACTTATTTTCTTAAAATTTCACTTTCCTTGTATATGACATCTGGCTCCTTAGATTCTGTTAAATGTGAGTGTATTCAGTTATACATTAGTCAAATACACAACATTTTTTAATGCTGGGAAACATGTATACTTTGGAATGTATTATCTTCTCATAGATAAAGAAATCAAAATGTCTGACAGACAACTACACTCCATCTGAATAAAAATGTAACAGTGGGTTTAACAGACAGCAACTTGCTCACATATGGAATCAACATAGAACTGTATCAATATTCGTAAATAAGTTGGTTATATGTTGCTTTTAATTTCTTGGAGAGAAGTACAAAATTCAAGTGACAATTCTATTTTAATTTCCTTATTTGTAATTATGAAACTAGCAATTTTTTTCTCCTAAGCAGTTTTACCTGAAACTTCAGAGACTCCTGTGAAGAATATATAATAGTATGTATTTTGTTTACTTCCACACCAACAGAAGGAAATTTACACTTTATGTCCTGTGGATCTGGCTCTTTTCTGTAAATGACATATGGTGGAGAATCCTTTTTGAAAATAAATAAATCCTGTTTTCATGCTGAACAGGTTTTTCATTTACATTCATATAACAAAAACTTTGCCATAAAAATACAGAGCAGTCAATTGAAGTAATATAGGATTTACATAATAAAAGATTTCAACAACTTAATACTTCTTCTATTCGCTTTAAATTGAAATTTTAGAGGAGTTATTTGGGATTATGCTGACAGAGTACACAACCCCATCCACCCACACACACACACACATACACACACACACACATCCAGTGGAAGGAAAGTATCTCATCTACAATGATTTCATTAAAGATCAGAAATTAAAGGATTTTTAGACTTTTAGTTGAAGCTTATAGTAAATGAAAATAATATCTTTGCTGGATACTATTAATCAAGAGTGCACAGAGACCTTAAAATGTCTGTATTTATATAGCTTAACTATCAGACCTGAAACCTGAGGTCATCTTTGTCAACATGATTTTAAAATTTATTTCAGAAAATTATTTTTCAGGAAGGTAAGGCTGTAAACCAATAAATAACTTTATTGTTTGTTTCAGGAAATTCCTGCAAACCAATTTGTGTGAGTAAACAACTCTCCTCTGAGACAATAGATTGCTCACCTGGGCAAATAGCTGTTTATTAAATAGCAGTTTACTTATAAAGACTCACGTCAAAGCCCTCAACTAACAGTGTCTCTAAGTCCTAACCTACTTGTATTATGAACTTGACCATTTTATTTATAAAGTCACAAAGAGTAATTTTCACAAATATTAAATAAGATTGCAAGCTTTTAATTAATCAAGATGCTAAAATATCAATCTTAAACCCTCCTTCTGTTACAGAATCTCTCTCTTAGAATCAACAAATTACATAGATGGTAGATGTCTCATAATCTTCAATCATTTCCTACATCTAACACCATGATTTGCACCCTCAGATCTTTCAGCAATGTTTCTTTCCTCTTGGGTGACATCATATGCCTTAATTTATTAGTGAAGGATTTGTGTTGTGTTAAAAAGAAAGACACAGGCCCAACATGGTGTCATTTCTCTTAGACCAAATCACCAAATGAGGGCTTAATACTTAATGTAACTGAGGCTCCACCTCCTCCCAGAAATGCAGTCAGTCAGGAATTTTCTGGTCAGCATCAGTAAGACAATGTCACATATTCCCTTTCTATCCCCAAAATATCCGCCTAAGTGAGACCCTTACCCTTGCCTCCTCTCACGCACATACTTAGCATCAGAAGGTGTATAACATATTTTTTAGGACACTGACTAGATGCATGCATCCCACACTGTTTGCTGTATTGACAAATGTAACCTCTTTTCTGTACATACCCTCTGCTTTAGAAAGAGTATTTAAAATGTCTCCAAATAAAGAGCTTTGGAGCAGTCTACCAAAACTCCTTCCTGGTTATTTTGCTGGACATGAACCTATGAATAAATTCTGTCTTTCTTAAATATAACATTATGTTGATTTCAGTCAACAGTTGGAAATGGAATTACCAGATTGAATGCTAATTTTTTAAATCTCTGAAGAGATATTCTCACTTCTTTATTCATAATTAAGTCTTAGACAATATGAACACCAACCAAACATTAAATTGAAGCTATCCACAAGGTATCAGATTCTTTTAATCCAAAAATTGAGTTGGAATGGCTAAGCCCATCACTTGCATAGAAACTTTGCAAACCAAAAGCTGATGAAGGTTTAAAATCAATAGTTGAAAAGCTAACAGTAAAAATGTTAAGCACATCTTTAGAAGTCTGTACCTGATTAATGACTCCAATTGTTAAAGCAAGTATGTAACTATACATAAGCAGGGAAAGATCAAGGGGACTTTGGCTGGTGTTTACATTCAGCTAGATGCTTGCTATATTCTACAAATTTCATATAAATCCTTGTGGGATGTGGAGTATGACTATAGATAACGGACTGGCCAAAACCAGCTAGTTCCAACATGGAAGAGATATTGACCCAATCTTCACCCAAAATCCTTTAACGTAGTAAAAGTCATGCCCCTCTGTCATTAACAGAGTAAAAAATCACACCTCACTTCACCATGATGTGGACCAAATATACAAAAAATCAAACCACCTCTATGAGGGTGGAGCAGCCCCAAACTCAAGGACGACTCAACCTGTTCCCTTTGAAAATTAATCTCACTTAGTGAAAATTCATCTCCCTTCATATTAAAAGGGCTCCCTACTCTTCCTTCAGCACCACCTCCTATGGGTCTTCCCATGCCCCAACTCTCAGGCACGTAATCTCTCCTTTCTTTAAACCCTAAATCTCCAAATAAAGTCTTAATGACCAATGGCATTTCTGAGTCTGTTCTTGAACTCTTTCTTAAAATGAGATCAAGGACCCATTTCTGGTAACACAATGAGTGAGGACACAGATCTGTTTAGGCTCATAAACAAAACTTAGTTCCCATGACCTGTGATAGTGAATCCCAAAACTGTAGTATTTATGTTGCCACCTGAAGGCACATATCTAGAAGTGTAGATCTGGTGAAACAGGGAAAAGACAGGTAGCCATCAATTAGTTAGAACAGGATAAGGAGCCTGAGGAAAGAACAAAAGCAGGAAGCTTACTGAGGGCCTCAGGAATATACAAGAACAGGATGCCTAGGGTGGAAATGCCCTTGTTAATTTGTTTTTCTGGGATTTTTCCTATCAGTAGGGGTCACATGAGCATGCCAACTTTGGAAATACAGACAACTTTGAATAAGATTGGTCAAAACAACAAGGAACAGCATTCCAGCAGGAACTAATAGAAATTAGACTACTCAGCCAAGTCTGCAAAATATACCCCTAGACACATCCCAGACATGGGCACTGGGAGTTCTGTACTATCACTTTCTCTAAATAAAAAGCCTTTTTTCCTTCTAGCCTAACTTGAGGACTTGTGAAGTTCATTCTTCAACTTGGTAAACAAGAACCCTGGTATCACTTAAATCTGATTTCTATAATGTACCAGTAGATAATGATAGTAGACCACTAACATGTTAATGATGATTCTATTTTTGTATCTTTGAATGTAGCAACTATATTATTTTACCATAGTGTTTGATTTAATTGACTAAAATTATCAATTAAAAGAAAGCATTTTTTAATACCCATGCACCAACATCTTCATTAAAAGGCATTATTTCACAATGAAGCTTTACACATTAAGTAATTCAGAAATTTAATATGGCAGAGATAGATTTACAGATTCAAATGTTCACACACACTTGTGTTTTGCTAGATGAGACTATAGTTCTCAGCCTTATTTATATTAGATTAGGCCATGGGATTAAGAGCATGAAGAACCAGTATAATCAGTAGTTTATAAATAAGAAAACTATAATTCCAAGGGGAAAATATGTTCCCAGCCTAGGACAAATAACCTTTGAAGCTGAAATCAGTGAAAAAGAGAAATAAAGTGGGAGAAATCCATTTATTGCCTACAAGCAGTTGTCTACTCCTGCTCACCCATGACTCTTGTGACCCAGCTGCAAAAGGGACCCCACCAAACCTCTGCAGTCCACGTGTGTCCTCATTCTCTACCTCCCTTGTAATCACCTATTGATATGGAGGTACACTACTTCTCTGCACCCCTTGGAAACACCTATTGATATGGAAATGCATTAAGGCAAGGAAATATTGCAATTTTACCACAAATATAGATATCAGTAGTTTGAATTGCCCCTTCCATAAAAACCTAAAATATTTGTGCTAAATTAGTGAGTAAACCAACCTATAGGGATTGAAAGATGGAGATATAGTATATTCACTGAAAAAATTATTTATTGAAATTATCATCTAGAATTAATTGTAGTTAAACTAAATGCCAGTGGATTATCACATTTGGGGATAGAAAGCTAATGTGTATTTGTTTGTACTTGCTCTGTTCTGCAATAAATTAGAAATGGATTTCTTTCACAAGAAGAAGATGAACTCAATCAAGAAAGAGCTGGTTCTTAAAGCAGAAAGAAAAGGAACAGAGTTGAGTTTCTCAGTTTCTTAGAATTATTGACATTTCACACCAGACAATTTTTGCTATGAGGAGCTATGCTTTGCCTTGTAGAATGTTTAACAGTACCTGTGGCTGTTACCACTATATACAAGTAGCAGCCTATCCAATTATCATAACCAAAAATGTTTCCAGACATTGAAGAGTGTCCTATAGGGAGAAAATTATCATACCTGATTGGAAATTATTGGTACAGAGAAAATTTGGAAATTCTGAGACCATGCAAGTCAGAAAAATGGAATCTTCCCATATTAAGTTGAAAAAGCTCTTTAGAATTTAAAGCCTATTGTATTCTTAATTAAACAAATGAACTCAGTCATGAAGCAAATAGTTAATTAGGAATGTTTTCCCACCCAAGCCTATTGTATCAAAAAGCTTGGATTGTTATCACCATTAAGATGAGAGAAACTTATGTGTTCTGGGGAAAATTAAAAACTAAGAAGTGATGCAGACATAAAAATTATGTCTCAGAAAGCTTTTTGGGTGTGGTTATTGCTCATGGATTTAACTAGAAAGGTTAGATTAAAAAAATGTTTCCAGTGTGTGATAATAAAGTTCTTGGTGCATAGTTCCTAAAGCCCTTGTAATTTCCTAAGTGAAAAAAACTATCTTACGGAGCAACTCTTGTTCTAATATTGGCCTTTGTTCCTGGTTCCTGCCACAGGGCTCCTGAAACTCTTGTAATTTCCTAGGGGTTAGGAGTGTATTTGTTGTAATGAAGTGAGTCTTGGATGAGCTCCTGGATAGATCCTGGGTGAGGACTGATCGCTAGAAACACCAAGCCATGATTAGAACCTTGGAATTTCCAGTCCCATCTCCATTCTCCTGGGAAAGAAGGCTGAAACAGAGTTACTGACTTTATTGATAGCGATAAAATATCCATAAAATCCCCAACATATTATGTTCATAGAACTTGCAGGTTGGTGAACATGTGGCAGTGCTAGGAGAGTGGTATGCCCAAGGAAGGCATGGGAACTTGACACCACTTCCAAATACCTTGCCCTACTCAGCTCTTCCATTTGGATATTCATTTGTATTTTTTTATCATATCTTTTTATAATACACTGGTAAATGTAAGTAACTATTTCCCCAAATTCTCTGAGTCACTCTAGCAAATTAATCATAGCCAAGTAGAGGTCATTGAAACATCTGATCTATAGCTGGTTGGTCAGAAGCCTAGGTGACAACCTGGGCTTGTGACTGGTATCTGAGGGGGAGTTGGGTAGAGCAAGTGGTATCTTACCTATAGAATCTGATGCTATTTCTGGGTAGACAGTGTTAGAATTGAGTTAAATCATAGAACACCCAGCTGGTGTCATAGAGAACTGCTTGATGTAGGGAAATCCTCATTTGTGACCAGAAGAGTCAAAAGTGAAGTGCTGTGTGACAGTAAAGGAGACACACAGGGAAAAAAAACACAATTGGGAAGAACTGGGTTTATCCCCACACAGGAAATGGAAATCTGACTGTTTCCTTTTTATATAGATAATCATTTGTCCAGGTTAGTATTAATCCTATTCTGAAGAATCTTTTTTAAGGCTTAAAATATCCTCAAACACACTGAATTGCACAAATCAGAAATCATGCCAGGAAAACTCTCATCTTTCCCACTGTCAGATGGGGACTTGGAAGTGAGGCAGGAATTAGTGGAATGTAGGTAGCCTTAGAGTTCATAGCCCCAGTAAGGGGAAGTCAGGAGGGGACTAGGGTCAAGGCTTTGCAGTGAACAAGGAGCCACATCCTGGGCATCTATATAATTCTGCATGAGAACAAGGAGCCACACCTTGAACATCTGGAGAATTCAGCTTGAAAAACAAAGGGATCTTCCTAGCAACAAGCCTGTGCCAGTCCTGTAAACTTCCTTCTTTTTGGTTTATTGTGGGTAAAACTGCAATATTTCCAGAATCTTCCACCTGGTCTTAGTGCATCCATATCAATAGGTGTTTCCAAGGGGTGGAGAGAAGTAGCCCACCTCCTTATCAGTAGGTGATTAGAAGGGGAGTCGGGAGCAGGGACATACCTGGACCAGAGAGGTTTGGTAGCTCTTTTGCAGCTGGGTCATGAGAGACAGAGCGAGCAGAAGTGGATGACTTCTAGCAAGCAATAAACAATTTCTCTCACTTTATTTCTCGCTTTGGCTTCAAATGTTTATTTGCCCTGGGCTGGGAGCACATTTTCCCCTGTGAATGTACACTTATAAACTTATAAACCCTAGACACTAAAGCCCCAGTAGCCTCTACTCTTGGAGCCCCTCCCATTTAGAGGGAGTCTTTATTCTTTCCTTTTCACTCCACATTAAAAACTTTACTGCCTGCTCCATACTCTTGTCTGCTGACTTCATTCTTCATCGCCCCCAAGATCCCAAGATACAATCCTGGGAAAAACAGCATCCCAGCCAGTAACATCTTATAATGGAAAAAAAGTAGAACATCTCAGAAGGGAAATCTATGAACAATAGGAACAGTGCACAATGAAGTTACTTCCAAAGAAGTATCCATGGCTTCATTACACTTATTTTTCTACTGCTCCCATAGATTTTGTCAGTGCTATGCAGATTCTCTCATCTTCTGAATAAGACTTCACCATTGTACGTTGGGTGGGGATTGTACAGGTAATTTGTCCTTTGACTTTATAAGATACTAGACCTTGGTACAACTATAACTGGGCCTAATGGAGAAGACCACACATCATAATAGACTCTGGACTTTAAGTTGGATGCAGTAACCAACAGTGTAAAACTTTATATCGTTTCTCCTATAGAAGGAAGTGAGTGTGCCTGAAGTGTGCAATTGTATGTTTTATAATCGGTAGTCTTTTGTTTCCTGAAATGGTGATATATCAGGGTAATTTTGTAAACTACAAGTTGGTAATAATAGAATCTCCATTAACCCAAATATTCTTTGAGGAGAGATGGCTCTTTAGCCAAAAATGCTTACCTGGGACTATTATGCAAACAATAAATCACCTTCCATTTGGTTTAAGCCATTCATTATACTTCCTAGATCTGTTTGACAAAGAAGCTATCATACAATCCACTGAACCAACTATCTGTGTAGTTATTTACATGGATTTTGACAATATTTCAGAAATAATATAGGTGTCTGGTATTTGTGTTTACTATGTATCTGATGTTGTTCTGATGTTTTAACTGCATTATATCATTTGATCCTTGAACAGACTTTAAGTGTGGATACTAATAAAACATTGATTTTGTAAATAAAAATGATTGATAAAAACTAAGCAATTTGTGTAAGAAAGTATGTAATTATTTCCTATCTCCAGTTGTATAATGAATTTTCTATATTTAGTTAATAATTTTTAAAACAGCCCTGTCATGTAATTAACTGCATGACTTTTTTCCAGTTTTATTGAGAAATAATTGCCATTCACCACTGTATAAAGTTTAAGGCATGCAGCATTATGTTTGACTTACATATATTGTAAAATGATACCAAAATAGGTTGAACTTACAGCCATTTTTCTCATATCAGTACAATAGAAAAGAAATAAGGAAAGACTACAGGAAAAAATCCTTCTGATGAGAAATCTTAGGATTTACTCTCTTAACAACTTTCCTATATATCAAACAATAGTGTTAGCCATTGTCATCATTTTCCACATTGCATCCCTAGTACTTATTTACTTTATAACTGGAAGTGTACGTTTTACCTACCTTCCTCCAATTCCTATTCCTCCAGACTCCATTTAAGGCAAAAAAGTACTCTGAACTCTTTATTGGTAAGGTTTTTCTTTTTTTAAGTTTCCACATCTAAGTAAGATAATACAGTATTCTGGCTGGCTTATTTCACTTAGCATAATACCTTCAACATCCATTATGTTGTCACAAATGATAGGATTTCCTTGGGTTTTATGGTTGAATAATATTCCATTGTGTGTGTGTGTGTGTGTATACATATACACCACAACTTCAACTTCTTTACCCACTCATCCATGGATAGAAACTTAGGATATTTCTGTTCCTTGGCTACTGAATATAATGCTGCCATGAATATGGGGGCATAGATATCTTCTTGAGTTAGTGTTTTAATTTTCTTTGGATATATTGCCAGAATTGGAATTGCTGGGTTTTGAAGACCTGCCATAATATTTTCCACAGTGGTTGCAGGAGTTTATAACCCCACCCACAGTGTACAGAATTCCCCTTTTATCCATATCCTCACCAACACTTCTTCTCTCTTATCTTTAGAATGATGGCCATTCTAGCACACACATTCTAACAGGTGTGAGGTGATATCTCATTGTGGTTTTAATTTGAATTCCCCAAATGACTAGTAATACTGAGCACTCTTTCATGTACCTATTAGCCTTTCATAAATTTTCTTTGGAGAAATGTTTATTCAAGTCCTTTGCTCATTAATTGGGTTTATTTTCTTGTTGCTCTTTGTTATTGAGATATATGAGTTCTTTACATGTTTTAGATATAAGTGCCTTATCAAGTACATGGTTTGTGAGTGTTTTTTTCCCATTCTGTATGATATCTCTTCACTCTATTGTTGGCCAATAATTTTTGGTATGAATTAAGTCATGATGAGAATAACAGTTGAATTCTTTAATGTTCATTCAGAGTTACCACGCTATCAATTCAAAATTAATTCACCTATTCAAAAAATGTTTACTCTGCTTACAACAGTGTTGTAGGCAGAATATGGTTCCCCAAAGAAGCCCATGTCCTAACAGAATCTGTGGCTATATTACCTTAAAGTCAAAAAGGACTTTGTAATGGTGATTATGTTAAGGACAGTGAGATGGGAGACTAACTTTGATTTTCCTTGTGGGTCCAATTTGATCACATGGATTAAGAGTAGAGAAACTTTGTTGGCTAAAATAAGGGAAATGTGACAAGAGGAATGGTCAGAGAAACAACACTGCTAGCTTTGAAGAATGGAGGAAGGGAACTACAAGCCAAGGAAAGAAGGCAACCACCGGAAGCTAGAAAAGGCAAGGAAATGGATTCTGTCCTGGAGCTTCCAGAAAGGAATGCAACATTACCCACACCTTGATAGTAGCCTAGTGAGACCTGTGTCAAACATCTGACCTACAGAACTGTAAAATAATGTATTTGTGTTATTTTAAACCACTATGCTTATAGTAGTTTTTCTTACAATAGCAGTAAGAAAATAATGCAAGTGTGATTAGAAAAAATTATAAGCAATAGAATAGATTTTCTCTCCTCCACATTATTTATAACAAGTTTTAAATTTAGAACAAACTTTAAATACACAAGTTCCAAGAAGTAATTACTCTCTAATGTACTATGGAACTAAAACAGAAATACTATAGAATATAGAAAATAGGAATCGAATTGATACAGCAAGAAATATTTATTCTTGAGCACTCATTTGGTTGCAAATAACAAATGTAATGCAGTTACAGTAAGCCAAACAAGCGTTTGCTGCAAAAAAAGTAGCATTGAAAAGAAATGGAAGTCATCAAAGTTTCAGGCATTAAACTATAAATTGCAAAGATTTTTAAGAATTATAAGGAGTCTGACCCTTAGAAAAGATGTTCCTGATTTTTAAAATCACAAATGTCCTCAAAAAAATCACTAATCTTATAAATGTTCATCTTGAATAAAATGCTGTGGAAAATCACAACTTAATTATTTGGTCACAAACTACATCTAATAATAAACACTGTCATGCTCTCTTGTCATTTTCTTTTACACAATCAAGGATGAGATTTAATTGTCCTTCAGTGTCATGGAACACAGCCTGGAATTAAGCTGATAAAACTGCAAACTGAACAATAATGATGAGACTTCGAAAAAGAAAATGATCACTTAGGAAAGAAGGTTAGGCTTACTCTATACTTTCTCGACAGCTGAACTAATATGAAAAACACTTGTCTTGTTCCTTCTCAGTTTTGCATGCTTTTTTTCTGTCAACTGAGTTGCTGTTCAAGTGATTTGCTCTGTGAAGTGTCAGAAACATCCATCTCCCATTTGGTTTTCCTGTGTGCATTACAGAGTGTTAAGGATTCTTAACTGTAAGTAAAAGGCATGTCTGTGTTGTCTGATTTTCTATGTAATTGCTGTTTGTGATTGTCCTTTTCCAGCACAGATTAGTTTTCAAAATAATTTCATTCCCAGATTTTGCAGAGAGATATGCTCATTTACTAAAATTAGAACTTGAATTTCTGGAAAAGAAATATCGGATTTTCATACTAATATGTAAAGTGGCTATAATTTGCTATTTTCAGAGAAGGCATCTCTCAAAATGGTTGGTTTTGCTGTCTAGTAGAAATAATATTTTATTCCTTCTATTACCTTGAGCAGACTATAACAGATTAAGTATGTGTGTGTGTAAAACTGGGACATATTACATCCAAGGAAAAAACTCAGTTGACTAAACAAACACTATTAAATAAACCAGAATTTCTTTTTATTATTGAGCTATCTTTCCCAGTTGGATAATTAGGACAGTTGATTATGTTAAGCTGCTTCACCACATGCACACAGACACACATAAATACTCCACAGATAAGTGTATTTTTTCTGTAAAGAGAAATGCTCGCATACATGTTACTTGTTGACATGAAATTGATATGTCAGCAGGTTCCCTATTCAGCACACTGTAGCATAAAGCTATGCATGTAGCATTCCATCAGAATGTACATTCAATAAAGAAATGTTTTTGTTCAACGTTCTGTGTCCATATCATTTAAGTGAGCATCTGGAGTCTAGTGTGTGCTCAAAAAATGTCTGTTGGTTGCATAGTAAGTAGATTTTCAAGTAATCAGTGCTGTCTGGCATACACAGAACAATCATAGCTTTGCAAAAGATTACCTTAGCTAGCTTTATTTTATATTTTGACCATGGTAGCTATCTAAAATATTACCAGACAGCTTGTATTTAAAGCAAAAAGCAAAACTGTTTATTAAAACTCACTGTGTCAAAGATGTATGAAATCTTGACAGATTCCTAACAGTATCTCAATAGGGAGGGCCCAGAGCAGTATTTTTCCTGGTTGTGGAGTATGGGCTCAAGTGAGTCAAGTGAATCTTCTAATGCAAGTGACATTGAAATTGGTCAAAATTAAATTAAAACAGTTCAGGGTTGGTGGCTATGGCAAGGTGAGGGTCTTGGAACAAATTTTGATAAGGAAACTGTTGTTGACTAGGTAGGATGTTTGCCTAGGTCCATATTATGTTGTCTCAGATAAACTGTTCTTCAGTAATTTCTTGAGGCAGATCGTGTGTTTATTCAGCTTTGATGCTCTTCTTTCCTGGGCAAAGGCTTACAGGAGGGAAAAAAGTAAAAACAAAAACAAACAAAGTTATATTGACATAGGTTGTTTCATATATTTATCCCTCCCTGTTATCCTTCCTCAGCCTAAATTGGAGGATAAACCATTATTATTTGGAGACATGATCAATCCAGATGTACACTGCCGTTTGACGAGACATGATAATGTATCATGTATCTGTTAGTAGTTATTTGGACCACTGTATACTCAGGTTTTTTTTTCTGTTATTTTGTTTGAATGACTCACTTTAATATCCTTTGATGGGACAGCATCTGAATAAAATTATTTAAGACTCCAGAAATCACATATTTTGAACAATGTTAGATGTATACTAAAGAAAGGATTATTCAATATTGTAGCCTGCTTTTAAATAAACCAATGAAACCCATATGAAGCCAAAAAGAACAAATCCTACTCTCAATCTGACAACCCCAGAGAACCAGCAATGTGTTAGCCATCTACTGCTGCATAAAAAACTACCCCAAAACATAATGGTTTAAACCGTAATAAATGTTTATCTCTCCCAATATTTGGAGGGTCATAATTTCAGGATTAGTTTATAAAGACAGGTGGCCTGACTAAGCATCTTTCAAGAGGTTACACTGTTACGGAAAAACCTGAAAAACCTGAAAAACCTGGACTGGATCGTTGATGGAAGAACCAAGCAGCACTCGGAGGTCTTGGAGTGCTGAGGTTTTATTTTTACACCGGCGGACTCAGAGGGGAGTAATCTCCTAAGGTCTGAGCCCCAAACAAAGGCAAGGGGAGCAATATATATCCTTCTCCTTCTGTATCTGCAACATTTCTATGTGCACAGCAAATGAGCAGACAAGAGGGAGTAAGTTGAGGGAGTGGGTGCCTGGCAGAGTGGGAAGTGAAGGGGAGGGGGAGTTTCTGTTGTCTTTGCTAAGAAGAGAAGCAGAAGGGAGCCACCTGGACTAGATTGCTGTCCTTGTAAATTTTTCCCTATCAATACTTTGTTAACTGGAACTGTAGCAATCTGAGGGTTTGGCTAAGGCTGGAACATTCATTTCCAGCGTGGCTCATTTGCATGACGGGTGAGGTGTTGACTGTTGGTGGACAGACTCATCTCCTCACTGCATGCATCACTACACAAGACTATACCAAGTCATTGCAACATGACAGCTGGCTGCCACCAGAGTGAATGACCCAAAAGGCCAATATGGAAGTCCCATGCTATTTATAGCCTAACCTCTGAAGTCATCCATTGTTGCACACTGTCATTTCCACTATTCCCAATAAATCACCTATACCAGTTCTAGGTCATTGTGGGGAGAGACCGTACAAGGGCATGAATACCAGGGGTGAAGATGACTGGAGACCTACTTGGTTAGCTACCACAGGAGGATTTGCCAAGTCATCTAATTATGTGATTTATATATCTGCCTCATTTGTCTTCTAAGCATAAGTAAAGATTTCATAAAATGTTATAGATATATGGTATTCTTCCTCTAAAGTAGCCATTGTACCACCTAGAAAGGGCAACATCAGGTCTAGGTAGTTCTCTGTTTAAACCATTAGCTGCCCATGGCCATTAACTTCTTGGCTGAGGAGTTCTTGGATTTACTGACATTTTATGGCTCATAAATGTAACTAACTACTGAACCATAATATATAGAAATGTTTCAACTTTCATGCCTTTTGTAAAGTGTGATATTAAAAGGCTGATGACATAGGAAAATTTTACAAAATTCCCCTGGGGTAGTTAAGATTTCAAACATTTCAAATATTGACTAGAGGCTCAGGTTTTCTCCTTTCTAAAAATAAAGTTATTTAGCAGAATTGTTTTTAATGTTTTTATTCTTTTGTTTTATTTTTTGAGAAAATAGCAACAATGGACCCAAATAGAACCTGAACGATGTTATTAACCATCATGAAACATGCATTTCTTTGAGAAATGTATGTTTTCTAAAGTTGCTTCAAACATTACCACACATTTACTGGAATAAAATACATAAATATATTTTCTAAGCAGTTCTTTGGATTAGAAGTTCAACACAGTTCTTAGTGGGCTAAAATCAAGGTATTCACAAGGTCGCATTCCCTCTTTAGGCCCTATGGGAGGATCTGTGTTCTTGCCTTTCACAGCTTCTAGAGGCCAGCTGCATGCCTTGGCTCACGGAGCCCGTGTCAGTCAGTTTGGGCTGCTATAACAAAATACTGTAGACCGGAAGGCTTAAACAACAGACCTTTACTTCTCAGTTCTGGAGCCAGGAAATTCAATCAAGGGTACTGGAAGATTCAGTTCCTGAGGATAGCCCACTTCCCGAATTATATTCCACCACTTTTTCACTCTGTGCTCCCTGGCTTTTCATCAACGTGTGCTCATGGAGGGAGAGCTGCTGCTGTCCCATCATGAGGGCACCATCTTCAGGATGTCATCTAAACTTTATCATCTGCCAAATGCTTCACATTCAAATACCATCACCCTGGGCTCCAGCATATGAATTTGGGAGGGGCACAAACATTCAGTCCATCTAGTGACTTTCCTCCATCTTCTGTCATCAAAAGAAAGAGCATCAAGGACTTCTCACATTCCATCACTCTGATTTCCTTTTCTGTCTCCTTCTTCCACTTTCAAAGAGGCTTATGATCATCTGGTCACTTCGAAATCTAGGATAATCACCCTATTTTAAGGTCCTGACCTTTGCTCACAACTGCGACATCTCTTCTGCCACATAAAGTAACATATTCATCGCTTCCAGGGATTAGAGTCTGGACATCTTTGAGAGTTCATTAGTCTGCCTACCACATGCAATATGATTACTTTCTGTAAAATTTGCTCTAATAGTCAGTAGGTTTGGGTACTACAGATCCAATAGCAGTCATTAGCGTTGATAAATTTTATTGTTTGCTTTCAGCACCATTCTGGTGTTAATCAGGTGGGGCCATATAAAGAGCACATCTCATGACACAAACGATAAGTAGGTCTGATAGTTGCCTATGTAACAGATATTTTTTTAAGTCCTGTAAATATGAGAAAAATATTAAGCACATGGCATTTAAATGGTCCATGACTGTTGTGCCATTGTAGAAATAAACTTCCCTTCCTAAATATGGTATATTTGGGGTTTTTAGATTTTTAGTTATCTAATGCTCTCTCTGCTAGATAAAATATCAGTACATAGTTGATTATTGATAATAATATATTGATGATCCCAAATGTTTAATTACAAGGGACCAGTACTAAAAGGAGCTAGTTAGCATCTCAAGGAAAATGTGTGCAAACCCAACATTGGTGGAAATACATATTTTAGCCGTATCATGAAGAAATCGCAACCAGTTACTGCACTCCTTTAGGGAAGTGACTAAAGATGCTAAAAGAACTATTATGATCATACATAGCTTTATAGGTAATATAATTAAATGTAAAGCATAAAAAGAAAGAAAAAGATTGTTTATGAAAATAAAGCACCAGTGTATATAGATTGTGTCACAAGGTGCAGATATTTTACTACCAATGAATCATAGTTGGTAGATGTTTATTTCTCACATAGGGATTTCCTTGACCTGGAGTCCTTTGATGGAAGCTGTCTCCTTCTAAAGATTACTTGTTTTGGGAAGAATCTAAGAAACTTTCTAAGAATCTTCCTAAGAAACTTCTGCAGGCATGGTTTAAGAGAGAACTAAGAAAATATTTAAGTACCTGTTCATGTAAGTTCTTTACAGCAGTTACTTCAACAAATGTAGGTTTTAGAATAGGAAGAAATATCTCTAGATAAATGGTTTGTTCTGTTACTAACTTATAAACCACAGTTGAATCACAGGAGGAAATAACAGACACTGTAAGTTTCATGGTCTCTGTGAATTTTTCCAGGTATAGTTTTTGAATTCCATCTGTTCTTTCTACCTTCCACGAAGGTTATGGTTGATGTGGACAGTGGAATCTGATTAAGTGATAGACTGCCAAAGTCTTCAATAAAAATTCCAGTAAATTGGTTTACTCTGTATATTTGTTTGAGTTCATCAGTCTGGAAAGAAAAGTTTTTCTCCATGCCAAGAAGCAAACGATGATCAAGACATATTCAAAATCCATTGCCAGCACTAGTTATATGAAATACATTTGAATTTTTGCAAAGGACATTTTATACTTTCTCCAGGATCAACCTGATGATGGCTGAGACAAGCAATAAAGATATACTTGACTATTTTAGCAAAATTTCTCACAAACTATTTATTGAATGCAATGGTTAATTTGTCTTCACTGTGCTAATAAAGCTGATCAACTCTGACTAAAGTTTTATGTTAATTTACCTCAGTAGAATTGGAGAGAGTGAAATCCTCTCTTGAGCTATAATACACAATTTATGGGAATATAGTTAATAATGCTCCTGACAATAAGAACATATTAAGAGCAGGAAGGATATTGACAAACTCCAGGTTTGTTGACAGCAGGTACTTTGATATCTCTGCCAGATGAAGGAATTAAAATCTAGAAGCAGAAACCTATTGTAGATGGTTATTGTACCAGTCTTTGTTCTTGAACATGTGTGTTTCTTTTAAATGGAAAACTACGCATTGATTGAAACATCTTATATTAATATATTCTATTTACACAAAAACTTGAAATATGAGCTGATCTTTGATTCAGAAGTTTTATAAATAAAAGGACCTTCACAATAGTTTCAGTTAAGTGCCATTCAAAATATACTAAGAAATATATAGCTATTTCTATTATCCTTCCTTTTAGAGGGTGAAGGAGCAAATCTGGTGTCTTTTCCAAGAAATTCAGGTATTCTATGCGTAAGAGTCATGTTAACAGATTCAATATTCTGAATTTGGAGGCTAAGTTTAAGAAAAACAGTATCAGGAACGTTTAAGGAAACAAGACAGCAGCATGAGTCACCATTTCCAAAGTAAAAAATATTTTTTGCTGATAACATTTTTTAATTGAGCAACAATTAATCCCAATCACTATGAATTTTATTGTTAGAATGATTAAATACAACTTGATATTAAAGCCTTTATTTTTTCTTTTCAAATACAATTTTAGTATTTTTATCAGCATATTAAATAAAGCAATGTGTGTATCACAATGAATCGGACAACTTAATAAATTTTAACAATTTCTTTAAGAAACACCTCGGAGGCATATTTGAATCTCTCTGTAATTATATCAAATATTGTCTCAATCATTTCTTTTGGCACTTTAGCAAAAGTATCCAAATTCTTTTCCAAGAGAAAACCGAAAACTTAGTTTATAATAGGTATAATGATAATAAGAGAAGGAAGCTATACAGGTGACAATGACAGGTTGAATCCTGGAATCAAATTACAAGTGAAGCATTTTTACAGATACAAAGACAGGGACAAAAAGATTAAGTAATTTGCAGAGGATGGTATAGTTAATAAACTTAAGAGCCATGAATGACATCAGTTCTATCCGACTCAAAATATTTGCTTCCCACTGCAGTCACATAGCTTCTGAAAAGCATGAAATGATTGTGTATGTGCATAGATGAGGGAAAAAGGAGAAAAGGTAGATGACTCCCAGATTTGAGAACTGGGAAAACAGCGATGCTAAGGAATGCTCAGCGGGCCACCGAGGAGAGGGAAGAAGGAAAAGAACAAGTGGGTAGCAGTGTAGATGTGGACAACGCATGTGTTTTGGATCTGCTAACTTTGAGGTGCCTATGAGATAACCAAATTCTTGTCAATTAGGTGGCCACATAGAGCGCTCTGCAACTCACAGGACAGGACTAGGCCATATTTTGGTAAAAGTGACATATAGTGCCAAATGAATAAACAATATCAAATGAAAGCACATTGAGGGAAGGCCCAAGACTCAGTTTTAGGATCCTCTTAGAATTTAAAGTGTAAGGGTGAGTATGAAAGGATGAGGTGAGGTGGGATTGATCAAGAGAATGTGGTCACTAAGTGGTTCTGCGAGTTTTTTTCAAGTTTGCAGTTAGTGGTTGAATGCTGCCCAGAAAATACTGCAATGAATACTGAATGATGGACTAGATAGAACATATATCCCAGAAACAGTAAAAAGAAGTTAATCCATCAACAATACATTTTAACAAAGTAGTTCAAAAGTTGTCTTCAAGAATTTTGGGGGGAAAAAGGATATACAACTCATATCTTACTGTTGCCCAGCAGCTGCATCTGGGAGGTCTCTCCCTGTGCACCAGGTGAAACCTCAACCTGGATTGGGGAGGGTTCTTGACTCTGAACGGGAAAGAATTCTTAAGCAGGTCGGAAGAGTGTAGGTAAGGAAGGAATTTATTAGAGCGAGAGTAGAAATGAACAGCCGCGGCCTTGCAGGCAGCTGTGAGGAGGAAAATGCAGAGGGGCAGAGGGAGGGAGAGGAAGCTTGCTGCACAGGGTCACCTCAGCGTCCCCTCCCTACTTATCAGGGGCAAAATGAAGACTTAGAAATAGAATGAAATAGCAAAAACACAAAAAGCAGTAAGTTGAGCAGTGAGCAAGCTTTATTTAAAGGTATGCACTTTAGAGAGAAAAAGTGCAGATGTCCTCAGAGAGGAGGCAAGCTAAAAGGCTGGGGTTTTTGCCTTGTAAGCATTTTTCAAAAGTCCAGGGGGTATAGAGTTCTAAAGTGGTCTCAAAATGCTTATCTCCAGTGAGAGACATTAAGTCTCTTCTATCATCCGTCCTTTAGGTAACTGCAAAATTCACTTACCACAAGAAATTGGTCAGTTCCTCTCCACGATAGCAGCTTCCCTCTGGGGAGATCTCAATCAAGACTGTCCACCCTGACCCTAAAGTGGATTGAGTTACGGTCTGTTTGCTAAATATGTTAGGAATCTTACTTCCTAACTTCCTGGTTTTTAAAATGGAGTCTTAGCCTTAAGATAGAATCCTTCCTGTTCTTACTATACTGTTTATATCTCAGCATTTTTCATCACAGGCAGGAAAAGTTAACTATGATGCTTCTCCCAGGTCCCTGCCCTACATCATTACCATATACTAAATTAATTCCAGATGAATCAAAGACTTACATATAGAAATTTAAAATTTTAAAATAATGTAAGTACACATTCTCTATATGGCATTTTCCAGATTGTTTTACATGTGGTAACACTTAATACTTCTATCAACCTTTTTGTGCTCAGTACAATTATTCCAATTTTCTTATTGTTACAGACTCCTACTCAGGCTTCTATGAAACTGAGGCACTAAAAAATGATGAAATTTGCTCAATGCCACAGCAATTTAGTGTTGGATTTGGAATTTGAAAGCAGCAAATCTGAACCCAAAATGTTTACTTTAACCATTGGCGTGCATAACACACTGAATCAGAGAGGATAAACTTCACATATTAATAATGAAGGAAGGAAATTAATTTCATTAGTATCCAAAAAAAAAAAATACAGTGGAAGGTACACGAGACCATTTCACAAATATAATGGAAATAAAAATAAATAAACATGTGTTGCTATCTAATTTGCAGTGAAAGAATTCACTTTCATATTATGCCATGAGAAAACAATGGAATTAAAACAAATTTTTTTGAAGAACTCTTTTGAATTAATAATAAGAAAATTTCAGTTTTTGACCAAATATTCTTGTTTCAGTTAAAGTTTATATATAAATGTGGCTTACTGCATTTACTTTTAAGAGAAAAAGTGAAGTTAAGTTTGTGTGCACTATGAATCCTTCATTTTACAAAATTAAATATATGCTCACACAAATAGAATCAGTAAGGCAAGAATATACATAAGGTGTTCATAATTGCAATCAGTGTAGGATATTTAATTTTATATGCTTTTATTTTTTTCCTAGTTTTCTTCAATAAACATGTATGCATTCATCATTGAATAACTAAATTGCTTTTAAAAGAAATTCTTAGTACTGTCTGAAACACTAAAACACTTGTGAACAATCTAAAAATTCAACAAAATGCAATATCTGCAATGGGCTTTAGTTGAATATTTAATGACAGTTGAAAATTCCAGTAATGACTTTTTTGAAATACATTTTCAATACAACCCATAGTATATAAATTAACTGTATTACAACTGTGTAGAGTTACAATTTATCTGTTTTTTCCACTAATATACATATTCTCTTACAGTATTATTTCTGTTTGTTTTCTTTTCCATTAATATACATATTCTTACAGTATTATTACCTATTTTAATAATCAGAAAAAATCAGTATTACCAAAAGTTAATATCTACTATGATGATAGGATAATGCTTTGATTCAGGGTGGATCAGAATTAGTGCAGGAAACAGCTCTAGAACTTTCCATTCTTTTGGACATTGTGTCTGTTTTTAGCATTACTGCTTTTCCTCAGACCTTGAGAAATGCTCTGCTGTTGGGCAATGAAATCAGAGAAGCCAAAAGCAATGACTTGTTCCTCTGTGAAAGGTCTTTTCTACTTCTAATTACCAATTCCCACCAGTAATTTAAATATTACACCATGGAAAGGATTTTGAAATCCACCAGTATTAGATAAGTCATTTTCTTTAAGAGGGAAGCACTGTCTCTTGGAACGTATATCTATGGAAATGACATTATTAAATACTAGGCTCTTGAGACTATCTTTCTGAATTTTAACTTTTGAAATAGTGTTTTGGCTCTTAAGATAAACCACATTTTCCTCTTTGCAGTCCTTCAGTTGTATTTTTGTAGTAAAAAATACTTCCTTGAAATAGCCCACACTATCTGAAAGATGCCACATGTAACATTGGCAGCCAATTAACCAATAAATCAGTCAGAACTGTGGCTGTTTGCTGCAACTTTAAAAATTTACCCTCTCTCTCTTTAAAAGGGCATTTCAAAATGGTATTTTCTCTACTTACACTTATGCATGAAACTGAATATTGGGTTATGAAATGAAACATTGATTTGGCACTAATCCCTTAGAATTTAACAATACACTTACTGCAACATGCATTTACATGACAAATTTTTTTCACTAATTATACAGGTTGTTAGTATCGAAGGCATGTTTGAGCTGTGTGAATTTTATTTCTTGGAAGTATTTCAAAAACTTATGAAAATAACATATTTGTTAGTTGTTTAGGTAGATTTCTCAGGAAAGGAAAATGATGGAAAATGCACATATATCTAGAAGTATAAGCTATTGTTAGCTGATCAGTCTTCCTGTATTTAGCAAATATGCAAATTGCATGTACACTATGTTCCTTCGTTAGAGTAAAATATTTCAATGTATGTTTATTTTGTGTATTTACTGAAATCACTAGATTTTACTATATGAAGAGACTGAACAACATGTCTGGAACTGGGTGGAATAGTGGAGTAACAGCATGACCTTAGGAAGACCATTACTTTGGCCTTTGATGAGTGATATTACTATAACAGCTGGACAGCTCCATGATCTAAAATATATTTTTATACTTACTATCCTTTTTAGTTATTTCTGTGAAATAATAACTCTGTTTATTACATTAGAAACAAAGATAATCTGTATTGACTTAATCATATTGACGTATTGTCAATAATTCATATTGATGTATGATATCTTTGTAAAGCCATTGAAAAATTAAATTGCAATGGAAGGGAATAGACACATATTAAAAGCTATCTACTTTGTGTAGTGGATCTGGCTAACTACAGGACTATTACTTCACTGAAAGGAGGTAGAACTAGATTGTTCAAGTAAATAGAACTGGAGGTGACATTTGTCATCAATCCCCTTCTCTCAAGCACTAACCAGTCTTTAACTAACCTTGATTCTTGTAACTAACACACTGTATATTTATTTTTGCTGTTTATCCAGCTAGAGCTTAAGCTCAGTGAGGGGTGGTTTTCTTGTTCAGTCATACCTGTTCATTAGTACTCCTTTGTGTCTAGAACAATTTCAAGTATACAATAACCATTTAAACATTATTTATTGAATGAATGGCTCCTACTTTAAAGAGACTGGTTCCAACATTTTAGCCTGAGTAGAAGGAATATATGCCCAAACCTGGCCCTGTATACTTACAGTTTTTATGATCTTCTCCTACCAAAATAATGGTTTGACGACAGAGAAAATAGTTTTAAGTTATATGTCTGAAGAACTTTTCTTCTTATATGGAAGTAAAATATACTCATTGTCATTCTAAATTTTATATCAATTCATTGTTTCACAGTTTTATCATCACAAATATACTTTGCACTTGAAAACTGATGTGAGTACTGTTGTTTATTAGTGTAGCATGTAGGCATAGGAGAGAGGGTAATGAAATCTGTACTGTATGTATCTCCTTTCCTCTAATGTAATTTACTATATTGATTTTGCACTCTCAATTCTCCAAGTAAAAATTTGCAATGGGCAATTTCCCATTTTCTGAATACAAGGAAGAGAATTTAATATCCTACATTGAGACAAGAGTTGACTTCATTTTGATTTTCCATTTAGAGTTTATAGTCTAATTAAGAAAATGCACATATATCTAGAGCTAATCATGGATAATAAACACATATAATTACCATTATCAGAGGATATTACAATAGCTGAAGTATAAAAAGAAATGAAAAGGATTATCAGCATTATGCAAATTCATATTCTCTTTAAGAATTCCAGTTACAGTGCAAGTATTAAAATAATTCAACACCTTCAGAGCTCATATATTTTGCAATCATTTTTAAAAGTATTCAAAAGTATTTCTGTGTGCAAAACATTTTCATAATGATCTTGTTTAAATGAAAGTATTTAGAATAGTAAGGTATAAAATTACATAGCAGAACACAATTATTTTTCTTTTTAGAACACATGTAATAAAATGTAATTATCTCAGTTTTTGCATAAACATGAGTTTTAGTGGTGTTATTTGATCATGCATAATAAGAGTACTTTCTTGAGGTAAAAGTAGTACAGTAATTCTTTCTTAACTTAGAAAGGAAGCTTAGTCACCTTGCAGGCAGAAGAGATCTGAAGACCATGTGGTGGGTATAGTGAATTATCTCAGTCACCCAGAGTTCTACAGAGTATTTTGGAAATTTTTATTTATTATCAATGCATATGTACAGCTGAGAATTCAAGAGTAGACTGTGCAAAAATTATCTGCAAAAGTCCTTTTTCTCTCCAGAAGTCTTTCCTAAGAATAATCCTTACAGACTCTCTCCACTCCTTACTCATTCACAGCATGAGGGGTGGTATTATTTGTAAAATTGGGGAGTTTTCTGAAAGGAAAGTGTGGGCCTATGTTTCCCACTCATTCCCTTTCTTTATCTTCTTGTAGAGGGCAGTTGCTGCTGTCTTCACACTACACAATGGACAATGGACACAGATGCTGTTCTAAGAGTTTTGTGTGTATAAATGAATAGTGTTCGGCAAACTGCATCATGATAGCAGCAAAAAATAAAGAGCAGTCCTTGGTGTGGTCTTATATCTTCCTAGGCAAGTTTGTATCAGGTGATGAACAGGACCAGCCTTAGATAATTTTTCAAACAACAAATAATAGGGCTGGCATTTTTATTTTTATTTATTTAATCACTGCTTCTATAATTCTATCTTAACGCTGAATGGGGCAGTAAATTTCTGTGTATTATCAAATACAAACATAATAAATGCACTCTATATCAAATGCATTATCATATGCCTATCTTCTTAAAATAACATTGTCTTTTTTAACCTTTTAACCTTTTATTCATTTATTGGTTTACTCTATGCTTATATCATTCATACAATCACACTGAATATCTTGAAGACATAGCTTAATAAAAATATAAATTCCTGTTCCTAATCTTAGAGCCTCAGAGAGAGTAAACTCTCCCAAATGGGGTGTTAATAGTCATTTTGTGTTATTCATCTTATACATTGGTCACTAGTTGTAGAGTTAGTCACATTTTGCATGTTCTGATGCACAAAATGCCTACTAACAAGTTGTGTCTTATTTCTTCACTGAAAGTTTTAATCTTGATATTTTTCCCTGTTAATATTCCATGGGTGTATAGCATTGCTTGAAGATTTAATTCAAAGTCATTAAAACATAAGTCATCAGAGATAGCTGCTGACCTGTCAGTGTTCTTCTCTCATTTTTAGTAACATATATGCCAGTGTTAGCTGATCACAATGCTACCATTTCCATCCTTCCCTATACCTGGGTGCAATTGTATTAATACAATTTGTTTGTAACTTCTGAAATGGCCCATCAAATGCAGTTGACTCAGAAAGGAGACAGACCTTTTTGCATTTCTATTCTTTTTGCTGCTGGCCTGGAATGCAGAAACATGCTGGAAACATGAGGTTGCCTTTAAGATGAAAGTCATGTCGTGAAGTTAGTGACAAGAGAAATCAGGAGCCCTAGCATTCCTGAGGACATCATAAAGTTTACATAATAACAATAGACTGCTAATTGCAAACTTACTGTATCTAAAAGAAAAAAAGAAAATCTCCATATTTTTAAGCTTCTGTATTTGAATCTCCAAATGCTATTTCTAGTAGATAGGCATGAGCACATGTGAAATACATCTCAGAAATTTGTCAATTTAATAATCATAATTTATTGGACTAGTACTCTATGAGATTAATCCAATGTAGATAGGCAGTCTATCCATGGAAACAGGTATAAACTGCACATCATTGTGAGATACTGGATATACTTGATACCTCTTACTCCTTTTTGGCAGGACTACTCTTTCCATGGACTCAGAAACTTTTCTAAGAATTTTGTGTGTATAAATGAATAATGTCTGTTAAACTGCATCATCCTGGCAACAAACTTTATTTTTATTATAAGTATCTGAAATATTTTGTGAAGACATTTCACAAATACACATCACTTTAATTTCAGCTTTTGTTATCTCCAGCATTTTTTTTTAATTTGACTAGCAAAGCAACACACAATTCAAATAACAATACATCGCTTTTGCAGGAGAATTTTGGTAAAGGAAAGCCTATTTATTGTATTCGTAGCTGCTTAGACATCTGTAACTCTGAGGGGGAAATATGTTTCCAGCCCAGGGCAAATAAACCTTTGAAGCTGAAACCAGTAAAAGGGAGAAATAAAGTGAGAGAAACCCATTCATTGCCTACAAGCAGTCATCAACTCCTGCTCGCCATTTCTTTCATGACCCAGCTACAAAAAGACCCCACCAAACCACTCCAGTCCAGGTGCCCTCTCACTCTCCACACACCTTGTAATCACCTATTGAAATGGAGATGGTTAAGTCTCTCCAACCCTTGGAAACACCTATTGATATGGAGATGTACTAAGGCCAGGCCAGAGATTCTAGAAATACTGCGATTTTACCAATAGCCCACCCCTCCAGAAATCTCACCTCACAATCTTACATGTGATTCTGATTTTCACTCCTCATCTTATGTAATGGACCCTGTGTGAGAAAACTGGAGCATTCTAACTAAACTAATTACATACAGAAACAACAGCAATAAAAGCATGATAATCCACAAACTGGAGGATTCTGCTAAATTCAAAGTCGTACGCAGATTAAGTCCATAGCTTGCCCATTCCACAAGCAGTCAGTGGCTGAACAGATAGGGAGTTCAGAGTTACCATGCAGCAGTTGCTGCCAGGGGGCTGGTCCAGGCCACAGGGACTGTAGAAGAAAATAACCTTAAGGGCAATAAGATACATGTTTTAATGACACCAGCATAGGCAAATCTTGTCAATCAGGTAGGTTGCATGTGTTCCTGTGATAGGACAGTGGCAGGAATGGGGTCTCATCCTGGTCTAGTATATCAGACCTTCTTTCCCCTCCCTGAGGGAGTTACAGATGGGTCAATATGTAGGGCTACAGGAGGTACATGCACAGCCATAAAGATAAAACGAAACTTCCCTGTAAGATTCTCTTACCTCCCGGCTGTTTTGAGTAGACTACCATCATCATTTGGGGCCACTCTGCTCTTACCCCAGGAATACACAGAAGGCCCTCTTCCAGGCCTTTTCCCTAAGGTTCCGGAAGGGCTAGCCACCACTGGTCCATGTGTCAAAATGTTGATGTAGAGAATGTAAACCTATCATGTGGAACTATTTATATAGCTGAGTTACACTTTAGTAGACCTAATCAAAGGGAAAATATCAGGACAAATTTATGAGTCATACGCAAAGGAAAAAGTATTTCAAGATTCTTGTTAGAAACAGCCAAGTTGATAGAGGTCCTGCAAATTATGATAAAATACTTCATAATTGGGAGCTGCAACAAAGCATATGTTCAGATTAAAAGACAGTCATCGATACTGAATTTATCTGATGATATGTGCACAATATTGTGCTACATTTTCCTTTACAGAGACTTCTAAAGCATATTTCTTCTGGAGCATAACAAAAGAAGTAAGAAAGAGATATTCTAAGTTGTCAGGGAGAAAAAGACTGTTAATCAGAGTGGTATTGATGGTAGTGGATAGCACCACCAACAATGTATTTGCTCATTACATTTGTAACTTTTCCTTGCTAATATCACAGTTCTGTGGATGATTCTTTTTTATCCACACAGTTTGAGAGTGTGAAGGAGCGATATAAAAGGATGGACTAGAAGGGAATCATTGTGAAGACCACAGTGGTTGGACAGGCTGATGGGAATCCTCAGCTTGACCACATCACAAATTGATGCTCATGTTTAAAGTCAGGGGAGAATGAGACCTCAAAAGATGTTAAGGTTGCTTTTATGCTGATTTTCAGTCAGATCAGCAGTTAAGCCACACAAAGGACATATACAAAATAAATCGCAGACCTGAAAGGATTCAGCAACCTTTCCCACTCAAGGCCTTATCCAATTCTCAGTGGTCTAACTGTCCATGTGGACTAAAGAAGCCACTAGTTCTTAGGAGCCTAGATCCTCAAGTCTGTGGCCTTTTAATACTTTTGAAAGAGACCTGGAGGTAGAAAGCAGGTTTGTATCAACATCCAACTTTCTGCCCTCTGGCTTTAGGAGAAAGTTTATGCTGTAAAACATCTAAAGTTTGACAAGTTGTGTGTCTTATGACCTCTTTGGGTTTATGTAAGGCTTTAATACTGCTGTGGTGGTACATAGGACACAGGTTGTATATCTAAACAACATCATTTAGCAGAAAATTTGCTACATTTCAAGGTGGAGTAAAGTTGGGGGTTGAGTCATTGGAGACAAATTACATGCACCATCATATCCTTCGCTATCCTGATTCCTACCCAGACCCTCTGTGATAATAATTTAATCTTAATTCTGCTTGTAATTAAGCATTTCTATTTATGGTTAAGTTTGAAAATATACATATTTACTATATTACCATCATATTTTAAAGAATACAAGTGATTAAAAAATAATGTCTGCCCTTTATCCAATGGGAGTTTTACAAAACTATGACATATATATTTGTCTCTTTCTACATTGGCATTGCTTTACATAACTTTAATAGCTGTATTGTTTTAATTTGGTCAAAAAAAAGTCCTGCGAACAGCCACAAACGGAAAGATTTTATTTTTTTTAGTTAATGCAATCTAAATAATTTTACATTAACCATGGGCCAAACAGAGTAAATTTTAAAATCATTGCAAAAGTAAATACATAGAAAATAAATCTGCCTTCACATCAAAAAGAGGCCATTTTAATAAATATAGTAAAGACTTTTTTCAATAAGTATCTCTTATTGAATTTGTTATATCTATTGCGTGAATATAAAATATGAATTTTATTCTCCAGTTCCTCATCACAGCTTCAGTATACAGTCTATTTACCTGTGTGTAACACAAAATAGACTCAGTAATTGGAGGTTACTGAGGATACTTTGGAATCAAGGTAGAATATGGGGTGTTAGGGCCCAGGGTGTCTCAGATCCTGTCTTAAGCTTTATAAAGTAGTAAATGACATTAATCCACCTGGATCTTTCTCTAGTGACTGCTTATTATTTGTATTTTCTGTAGTTAAATGTAGAGCTAATGGTTTTGGGAAACTGGGGAAACAAACTATTTGCATTTTTGTCAAGAGTGAATTTGGCTAATTTACAATCATATCAAAGGTTAAAAAAATAAATACATAGAGATATAGATATAGATGATAGATATAGATAGATAGATATAGATGATAGATGATAGACATAGATTATAGACTGATACACCAATCAACCTAGGTCGAGTTCTAATCTCCTGAAAGAAAGTAGTTGACAAAATGTGTTAAAGCCTATGGCATGGTATGTATCATAATAATACTTCTTCCTTTCTTTTCTCTAGTTATGAACCCTCTAATTATCTCCTTATTTGATAACTTAAAATTCATTCAGCAAATTGTTATGCCATTATTAACATCAGAAACTGGAAATCCACTGTCTAAAATAATCCAAAATATCACTTTCAAATTGATTTATATATTTAATTTACTTTATAAAAGGTGGAATTTCTTTTTGAGAATAACCTAAAAATCGATTCATTCTTCTGTATATTCATTTTGTGTCATCTGTAGTTTAAACTTTTCATCTAATAACAGATTGCATGTAGGAGTCTATATCTAATAACTCTGGCAGATATGCTTTAGAAATGACAAAAATAAACTGTGGAGATTCATAATGGATTTATTATTGGGATCAACTGCTTTATTAAGTAAAAATTTTCTTAAAATCCTTAGCCTTGCATAATTTGATAGGGGTTCCAAAATAACAGACAATTTATAAAAGATTCTTACTTTAAACCTGGCATATTTCTTGTAATATATAATTAATTGCATTGAACATGACTGTCTGTAAAACTATAAATATTATCAGAAGAGATTCAAACTAAATTAAGTTTTAACAGCCATCAATTTATTCCAAGATGACACTGACATGAAAAATGTCTTATTGAGATTTGTAAATCTTATGGTGTTAACTATTGCTAGGGATAGTCTAGAAGTTTTCTGCTCAGAATATGTAGAGTAAGATAGTCATGTTATTAGAAATACTATTCAGAATATTATTTTTCCTTCGAATGTGTAAATGTAAAACTCTTAAGGTGTTTCCAACATGACCTTCCATCTCTAAATTTAATTTATTTCTAAACAAACATCATTACTTTAAATACATAAATATTTAGTTAAATTTCATCTAATTCTTTTGTCTCCAGATAGGCAAGAGTTAAACAATGGTATTCAAGGCCAACAGGCTATACTTTCTCTGCTACCACTGCCAAACAATGTGTCCTGGCATAGGTGTGAGAGTCCCATAAAAAGTGCACTTTTTCATAATTCATAATCTAATACAGAGTACCATAATTCAAATTCTCATACATAATTTACACAAAGATGATTTATGTACTGGAAGATGTATTGCTAATGCATTCCTGAAATCACTGAGAGTCTGAAGAGGCATAACAGAAATAACAGAACATGTAATAAACCTTTAAGTTCAAATGCACTCCTTCTTAAATTTGAATATTATATAAATGTAAATATTAGGAATACCTTGATGTCCATTTAGTTATGCTGTGCAATGGATCATTTGTTTGATGAAGATACTAAAGAGAATTTTCAGGTATAAAATAGTACAGGAGTAGAAAAATAGCAGTGGTATCCAGGTTAATGTTATATCCTAAAGAAAATAATGTAGGCATCTGTTATTCTTATGTTACCTACTGAATATTAAAATCCCTGTTTTTAACCTCTTGAGAAGCCAAACAGATATCAATTTTTTTTTAATTAAGGGACATTTGCTTCTCTTGTATTCTCCCTTTCCACTCAAAGGTCCATTAAAAGTATGAAACAATAGCAATATACCTAGCCATATAGATATATGTGATAGAATAAATATGGATATAAATAAAGATATTTGTATACAGTTTATATAGAATAGTAACATGCACAAAGAAGTTACAATATTATTAAAACATATATTACAGTTCTCTTTGCTTATTATCTTTCTATAAAAATGTAAAATATTTTTACTTTACTATATTTTATATTAAAACTAATTTAAACTATGTTATGTTACCAGAAATGAGAGAGATTGATTGCATCAGTGCCACTCATAAATATTAATTTTGTCCTATGATTTTTTTAATCTACTCCCACTCTGACTATGCACCCCATCATGTGACTTGTTTTGACCAACAAAGAGTTATAGAATGTGATAAAAGGACAGGTTTTTAAAAACTTGCTTGCCAGTTTCTGCTCCCCCTTTTCTTTACTGGAGATTGCTTTAGAACATGACCCTGAAGAGATATCAGAGCTTCATACATGCAAAAAATATGTGGAAGATAATCTTGTCCCAGGTGAGATCATCTGAGACCAGCTCACAAGCTAGTCAACACTCAAACAAATGAAACCTCAGTTGAATTCAACAGAACCTCCCCTTTGACCCTAAATGATTACATAGGCATGGATCAGTCTAGTCAAGCACATGCACACAATAAAACGCTAGACAAGTCAGAAATTCATGAGTAATAATAATTGTTTTAGTCAATAAATTTTGAGGTAGTGTGCTGTGAAGTTATCAGATAACTAACTTAAAATTGGGAAATTGGCCATCTGGGGTTTAGTTTGAAAATTTTAATTTTCTTGAAATAGTTCTTATTTATTGAGTATTAAACAAAATAAACTATCAATTTAATAATGAGAATTTTTGTATGTAGATATGCAGTTATATAATCAGAAAAATCTATTGCATCTTATGATATAGAAAATATGTTAGAATGCATAAGTAAAAAGCATATTAAATATCATTTACTCCAAACTACTGATCTTAGAACTGAGAAATAAAAGACTCAAGAATATGAACTGACCAGCATAGAACACATAAATAAATGGTGACAATTACAAATTTTAGAACCCAAACATCCTGACTGCAATTTGAAATGATATTTATTAAGAATGTGTATGTACACAAGGCAAACATTTTCCATATGGTTCAAAAATGATTTTGTTTGTCAATTTAGTTAATAAGCCATAAAATCATTAAAATTATACTGGATCTGGTTATGCACTCCTATGTTTATGACCACATTGTTTTTAATAGCCAAGATATGGAAGCAACCAAACTGTCCATCAACATATGACTAGAAAAAGAAGATGTGAAATTTGGAAGGAAAAAGATGGTAGAGTAGGAAGGCAAGATGGAAACCTCCTCTCACATAAACATCAAAGAAGCACCTACAGCTAACCCTGAAAAGAACTTGAATATTGCAGAACAGGCCATCTACATCTGGTGAAGAAAAGACTACACAGAGGAGGATAAAGTGGCAGAGCCATGACTGAGCTGGACCCAATTTCTTCCCCCATCCCAGACCACAAGCAGAAGGGAGAGAAATGAGCAGCGAAGGGAGAAACACCCAAAATCCTGTGTATTTGGCCCTGGAGATCTGATCTGGGAACACAAGTCCACATTGCACTGGGCTCTAGTGATTAATGGGACTTGACACCCAGGAAAAGCTGGGCACTCTGGGGGCTTGAGACTCTTATTTCTAGTAAATAATAGGCAATCCCCATTAGTCCTACTAATAAACAACATAGAGGTGGCAGTCTGAAAGATTTAACAACAATGGGAAGGATGCCAAAGGGTGGGAGGTAAGAGGTATTGCCTCTGGAGGAGAAAGGGAAGTTGGACAATGCTTCCCCAGCCCTCCTTCAACCAAACTTGTCAGGCTATAGCAGAAACCAGCTTTAAATGCTCCATTTCTAATTCTGGTGGCTCAGCTCCTAGGTGATTCCCTGAACACCTGCCCACTTGTCCAGCCAGTCCAGCTCAGCAGCAGTCAGACCTTGATGCCTGGCAGATGGAGAGAGGCTTTCCAAGCTTTCCCAGTCCTTGCTCATGCCAACTACAAAGGTGCCTGAAGAAACCAGCTCCAAAAGCTCCTTCTTCCCTTGCTGGCAGCCCAGCACACTTCATGCTTCCATGAGCACCTGCTGGCTCAAATCCGCCCAATTGTTACCTAACAGGCAGAGGATGACCTTGCCCACAACAATCCCCATGGAAACACCACTGCGCAACTTACAAAGAGCTGCCTGAGGCAAGCTGTCAGCCACAGCAGACAGAGATCAGCCATTGCCAACAGACAGGCAGAAAGGTGAACATACCCACAGCCCACCAATAGTCACTGCAGCTCCACCACAAAGGAGAGCAGACACTGGTGAACAGAGTCTTGAACATCTAGGCAGGCACCAAAGACACTTTATTCATAAAGCCATACTGTTTAGACAAGGAGGCATAGTGGATCTACCTAATACAAAGGAAGAAACCCAGAAACCCAGACAACATAAGGAGGCAGAGGAATAAGTTCCAAAAAATAACAGGATAAGATACCAGAAAGTGGGCTAAATGAAATAGAGATAACCAATCTTCTTGAAAATGACTTCAAAGTAACAGTCATAAATATGCTCACTGATCTATGGAGAAGAATTGATCCCAGTGAGAACTTCAACAAAGAGATAGAAGAACTGAAAAAGAGTCACTCAGAGCTGAGGACTACAGTAACTGAAATAAAATATACAATGGAGGGAATGAATAATAGATTGCTGCAAGCAGAGGACATAGTTAATAAGATGGAAATTAGAGAATAGAAAAACAACTAAGCTGAGGAAGAGAGAGAAAAAAGAATCTCTAGGAATTAGAGGTGCTCAGTGACAACTCCAAATGAAACAATATCGCCATAATATAGGTCCCAGAAAGAGAAGAGAGACAAAGGAGTAGAAAGAGTCTTTGAAGACATAATTGATGAAAATTTCCCCAATCTGGGGAATGAAATAAACACCCAGATCCTGGAAGGGCAGAGAGCCCCTAATGAAAGGAAAATCAGGAAAACAACATCAGGACATATAATAATTAAAAGGACAAAGATTAAGGATAAGAAGAGGGTATTGAAAGCAGTCAGAGAGAGGAAAAAGATTACTTACATGGGAAACCCCATCAGGTTATCAGCAGATTTCTCAGGAAAAACTTTAAAGTCCATAAGGGCATGGCATGAAATATTTAATGAATTGAAACAGAACAACCTTCATCCAGCAAGAATTGAAGAAGAGATTAAAAGTTTCCCAGATCAAGCAAAGTTAAAAGAATTCACCACCACTAAACCAGACTTACAGGATATGATAAAGGGACTTTTACCAATGGAAATGTTCTTAAGCCTAAATATTTTTCATCAGTGAAAAAAACTCATAGTAAAGATAGTAGACAAATTACTTACTAAGGGCATATAAGTTGTTTTTAAAAAGTATTAAAATCAACTATACACAAAATCAATCACAAAAAAATACTTATTATGACATTTAATACATAAAGTGTGGAGGATGACAAGAATAACAAAGAAATATTCTTAGATTGTGTTTGAAAATCAATGAATATTAAGGTAATATTGAATGTTATATATTTAGGAAACAATCTGTGTACCTTATGGAAACCACAAGCCTAAAGCCTATAATAGACATAAAAAAAATTTTTTTTAAAGGAATTCCAATCACAACACTGAAAACCATAAAATAACAAGTGTAGTGTATAAGAGAGGAGAAAGGAACAGAGAGGAATTACAAAAACAACCAAAAACAGCTAATAAAATGTCAATAAGTACACTGTTATATATAACACCTGAAACATAAATGCACCAATGAAAAGATATAGGACCCATCTATATCCTCCTGCAAGAGACTCCTTTCAAACCTAAAGACATATACAGACTGATAGTGAAAGGATGGAAAAAAGATATTTCATTAAAAGAGGGAGAAAAGAACAGGACTACCAGTACTTATATCAAACAAAATAGGCTTCAAAACAAAGAAAGTAAGAAGAGATAAAGAAGGACATTGCATAATGATAGATGGATCAGTCCAAGAGCATTTAATAATTATAAATATCCATGCATGCAATATAAGAACACCTAAATATGTAAAACAATATTAACAGGACTAAAGAGAGAAATAGACTGCAACTCAATCATATTATGAGACTTTAACATACAACTTACATCCATAGACAGATCAACCAGGCAGAAAATAAATAAAAAACAGAAGCACTGAACAATACATCAGATCTGAAGAACATACAGCTAGAAACAGAGCATTCCACCCAAAAGCAGCAGGATATGCATTTTTCTCAAGTCTACATGGAATGTTCTCCAGAGTAGTTCACATATTAGGATGCAAAAAGAGCCTCACTAAATTATTAAAAAATGAAATTTTATCATGCAACTTCTCAGATAACAATGGTATGAAACTAGAAATAAGTTACATGAAGAAAAACATATAGGCTAAACAACATGTTTATAAATAATTAATGGACAAATGAACAAATCAAGGAAGAGATCTAGAAATACATGGAGACAAATGAAAATAAAAATACACTACTTCAATATATGTTGACACCACAGAAGTGATTCTAAGAGGGAAGTAAATATCAATACAGGCTCACCTCAGGAAGTAACAATCCAAAATAAACAGCCCAAACTCATATAAAGAAACTAGAAAAAGAAGAACAAATGAAACTCAGAATTAGTAGGAGGAGGAACAAAATAAAGATGAAAGCAAAAATAAATAAAATAAAGAATAATTAAATAATGAAAAAAAATCAATGAAACTAAGAGCTGGTTCTTTGAGAAGACAAACAAAATAGATAGACTCCTAGCCAGACATATCAAGCAAAAAAGAGGACACAAATAAACAAAATCAGAAACAAAAAAAATGCTAACTTGCAACTGACACTATAGAAACACAAAGAAATATTAGAGAATTCTATGAAAAGTTATATGCCAATAAACTTGATGCCTTAGAAGAAATGGACAAACTCCTAGAAAAGTACAATCTCCCAAGACTGACCCAGGAAGATGAAGAAAATCTGAACAGACCAATGACCAGTAATGAATTTGAAATGGTAATCAAAAAACTCCTAACAAAATTCCATCACTAGATGGTTTCACAACTGAATTCTACTGAAGATTTAAAGAAGAGTCACTATCTATCCTTCTTAAATTATTCCCAAAAAGGTAGAAGAGGAGCAAATACTTCCAAATTTACTCTATGAGGCCAGCATCACTTTAATACTAAAACCAGAAAAAGACACTAGAAAAAAAAAATTAAAGACCCATATCCCTTATGGACACAGATGCAAAAATAATCCATAAAATATTAGCAAAATGCACTCAAAAATACATCAAAATGATCATCCATCACAACCAATAGGATTTACTCCAGAGATGCAAGGATAGTACAATATTTCTGAATCAATAAACATCATAAACCACATTAAAAAAGAAGGATAAAAACCACATGATCATCTCCATGTATGCTGAAAAAGCATTTGACAAAAAGCAACATACTCTTATGACAAAAACTCTCAGCAAAATGGGCAGAGAGACAACATGCCTCAACATAATAAAGGCCAAATACAACAAGCCTACAGTAAACATACTCAGTGGTGAAAAGCTCAAAGCCTTTCCTCTAAGATCAGGAGCAAGACAAGAATGTCCACTTTCACTTCTTTATTCAACATAATACTGGAAGTCCTAGTCACAACAATGAGACAAGATAAAGAGATAAAAGGTATCCAAATTTGTAAGGAAGAAGTTAAACTGTCACTATTTGCAGATGACATGATACTATATATAGAAAACCCTGAAGACTACACCAAAAAACTATTAGAACTAATAACTGGATTCAGCAAAGTTGGATGATACAAAATTAATACACAGAAATTTGTTGCATTCCTATATAGTAACAAAAAACTAGCAGAATGACAAATCAAGAAAACAATTTCATTTACAATTTCATCAAGAAGAATAAAATACCTAGGAATAACCCTAACCAAAGAAGTGAAAGACCAGTACTCTGAGAAGTGTAAGACACTCATGAGAGAAATTAAAGAAGACACAAATAAATGAAAATTTATCTAATGCACGTGGATAGGAAAATTAATATTGTCAAAATGGCCATCCTGTCCAAAGCAATTTACAGATTTAATGCAATCCCTACCAAAAATACCAGCAATATTTTTTGATGAAATAGAGCAAACAATCCTGAAATTCATATGCAACCACAAAGACCCTGAATAGTTTACAATCTCAGAAAAGAAGAATAAACCTGAGGGTATTATCCTCCCTGAATTCAAGCTATACTGCTAAGCTACAGTAATCAAAACAGTATGGTACTGACACAAGAACAGATCAATAGGTCAATGAAACAGAACAGAGAGTCCAGACATAAATCCACACATATGTGGTCAATTAATACATATAATGGGGAAAAGACAATCTCCTCAATAACTGATGTTGGTAAAAATGACAAGTTCATATAAAGAATGAAACTGGATTACTGCCTAACTCCATACACAAAAGTAAACCTGAAATGGATTAAAGACATAAATATAAGACATGAAACCATAAACTTTTAGAATAAAAACGAGAAAACAATCTCTTGAACATAAACATGAGCATTTTTGGTTTTGGGCACATCTCCCTGGGCCAGGGAAACAAAATAAAACATAAACAAGTGAGACTACATCTACCTAAAAAGTTTCTTTATAACAAAGGACACCATCAATGGAAGAAAAAGAAAAAATACAGTATGGGAGAATATATTCATAAATGATGTATTCAATAAGGGTTTAACATACAAAATACATAAAGAAGCCATATGACTCAACACCAAAACAACAACCCAATTAAAAAATGGACAGAGGACCTGAGCAGATATTTTTCCAAATAAGAAATACAAATGGCCAACAGCCACATGAAAAGATGCTCCACATCACTAATCATCAGGGAAATGCAAATAAAAACCACAATGAAATATCACCTTATACCAGTCAGACTGGTCACTGTCTAAAAGGCAAGAAATAACATGTCTTGGAGAGCATGTGGAGAAAAGGGAACATTCCTACCCTGTTGGTGGCAAGGTTAATTAGTGCAGCCATTGTGGAAAGCAGTATGGAGGTTTCTCAAAAAACTAAAACTAAAAATATCATATGATCCAGTAACTCCACTTCTAGGAAATTCCTGTAAGAAAACAAAATCCCTGATTCAAAAAGATATACGCACACCTATGTTTATTGCCATATCATTTACAATAACCAAGATAGGGAAACAAACCACAGTGCCCATCAATACATGAATAGATAAAGAACATGTGGTACATATATACAACGGGATATTATTAAGCCATAAAACAAAAAAAATCCTGCCACTTGGGATGACATGGATAGATCTAGAGGGTATTATGCTAAATGAAATAAGCTAGAAGGAGAAAGATAGATACCAAATGATTTCACTTACATGTGGACTCTAAAATCTAGACAAAAGAAGATGAACAAAACGTCAGTACACTCATAGACACTGAGAAGTTACTAGTAGTTATGATGGGGGAGGACTTAGGATGGGTAAGTGGCATGGGTGAGGGGGATCAAGGGGTACAGAAGTTCTCAATCATAATATAAGTTGGCCATGAGGGTGGTAGTACAGCATGGAGAAACTAGTTAGTGACTGTATGACATCTTTCTAGGTTAACAGATAATAACTACTAGTTGAGGTGAGGATAATATGTGTAACTGTTGAACCACTGTGTTTTATACTTGAAATCAATTTAATATTGTATATCAACTATACTTCTATAAATAAAAAACCTGAAGAAAAGTAGAGGTGGTGCATATATACAATAGAATATTATTCAGTCCTAAAAAAGAAAGAACCCTTACCATTTGCAGCAACATGGATGGAACTAGAGGTTATAATGCTGAGTAAAATCAGCCAGGCAGAGAAGGACAAATACCATACGATTTCACTTATATGTGGAATTTTAAAACACAAAACTAAACTAAACAAAACAAAATGAACAAAATAGCAATAGATTCATAGGCACTGAAAAGTGACTGGTGGTTACCATGGGGGAGGGGTTGGAGTTGGTGGGTGAAATACAAGAATGGGATAAAAAGGAACCGAATCTTAATTGTAATAAAAGTTAGTCACAGGGATGAAATTTCAGTTAGATAGCATGGCCAATAATTCCACATCTTTCTGTTGACAGACAGTAACTACATTGCTTGGGATAAGCATTTAATAATGTAGATAACTTTAAGAAAAAATTGTTCTGAAAGGGCTTTCAAAATGATCCCACCTAATGTTTAAATTTGCTCTTCGACATGCTCATTTGCCTTTTCTTACTTTGTACGGTATAATTAATCATTTAATTAGGTTGAGACATAATTTCTAATGTAATTAATATTCTATCACCACAAATAAAACTTTTATATATTAATACTCCAGATTATGACTTTATCTCAGAGTTTAGAAAATAAGAGTGATGTTTAGGTTTGAACAGCTCATTTGACAGTTAATCACTCAATGTTGCAATTTCTTCTTAACCATAGTATTCCCAGATACAAAATTTAAATTAAATTAAATTAAATTCCATACTATTTTTGGTATTCATGAAACTTTGTTTAGAGAAGGGACAATTTTTAGTTACTCATGTAGGGAAAATGTAGAATTACATCACTAAAATATTAAATGAAAATATTACCATGTAATATCATCCTAGGAATATATTCTCAGCTTTGCTTTACTAATATTTGGACCTGCCAATGGGGCAATGGCCTTGCATTCAATACATGTATCAGCATCTCTGGCCTTTACCTAATATATGTCAGTAGCACAACCTCACCTCCCCACAGTAGTAGCAACTAAAAATATTTCCAAACTTTTGCAAAAATGTCCTCTGGTGTGCAAAATCAATCCCAATTGATATTGCCTTAAGGTAGGAATACAACAAAAACTTTCAAATCAATAACCACATTTGTATGCACATATTAAGGACTGATATTAAGGCAAGATGGAATAGATCCTGTAAGAAAGCATATTTAAATTTGGGGGTCCTTCTACTACTGCTAGGAATTTTATAATTCTTTAATGATGTAATGATTTTAACATCTAAACATTAGCATACCAATTTTTCTTAGATCTTTCTATTAGTATAACTTAGGAATTCTTTTAACTTGGTATACATAAGGGCTAACTGTGTAAGAGTTACCTATATCTGCATCATTATCTATATACCTATATTTAAAAGAAAGTATATACAGAACATATATAGAGAGTAGAGCATATGCAGAATATTTAAATAGATATATAGAGAGAGTATATACAGAATCCTGTATGTACTCTATTTTATGGGAAAAGTAGCTAGAAAGATTTGCTGGGGTACTTTGAATTATAAGTCTTTTACTAGTGCTGGTAAACTCTGACCCAGTGTTCTCAAAAGGAGGAACCATGCCTTCCATCTCCATTTCCCAGCGGACATTGTCTGTGTCTGCAGACATTTCAGGTTATCACAACTGGGAAGGACGGGGTGTACTAAAGGTTTAGAGCCCAGGGATGATGCTAAACGCTCAGCAATGCACTCGATAGTCCCCCATGAAAAACCTGCTCTAACCCTAATATAAGATCTTTAAATGCAGTTATAAAGAAGAACCTTGACTTTCAAAAGGATGTAAAAAAAAAAATCAATAGAGAAGAGGCATCCATATTTTTATAATAGATGTAAGTTGAAGTTAAAAAGAAACAACATAAATCCACACTTTAGAACAATGCTGGAGGCTACTATCAGGAGTTGTAGACAAATCTGTGATATCTTCAAGTGGCCTAGAGAAAGTTTGAACATTGTACAACTAAATAATCTTAAATTTAAGGAGGAGTCTATGAAATGCCTTCTCCATCCCGTATGGGTAAGTCACAAAATATGGGTCGTTCAGAGCATTTTCCATTATAAGTTTTCACACGAGTGCTTAGAGTCCCTAGGACCTCTACAGGACTTCAGAGCTGAGAGGTAGAGTATAGAGATAGTGAGCTCAAGAGATAGACAACAAGAGCACATACTTTTATAAAAGTCCATCTGGTCTTGAAGATACGAGTGGAAGTCCAGGCACAAAATAATCTCTGAGTATATTATTCATATTATCTGTAGGAATGTGAAACAAAAATGTGTGTTATATATTAGCAAACTTATTAAAAATAAAATAAAATAAAGTGTTTCTAAAAAATGAAAAAAACACACGATTTCAATGGCTTACAATAAAAATTACACCTCACTCCTGTTTCTTCATGGAAAATCAAGTGGTCATCTGAGGACAGATTGAAGGAAGGGATGGGTTACAGCAAAACACAAGGAAACTTGATGGTGATGGAATTATATGTTTTCTTGATTGTGGTTATTTTTTCATAGATGTACATATGTCAAAATTGGTCACATTGTCCTCTTTAAGTATGCTTAGCTGACTATTATTATACCTTGATAAAATTGAAAAAAATTACAAGAAAAAAATTCATTGTACTCACTACCTGCCAATTCCTTTCCCTTTCATTAGCTTCAAAGGTTTCACAAAGAGTTAATGAATGAAACGAGGCAAGCGTATCAAAATTGCTCATATTTGGGTTCTGATACTTTGCCATTAACTCAACAGGGAGAATTTATTATTCCTGGCATGAAAAGGATCCACTTACACACTCCCAGTAAGACTTCTGGATATTCTAGGACATGGACACCCTTTGGTAGCTTAACCCAGAAAACACTGCTATGGATGGGTAGCCTTGATGGGAAAACAAAAAGATTACATTTGGACACCCATCAAGAATGGTGTGGAGTGAACCGGGTAGATAGGTCGGGGCTAGAAGCGCTACATCTTCAGTAGGAACTTCTTTTCCCACCAGAACAACTTCTCACAATGAGAGCTGATGTTTCTATGTAAGCTTTCTCTGATCAGGCGCTCGGTCTCCACGTCATCCCCACTGCTTCAAAGCTGAATCCTGATGTTTCTATTTCAAAGGCACCTAGTTCTAACCACACACCGTTGTTAACGTCCCACCTTACCAGTATTCACTTTGAATTTAGTTGCAAGCTGAGACCAGTGACTGACCGAAATGTGACTGTTGCCAGTCTCTGCTTCCTTTTCTGATCCTTAGTTGATGTGCAGGCTCTACTATTAACTCATATTTTTTACATTCTCTTGCATAGACTGTATAACACACTCTCATATTATTTTCATTAAGCAAGAATATACTGCTAATTAAAATAAGATCTCAATGAATTGTAAAACACATGATTACCTTTCAGAGATACTGAAATATGAAAAAAACAGGTATCAGAATAAATGAGTTGCAGCTGCATTTTTGGTCAATTATTTCGATTACATTTCTATATGACCTGTGTCTTTAAAAACTGAGCCGCCTGCTTTATTTTAGAGTATGTACCTGAATTATTTGTAATCCTGCATGAGAGATTTGTCTCTCTCCCTCAGTTATTTATTTATTAATTTATTTTTTATTTGTTTATGTGTTCAACTATTGATGGATATTATTATGTCAAGAATATAAGGGCTATATGGAGCTGTATATTCACTGCTAATTTATTAGTTTTTGAATCAAATTGTCACAGTCTTTGTGTGTGCTTTCAGTTGGACCCTATGTGCCTCTGGCATACCTCTCAAAATAGATTTTTTTTGAGCATTTCCTTACTTCCTGGCACTATAAGGTATGCCTGGCTTACTTTGTATATTACTTTAGGCATTGCCAACTAATTAAATTAATTAGTTTTTATAAGTTGCTCAAAGTATTGCCCGGCAAATTATAAATAATATATAAATGTTTGCTAAATAATCCCATCCTTATAATATTGACTACTTATTTTGCTGCCATATGAAACCACTCATGTTACCCTTGTTGATTTACTTAAAAAAATTATAATTAGATATAAAAAGCTACTGTATTATCTTCCATACTTGGAACCCAGATGCTCTCTGGGTTCAATTATGCTTTCTAATTACACTTTCTAATATTATAAAGAGAGATGGAATTCAAGTATTTTGGAATATTACTGAACTTTAAAATCAAAGATGGATATTTATTCTCTAGTCATTGAATTCCATTACTCATTCAATATTTATCAAAGTTTATTTTGTGTCTATATAACCCTGAAGTACAGACTTGACTAAAAGTTGCCACTGTTCTAAAAAAGTTCTATAAAGACTGACGATGTTTATAATAGCTCTTAGTTAATCTGTTGAAGAGGAAAAACTGGCAACTGAGATGATAGCAGATAAATGTCGAAAAATGTGGTAAATGCCAAATGATTTTCCTAAGTAGGATATATCACAGAAAGTGAAGAGAGTTTTTAGTTGTGTGTGAATCAGAAATTTGGGTTATGCAGTTGATTATTCATTCATTTCATGTTTAAAAATATATTTATTAAGAACGTATCACTCAGAAGACTTTATAAATGATGGAAGGATTTTGCAAATTAATATTGCTCTGGATAGCTCAAACCATATTGGGGAAATATTCCCAGAAACACTGTAGGATGTGTAGGAAGTGTTACTGTGGGAAGAAATAATATATGATTCCAGAATGGGTCTGCATGATTTTGCTGAGGTTTACGGAAGATACAGGTAGACTGTGGACAGGGTTTTCCAACACTCATTCCAGTCTCCTTAAAGTTGAAAAGGTTAGAAAACTAAAACAAAACAAGCAATGTGGCCCCCTTTGAGCCAGTGTTCTGCATGCAGCCTAATACTACTTTCTCACTGTAGGCATATGTATTGTCCTTGGAAGGAGGAAGGCAGAGCTTATTTTGTGATTGTTAATTCTGGCAATGAACGCCATGGAGACAGGAGTTTTAGAAATAGTCGATATGCTAGGATTCAGTGTTCTTGTGTCTAATCACCAGTTTTGTGGGTGAGAGAAGCTTAAAGTTTCAGCAGTAGGAGCATCTTCCTGACTCAAGATTGCAGGGATGATTGTGTCTTTAATTCCATAACCCAAATCCTTCCTTCACACTCCTAGTCACATGTACACTTCAGCTATTCCAGTTCTTCCAATTGTATATGTTTCAAATGCGCTTTCTTCTCGAGCTACCTACTGTGGTTCCTGTTTCCCTCTCAAAATACTGAAAAATGTGCTTAATATTGTGTCTTAAAGAAATTCACTAGGACAATGCCTACACTGGCTACACAGAGTCAACATTCTCTACCCCTCCCCACTAGAGGTTAAGTATAGTATAAACTTAAACTTATACTGAAGTAGAAGTACAAACAGCACATAGTTTTAAGCATAATCTATGTCTTATACACTGGAACACAGAGTACTTAGATGAAAATATTAGGAACATATTGTTGCAAAGTTAAGCAGTGATCAGAAACGTAGAAGTTTCATGTCATACAAAAGAGTTTTTACTTTATATTTAAGCAGTGAACTTAGGGTCAAATGGTATTCCCACTGAGATTATGTCTTATGTGAAGCAGAGTTCTGGGGAATGGAGCTATAGATAGACCAGAAACCCTTGATAAAGAACATGACAGCAAGAATTTCTTTCGTGTATGCCGAACCCACTGCCTGGCAACTTGCAAGCCCAATGCATCTGTATTTATAATGTCATTTGTGTCAAAATCATGTTTTTTTCAATTCTATAAGAAAAGTAAATGCGAATAAAAACAGAAAACTGATCACCATTTATTAATTTTAAAAATATGTGTTGAACGCATCTATGGGCAGGCATCATACTAGATGAGGAAGGTGGATGGCTGAGGTAGACAGCATCCCTGACCTCCCAGGGCTTGCCATCACTAAGTGAGAGAGCCCTTAAGAATATTGTTAGATAAATGAATAACAGTTATACACAATACATGATGCCATGTCATATGTGTATATAAACAAAAATAAGGGTGTGATAAAATATTTTGATATTCATTATGTGACTTGGCTTTAAGCTAGGGTATTTCTAAGACATCCCTGAAGAACAGGCAATTCAGCTAAGAACTGATAAATGTCTCTGAAATCACCTTCCAAAGATCAAGGAAAACAGCCCTAGAGAGAGATATGGCACTTGTAAAGACCCTAAGTTATAGAGCTTATTTCACATGAACTAAAAGAAGGTCACAGTGGTTAGAATATAGAGATTGGGAGAAAGCAAGTATGGAAAGCAGGTGGAACGGCAAGTGGAAATTTGTAGGGCAGGTTAACAGTTCTGCATTTTATTCTAAATGCACTGAGAAGATTCTGAAAGTATTTTAAGCATGACAGAGTTATTGAAAAATATAGTTCATTACAGTTAGAGAGTGCTTTGGATGGAATTGTTGAGGTTGGAACTGTCCAAAGCAAAACAGGGGGCTAATTTTTTTAAAAAACTGCAATATTTCTGGTAAAATTGGTCATGGTGACTCAAATTATTGTTTGTAATAGGGAGAAGAAAATGGATGCAGTTGTATATTGTTGACAGCAAATTGACAAGACTAACTTGTCAATGAGAAATAACTGAAGGGAGGCATCAAAACAGCTTTCTAGAAAAAAATGGGTTTATAAAAGAACCATATTCTTAGCTAGATTACATGATCATAGTTATGTAGTAAGAGGGTATTAGTCATAGTAGATGGGGACATAGTTGGTTAAATAAAGTAACTTGGAGCTCATAAGATAGATCTGGCCTAGAGATGTACATTTTGGAGTCTCTGAGTATAAATGGAACTTAAGCCATGGGAAAGAATGTATTTTCCCAGTGAGAGAGTTAGGCATAAGAAGAAAAGAAGTTATAAGATTAAATACATAAGAAATTCAAATTTAATCAGCAGCTGTAGAAAAATGAGATAGCAAAGGATACTGAAAATTAGTAGTCAGAGAGAATAAGAGTAGAATGTAATGGAAGACAAGGAACCGAAGTGCTGCAAGAATGGGAGAATGGGAAATAAAGAGGATTGAATAGTAACCAGCAGTTATGGCAGTGTGCAGATATTCAACTTAGATTAAGTCTGGTTGCTTACTGTTTTATAATGAAAATCCTTCCCAGGGATTAATAAAACTGAGAAGTAAGGTTATAGAAAAAACATATTTAGCCAAAAAAAGGGGGGAAATCTAGGAAATGGAGACTATGTTTAAAGAAGATGATACATTTCTTCAATGTACCATCCCTCTTTTCATGGTTTTAAAAGTTGTCATATTTAAAAGTATAAGTTACCACTCTTCTAAATTGTTTTTATTATTTGTTACACAGAGAAATGCTCTCGTTATTCAAGCAGCAAAATATCACTCCCATTATGCTGTTAAGACATTACTAGAATTACTAGAGCTATTAATCCAATGGCCTGAAAATGTCAGCTCACTTCCCTATCAGTTCTGACTATCACTGTGGAAGGAAGGAGTCCATTAAATGATGATTGCTTATAGAGGAGTGGCTTTATCTTCCACACCATGACACAGAATTAGTTTGATTTGTGAAACAGATGAACAACAACAAAAAAAACCACAACAAAGAATAATGTAAAAAGTCTCTCAATTGGTATAATTCCCTTTTTTTCATCCTGGAGTTACTTAGATTAAAACATCATTTAGTATGATAAAGCAATGTATGACTAAATTTCAGAACATAATGAAATCTATTTAAAATTGACCCATTTCAATAGTGCCAGAAAGTAGCAGAGTAAAGTGATTTCTCCTAGGACTGTACCTGTTTACTGCCTGAGATCATCTCTCCTGGTCACAAATCAATATTACTTTCTTTCATTCATCAGTGGTCATAAAGCTTTTCAATAATTCTAATTTTAAAGAATGATTACAGCTAGTATGGAGTCATTGATTGCTTAAAGGTTACAACTGAAATGAATGCAAAGTAATTCCATTTTTAATGAATGAGCATTTTTGAAAAGTCAAGCCTCTTTCCCTTGACAAACTTTATGCATGAAGGTTATGTATTTGATTATGTGTGAATTTGCACTGGGAGTGTGTGTGTGCATGTGTGTATTTCAACAATGAACTCCTGCACTGTTCCCCAGCTAGGAAATGATTCTGCTGATTGAAAATTATTTTTAACTGAAAATGTATTTATTCCTTTAAATTTCTAAAATGGATTTAAATAGTTTAGTGATCTGTGGTGATATTAAACACACATCTACAGTTTCTTAATATTCCTCACTTCAAAAAGTAGAACTTAATAATCCTCCGCCCTGAGTGTGGGCTAGGGTGAATGATTCACCTCTAAGGAATGCAAGGCTTTAGAAGGTTTGAAAGGCAGCTTTTGAAATAAGGTTGTAAGAAAGGAGGACGTGAGCCTAGAGTTCCTTCCCCCTCCTCATAGGCTCAGTGCCCTTGGTGTTTTCTCTCTCCTATCTTCCCTCCCTTCCCTTAGCATCTTCTTCCTTCCTTGATTTCACTATTTGAGTCCTGGGTACAACAAAAGCTACTGTATAAATGACATTATATTATATTCATAGATCATTTTAAAAAGCTCTAATATTGGAAAGATAGAAGTAATCCACATAATGTGTTGAATGATTCTCAATCTTTTAAAATTTCTCTTCTTGAAAACTGCGTTTTGTCCCTTTTATGATAATATTTCTGGGAGGATGATGGTCAGTGCTAACTAAAGATGGGAGAGAGGTGTATGTTTCTTACAGGAAATTAGAGGAAGTAAATAGTTTATAGAGAAAGAATGCTAAACGAATAGAAGATAAATTAGAGGTCACACATCAGAAATATTGCTTTTCTTCCCTTCACTGTGGCTAAAAGCTTAAGGTAATAATAAATAAGCAACAAATATGCAGTACAGAAAATGGACTTGGGTTTCCCTTCCCTTCTAGGACACTGGAGGCACCAACCTCACGTGGCATCTCAAGACCCATATGAAGCTATCACAGCAGAATGAAAATCATTGCATCATAAAGTTAGATCATTTAACCCTAGTTTAAATGACACTAGAGGGGTAGGTATTAACCTGTCCATATTTATACTTTTGGTCTTTTACTTGGAGAAAAGAGAAGTAATTAAAATGTTTTAATGTTTAAGGGGGATTGAATTTCAAATTTCAGTTCCATAGAAGTTACCCAGACTAGAGAATGGAATTTAGAATGTAAACATTCAATAGTGAATTGGGAGTTTAGTTCAGAAGCTAATGAAGTTCCCTTGTAAACATAGAGTTTTGAATAGTGATGAGTAGAGAAGATGAGAAGCAGACTTATCCGTACACTAGTTAAGAGGATAAATCAGCCAGTAATGAGGGTAGATTGAATATGGGATGGGAGTGGAAGGGCAAGTCTGAGGGATAATCCCTGGGACATTGGTTTGCATACAAAGGTAGATATGATGACACTTGGTGGGTTTAATTTGGAGAATCCCAAAAGGAGCTCTCATAAAGGCAGTGTTATATGTGAGCCTAGGCTCAGAAGAGATGCTTGGGCTGTGCTGGCAATTCAGTTTTGTGAGTCAAATGGTATAAACCAACCAGTTTTGTGAGTCAAATGGTATAAACCAACCATGAGGCTCTGTTTATGTGTATGAGATTGCCTGTTGAGTATATACACTGGAAAGGAAGAGGGCCAAGGTGTGAATTTAAGAGTTTAATGCCTGTGCCTAGCAAGGTGACTCTATAAGGGAGATAGGGATGGAGAGATCTGAGGAGAAGGTGGCATCCTAGCAGCAAAAATTGGAAAATGTTTATTTAATGTTGGAGTTTGGCTGAAAAATACAGCTAGAAAATCAAATAAGATGAGTCAAAAAAAAATGTCCATTTTGTTTAGAAACATTAGCCGCATGAACAGGATTTGGTATGATGGTATGATAACTAGGGAAACAAGATTATAATGGATGGAAGAAATGAAGGATGGGAATGGAACACCTGGGTGCAAATAGCTCTTTCATAAGTATGGATGTTGCGATGAGGTGAGAGACAAGAGATGTAGTTAAAAAGTTGTCTTTTAGTAGGAGTGACTTGAACATGCTTGAAAGCAGGCGGTATGTTTACATGTTAGAAGAAGAGGTTAATCATTTAAGAGGGAGAAGGAGTAATAGACTGCAGGGTCTCTGAGAAGGTGTTAAGAAATCAGAGAGGGGATTATACACATACTAGGCTGTGGGGGTAGGAGGTTATGGGTTCCTGATATTTGAAGAGACAGGAAGAGATTTTAGATTGAAATTTGCAAGGGAACTGTCGGATAGTGTTGAGGTCCTCTGTGGATTTGCCATCCATGGATTTATGGTGGTTCAAATATGTCCTATTTTGTTCTTCCAGGGATAAGTTTTTCAGACGCAAGTTCACTGCAGGATATTAACAAATAAACTTAGGGCATTTCTATGAGTGTTACTGAAATAATTGACAAAAAATTAAATTAAATAAGTAAGCAACTAAAGGAAGAAAAAGACTGATAGCTTGGAGGGAAATAGAAGTATAAATGACTTCAAAGTTAGAATAAAACTAAAGAACAAATTTTGAAATTAACTTATGTGTTGGAAATAGAGACTGCAGGACTTAAAGGGAAGTTTCCATTCATTAATGGTTACCTGAAATGAAAAGGGGCAAATGTGTGACTCTAGGTATGAGTGGTTAAAGTCAGTGTAGGAGAAGCTCAACAGATTTGAGGCGGTGAAGAACCTAGTAGGCTAGGATGCTGGATGGGTCATTGTCGCTGACACTGAGAACAACCACGGATTGAAAGTCTTGGAATGTAGAGTAAGGCCTGGATATGGGGCCGCAGTCTCCTCTAACTGGGAGAAATTGACTCAGATGTGCTCAAAAGGAAGAAATGAAGGTGAAGGTGGTGACATTGTGGAACGCTCCATGACTTCAAGATTTTTCTTCTTGAACCCATTGTGTCTTCGCATCAAAACAAAATACTGAAGGGAACAGGTGATCATCCTTATTTCCTAAATTGAGGCATACTGAACCCCTGATGTCACTGTGAGTGAGCCACAGTCAAGAACTGGAAGTAGAGGAAGTGGGGGGACAAAGTTTCCCGGCATCGAGCATTGCTGTAATTCTGAAGTGATGGCTCCAGGAAGCACACAGAATTAGGGAAGTTGGGGATTATGGGTATACACAGGTTGACATTCAAAAAGTTGAGTAACTGTGGAGAACTTACTATTTGGGACATCATGAATGAAAATATTGAAGAGAGTAATAATGGTTAATTTTTGAAAAACTGCATATGTATACTTTTGGGGATAGAAAGAGGAAAATACAAGGAGTATCTTGATCATCTTTTTGTTAAGTAATTACACAGTTGGAAGGGAAAACATTAGGCTCCTGGAAAAGGATTTCTTAAGGGATACAAGATAGAAAGATATATTGACAGGACTGTATTTCAAGTGTACAAATCAGAACAGAGAAGGTGATCTGATCAATGCTTGTAAAATACTGACTGAGAAAGGTGATCATTAGCTTTTTGGATAAATGCAGCTTCATATGAGATTATGTTGTCTCTTTACCTCAGCTATGACCTTAAAACACAAGAATTTGCATTTTCATGTAGAACTTAGGAAGAAAAAGTGTTTTGAAGAAAAAAACTAGAAATGAAAGAAAGGGAAAGGTGAAAAGAAACTAAAGTACAATCTTAGGGATAAAATATCCAGGGATTTAAAAAAAATGAATCAGGCGAGCCACATATAGGGAGCTCTCGCTCACAGATAAGAAATCACTGAGGAAAACTTGAGCCACATTTTTATAAACACTGGATAATTTACTAATTCAATATGCTTTGGTTTAGTAATTGTTTTGTTCTCTGTTCCCAAAAAATATTATATACTTTCACAGGAGTGTGAGAACTGGGCATTTAAATATATACATATGCAGTGGAAATTATAGTATAACATGAAAATCATGAAACATGTTGTTTTGACATGAACTGTCAAATACATCCACCTAAACCTAGTGCCCATGCCAGATGCTCTCTGAAGAGTTCCCTAGCATCTTGCACACTGAATGGATTCCCTAGTTCTCTATACTCTCCTAGTTCATTTTTGAGGTCAACAAAATATGTTTTAGAGCTGAAATAAATTATTAGAGAAAAATATTGGGAGTTCAAAAATTCTCCTTTTCCCTTTATTGAGATATTGACTGGCTGATAAAGCCTAAGTAACAAATTCTGTTTCTACTCAAGGATTAACCCCCACAGTTCACTGCAAATGGGAACAGATGTGGCTTTCTCTTTTCAATGTGTACAGACCAAGATGAGGAAACCCGAGGTTCTTCTTCGTCTGACCTAGGATGGTATTCTCCCAATGGCTCCATTTCTCAACTCTGATCGGCTCTGCTACTTTCTTGGCTGTGTGATGGTTGACATTGCTCGCTGACGGCAATGCTTCCCCTGGGGATTATCCAGAGCATCTGCTCATCTCCTTTTCCAATTCAAACTCCATGACTGTGAATCTCCACACCACGTCCTAGAGATTATCCATTACATCTTCCTTTCTTGCAGTTGATAAATGAGGAAGAAAAACCACCTGACAGGACATATGACAATAAGTGATTAACAATTAACCTTAGGAAATACATTTATTTCCCCAAAGCTTAAGGCACACACATACAAACACAGTTCTGGTGTCCACTGGTTTTCCAGTGCTCACTTTGCAATGTCACCCTGACTCTTTCTCTGAAAGTGGAAGCGGCCTGACGGGATCTGCCTACTTGCTACTATGCTAGGCACTACCCCTTAGTACTGTGATTCTCAGTCCACCCATAGGGGAAAAAAAAGTTGCTTCTTAGTACCTTGGGGATAACTATTTTTCAAATAAGCATTAATAACAGTCTGTACATACTTGGGGAAATATAATTAAAAGCAAATCTGCCAACTGAGAAAACCTCTCCACAAAGGTTGGAGAGAAAGAAACAATAAATGAATGAAAGGAATGCAATTTCTGTATGTGTTCTGCTTCTTTGCCATGTAAATACAGAAATGTGAAAAAAAAAAAAGAAGTTTACATCAGGTATTAGACTCAGGCATTGATCACCAAAAAAAAAAAAAAAACCTCACAATTCTGTGGCCACTGCCTTCTACTTAACCCTGTGCTAAGTTCAGGATTTAACACGGTCAGTACTACCAATACCCCTAAAGATGGCTTTGCTACCATTGCATTTTAAGCTTCCTAATAAACCGTACTAATTTTCTCAAGCTTATATTTTAGATCATCTTAGCTTGTGTATTTCTTCTGGATTCTCAAGGCCAAAGTCAATTTTTTTTAAAATGCTTCATTTTTGAGCAAATTACTACATCACCATCTGCAGCCTGCACAAGAATCTCAGAATAACAGAGCACCTTACTGTCCTCACAGGGACAGCCAGCATCCATTAACTAGAGGACTGCAGCCGAAGCTCCTCAGGTTACCTACCGCCCCCCCCAACTTTGGAGCTGTGAACTTTTGACAATGAGTATGTCACTAACACAAATATCGTACCAGCTTTTCAAAGAATAGTCTTTGTCAAAACTTGGGAACAGGGATGTGTTTTTTCCATACAATATCTGAAAAAGACATAATATTAAAATATGATGAATGAGAATGGTGAAAAATATTACATTTTAATGAGATTGAGCTTTGAATAACCTATAAACTCGTGCCCATCAGGGAATGGCAACCAATGTTTAAATCTCATAAATCAGAGGCTTAATACCTTGTAGTCAGCAGAATCACATGATAAACATTAAAACTATATATTATCAAATCCTGCACTCAGATATTCAGGGGGACTAATAAAAAGTTTGTATGTTTAATGTTTTAACCCAAATACGTCTACTAATAGATAACAGAGGCAAATGATTAAGAGTTTGGTCTCTGTTATCAGAATATCAGAGCTTATATCCCAACTCCACCTCTTTCTAACCATCTAGCCTGGCAAGTTACTTAAAGTATAAGTAGTAGTTTCCATAGCTGTAGAATATGGCAAATCATTTAGTATTAGAAATTACCTACTGTGCCCATATCACAAGATAAAATGAAGTAATTCGTACAAAATGGCATATCGTCAGTCCTTATAAACATTGTCTACTGTCATTGTCTGCTGCCTGCAGAACTGAAATCAAATAAACCCGTCCATTCAAAACGCAACATCTGTACATAGGCAAGATAGTTTCAAGCATCTTTTCTAAATACATCTTTTTGGAATAAATTCATCTTTTCTGAATTAGATCTTTTCTAAATACATCTTTTTTGAATAAATTCATCTTTTCTGTTATATCTCCCAAAATATTGTAAGATGTTTTTGCCTAGTGTCCAGTGTTTACTCAATAAGAACACAGTCATCTTGTAATAACAGTTTAATTGTGTCAGTAACTTCTGTCACATAGAAACCCACTGAGTAAAATTTATGTACTCTGCAAATTATATGACAAAATGAACTCATTGGTGTTTTGTAAATTAATGGCTTAAAAAAAAAGTCAGCCTTCAGTTCGATTCCCTTCCAGACATCAGATCATACAATTCACTAACACATAGAGAAAAGAGAAACCTTCACTCCCCTCACCATTTCTGAGTTCTCATGCTAGGCTAGCTGGGACATATTTGTGAAAAAAATCTATATTAAATTACTCTGGATCTGAGGTTATATTTGAACAGCCCATGCAGGGAGAAAGTCTGTATGCTTTTATAACAGAAAGGAGTTAGCAGCTACAGAGCCCTTGTTCTGGACCTTTTAAATCACCTAAACTACTAAGTGACAAAGAAAAACAGCCAGAGGCTTTCTAGTACCAAATTATATGCCAATTTGTAGAGTACAGGCCAAGCTCTAGCAACAGTATAAAACCCAGGGGCGTCAAACTCAATAATAAAGTCAAAAGCCTATAAGCAGAAGTAGAATAGAGATAGGGCTGTCCTCTTATTTAATATTGTTCAAAAATGAATTTTTATTGCTTACTCTCAAATGGGAAAGAAATTCCACAAATAAACTATTGAGCTTTGTTTAAAATAAAGAATTTACAGCACTAAATACAAAATCGTCCAATAACCTTTACGGGAAAGGTCATGAGGGTTGGATACTCATGGTGGGATTAGTGACCTGATAAGAAGAGACACCAGAGAGCTTGTTTTCTATCTTTCTCTGCCAAGTGAGGACACAGCAAGAAGGCAGCTGTCTGCAAGCCGGGAAGAAGGGTCTTACCAGAATCTGATAAGCTGTCACTCTGATCTTGGACTTCCAAGCCTCCAGAACTGTGAGAAATAAATTTCTATTGTTTTGCACATCTAGTCTGTGGTGTTTATTACGACATCCTGAGCAGGCTAAGACAGGGAGAAAATGATACTGTATAAAATACTGGAAAGGGGACAGCTCCAGCACCATGCAGGGTTTCCAAAGAGAGGGCACTTAACTCAGTGTGAGTCCTACCCAACCTCTATGCACTTGACCTTTAACATGGATCCTTTCAGAGGCTGTTGGTGGCCTTCCCATGTCTTTGACAAATTCAGAGCTCCAAGAATTTGTCGTTCGTTCAGGTTTACCATCTGCCCAGTATAAGACACTAGGCATAGAGCCCTTCATGCTTTCATGGGAAAGGTTAAAACTTCACTCTTGCCATATTTAAAGCTGAGAACAGTGTACACATGTCTATGAAGAGTTTCGATTGCTATAAGTCACTCAGGATTAACCGACCTAAGCTCCCCTCCAGGAAAAGACCATCGCTGTGGAGAAACTTCTAGGGACACAAAAGAACGTTTCAGATAAAGATGGGAAAGAGAGGAGTGTTAGAAGGAAGGTCTAGCGTCACTGTCCTAGCAAAGAGGTTGCAGTGACTACCTCTTAATGTCTGATATGTTAAGTTTGAGACCAAAAGTCAATGAAATAGTTATGGAAAGAAATTTACAATACTAAAATCTACAGTTAACAGTGGAAATGTAACAGTTTTTGTATGTTTGCACCAAAAGTATAAGAGTAGGTTCCAAGATGGGATTAAAGATGGCAGTGTGAGAGGTGACACAGAGGCTTCCTCCTAAAACCACATATAATATGGAAATATAACTAATACAACTACTCTTGAAAGAACAACAGGAAAGAGGACTGCACCAAACTGTATACACCTGGAGACAAGAGCGGACCTCATGGAAAAGGGTAACTTACTAAAGCTGTGGTCCTGCGGGATCCAAGCCCTTTTCCCACCCCAGCTCACCAACAGGAGGAAGAGGAACAGAGCAAGGAGGGAGTGGAGGCCTGGGACTGCTGAGTACCTAACTCCAGAGATGTGCTCTGGGAGCACAAACCTACATTTCATGGTGCTTACATGATACTCTCATAATTAGGGGGTTGGAAAGCAAAGACAGACAGCATTCCTAGAGAAACTAAGATTCCAGCTGCTTGTGGAAAGCAGGGATCCATATCCAGCTGCTCTGGGAAAAAAGAAAGGCAGGCAGTCTGAGAGATTTCCTAACAAAGAAGCCCTTAGAAAGAGGGCTGCTAAAGGGTCAAGGATTGCACAGAGCTTACTGCTCAGGAGAGAGGACAGGTAGACAAAATTGTCCGGGTGCACTCTGCCCAGCAGATTGGGAGCTTTCACGGTCTTCAGGTGCTCCAGCTCCCTGGCTGCCTACACAGCTCCAAGAACCCCTTCTGTGACAGGCAGACTACTGCGCCTTTCTCCTGGCCAGCCCCACTGGGCTTGCAAATGGGGAAACCCTACCCTGGCATTAGGCCAGACAGAGGTAAGATCTGTCTACAGCAACTAAAAACACAAAGCACAGAGGCTTATACCTGTGTGCTCTGCCCACTGGTTCAGGCAGTGGAGACAGGCATAGCAGCCGGGAAGCAGGGAATATCTCTTTCCTCCTCTGAGGCACCAATACCACTCCCCTGCAACCCCTGACATTGCTTCAGGGGCTGAGCAGCTCCAGAGACTAGAGCTTCTGGGCAGTAGAGGGTGCCATACACATATATGAAAAAAGAACCTGGTCCAGAGTAAAATTATTAACACAACTCCTGAGAAATATTTAAATGATATTGATCTCATGACTCTCCCTGAAAGAGAGTTCAAAATAAAAATCATTAACATGCTCATGGAGGTACAGAAAGATATTCAAGAACTCAGGAAAGAATTATGGTCGGAAATCCAATCATTGAAGAGCACAATGGATGGTATTAAAAGCAGATTGGATATGGCGGAGGAGACAATAAATGAAATAGAATCTAGAGAAGAGGAATACAAAGAAGCTGAGGCACAGAGAGAAAAAAGGATCTCTAACAATGAAAGAATATTGAGAGAACTGTGTGACCAATCCAAACAGAACAATACTCACATTATAGGAGTACCAGAGGAAGAAGAGAGAGAACAAGGGATAGAAAGTGTCTTTGAGGAGGTGATTGCTGAAAAATTCCCCAATTTGGGGCAGGAGATAGTCTCTCAGGCCATGGAGGTGCACAGATCTCCCAACACAAGGGACCTAAGGAAGACAACATCAAGACATATAGTAATTAAAATGGTAAAGATCAAGGATAAAGACAGACTATAAAAAGCAGCAGAGAGAGAAATAAGATCACATACAAAATAAAGCCCATCAGGCTATCATCAGACTTCTCAGCAGAAACCTTACAGGCCAGAAGGGAGTGGCGTGATGTATATAATGCCATGAAGCAGAAGGGCCTTGAACCAATATTACTTTATCCAGCAAGTTTATCATTTAAATTTGAAGGAAGGATTAAACGATTCCCAGATAAGCAAAAGCTGAGAGAATTTACTTCCCACAAACCATCTCTACAGTGTATTTTGGAGGGACTGCTACAGATGAAGTGTTCCTATGGTTTAATAGCTATCACCAGAGGTAATAAAACCACAGTAAGGAAAGTATAACAGCTAACTACTAAGAACATGCAAAATTAAATTAACTATCCCCAAAGTCAATCAAGGGATAGACAAACTGTACAGAATATGATACCTAATATATAAAGAATGGAGAAGGAAGAAAAAGGAGGAGGAAAAAAACAAAACAAAACAAAAAAAGAACCTTTAGATTGTGTTTGTAATAACATATTAAGTGAGTTAAGTTAGACTTAGATAGAAAGGAAGTTAACCTTGAACCTTTGGTAACCATCAATCTAAAGCCTGCAATGCCAATAAGTACATACCAATCGATAATCACCCTAAATGTAAATGGTCTGAATACACCAATCAAAAGACATAGAGTCACTGAATGGATAAAAAACAAGACACATCTGTATGCTGCCTTCAAGAGACTCACTTTAAACCCAAAGACATACACAGACCAAAGGTGAAGGGATGGAAAAAGACATTTTATGGAACTAATAGGGGGAAAAATGCAGGAGCTGCAATACTTGTATCAGACAAAATAGACTTCAAAACAAAGAAAGTCACAAGAGACAAAGAAGGACATTACATAATGTTAAAAGGGTCAATATAACAAGAAGATATAACCATTATAAATATCTATGCACCCAACACAGGAGCTCCTATGTGTGTGAAACAAATACTAACAGAATTAAAGGGGGAAATAGAATGCAATGCACCCATTCTAGGAGACTTCAACACACCATTCACTCTGAAGGACAGATCAACCAGACAGAAAATAAGGAGACAGAGGCACTGAACAACACATCAGAACAGATGGACCTAACTGACATCTACCAAATTCTACACCCAAAAGCAGCACAATACACATTCTTCTCAAGTGCACATGAAACATTTTCAATAATAGATCATATGCTAGGCCACAAAAAGAGCCTTGGTAAATTCAGAAAGATAGAAATTGTACCAACCAGCTTCTCAGACCAAAAGGGAATGAAACTAGAAATGAATTACGCAAAGAAAATGAAAAATCCCACAAACACATGGAGGCTTAATAATATGCTCCTAAAAAACCAGTGGATCAATGACCAAATAAAAACAGAGATCAAGCAGTATATGGAGACAAATGACAACAATAATTCAACACCGCAAAATCTGTGGGATGCAGTGAAGGCCGTGTTAAGAGGAAAGTATATTGCAATACAGGCCTATCTCAGGAAAGAAGAAAAATCCCATATGAGCAGTCTAAACTCACAGTTAGCAAAACTAGAAAAAGAACAAATGAGAGCCAAAGCCAGTAGAAGGAGGGACATAATAAAGATTAGAGCAGAAATAAATAAAATTGAGAAGAATAAAACAATAGAAAGGATCAATGAAAGCAAGAGCTGGTTCTTTGAGAAAATAAACAAAATAGATAAACCCTTAGCCAGACTTATCAAGAAAAAAAGAGAGTCTACACACATAAACAGAATCAGAAATGAGAAAGGAAAAATCATTATGGACACCACAGAAATACAAAGAACTATTCAAGAATACTATGAAAAATTATATGCTAACAAACTGGATAAACTAGAAGAAATGGACAACTTTCTAGAAAAATACAACCTTCCAAGGCTGACCCAGAAAGAAACAGAAAATCTGAAAAGACCAATTACCAGCAACAAAATTGAACTGGTAATCAAAAACCTACCCAAGAACAAAATTCCCTGGATCAGATGGCTTCACTGCTGAATTTTATCAAACATTTAGTGAAGACCTAATACCCATTTTCCTTAAAGTTTTCCAAGGAGAAGAAGAAGAGGGAATATTTCCAAACTCATTCTATGAGGCCAGCATCACTCTAATACCAAAACCGGGCAATGACACCACAAAAAAAGAAAAGTACAGACCAATATCCCTGATGAACATAGACGCAAACATACTCAACAAAATATTAGCAAACCGAATTAAAAAATACATCAAAAGGATCATCCATCATGATCAAGTAGGATTTATTCCAGGGATGCAAGGATGGGTCAGCATTCGAAAATCCATCAACATCATCCACCACATCAACAAAAAGGACAAAAACCACACGATCATCTCCATAGATGCTGAAAAAGCATTTGACAAAATTCAACATCCATTCATGATAAAAACTCTCAACAAAGTGGATATAGAGGGCAAGTACCTCAACATAATAAAGGCCACATATGACAAACCCACAGCCAACATTATACTTAACAGTGATAATCTGAAAGCTTTCCTTTAATATCGGGAACAAGAAAGGGATGCCCACTCTCCCCACTTCTATTCAACATAGTACTGGAGGTCCTTGCCATGGCAGTCAGACACCGCAAAGAAAGAAAAGCCATCCAGATTGGCAAGGAAGAAGTTAAACTGTCCCTGTTTGCAGATGACATGATATTGTACATAAAATACCCTAAAATATCCACTCCAAAAGTACTAGATCTAATATCTGAATTCAGCAAATAGTGGGATATAAAATTAATACGCAGAAATCTGTGACATTCCTATACACTAACAATGACCTAGCAGAGAGAGAAATCAGGAAAACAATTCTATTCAAAGTTGCATCAAAAAGAATAAAATACCTAGGAAAAACCTAACCAAGATGTGAAAGACCTATACTCTGAAAACTACAAGAAACTCATTAAATTAAAGAAGATACCAATAAATGGAAACACAACCCGTTCTTATGGAGAGGAAGAATTAATATTGTCAAAATGGCCATCATGCCTAAAGCAATCTACAGATTCAATGCAATTCCTATCAAAATACCAACAGCATTCTTCAATGAACTAGAGACAATTGTTCTAAAATTCATATGGAACCACAAAAGACCCCGAATAGACAAAGCAATCCTGAGAAGGAAGAATAAAGCTGGGGGGATTATGCTCCCCAACTTCAAGCTTTACTACAAAGCCACAGTACTCAAGACAATTTGGCACTGGCACAAGAACAGACCCATAGACCAATGGAACAGACTAGAGAGCCCTGAGATAAACCCAACCACATATGGTTAATTAATATATGATAAAGGAGCCATGGGCATACAATGGGGAAATGACAGCCTCTTCAACAGCTGGTGTTGGCAAAAATGGACAGTTACATGCAAGAGAATGAAACTGGATTGTTTAACCCCATACACAAAAGTAAACTCGAAATGGATCAAGGACCTGAATTTAAGTCATGATACCATAAAATTCTTAGAAGGCAACATAGGCAAAAATCTCCTGAATATAAGCATGAGTGATTTCTTCCTGAACACATCTCCTTGAGCAAGGTGGACTCATGGGACTACATCAAAGTAAAAAATTTCTGTACAGCAAAGGACAACATCAACAGAACAAAAAGGCATCCAACAGTATGGGAGAATATATTTGTGAATGACATATCTGACAAGGGGTTAACAGCCAAAATGTATAAAGAACTCACATGCCTCTACACCCAAAAAGCAAATAACCCAATTAAAAAATGGGCAGAGGATATGAAGAGACAGTTCTCCAAAGAAGAACTTCAGATGGCCAACAGACACATGAAAAGATGCTCCACATCACTAATCATCAGGGAAATGCAAATTAAAACCACAATGAGATATCACTTCACACCAGTAAGGATGAATACAGCTTCTCAGATTCAAAAAGACATATGCACTCCTATGTTTATTGCAGCAGTTTTTACAACAGCCAAGATATGGAAGCAACCTAAGTGTCTATCAGTAGATGAATGGATAAAGAAGAGGTGGTGCATATACACAATGGAATACTATTCAGCCATAAGAAGGAAACAAATCCTGCCATTTGCAACAACATGGGTGGAGCTGGAGGATATTATGCCTAGTGAACTAAGCCAGGCAGAGAAAGACAAGTGCCAAATGATTTCCCTCATTTGTAGAGTACAACAACAAAGCAAAACTGAAGGAACAAAATAGTAGCAGACTCAGAGACTCCAAGAAGGAACTAGTGGTTGCCAAAGGGGAGGGGTGTGGGAGGGATGGTGGGGAGGGTGGGGAAGGGGATTGTGGGGTATTATGTTTAGCACACATGGTGTGGGGGATCACGGGGAAAACAGTGTAGCACAGAGAAAGCAAATAGTGAATCTGTGTCATCTTGCTACACTGATGGGCAGTGACTGAATTGGAGTATGAGTGGGGACCTGGTAATATAGGTAAATGTAGCAACCACATTGGTTTTTCATGTGAAACCTTCATAAGAGTGTATATCAATAATACTTTAATAAAAAAAATACAAAAAATAAATAAATTACCTATAGTACCCAGAGCATTGCTGAAAGTAGCTGCTCAATAAAACATAGTTATTTGCTATTAAAAAAAAAGAGCACGTTCTATAAAGTAGAAATTATTGAATATGAAATAAGAAATAGAAGCACACTTGTCTTTGTTTAAGTCAGATCAAGTCTCTAGAAATTTGTAAGAATAACTAGGAAGTTAAATCTTAGAGTCTATATCACACATTGTACTCCAGTGAAAGAAAACACATATTTTTATAAGTACATGTAGACTGCAAGTAAGCATTGTCTTTAAATCTCAGTAAATCGCAAAAAAAGAGCTGCAACCTAAAAATGCTCAGTGAGTTTTATAGACCAAAACATAAATATTAAAAAGTATACATTGACTGAAAAGTCCTTCCATGAGATATGTGTAGGTTTTGTGACATTGGGTCTTAAAACCAAGTGATATCCAAGGAAACCATTAGAGTTTGCTTGTCGGCTCACATAGTTATAAAATAGTTGAGATTTCTCCTCTGTGAATAACTTGTTCATACAAGTTTTAGTTTTTCTTTTGTTTTTTTAATTCTGTGTTATTTATATAATTTGGATTCTAATTATAATTAATTAAATTATGTTAAGTTGTGAATCAGCATATGGTTAAATGACGTTATGGTGAAAAAAATAAAACCAGAAATAAACAAGCAGGTTTATATCACTCATGATGCAGATTCACTGTGAGTCACCTGGGTCTTTGCTTTCCGACTCCTCGCTCTGGGATCCGTTGCTGAGTAACCACTCTCTAGTCTAGAATACTTCTGTTCCCCAGGGGCAAGGAAAAGAGAAAAGAAGACAGTTGCGAATTGGCTTTTAAAGCTATGACCCAGTAATGACACTCTTGCACATGTCACTCTTATTCAGATTCCATGGATCAAAACAAATCAGTGGCCACACAAGTTCTGTGTAGGTGATAAAGTCATTTTTCTTACAAATCTTCCAGGAGAAATGGAATAGTTGCTAAAGAGATCAGTACAAATACAATCATAGGTGGCAAAAATTTCTCCCTGGCATTTATATCAAGGTTGGTGGGGTAATTTCAGGACCAAAGATGTTAATGATAAATTTGTCAAATGTACTAAACTTTCTTGTTAGTTCCTTCTTGAATGATTTTTAAATAAATACCTTCCTATCCTGAGATATCCTATCACGCATTCTTTTATATATTTAAGATCCAGGCTCTTAGCAAATTTGATGTTTATAATACAACATTGTTGTCTATGATCACTGTACTGTGCATTAGACCTATAAGACTTATGTATATACTAGTTGAAAGTCTGCACCTTAAACAACATCTCTCCTATTCTCCCACCCCCAGATCCTCATAACCACCATTTTAATCTCTGTTCTCACCAGATGTTCTTTTTGGTTTCACATATAAGTGATATCATAGAGTATTTGTATTCCTCTGACTTACCTCACTCAGCATAATGTCCTCAAAGTCCATCCATTCTGTTACAAATGGCAGGCTTCCCTTCATTCTCACAGCTGAATAATATTCCTTTTATATATGTGCGTGTGCATATATATATATATATATATATATATATATATATATATAATCACGTCTTCTTTATCCATTCATTCATCGACAGGCACTTAAATTGTTTCTGTATCTTGGCTATTGTGCATAATGCCATAAAAAACATGGGAATGCGAAGATCTCTTTGAAATCCTGTTTTCATTTCCTTTGGGTATACAGTTTCTTGGGGAAGAATTATATGTGCTGGCTCATTTTGAATAAGAACAGTGTGTGTTTGTGTATGTGTATATGTAGTGGTTTTTTCTTTCTCACTTTATGGTCATCCCCCCCCTTGTCAAATTGTCTCAAGGTTTGGCCATATAGAAACTGAGCAGAACACACAGTTGGTCTACAAAAATAGACTAAAATGCTTTTTCCTAAAACTAATGATACTCTTCAAAGAAAAGGTGTAACATGAATATTGGTAAAACAGACCCAAAGTCAAAAATGTATAAAATGTTCTTCATAAAATGCATTTGTTTAAAGTGTGCCAATAGAGTTTTGCCTCCTTAATAAAATATCCTTGGTAAAGCAAGACATGAAAAGTATGGTTCGCTAAGATAAGTTATATGAGTCATGGACTCTGTAAGACAATTAGTTTTTAACTGATCAATCTGCATCTTTTTTATATTCTAGAATTTCTTTCCAGATTCCCAGATCTTGTCCTCGGATCATCCATGAAGATTAAAAGCAAACTAATAAACAACATGAATTTGGTTCTTTGAACTATACAGTGTCTATATTTTGGGACCTGTACTAGAACTGAACATTTTCTCCTCGGTTGGGCAATTTTGCTACAAGTTCACTTATGGTGTTCTTGACCCTTTCCCATATTTCAAGAGGAGACCTGGTTTCCAGGAAGAGCAACTTTCATGTATGGAAGATGGAAGAAAAAATTTAGGTTAAATTGAAGAAACAGCATCTAAGATTTTGATATATATTTAAAGATTACAATGGTTAATTTTGAAGAGTGTTTCCTGCTACTACTAAGGAACTCAGCCACAGCGTGGAAAGGGGAGCATACGTTTGGTTATAGAGGCTTTCAAACACAAGATGTGTCCTTTCCTAACACTTTTTCTGGCATTAAAAAATTCAATATTTTCAGAATAATTCGTACTAAAATTAGACATACCTATTTCAAAGGTGGAGTAAAGAGAGGATTAAAAGCATCTTGTTTAGTGTTCACTAATTACAAAATGAGTATTCAAGAAAATGTTCAAGGAATCTGCAGGATACACTTCAAACTAGAAAGAAATCCTTGCAGTTTTTTTTCTTACATGATACTGTGAGTCTTTCATTAGAACTATTTTTTTCCCATTATGTCACTTAACAACTTATAAATAACCTTAAAGTAAACCCAGATTAGTAATAGAATCTTCCTTAAATATACCAGTACCATAGCAACTAATACAAAGGAATAATTATCTTACATAAACTAATCTGCCAATAATTAATAAATCACACAGTTTTAACTACCTTCTGTTATCAGAGAAAAAATATATGCCTTCCCCCAACTTTAGTATTACTATTACAGACAAATAATTACTTTTAATCTGTCAATTCAAAAGTGAGAACTATGAACTGGTACAGAGAGACACCTGGAAAATTTTACAATTTAATTCAGACTCTTTAAAAAAATAGAGATTATACCCATTCATATCACCTTAGACAGTTTTTCCTCCTTTGTCCTTCATTTACTTCCCCCAGGTGTACCTTTGTCTGCATCCCTCATTTCTCTTTCTCTGCCCCTTTACTTCCTTCCCTCTTCCCACAAATGTTTACTGAACACTCCCTTTTCTCAGGCACTGTTTCTATTTACCACATACAAAGATAAAAACCTAGGAACCTTACCTTCAGTCATCAGGGCACTGACTTTCAAATAAATAATTCCAGCATAATGTGAATATAGTTCTATTTAATTTTTCATGTTTCATTTATTAATATTATCATCCATTAGCTTTCTTTTGATAAGGAAGATTTGTGATGTCACCTTTGTAAATTCTAATTGTATAGCATTTATTCCTGGAAATAGATGAGACATTTATCATAACCTATGTTTATTGCTTCATTATTAAACCTCACATAAAGCCTTTTTTTTCCTTTGAATTGTTTCCATCTTTCATGGAAAATAAATTAGACTGAATCTATATCCTTATTATATGCAATCCATATGCACAAATAAAAGCCTGCTACTGTAGGCAATAATTATGTCAAGGTACATTTGGTTTCATTTTATGATGGATGCCTACTTTCCATTAAAAGGTGAAATCCTGTATTTCAAAAGGTTAAACAGGATGATATTTAAATAGAATTCTAACAAGATAAATTTGGAATGCAGAATATGCTCAATAGAAGACCAATCTCTGGCAGCCTTGAATTGTACTTAAAGAGAAATTGGACAAATTTTCAGTCACTTTAAGTTCCTAAATTGCTATAACATTGCTGTTTGTGAGTTTGTACAGAACAGTTTGATAAGAAGATGTATTTAAAATGGCATGTTGATAATTAAATTCTAGACAGGCATTAAATGTGAAAAAATGTGATAGATAATATTGGCATAGAAAATGATAAGTAAAAATGTAGGTTTTAACACAGTAAATATAAGATGAAGCATTTGTGTAAATGGTAATACATACTCCTCAGATTTCAGATAAAAATTATGTTACAGCAAAAGAAATATTCAAATTTCATTGGCTTATTCTGCCACTTTCACAGTGTGCCATCTCATCTTCACCTCTTCTAAAGTGGATCATGAGAAAGTTTTCTAGTGTCTCCTGTTAACTAAAAGCCATCCAAGTTGATGCCTGACCCTTGCAATCATTCTCAATATAGACTTTAGGCTTTAAGTTCATTAGTCCAAGTAGAAGCACAACAACATACAACCTGTGTCACACTGTGCTCAGCTCCCTCTTTTAACACGTGAAACATCTCATGGAAATAAATACTGATACCCTGACATACCAACACATCTTTCATGCTAATGTTTAAAATTAAAGCTCAAAGGGAAACCTGCTGTTTATATGTAAGTTTATGAATAGGAAAACATTTGAAGGAATATTGTAACTCTTGAGCAAAATACCTTTGAAAATGAAATCAGTCAAAGGGAGAAATAAAGTGGGAGAAATCTGTTTATTGCTTACAAACAGTCGTCCAATTCTGCTTGCCATGTCTCTCATGACCCAACTGCAAAGAAGGGACCCCAGTCAACCTCTCTGGTTCAGATATGCCCTTGCTCCCCATGTAATCACCCATTGATATGAAGATGAACTACTCTCCAACCCTTGGAAACACCTATTGATGTGGAGATGCACTAAGGCCAAGCAAGAGATCCTGGAAATATTACAGTTTTACCCACAGGTCGCAACATTGTATTAAACAACTTGCTGTAATAAAGTTTGATGACTGTTATGAGTGACTGGCATTCAGGAAACATAGAAGGATACTCATATTAGTGTAAGAGTCTAGGAAGACCTCCTAAGTGGTGAAAAATAAGTAAATAAATAAACTTTAAACTGAGATCTAAAGAGAAGTTAGTGTTGATTTACAAAAAAGAATAGAAAATTGGAAAGGAAATGATACTACTATATTTGCCTTTAAGAAAAAAATAGTAAAAATGGGGAATATCCTTTTTATTAATAAATATATATGAGAAACAAATTCAGCTGAAACAAAGGGTTAGAACAATTTCCTGAGAAGAATATATTACAATTAAGGATATCTTACTCATTTTATTCAACTAATAGTCAAGAAGCTATACATACTATTTCATATTATGTTTCTGCTTTGTCCCTAATTACTATATTATATGCCTGTAACTCTGTTGAAAGAGGTGCCTGTCTCTGTGCTTTTCTGTATGAATGTTACAGGTAGGAGGGTTTTCTTTCTTATTTTCTCACTCCTATTTCTTAATATCTTTTATTGTCTGAATAAATATTTCTTACCAGAGAAAGGATATTAGCTGTATTTAGTATCTTTTTTTTGCATGTATAACAATGTAAAACAGTGTAATATTTAAGACAAAGTAGTACTAATTTCTATTGTTTCTGTTTTCCGATAGGACAATTTTATGTGAATATAAGCTAAAACAAAACAAAACAAAATATTGTTTACTATTACCCACCAGCTCCTGTTCACTGACAAAGTGTTCACAATAGAAACTGTGAGAAACCACCCAATAGTAGATCTTTATTCCCAGGAAACAAATGGAAATTAGTCCTAGTTTTGCATTAGCCGATTCTCCAGTTGCTGGAGGTCAAGTTATCCTGATAATATCAAAGTTGTTACAAGAGAAGGAGAATAATGTTCTTAAAAAGGCTTCTCTCTGAATGATAGAACCAAAGCACATCATCCACTTCACTTCCCTGAAAATACCTTTATTTACTAAAGAGCCATATAAACCTAAACAAATGAGACTATATGCAAATAAAGAGAGTACTATGTGAATGAAAACAATGGCATGTTATTAATTTTGTTTTTAATTCATACAGTATGCCCCAACATAGTATGTATTAACTCTTTAAAACACTAGGGAAGCATTTAATATACTGAAGAACTTAATTTAATAGGACCCTAGAAGCCTGAAAGCAGCTCATACAGTGGGGGAATCTGGCTCATTAAGTTCAGTGATGCAACACCCACAGGTATTGAATTTTAAATGAATTCACAAACCTCATAAATCATCCTGGCTGTCAAGTGTAATATAATTTGTGAAAAATTTATTACACATGATTATCATGTATTAAACATAAGGTTTAAAATTTAAGCAAATGTTATACTCCTAGTTGGATAAATACTCCAGATTGCAAGGAGTCTTTAATGCAATTTGACATCAAACTGGTCACGGCAGAGTTTATAGTTCTAAGGCACACCATCTCGGTCTTTGTTAGCTCATTCTTGTCAGAGTACAGGTCCATTTCCAACCATGTCACATATATCCTTGTGCTTTGACTTCTAAATCCATTCATTCACGTCTTTCTGAAGGCCCATATCTCTCCCGTGCTTGATGCAATGCCCTCCGTGTCATTTTGGAGGTGATGACAAACAACAGATCCTGCAGGAATGGTTTGTGGCCATAAAGACCACCTTAAAATTTCCAAAATTAGCTTTGTCATTTGTGGATCTTGTTGCAGTGCTACAATTTAAACATTCCTGTTCTTAACTTCTGTCTTGTCCAAGATGGTTTCTCCCCATATATAAAAGCAGACATTTTCTATTTCTTCATTCATTTTAATGCATCACAAAAGATGTCAATATTCTCAAAAATCTAACTTTCCTTCCTTGGCCTTATTGTCAACTCAGTAGCCTGGTAGAACTCACCAAGCAATCATTCTTCCTATTAAAATTTGTATTGGATTGATACAAAAGTTGATAAATATGTATTTTGCAGTATACTATAAGATCATACTAAATATAATTCACACCTTGGCTGAAACATATCATACAGCAGGGATCCATACCCATATCTCTAACACTAGAAGGTAAAATTTCTAGGAAGCTTTTCATCATCTGTTCAAGTTTTAATACCTAACAATCTCCACATAATTGTTTAAACTACCTAAATGATTCAAACACAATTTCTTAAATGGTTGAGTCTATTTGTAAAATTCATTACAGAGAAATATCAAGCTGTTCTTTGGGGAAAATATGAAACTTATTTAGATTATAAATTACACATAAATATATACACACATATGTAAATAATTATGTATATTAGGAAGTATACACATAATTTCTAAGGAGCTTTTTTAGTTCTATACTTTATTTGAATGCTTAATTAGTGTTGCATATATCCATCCATTTATAAATATACTCAATATGTACTTTAAGCTCTTACTTTGTGCACTTTGTACATAACTTTGTATACTAATGAAGAATCAGACAGTCTTAATCTTAGAGCCCTTATAATACAGTTGTAGGACTGTAGATAAAAGAAAAAATATTTATTTTTAGGTGGCAATAAATTCCATGAAAATAAAAGCATGATTAGGGATTAGGAAGTATGAAAACATGTAGATAGAAAGTGTTTTTAAACAGAGGAATGAGCACAGGCCAAGGCCAAGAGGTGAGAATCTCCTTGGCACATTCAAGAACAGCAAAGAAACTGGTATTTAGATACAGCATGAGTGAGACGGTCCAAAAAGGTATGATCCAAGGGAGATGTGGCCTTAGGACCCAGTGAGCCTTTTATAGTGTCTGTAAAGAGCTTTTATTTTTATTCTTAGTGATATGTTATACTATCTAAGGATTTGAGATAAGTGCCAAGTTCTAGTTTATTGTTTTTAAAAGCTGAAGTATAGAGACTATGCAGATGGGAAGGGGCATCCCATGTGATCCATTTGGTAGTTATGCCATTAATCTCTGTTAATATTATTTTTACATGATTATAAAATTCAGGAGGGCAGGTTCTGTGTTTTGTTGTGTTGTATTTCTACTGTTGTATCTATACAGAGCATCATCAGAAATGTTGCCGTCACTTAATAACTATCATCTAATAAATGAACAGTGGATAAATGAGGGTTATGATCAGCACAGTAAGATGAGGGAGTTCTGAATATAGTTTGGATATAGAGCTAATAGAGCTGCTGATGGATTGGCCATAAGGGGTGGAGAAAAATTAGATGAATCTTTTGGATTGAATAACTTCAAGAATGTAGTTGCTATTTACTCAGATAGTAAAAAAGTGTGGGAACTATGTTTAGGAGCAGAATAGAGAAATGGGTATTGGAACTAACAAATTTGATATGTTTAACAGATTTCCAGATGGAAATATCAGCTAGGCAACTGATATATGAAAATGATTATATGCAGGAATTCTCTTTCTCTTTTCATTGATCAAAATATAACTTTATATTGACCTCAGTTCTTCCAGTGGCACCGGTTAAGTTCTTATTTTCCATGGCAAATCTAGCAAAAAGACAGGACTAAATAAGTGTTTAAATGTCAGGCAGTCTCAGTGTAAAGTTTTATCATCTGTTTTCATTGCAAGTCTCAAGCAGCTTATGAATGGTTTGTGGGAGAAAAACATAATTTTGTAACCACTGGGGCAAATCTTCTAGTGGCCTAGAAGATATAGGGACAGATGAGGCTCTGGTGACTGTATATGATTAAGAAAGCCTATGTCTAGGGAAGCAGTTTCAGCTGACTGCCGTATTTTAAAAGTGGTCAAAACCTCTCAAACTTTTACCAAAAGAGTGTAAGTGAATGATTGAAATGATGATGAGTTTAGTCCAATTACTACTCATTTATTTTCAATATTTAAGAAAAATTAAAATAAATTGAGGGAAGAAATATGTATCTAGGACTAAACAGATGTATTTTTGTTGACTCATTCTTAAAATCATATGACATAAAACTCAAGCAATAAGAATTCAATTAAACTTCTATTAATCATCCAATATGTATAATAGTATCCTACAAAAATTATCGTCAGCAATATGTACTGGAGGCCTTTAATTATTATTTGTGTTTAGAAAGATCTCCTTTATCCAGGATCTAAAGAAATTCTGGTGAGAGAGGGTAGGGTGCATAATTACCCCATCCTACCATACTAAAAATCTTTATTTGGGGCAGGATTCTAATGGAAATGTTCTCTGGCAGACTTTGAGATCTAAAACTATCTCTGGAACAGAGAACAATTATTAATAATTATAAGTAAACTTCCGTTTGGTAAATCTTAATATCTCACTCCAATATGAACTCCTCAGCTTCCAATAAATGCTTACTGCTAAAGGGTAATGCAGATTATACCTAATTTCCTCATCCAGCAAAATACGCAGGGAAAGACCCCAACTTGGAATTTTATCGTTGATCCTTTACATCCTCATTTACAAAACAAGGATGATAAACTGATAAAGAAAGCAATGATTAAGAATGTCAAAGATCCCAGATCTACCCAATCATGACCTCTATCAACAATTTGATGTATTTTTTCTGTGGACAGCTACTACGTTCATTTCAAACCATGGTTAATATGACTTGAAATAATTATAACTGGCACTACTCTTGACAACACTTGACATTTCAGGTTACTTTGAAAGACATAAATATAAAAGGGGCTCCATAAAGGTCTATGCTCCTTTTTTCGTCCCATCAGATATTTGTAACTAATGTCTCTCTATCTGCACAGGTCTCTCTATTGCATATAAAGTGGAACTCAAACGATTATAAACATTCCACCTAAAATAGCATATTATAGACTAATAATTTATTTTATGAAATCAACACTAAAAATTATCTTTCCAGCTTAACTGTGTTTTATATTTAAAATAACAAATGTTACTTTAAAGTTCATAAAAACTTTCCACAATAAATAGTATACAAAAGACTAGTTAATATAGTACTATTCTAATGTGATCATTTCATAAAATATTAGACATACGGCATGCTTTTCATTAAATTTTTGCAATGAATATCTAAAGCTATCTGCCTTTTTAAGAATAATTGATTAGATGTCATCTGTGACCATCTGAAACTCAGGAAACCTTTAATAAAGAACAGTTTGTTTGGTTATAATAATTCAGTTTATCTGCTTAGCATATAAATTAAATAACATTGATCAAAGTGATTACTATAAATTGATTAGCTCTCTATAGAATGTAAATACTACTTTGCTAGGCTAATATTAGCATTTGTTATACAAAAACATTTTATAAAATCCATGTATTTATTTAGAATCCTTTTAAGATCATACCAAACTGCCTGTTCAATGTATTTAATTTTTTTCCTAATAACACTAAAAGCAGAAGTGAAATGCCTTCTAAGATATTCATGGAAGGAAGGCATATTTATAATTACTTTATATAATTTAACTTAAAACATTTGAAATGTGCATTCTTAGTACAGTTAACTTCAGTAATATGGAATAAATTTAGCTAACCTCAGAAATCAGGAAGTCTGTTATTAAACACATCATGTGTTTGTAAGTTTTCTAACTGATGTAGAATGCATTATAAACTAAAACTGATGACCCATGAACCTCTGATCCAGAATTTTGATTCAAAACTTTAAAATTAGGTCTGATTTTCTTGTGCTCTCATCATTTGGAATCTGCAGTTAAAATCTGAAAAAAAAAATCTTCTAAGTCACCAAGTTTACTTAAGTTGTTGGCAATTCTTAAATTTTCCTTTGTTTTTCCTCAGTGCCTCTAATTCTTCATCATTGGATAGGAAGATGTTCCAATTTCACCGTGTTTTTTTCCTGTTTCAAACGTATTTGCTAATTATTTCCAGAAGATATGGTTTCTTTTATGATGATAAGGCATTATAAGATTATAATCTCATCATTGGGGATGCTTACTACTACTGAATTGTTCATTATTTTTGGGCTCCTTTGATGGACAGAGATATACAAATGTGTGTCTGTGTATTTCATATCTATATATAGAATTTTAACTTTTTTATAGATAAAATCCTCATGCATTCATATTGATATATTTAATTTTAATTCAGCACAAGACTTTAGTTAATATTATCTAGATTACACCAGTATTTCCTTTCTTCCATACTGAGATAACTGGTTTTCAAGGATACATGTGATGACAGAAATAGAATGCATCATAATGAACACTTTACTTTATCCACATCACCCACATAATTATTTCAGAATCATAGTAGAAACAACAGCACTACCTGAAAAGCTAGATGACAAAATAAAAGCTTGAACATAGTCTCTTCTTTCCACCATATATGTTATAATGTAACTGCATCATATGCCATTGTTCTCTATACTTTCTCCCTTTTAAGTTTCATTTAGTCTTAGTCCTATGTCATTGTATGTTTAAAACTTACCACAGTAGTTATGGTGGTATCTGAAGCCTGCTCTTAAGTGGATACTTCAAGAAAATTTCACATTATAAATATTTTCTGAGTATTATTTGCTTATAATAGTTTGATTCTACATTTTTTCATGAATATCAGTTTTGTTGGAAAATAACTTTTTGCTTACATTTCCTTTCCTTGATATATTAATTGTCATATTTCATTTTACCGTTTTTAAAGTGGCGCTTTAAAAAGTTTGGTTAATATTTTTTTCTTTTTGATGATTTTGCCTACATGTCCAGGGGAATTTTTTTTTTATTTCAAGTATAGTAACTTAATTAGAACAATATACCATAAATGTTCATGCTGGATTTATAGTCTGAGGTATATGGTATGCCTTTTTAATAATTTAGTCTATTATTATTTATAACTTAAAAAAATCAGGGATTTTTTTGAGTCAGAAATCTTATATATTCTGCAACCTTATATTCATTTGTTCTTTAATGGTGTATATCAACTGGATATTGAATCTTTGCCTATTGCTAAAAGTTATTATATTATAATTTTCTTAATTGTCTTTACTTCTTGGGTTTTAAAACTTTCCCTTTCTTAACCTGTTTTTCAGTAGACACTACCTATGGCATTTATTCACTCCTGCATTCCTTCAAGTTTAGTTTCTTCCCTGCAATTATTTTTTCTTGTATTTCTAATCATTTCCTGGATTTTGTCAACTTATTTGAGTTTCGAAAGTTCTGATTTATGTTGTTACCTTTTGTTTTGTAATAATTCGTAATGTTTCTTGCATTATAGTAGAAGGTAGCAGTTTATCTGTTCTGTGGACTTTAATAAAGTTTTGTTGTCTGTAAGCATATTATTATGCTTATTATTGTCTTTTTACTTATATTAATTTTTTTTATTTTGGTATTATTAATGTACAATTACATGATCAACACTATGGTTACTAGACACCCCCTATTATCAAGTCCCCACCACATACCCCATTATAGACTTTCTTATACTAACTTTTTATTGATCATTTTTATATCAAGTCCATTTACTTGAACTTTTTAAAGTATGTTGAGTTTATGGTATGGTATTTTTTCTAAGTTCAGAGTTCCCACCTTCAGGGATCATATGTGAGAGTCCTCTCCAGACCCTGTACATGTACTGTGGGCCTCTTACACTCGACTTCTTTTAGATGCTATAAAACCCCTTCCAGTGGCAATTGTTATTCCCAATATAGCCTAAGGCTGTCCGGTAAACTCCAGATGGCTGTTTAGGGGATCGCCTGTGTTTAGGTTTGTCAACTATCCTATTACTTATCATAGCAGATTTTTTTTTTTTGCCTTTTCATGATTTGTCTCTACTCACTTCTATTTTGGACTTCGTGGGGATGCTTTGTCACCTTGTTTTGTTGAAAAGTTTGTCCAGTGGATTTTGCTTTTTTCTTATCCTAGCTCTGTTTTTAGGAAGGGACTAAGAAAAATTAATAACTGAACTATTACTGATCTTACCTGCTCGCATCATCCACTTAATGTATTTTTATAATCATAACAACCCAGGAAAATATAATCTATCCACATAGATACAGAAATACAAAAACCAAGTAATAATTAAAAATGAATGATAAAATTTTTGTATTTAGATCCAATTGAAATTTTGATTCCTTTTTGTCTTTGAGACAAGTAAAGTAATTTAAGAGATTATTATTAGATTTACTTCTACTCATGATGATAGAATACCTGGAGTTTCAAGGCATAACCCAGTAGCAGCACTGTCTTCAAAGAAGCTAGAATGTGGAGAAGTGAAATGATACCCATGGACACAATATGTGTGCTAAAGGGTTATATGTAAGCTCTCTTCCTTTGCCTCTTTCAGTTACTTGCAAATGAAATCTCAGTATGTTAATCATTGTCACCCCATAAATTTAGTTCTGTTAAAAAAATGTTTCCTGGCCTTAGAAATATACTCTACTTACTCTGATTCTCAGACTTCAGTCACATGTCATTTACACCCCTGGTTACCCATGGCCCTCTGTATCACAAATGGGAAAGAAGCAGGCTATTGAACTTGGAGATAATGGTAATGATTTAAATTGATATCACAAAAGAGAAGAATATTTTAGTTTTAAAAATTTATTGAAGGAAAATAGAAAAATACTATAAAGTGATAAATATACTGTATGGGTAACAGTTACATTTAAAAATTCTTATCTATTACAATATGAAAGAAATGAAGAGCACCTGAGGCATCTTTTATATATTGTATCGATATTTAAAGGATAGTTTCTGCGAGTCATGCTTTCTATTTGGTGCAGGAAATACCAAAATAATAAATGAAAATACTTGTTTTCCAAAAACTCACAATATAGTTGAGAAGACAGAAAAGTAAGTAAATTATTATATGATATGAAAAGTGAAAATAGAAGAAGCACAAAGCATAGAGTAGAAGCCCCCAAACCCTTCCTGTGAATATGAGGAACTACGTTTATGTTTTCACATGGGATGTGGTACTTAGAGGTAAGCAGAACTTTATCCATTGATTGATGGAGCATCAGGTCTAAGTGGAAGCTCATTTTGTAGCTCACCCACTGCTTCAAAAGGAAAATGCCCAAATCATCATCAGTCTAGAAGGAGCATGAGTGAAATAGAATTTTGTGCATCCATTGTATGGATTTTCTGTTGATGGGACATAGAATTGTTGTGGGAGCATGAGGATGGATGCGTTTGGAGAAATCAAGAGCAATCACAGAATGAATGTTTCCTAAGACCCATAAAGAGCTATGACTGTACAGCACGGAAAGATCTACAACTTCATTTGGTTGACAGATATTTATTGAACACCTGCTCTGTGTTCTTTTAGGCATTTGGTTTGCTCTAGAGAAAGATCTGCATTCCCATGGAGCTTAAATTTATAGGCAAATATACAATAATCATGAAAAATTAGGAATTAAGTATCTGGTGTGCTAGGAAATGATTGGTACTGTGGAAAAAAGAAAATGTAGAGCAAAGGAGGTCAGGAGTCTGTGAATGAGATAGTGAGCATTGGTGGTAGTATTAAATTTGATGTCTAATTTAGAAGGTGATAGCTGAGCAAAGATTTAAAGAAGGTGTAAGTTTGCCAAGCTGATTTCCCAAAATCTTAGGCAAAGGGAACAGTTAGAAAAGTATGGCTGGAGGGAACTTCTGGGAGAGTTCGAACAGATGCAGTCTATTGCATTGTGGTTCAAATGTGTATAAAATATATATTATTAACTTATTCTTCCTATGTGCTCTATGAGATAAACATTTTTTTAACAAAGGGGGAATATGCATCTAGAAATAATATTTTGAAGATTTGCTTACCAAGAACCTACTTACTCTACTGAACAGTACAATATATTTAGAACAGATGTGTGCAAGATTATTACTTCAAAACAATGGTTTGAAGAATATCTATATCTTTGCACAGGTTAGAAAGATATAGTATCTTCATTTTACATCTGAATGTTTACATGATATGGAAATATGTATGAACATCTTCACTTTTCTTTGATCTGTTAATACACTTCAGATATCTTACAGTGCACCTGCTCTCTGATTTGTTCTTGTTTTATAAATATGATAAGATCAGATTGTTATTTGGAGCAAAAGGAGTGGTACTCCATCAAGCAGTTTGTGGATCTCTGATATGTGCCGTAAAGAGAGCTATGTTTGTTTATCTATCTGCATAAATCTGTTAGGCTTCTTAAACCATTATAATCATGGTTAGTTAAAAATTGGGGAATATTATTTTCATCTTTCCCAATCATGAAAAGAAGAAAACAAAAAATAATGTAAATAACATTTTATAATTCTAATTGGTATCTGTCTTGGAGACTTCTAGTTGTCTACCAACATATCTATTCTCCATTACTTCCTCAGTAAGAGCAACACAATATTCAGCTATGTACATTGCGAGCAAGTTAAAAGACTACATTTCCCAGTTGTCTTTGCTGACAGTTATGTCTGTATGACAATCGTATGATCAGTAAGGCATTCTTTAAGAAGATAGGGTGTGTCCTTTCTGTCTTTTCCTCAATATAGGCCTAGAATGGAGATACAATGGCTAGAACTCCAGTTGCAATCTTAGTCCACAAAGGTAGACTTTTATTTAAGGAGAAGAGTGAAGGAATCTGGAATGTCTAAAAAAAAAAAATCTAGTAAATTTTTGGCTTCCATACCTATCCTACAGTACCTCACTCCAGATGGCTTTTATGTGAAAGAATAAAATCCTGCACATAATAGTTTCTGGGACTTTAAATTTTCTGTAAAAAAAATCTGAGCCTAGTCCTTGATGATAGTATTGCATGTATTTAATTTAGTCACATTGAGGAGTAGGTGAATCTGAATTGTGTAGAAAATTGTTATACTAGGCTTTCAAATGCACAGGGGTATTTAAACAAAATTAAAATGTTGATATTGATTTAGTGTTTCTCTATGGTATGCTAGAAGTAGAGGACCAGATTAAGGACATTGCCGAAAAAGTCCGTAGTGAGAAAAGGTGTTAGAGGAACCAGGAAGGAATTGGCTCCCTATGTAGTTAGAGGGCCGAGTCGGCAACAGCACATCAACAGATGAGTGGGCCTTTCTGAGAAGGGGCCTGTGAAAATGGGGTGCTGAATCAAGCATTTTCCAGGGAACATCGTACTATACATGTAATTAGAAACACTTGTTTCTGATGATACATGAATTTATTACATGGTGTGACATGTAACAAATCAGAGTAGAAGGGGTTTTGTCCAAACTTAAGGAGATAAACACAGTTTTAAAGGTGAATCAAAGGGCCCCATCTCTACCCATTTTATCAAATTCTGGAAGATAGACACTTTGAGAGTAATTACCAGATAGCTGCAATTTCAAGGTTACATAAATGTTTAATCTGTTGAGCTTGACTGAGTTTATTCATGTGGAACAGAAAATAGCCACCATTCAACCAGTGGGGTTAAGGAAAGAACTTCAATCACTCAGCCATATCTTGTTCTTTTCTCCTGTGGAGCAGAAAAGAAGATAAGACTTTCTTATACTTTGCATTTGGGTGGAGTCATGTAGCTACTTCTCACCAAAGGTTGCAAATGGAAGAGATGCATTTCATATATGGAGTACCAAAATATCACCGAATCATCAACTTATGGTGAAAAATGTTCCACATTTCTCACCCCATGCTGTGGTAAATGCAAAAGAATCTTGTCGTTAGATGGTACAGCCACAAAATCAGAACAGCATCCGTCACTGGATCACTGCCTGGAAGACAGTCATCCTAAGAGGCAACCTAAAATTTTTTGCATAAAATGTGTATTTTGTTGTGTGACGCCAGTGAGATTTTTGGATAATTTTTAAAAAAAAACAAACTTTTAAGAACAGTTTTAGGTTCACAGGAAAGTACAGAAATTTCCCATATACCTCCTATCCTTCACCTACATAGGCTCCCCCATTGCCAACATCCTCTACCAGAGTGGGGCATTTGTTACAACTGATGAACCTGCACTGACATATCAGTCCTCCAAAGTTCACAATTAACTTCAAGCAGGATAGTTTTTAAAGGAGATTAGGATAACCTACAGGTATAAGTCTCTGTGGCTCTCTCCAACTAGTAATAATTGTTCATTTTCTTTTTAAACGATATAACTCTAAATAGCCTTATACAACAGAAGTCTAAGGCATTAACATACACATGAACAGACACACGCATTTTCAAAGTTGATGCTACTCAGAGGCAGCAGATAGAGCAGTTTTTTGGCCAATCATGACTTGATACATTTTTATAAATAAGGTTTAAATACTACCTTTTTAGAGTTCATTTCTAATGCTTTGGATAGAAAACCTGAGAGTTCTTTGCAATTGTCATATTAGCATTTCTGCAGTCCACTGTTACGATCTTTGAAGGAGCACAAATAAGTAACAGGTTAGATTTTGTATTAGTCTGCTCAGGCTGCCATAACAAAGTACCACAGGCTGGCTTAAACAACAGAAATTGGTTTTCTCAGTTCTGAAGGCCAAACGTTCAAGACCAAGGTTACATTAGGGTTGGTTTCCAGTGAGTTCTTCGTCCTTGGATTGCAGACTTCACTTCTTATTGTATCCTTACATTAGCATTTCTCTGTGCTTTTTTTGGAGGGGTGTAGGGTATGGGTAAAGAGGGAGAGAGAGAATGGGTGGGAGGGAGGGAGAGAGATCTGACAATCTAACATCTCTTCCTCTTCTTACAAGGCCACCAGCCTGTCAGATTTGGGCCCATTCCTTATGACTTCATTTAACTGTAATTGCCTTCCAATTGGAGACAGATCCTGTCTCCAAAGACAGTGATACTGGGGGTTAAAGCTTCAACATATGCATTGGTGGGAGGAGGATACAATTTAACCCATAATAGGAGTGTTATACTAGTAGAGTTCTCCTTCAGGGGGAAATTTTTTATCAGAGATGAATAAGAAACATATCTCCTGACCAGACAAATAAAAATGTCACCTTTAGTTGTTGCTATTTTCAACTCAAAGTCTGTATACTTTAAGGTTATGGCCACGTAGGCTGTGACTGTCCCCTTGGAGAAAAGAGCATTCCATCAGGAGAATTTTACTCTCACCTTCTGATTTTGCTCCTTCAATGTCAATCACTCCTCCTTTGGGAATCCTCCTGACACCAAGAATGCTGAGTAAGTAATCTTTACACCAGACGGTTCTGACATGAAAAAGAAAGGTGCATTCCAACGCTACTCTGTATTCAAGGTAAATACTTCCTCATCTATCCTCATTATGAATTATTCTAGCTCTATTGTCCAATATAGCTTAAAGGTGATCTACAATGAGATCAAGTGTCAATATCTAAATAGTGCAATCGTAAAAGACCAACATTGAGATATTCTGAGTTGATTATAATTTCCCTCCTGTTATCAAATTGCCAAGCAGAAATTAAATATAAAATTCCTCTTGGGAGTTAAAATTAAAAATAAAAAAAGAAAGATCAAGTATTAAATTGAAACACACAAACATTAAAGTTCAAAATAAAATTATTTTTCCTTGTGAATTAAAAGCCAAAGGGATGCATATCCAAACCTCAACCTTCTCAAAGTTTTAATCTGGTTAGTCTAAGCTAGAGGGTTCCTCAGTGTCTAGGTGGATTTGTTTCTTTCAAATGGCCTGCATTGTCCTTGACTGAAATAAATACGGCATTCCCAGAGCCCCAGGAGTTCTATTATTTCAATACCAAGACACTTCAGTATCTCATTTTTTGAGTCTGTAGCAGTAATAGGACACACACAGCATGGCAAGTTGCCCACATCCACCAAATTAAGACAATAGCCAATTCCAAGTGAAAGCAGTCATTTCAAATTCTCTCAGGATTGAGTACCTAGAAGTACAAAGGTGACAGCAGAGGCTCAGTTGCAGCTGAGGGAAGAATGTGTGATGGAGGAAATCATGATCACACACCTGCCAGAGTGATATTCCTGCTCTCTTGTTGTCAAGAGTCCATTACTTTGAACCTAACCTTAGTGGGGGGATATTTTCCATTGCATAGTGGAACTATGGTTACCATATTTAGAGGTTTCATCTCAAAGGGGTCATGTCTGAGAAATGGTAGCTGAGAAATGTCTGCCTTCTTGCAAAGTTGAAAAATCAGCCGTTGTAATAAACTTGCGGTGACTTTCTTTTCTATTTATGTATTCCAACCCTCTTCATTTCCAATTTCCCTCTGTTATTTAAAATGCCCACTAGTAAATTAGGTATAGACACTGCTGGTAATAGCATCAGAACTTGCTTGTAGGCATTCATTTCAATTCTATCACATAATTCTTATTTGTTGAAGAAGTACCCTCAACTCTCACATGAACTGACACTACCGTTAGGCTTCTCAGTCAGGTGAAGACAGATTCCAGGGCTTTGTGATCAGACAGTGTCTCTTTCAGGTTTTAATACTCCATGCTTTCAGCAATAATTCAGTCTGCTTTATTTTCATTGATGTGACATCATTCTTCCTCCCCCAGTTTCTAGAGCTTCTGTTGTCCTTGAGGACTCAGCCCAAGTAGTACAATGTAACTTGCTTAGTTCAGTCCCTGCCATGGAAGTAGGGCTGATATTGTTTGCTTAATTAAAATGTGTTTTTTCCATGTACTTGTACTCTTCTCCCTGACTCAGACATTCATTTATCTAAATATTCCTTAATCAGTGATTTCTGGGACTGCAAAATTATCCACTCTTCAAACAAATTTTATCAAAATGCATTTTCCTGAATTGAATAAACACATTCCAGAAGTATTTCCCTATCAAATTAGCCTCTTAACTAAATTGGGACAGCATTTGTTGTCATCCTGCCTGACACCGTTTACTATGTAGCAGAATCATCTGTAAATGTCCCTTGATAATAGATATAATAGGTAGAGCCATGTATATATCTCCACATATACATCTTATGATGCCAGGCAAACAGAACTAAAACATTTAGCTTTAATGACTGAATCACTTAATTCTTTAAATGAAAAATTAAATTTCTGAATCCCTCCTTGATTTTCGTCAGAGCATATCCCACTTGTTTTATTTTGTCTGGCAGCTAAACTATTATTGGTCTGCAGTTACTCTGAAACAGAATATCTACATTCTAATTATTTGACAAGAATATTTTCCTTGAACTTATTGTTTCTCAGTAACTTTAAAAAGCCTAATTGTGACACATGATAATTGGAGAGTGAAGGGTTTTGCAAGACAAAATCCAAGAGGAAACGTAATTAGATCAAAAGAGAGCTATACAAGCCACGGGTACCCTGGGGTTCCCTTCCCAGTGCTTCCAGTCCCAAGAAGGACTGAGAAGGGGGCAATTGTCACATGTTCATCATTTCTGTTCTTGTTTTTGTTTTTATGGTGTGAAGGAGAATGCAAAGGCCACGTCTGAGTATGGAGTGGCTTTAGGAAAGAAGAGAATTGAGAGAAAAAGGTAAACACAGTTATAGAAGCAATTGTACATTACAAACTAGCTGAATTTTAATGTTTTTGAGGTGCCATTAAAATCATTATTATTTCACTGGACAATTATTTTCAATGAAAGTTTATCTGCAACTCATTTTGTAGTCCACTCACTAAGATCTTAAGTTTCAGGTGCATCTTATGAATATCCCATTGTACTCTTGTAAGAAAAAAATCATTATGCTTGACTTGAACAAGGAGTTCATTTTCACTGTAACAGCCTTTCACTGAACTTAATTGGACTCAAATTTTAAAGATGTGAGGAGAAATTACACATGAGATACTGGGATTCTTGAAATCAATTACAAAGTCAGTGTGACATTATAGCAATAAATTGACATAGAAACTGCATTTTGAAAGGTAATATATACTTAATAATTAATGTTTCAAGTACAATATCAGACCTTTGTGGTGTTATCTGATGTCAGTAAATTAAGGATTCTGAGAGCTTTCATGACTTTTCAAATTGGAAATACATATTGAACCATTTGTTTGTGGATTTTTCCCACCTGGCTCAAGTGTGTGTGTATGTGTGTGTGTATGTGTGTGTGTGTTTTGTTTTTATTTTTGCATTATGTATTTGTGCTTTTATCCATCTTCACAAGTCCTACAACAGCTATATGGGTAGATGGGTAGAGGAGGGTTGACATCACCATAATGTTTCTTTTTCCAGAGGTCAGCAAACATTTTATTTATCAACCACTGGAGATTCCCTTTGGTAAGAAGAATTCACTTTGGTAATTTACTATGGTTATTGATTTTCCTAACTGGGACATAACTCTGAGAGGAATTGTTCTCCAGAAGAATTTAGTATTTCTGTTACCACCAGGATGAGAAGTTATTAGCAAATAGCAGTTGTCCTTTAAATGGTAGGAACATGCCAAGGCTACTGACTTGCCCATTAGATGGAGACTAGATTTTCCTGGACATGAATTTTGTGATGGGGCTTTTGATTATATAGATTGCAGAAGCTCTCTGTAGGGATGCAGACTAATTATTACTGGCATCCTGAAAAGTTTTATAGGCAAGAGAATATCAGGAACTGAAATGATCATATTATTGTATGTAACAGACATGCAACAGTATTTAGTAGCTTCCACCCTGGGTGGGATGGTTCTGGAGCACTGGAGGGTTTCACACGTACCATTACTGGTGATGCTTTTTGATATTTGTGAGGAAGTTAAGGTGGATGATAAAATTATGAGGAATGGACATTAAGAACTTCTAGAATTTTTATTCCAGCATGTACCTGGATGAAAAGGAGACCTTAAAAAGTAGAACTGAGTATTATAAGTTGCTCTTATTTTAATTTTCTTTGAGAGATTTAAGTATTTTTTTTCATGTTCTTTGTTTTTTTGACTGACCATTTTGTGACTACATGTAATCTCAGGTTTAATTTAAATTACAGATAATTTCTTGAAGAATATGTAACTTATCCATTTAATTAGATGTTCAAAATACATACTTGGGTTTATCTATATGACCAAAGAGTATCAAATTCAATCACATTGTTTGGCCCAACATAGAATTGTTTTTATTGAGCTATAACTAGTTTAGTGTTACTTTTCCAGAGTTTAAAAGAACAACTCCATGATGCTTAGATTTACTTGGAATGGTGTTGACTTTATTGTTTATTCATTTATTGTTAAATTATTATTTAATAATTAACTACACTTTATGAGAATTTGTAAGAGACATTTTTCAATGATTGTAATAGGAGCAAATATATTTCTTATCAGCCAAACAGTTTTCTGAATCTTGTATGTTAGAAATCATGTTCCTAACCCTTTCCCGTTTTCCATGAGCAGCCAGGAGCTGCAGAGTCAAATCGGTGGTCTATGTCCCCAGAGGACGCATCACCTTCCTTTTCCAATTTACAAAGTCACACCTGAAATCATCACTATCATTTTCATTATCGCTACGAATATAAAGGAGAGAAAAGAGCGAAGATGATAGTGTTCATAGCAACTGACACTAATAAATCACTATATAATAAACAGTGTGCTAAGCTGCTATCTTATTTATAATCCTGGCTCTAATTATACATTATTTTGTTAGATCATTATCATACCATTATCACTTTATCATATCATTATTTTACAAGCAAGGGAAAAGTTCCTAAAAGGAAAAACAAAGCAATCTGAAGATACATTTTGTTGTCTGTCAAATAGAATATGGCACTTTAAAAAAAAATCATACTTATCTAATCAAGAAAAATAGAATCGTTTCTATATGCTGGCATTGTGATGACTTATCTTATAATACTTAATTGTTAGTTATTACAAGGGTAAATTCTAACTGAAGATATTATATACCACTGCTTATGCACTTAGTTAAAAAAATTATAAGCCCCTTCAGGGCAGCTTATTTTTGTCTCCACAGTGACTATCATGTTGATTTGCACAAGGGACTGTTCTTTTTATAACTAAAATAGTAGATCACAGAATTTTTTAGATATCCATAGAAATTGTGGAATGAGAAGGAAAAACGCCAACCGAAATTAAAGTTGTATTCATAAGCTAGGCAAACTGATTGTGGCAGTGAGAAACCTAAACAACAAAATGAAAGTTTCATTTCTCAAAATGAAAGTTCAAAAGTCCAAAGGAATGCATGGTCTTAGTCACTCAACTAACGTCATTTTTTAGGCAGAAATGATTTAAATCTGCCATGATCAGTGATTATTTAACCCCCCCAGTAGAGTTCTTTGGATCAAAATCTGAAGTGCCTGTGGTCCTCAGCAGCAATATCTGTGATGCTGTTCCCAAAAGGTCACCGCAATGACACTGCAGACTCCTGACATATATTCCTGTCTGTTGCCATAAACATCTCACTTGCAGTTGAAAAGGTAATTAGAAGGTTTCTAGGTGCGTGCTTCAAGATGTGCTGCTGAAGGATTTATGAATTACATTTGCCTGCTGAGCTGCAGCAAAGGTGACAGCATCTCCAGTTTACAACCATGTTTTTAATTTAGACATGTTATGCATGGCGAGAAACAACAACAGTCATTTCCTTTTTACAAGCCTTATTACTTATAAATCATGACAGTGGCACAGCTGCATTAGTTTGAAGGGATGGATAGTCACCAGTAAAAAAACTGCTTAATTTTTTAAAAAGCCTGATTCCCCAAAGAAGCAAAAGTAAGAAAAACAGCATTTTCCATTGTTTTTGCATAAAAATATATTGCAATATTGAACTATTTAGTGGCAAGTATATTGATGCTGCAGATTACTTTGGCATCCAAAATTAAGAAATGATTGACAAGTGGAGGGATGGGAAGATGGACAGATAAAGTATGCAGAGTAAGTATTAGTGTGAATATCTCAGTGGTGGGTTTGCAGATGTTCACTGTAAAATTCTATCCAATTTTCTATATGTTTGAAATTTTTACGTAATAAATGTTGGGAAATATAAATTGAAATAAATACAGCCTAAAGAGACCTACAAAATATTGCAAAGATCTATTTTACTATTGCCAATTATTCTTTGGAAACTGAAAGCAATTCGGTTAATTGTCAGTGTGCTATCTGTATGTCACCAAGTATCTGGAAATTGGAACTCCACATGCATTTGTTCATTGCTACAAATGTTAATTTTTGTAGTGCTAACCAACTCTACCCACAGTAGGTAAATTGAACTTCAGGCAACATTGCCAGTCCATTTGTGCAACGATTTTACAAGTTGACGACTGAATTGCAGTCTAATTTATTGCAGGCTAATCAATCCCAATGATGATTTATGTAATAACCAGTTATTAAAAGCTACTGATGACCACACACCATTTTCATTCTTTTGTGGTAGTATACATTAGCCTCTATTAAAGAATACTGCCACAGGCTTTACAACATATTCTGGTTAGTATAACATATGAAAAGGAGTGAATCAAATGTATGGAGACAGTTTCTTTCCAAGAACAGGTAGTATATGGAAATTACTAAAATTATATTCTTTTTAGGATTAAGAAACTTTGAATAATAATATTCTAGAAGTCCAGAGCTCTGTACAAGTACAAGCTTCAGGCAAGGTTGACACTTGTATTAAGACAAAATGATTCAGAAAGAAAAATTCTACCAAGTTTTCTAGAAAACAAGGAGAGATTGCAGAATTTGAGGCAACATAGCATGATATTTAAGCTTGGGGACATTGGGTCAGAAGTCAGGACTTCTAGCCCTCTGTATAACTCAGGAGCTTTGGGACCGTGACAAATCTAGCAGTACATCTCTGCCTCCGTTTTCTCATCTACAGTATTAAGATAATAGCATTTTTCTATTTCTCAGGCTTCTTATGAATTATCAAGTAAGATTGTGCACATTTACCCACATTCTATAATGCTTGGAGAATAGTAATTTATCAATAAACAATGATCAAATAAACAATGATCAGTGTTCTTAACACTATCTATGTTTCAGTAAGTAATATAGGTGACTATTTAAAATGAAGTGTTTTTAAAGTAAGCACAGATAGTATCATTTTCAATTTGGAATGTAATAACAGTACGTAAACTCAGATTATTCAATAAAAACTATATTTTTGTAGCTGAAAGACTGGAAAATCTAATGAGTTTGTACAGAAAACTATTTTAAAGATAATAGATACTACCGAGAATGAGACACCTTATTCTTCTGGAAGGTAACATTCTCTGAGAAAAAGTATACATGTATATTTATATATATGATCTTTTTTATCCATTCATCTGTAGATGAACGCTTAGGTTGTTTCCACTCAGCTACGTGAGTAACGCTGCAGTGATCATGGGAGTACAGAAAACTCTTCAATATCTCAATTTCATTATTGGAAAGATACCCAGAAGTGAGATTGCTGGATCATATGACAGTTCCGTTTGATATTTACTTTTAAATTTGATGAAACTCTTTTGCATACAGGTTGTACCAATTTACATTTCCATTAACAGTGTACAGAGGTTCTCTTTTCTCCATGGCCTCCCCAACACTTTTGTCTTTTTGAAAAGAGGCATCCTAGCGGGTGTGAGACAGCATCCCATTCTGCTATTGATTTGCACTTCCCTGATGATTAGTGATGTCATCCACTTTGTATGCACCTGTTGATCCCTTGATCCACTCCTCTTATATTTCACTCCTGCAATAGGACTTTGTCCTTCCTAATAAGGTATCAGCTCAAAAGGCCTCTGCCTCAAGATTTGCTTTGTAGTGAACCCAAGTTAAAATAATCCCCTGTATTAGGGCAAGAAAATTAAGCTATTAAAATCCAGAAGGGTAAGGATTTTCTAAAACAGTTACCTACTGGAGTCATTACAATAAGATACTGACTTAACAAGATTATTTCCTGAGGTTAATCTTTTCTTCAGGCACACTAAATTGATTTTATCTAAATCTTCTAGTTTTTTATAGTCACTGCAAATATTGAGCTAACTCAATACTGGGAGTTAGAGCAGTCATTTCAGCAGATCAGAATGGCTGTTATGCTTCCAGTGAAGTGTATTTAAGACACAATCAAGGGTGAATTGAGCTTCACCCACAGAATTTGTACTGTATTTAATAAATCACATTAAATTATTTAAATTATGTTGCTAAATATTGTCACGTCACTTGGATATAAATCAAATTAATAAGGGAGTATCTAGAATTTGCAAGGTAAATGATGATATTAAACAGTTAACCTTAAAGTATTTTAATTCAGAAGCTATTTGATACTGAAAAGGATTTCTGATAATTCCTAAGTATTTTGAAGTTAAAGCAATATTCTCTAGATCTTCATAAGAAGTAATATGTTCTAAACATGTTAAGCAAAATCATTTTTAAACTATGATGAATTTTACTCACTCAGGAGAGATACTTAAACATGTCATGTATAACTTCTCTTTTAATTTGTACTAATTACTGAGAGTTGGAAATGCGAAATTGGCAGTTGCTAAAAATGACCTCCTTCTCTATTTCAGTATTTGAAGTGTGAAGCATTGCTGGCTTGGCATGTTTACTGGATGCACTTAGTGTATATCTTAATATTCTTTGGATGCCCAATAAACTTTGATGGAAAAACAGATCATTCTGCCATTGCAGTTAAATCAATGTTAAAAGACTTCTCATTTTCTGATGCAGTCTGAGGAAGTTATAACAAGGCTTTTTATCTGATATCCACCCATTAAAATACAATATTTGAGAAAATGGTCCTTAGTTGACAGTGTCAACTAAGATAACAAGCATAGGAAGAATTTAAATTTGTTGTTCATTATGATTAATTAGATTTTGACTCAATACAACGATATTAACAAGTAATTTTCTTTAGAATGGAGTGTTTCTATTCAGTCAGATGTGTTAATTTTCTCTAAAACCCTATGAGTATTTAAGAAGAATAATTTAAAAGTTCATTGTCAATTACTAATACTGCCAACACAATTCATTTTTAATATGTATATAATGTGTAATATGGGCATTTCAGAATATGCTATACTGATCCAACTTTTATAAAACATATATATTTTTATTTTAAGGTATGTCCAAATGATGTACAACATAAGCAATAGAGACACTAGCAATAGAGAATGTCAGCATAAGTGCGACAATCAATTCAGTTTCATTAACTGTACAGTTGCATAAATCTTTAAGACTTTTTCACCACCAGATTGGTCTTTTGAAAATTCACACATGGAATTATGGAACTTTGGTTAAACAGGTACTGATAATAAAAAGATCTATTTAGATTTAGCAAAATATACATTATAAAATTATTCCCATTGACGTAAAATTTTGAAATACATAGCAAAATACAAACTGAGCAATGTATCTGGTCGATATCAAAATCACATTTTCTTAAAGCACACCATACTGTTACATGGCTATGGACTCCATCATGATTGAATTACTCATCTTAAAATAGCACTTCTACTTTCCAAATGTGTTCCTCTAAGTTTAATTCCTACTTTCCAAGTGCATTCCTTTAAATTTAATGACAAGTATTTAAGTGGAATTACACCTTGATTGGATATTATATTTTAGGATTCCATTGCAAATAAAATACATATTTTATGGGAAATTCTCTAAATTACTGTTTATTCAATTGCAATATATCCTGAGTTATATCTACTAAATGAAGACAGTTAATTATTAAACATTAAAACAGTTTTCTCTTAAAATGTTAATTTTCCTCTCTTTTCTGTTGGATAAAGACAATATAAGTTGTAAATATGTTTTTAATTCATTTAATTTTCTGTACACAATAAACACATCACAGTTACACTTAACAAGTAATGTACCAAATTATGTTTAGTAAAGATCATGTATAATTATTTTTGAAATATGTTGCTCATTGAAATAAGATTGCCACAATATTTTTTTCAAAAAGTATCAGAGAATGCTAGTATAATGTGTATATATGCTAATATGCCTACTTGTCCAGTTGTGAAGGTACTTCACTTCCTTCTTAAGAACCATAACTATAGAAGGGGCAACAAAAATATAAATCACAGCATAGTGCTTTTTCTAATATTAGCTGACATTTTATGATGAAATTCAATTAAGACAACTGAGGAATGATTTCTGTAATTGTATGTTTGTATGACCATAGATAAAGATAAATTTCTCAAATTCTCTGAGTGTGTGCCTTCTTCTTTGTTTTTGTTTTTTTCACACAATAAGTGCTTAAAATGCTAATAGCTATGCATTATTAAACTAAATAAATTGATCGCCATACAATCAGTAGAAGTGCGTAAAGCAATTAGGAAATATCTATTATTTTTCATGTTACCTTCAGACATTTTAAATTTGAAGATAAATGTTAGTTCTTTATTGTTTTAGCATATGTCCTTCCCAAGTGGGGGGCAATGAATAAATAATCTCCCATGGCAATAACTGTGTGCTCTCTATATTACCTCAGATGGAGAAAGCATATATGACATTAGTTAGTTCATTGAATGGAGTTCACTGAAGATATCTAAATTCTGACTCAAGAGGTAGAAATTAATACTGTGACATAGTTAATCGGAGAATTACTTTAATAATTGATGCCAAGGAACAAAATGAATTGTGAGAATTAATTCACATGTTACATTTGGTAAGCAAAACTTAACCATCAGCTGAAATTACCTTAATTTTCCTTTTCTGATAATAGGCATGATGAACTTAATTTGATTTTCTCAAGTTGTTATTTACAGAGATAAGAAAATTTTAACAAAATAGTGTATTGACAGTGGACCAGAGTGTCCCAGGTCTAACAGACCTTAGTGCATATAGTGACTTCATGAAAAGAATTAAAAGGCAATAATCCATATACTTGAAAAAGAATCTTTTCTCTTTATTGCTTTACTGTTCATTGAATATGAGCCTTACATTCAAATCCCTAGGAAGGAAAATATATTCAAGCATCAACAATTTTAAATTAACAATGACAAATTAATATTAAAATACAGGCAAGCAACTCCACATCTCATATATTGTTTCCATCTCTCTTGTATTTCCTCAAGATTCTTTATTCCTCATTTATAAGCAGATTATTAAAACATATCCATATTTGTTACATGTCAGTTGAAAAATCGGGAAAGGGCTTATTATCATTAACACTAAAAATTAAATTAAATATCTAGGCTACATTTACTTGCATGTCTTAAATTTATCCACACCTAAGGTAGTTCAAAACATCAGCCTATTAGACAACTCTTACTGTTACCTGTGGAACATAGTGTATTTCCCAGATTCTGTCTTCTCAAAGGAAAGAATTCATTTGAGACAACAGATAGCAAGAAGAAAGCAGCAAGAAATCCACTGGGTTAAAGTGAAAAGTACATTCATGAGACAGGAGAGTGGGCTACCTGGAAACCTGAAGCAGTCCCACTCTTAGAGTTAGGTTTTGAATTTTTTTTAAGATGGCAGGAAGTCCTGCCCTGCATCTTACTTCATTTGATTGACGAGTTGATCGAAAGCTCTAGGTCGTATAATTTTTCTCAGTGCTCAGGCACCTTATCCAAAAGCACCTGAGTGAAGCCCCCAGGGTGGTGGTGGGAAAGGTCAAAACTACAATGCTAATTAGATTTAGATGTTGTTTTAATGAGGTGGGGTTACTTCAGACAAGCTCTTTGGACCTTGAGCATGCCCTATAATTAGGAAAGCCCCCATGGTCCTGGGCCTCTTGACAACATAGGTGTCCTTAACTATCTGGGCTTCCTGATAAGCTAGGTGTCCTTGACTGTGGAACGGGTAACTAAGGAGGGAATAGAGGTTGGTTAACACAGAGTCCTCCTTGGTGATGGTCTGGCCCCTTTCTCCTGCTTATGTCTAACTACCTGCCTACTCTAACATTACCAATGAACAAACAAGTTTATTTCCAAAAAATATCCAATTCAATATATTTTACCCATGAATATGAAAACTGAGAGTTTTATTTTTATATATGTTCATTTCTATCCAAAGAAATATGTGTTAGATAATTCTCAAGGACATCATTCCAAAGTATAAAAGTATTCTAACATTATCAAAATTAACTAAAGTAAGCTCTATAGTTTTATTATCTACTGCTAGCTCTAGTCAACTTTAAAGAAATGTATTGATTTTAAAAGAAGATTTTTTAACAAGGTCTATTAATATTAATGTTATCTACATAGAATATTAAATCTCCATAGTTTTAAAGTATTAGAAAGGTCCAGAAATTATAGTGGGTATTTCACAATTAACCTATACCAAATCCTATGTGATACTGTTAATATTCTCTTTCCCTAGTGTTGCTCTATTTTTTTTTTCTTCCATACTAAAGGCTTTGTATTTGGGATCTTAAAGAAATTGATTTTTTTAGGTCAATTTTATGTTTATTTTTGTTTTCTGTGCGTTAACCTTGTTGTTTCATATACTATAGTTATTTCAGCAAAATTTGCTCATAAATAGCCTAGACAGATAAAACTTTTTTGGGTAAATATCTAGCTACTGAAAAATATATTATTACATAGACAAGAAGTATTTGCACAACTGCAAACAGAAACATCATTAATGACAGTACATTTTTTACTCTTTCCATGGAACTGAGACAATTTTTGGTCAATTTCCATTATGTCCTAAATAGTAATAACATTTTGTGTTATACATTAATTAACAAACAATTAAGATTAAACTTTGGTTCCTTGGTTTATTTTTCATAAAAATACTAAAACCTTGGCAAAGTTGACTTGGCAAAAGAGCTAGCATGCTGGAGTCAATAATTACTCAGCATACACAGAGGAAATTTTTTAATAAAAATTTGAGAAACCTATAGCAGACATTGATGAGAAGTATGAAAAAGAAATACAAATATAGGCTATTAAAAGTTCCCATTGTTTTAAAAGTTATTGTTAAATTGAATTTATTAGAAACATGGGATGCCCAGGTAAATTCAAATTTTGATTAAGCAATACATTTTTTAGTACAAGTGTATCACAAGTATTGCTTATGACATACTGACTCTAAATAATTATGCATGATTTATGTGAATATTTGGGACATACTTATATTTTAAAAAATGTATCCAATTCTCAAATTTAAATGAGCCTCTTGGGTCATTATTCACTATAACTCTAATAACAAGGCCCATAAAAATAAGGTGCATGAGTATTGGAAAAGGCAACAGTAGTGATACAATTATATAAAAAATACCTAATCTTTCTCTTCTTAGTCCTTAACTCATATTGATCCAGTATCTGAAGGAGGTAACTGAAATTTTTGAAGCCTTGAAGAATAGAAAAAGAAGAAACTTCTACCTGAAAACTGTAAAATTTTCTCTCTCCCAAGAGAAGAAAAGTGATATTACATCTGAGGTAACTTATTTTATTCCTTCTGTTCCATGCAAATCACAATGTCTATCCAAAACTCAACTGCTTATTGTTCTTGAGGAATTTGTAAGATTTATCATCAATCTGAGTGTTGATGTAATCAGTGAAGTATTTCTGGTCATATAAATTGGTATGTTTATTAATAGCCAGAGCAAAAACTTCTCGTGATATAGCATAATTGATGTCAAATAGCATAAATGTTGAACATTTTTTAATCTCACAACCATAACAGTGGCTCTGGTTGGAGGGAAATTCTTTTCCCCAGGTTTCATATCTCTGTGTAGAAAGAGCTGGCCTAGGGAATCGCTTCGGATGTCATGTTCCATTTGCTTTTCTGGTAGTTGATTTGGAGAGAAGAGAATTAAGATGTCTGTATTAGTACCCTCTCCCATTTCTTTGGAGATCTGTTACCAGCAGAAAGAATGTATTCTGGTCTGTTCTTAGTCATGCATTGCCTTAAGGGCCAAAGCTCTAGATTTTGGGTAAAAATCATTTGGCCTTAACTAAACCACATTCTCCAATATCAATTTTATCAGTGAAAGTAGTTATGTTTTTTTTTTCTATTAGTCTGACTACTACATCTGTGTCTCAGATGGGTTAGAGGGGTGTTATTATTGGGCCCTTTAAAAACCCAACTGTCAAGTGAAAAAGTTAGTTGGAACTGTTATTATAAATTTATAGTCAACATAATTGACCGAACTGATCATCTTGTCTCAAACATATCAAAATTGGGCAGGAAACAAAGTAAATGTATATGCTGGGTCAACAGGAAGAAAATAGAAAGCCCAGATGGTAAAAAAATATGCCCTGAAAAGAAGTATGGTGAGCAGGAGGTGAGAGCATGTGGCTTAGGGCAAGGTCTGAGAGTGACAGCCACAGATTCATATCATATTTTAGTAAAAGAATAGATTTTAGTGCAACCTCTTTCGAACATGTAAAGAAATGAATATTTAGATTTTGCCCATGACTTTATATTTGGTCATCAGGTATCACATTTTTTGGAAAAAAAAATTCTGTGTATCTGGACCCTACTAAAGCAGGTGAATGCCTAATTCCTGAAATGCATATTGAATATAACGCTATTTTTAAGTAATTTTACTGTTCCCAAATTTAGATGACCTTCAATTTTTTAAATACAGAAAATAAGGTATTTTTAAATGAAAAGTTTCTGAGAATTTAGCAAGTTTGTTGTGAAGCTCAAGTAGAGGCCACTAAAAGGTTACAAAACATAATTTCAGGAGCATAAGCCATTTCATTATATGTAAGAGGTCCAGCTTGTGTGCAAGCTAGATCCCAGTCAATCATTTTGCAATATCACTTGTCTCTACTTTTGAAACTCTTTTTTTTTTCCCCCTTTCAAACAAGTTCTCCTACATCAAATGTGCAAGTTCTGGGAGTCTTTGGGTGAGAAACTTGAGTCAATAAAATTGGTAATTTTCACTCATGCCATCTTTGAACACAGAAGGGGAGGGAAATATTTCATTTTAGTCTTGGTTTCATCTGTATAAAGCACCCAATTGCCCTGGTCTGCTTTTCCCAATGGTGATATCTTACAGTGCCATCAAAGTCTGCAAGGTTTTGAAACTTCAATAGACTCACAAAAATGAGAGAACACATACCATCAGATCAGCAACAGACTTCTTTTATTACTTGCTATTTCTAACTGCACAGATTCAGGTTGACGACTGTCCTAGGAGAAATTTTAAGAACTGTATAGGTGAAATTTTAGAACAAAATACATGATTTCAAAGTACTTTTTATATATAAAGTCACATTGGACTTCAGAATGTATTTGCTCAATATATATATTAATTGAATACCCAGGGTATACTACTAATAGACATTGAGTGAATGACTTGAAAACTTTAATGGACACACTGACACGTGAAGTAAACAAAATGTTTACTTTTTATGTCATTTTCAATAATCTTTAATTACATAAAAACAATGATATATATTTATGTTTTACATGGCTTTATGTGATTTGATTATTTTCAAGTTTAACAATCCATAAGATAAAGGACGTCAGAGGCATCATAAAAGAGAAATTACCTTTTTGTTTTGTTTTGATTTGTATTCTCTCTTCTCTGACTAGGTTTAAGTTGAACTCATTGAAACTGACAAGCTTCAATTCACCATCCCACTGGTGGCCACTAAAATGGGGTTATGTGAAGGCAAAACATAATTTTTTATTATCTTTACAGGGATGAATTGTGAACCTGACACAGACACACTTCTAATTGATTTTTCCCTCACTACACCACCTTCAGAACATATAATTCTGACTATGAGGTATCGTTATATACTACACATATATATACTATATGACTACACATAATCTAGCAGGTCCAAAACTGTCCCCTACTCTAGAAATTCTGTCATAATAATATCTGATGTTAATAGTTAAACAGCAAGTTTGCTTTCCATATTGTACCACAAAGATGAAAACCAGTAAAAATTTTTTTAAAAGATTGCAGTCATATTAACCAAATTCATCTTAACCAAATTAACTTCATCCAAGATGGTTCCCGAATACTGAATAGAATGCCACTAGGTCCTTGGGGGAGACATGTCAAGTTGAAAATATTATATATATAGTGACAGGGCTCCAAAGAATTGTCTTTAGGACTTTAGGTTTGAACACTGTTATATTTAGTATCAACCTGTCTCATCAGTGTTGTGCAATAATTGAGGCAGGAATATTTAGTGCAAAAAAGATGAATTTCAAGATTACAATTCTGGGGAATTCCCACTTGTTCATGTAGACACAGGAAAGAAAACTGAAACAAAATTGTTAGATAGAGAACAGAGTATGAGAATTCTAGGGAGCAGAACACTTCATAGTTAAGCTATAAAGAATAGAGACATTTGGTAAGTAAAAGACTTGCATATATTTGATTTGGCAATTTAGCTATATTTGTAAGAATATTTACAATGGGATGGGGTTACCAATAATTCTACAGGTAGATAACTAGTAGGCTGAAGTAACTATTCCTTCTGGTCATAATTTTCCCCATGAATTGTGAAGAAAGTCTTCTGCTGAGAGTGAAAAGAAAGCTGTAGAGGGAGGAAGACTCATGTCCCCTGGGTCAGCCACAAGGATCGTGAGAAAGAGACTTGTCAAGGATTTGTCAACCTTTAGCCTTCCTGTGAGTTTGGATACTACTTTGTGTCACATAGAGGTTGCTTGTTTTTGCATTTTTTATTCTGGTGCTGTCACTATTGTATCTGTAAAGCACTTTCACTTATTTCCAACTATTGAATCTTATCTATAGACTTACAGTTGATTTCCTCCAAAAAACCTTTCTGATTCCCTCCCAACAAGATGAGGTATCACCTTCCTTTGAACTATAGAAACAATCATTTCTGTAACATTTTTGGCTCTGTTTATAACCCGGGACAGTTTCAAGTAGTAAAGCAGCAATATGACTGGTTTCTTATCTTCCTATGCTCTTGGCTTTGGAAGTAACCAAATCTTGCTTTTAGAAACATCCCTCTCCCATCCATTGAAACAGTGCTAGGGTGCAAATCCTGAATTTCTTTTTGAATTTCTGTTATTGCTCATGAGTCATCATGTACCTCACCATGTGAGAATGAAATGTAGAAGCAAAGTTTATCACAGGGTATATTCTTGGGATCAAAGAACAAAAGGAGGAAAGATGTGAAAGAAATGCAACTGGAGGAAGGGAAAGAAATATGGATATAGTTGAGAACTAGGCATTTTCCCATTTCATTTTTAAAACTTTCCTACAGGTTCTGCTGTTAAGTTTGTAACCTAGACAGAAAAAATATAACTCAAAATTTGGGACTACATTCCGGAAAGGAAAAGTACATATATCATATATCACATGTACATATATACATATATATATATCACATATTTACTATATAATCTTTTACTAACAAGGTCACATAGTACTTGGACATATATTGCCTAAAAATTTGATACATACAGCATGCATTGAAAAAGTTCAATGGTAAAACTTCTTACAGGTTATTCAATTACCAAGTTTGCAGACCAGAACACTAGTCCTTTGGTTTAAAAGGACCCTTTAATTGATTTGTGCAAAATTTAAGTAGACGTTATAAGAGAACTAAATGGCTTTCTGTTAAATGACTGAGTATCTAAGAGAAGCTGGGCTTCCTATCTGAGGAAAAAGACTGAAACATTCATCTGATTCACTGTATCAGATGATTTCGGGGCTGTAGGACGGCAGAAGGGTTTGCAGGAAAGGTGATAACTAATATAGTCTATTAAGGTGCTCCTGTTCTACATGACATTACTTTCTTGATACTTTGTACAAAATTTTAAGTAAAGGTCACCTGCACACAGCCTTCTGCAGTACTATGGGAACTTAGAATTGAAGAGGCAGTAAACATAAATAAGGTTATCGCAGTACATGCCTCCCTGGGGCCTGTGTGGGGCGGGGAGATCATCTAGAAGAAGAATGAATACTTGAGTCCCAGGAGACAAGCAATAACAGGGCAGCTGGGGCCCAAGGCCTAGTCTAGAGAAGCATGTGGGAGGCAGGCAATGGGACACAATGGCCACATGCATCTTTTTCTAACTTCAAAGTGATTCTTGGAAAGAAGAGCCAATGAATGATTAGTACAGACTCTTAATTGTCTTATTCATTATGTGCTATGTTGCCACAAACTTCATGGCTTAAAACAACAAAATGTATAATCTTACACTTCTTGTCAAAAGCCTGTGTCGTTCTCATTGGCTAAAACAAAGGTATGGGCAAGGCTGCATTTCTTTGTGGGGAATCTGTTTTCTTGCCTATTACAGCATCCAGAGGCTGCTTAATTCCTTGACATCCACTGCTTGCTCCTTCTTCAAAGCCAGCAATGCAGTAACTGTCTTTCCTTTCATCTCTGCTTTATTGTCTTATATCTCTGTCATAATAGAGCTGGGAAAGGTTATTTGCTTTAAAGGACTCGGGTGATTGCATTAGGCTCACTTAAATAATCCAGAGCAATCTCCCCATTTTAACGTCCATAACCTTAATGAAATCGGAAAATTCTCCTTTATTAAGCAAGGTAAATGTCACAGGTTAGGATGTGGACGTCTCTCAGGGTCCATTTCTCTGCCTCCTACAGAAACATCGAAAGTGGAAGATTGATGGGAGAGTTCACATTGTGGGATGTAAAGTCAAGATTCAGATTTATTGATCTGAACTTTTAAATTTATTATAAGAATATGTCCAAATGCTTATATAAACTTGAGAAAACTTGAATATTATTCTATTATTCTTAGTTACAGGACTTGTGGAATTCATAGTTAATTACCAACATATAGTTGAATAGAGAGAGAAGTGATTAAAACTAATTAAATATATACAAGTTGAGTAGTCAATAAACAGGAGTTTTTATTAGGACAAACTTGATAATCACCCTTACAGCATAAGATGTACAATAAAAACAGATAGTGAAAATGGAAATATTGCCTCTGAGTTCTTAATACATCAAAAACTCACTAGCTGATACCAGATATTTCTCAAATTTCAATTTGTCAAATTTTCTTTGTCATTCTCCATGAAAATTTATCATGAAAGTACTACTAAACTTTGAAGCACAAAGAAATTCCTTTTATATTGTATCTGTTGTACCTCTGGAAGAGAATTACAATTTCCAAAGGAATCGGGATCTTTTCTTTCCTGTGTGTTGTATTAGAAACAGTGGATCTTCAAGCCACCATCAGGAACCAGACTGGAATTCCAGCTTTCCAATTGCCTAGCTGAGTGAACCTGTACAAGTTATTTAACATCTACGAGATTATTAGCTCATGTTAAAAATGAGAATAATGGCGTCAACCTGTGCACTTGTCAGAAATAGACATCATAGCTAAGTATTGATCATAATAGGTGTAACTCCAGGGGTGGGGACGAGATCCCTGGGCAAAATACCTCTGAAACTGTAATCAGTCAAAAGGAGAAATAAAGTGAGAGAAACTTGTTTATTTCTTACAACAGTCATCCACTTCTGCTCTCCCATGTCTCTCGCCACCCAGCTGCAGAATAAGAGGCCTTCACCCATCCTCTCTGGTCCAGATAAGCCCTTGCTCACCCTTATAATTACCTACTGATATGGAGTTGGGCTGCTTCTCTCCTCCCCTTGGAAACACCTGTTGTGTGGAGATGCACTTAGGCCAGGTGAGAGATTCTGGAAATATTTCAATTTTACCCACAATAGGCTCTCCCCAATAATGTTAAATATTAATATTATCCCATTTACTTTAGATTTATCTTTAATCAGTCTCTAACATGCTTCTCTATCATAGAGATAATGATATTCCTAAGACTTTTGGCCTTTCACAGTTAAAACCTTTTGAATAAATATTTGCACATTTAGAATACACTTATTTTCACTGGTGTTTATTTCTGCCCTTTCTTAAAAATCAGAATTAATTCACCTTAATTAAGCACAAGTCCATCCCTACTGGCAAATTTGACTTCTAAGTTTGAAGGCAATCTTATGGAGCACTGTTGTTCTGACTTGGAGAAAACCTGGCTTTCCCAGGACGACGCATGCAATTTTTTCCTGAAAAAGCAAAATATTTTGGCAATCTTCTACTTCTCCCTACTTCATACTTGAAGACTCTATTGCCTTGAAAACTTGTGACACAGCCCCAAGGTCACAGTGATTGTCCTCTGCGATATGCTCCATCTTCTTTTTCAAAATCATGCTTACTAGGAAATAGTACATATTTGCCTTGCTACTCTACTTTTTCTCTTGAGACTCCTCTCTGTCTTGGTTTTCTTAAAGTTCCGTTTTCTCTGTAGGTTTTCCTTTCTGCATTTTTAACCAGGGCTCTATTTTGGTCGTTCGATCTCCCTGCTACTAAGTGTAAACAGTACATCTCTCAGAAGTTACTAATGCAGGATTTACGTAACATGGACATAAACCTGAGTTGAAGTTTTGCCATTTATTACTTAACTTTGTAACTCTGTAGGAAAATTTGGGAAACAATCTTTATATTCATATCCCTCTGAGAGCTCATTCTTAAAATGGGATATTAGAATTTAGTGTATGCTAATTTTTTGAGGATTAAAAGAAATAATATACATAAAATCATTAACACACCAAGGCACACAGACAACAATAAATGTTGATTACCAACCTGACTTCCAATTCTTTATTCCCAGGTTTGATTTCTGACACAGACGCTTGTTAACTACAACTTAATGTCCCATGGACTCTCTAACTCAACAATTTAATAATCATAAACTCATAATCATTGCTCTATCTTTACCTCTCTTCAACTCAATCCCTTTTACATCAATACCAGCTCCTCTTTAAACACTCCAAGTTGTTGGGTATTGGGGTAAATGAGGATGTAATAAACCCAGTTGAACCAAAAATTTGAGGAGTGTATTCTAGAATTATTCTCCTTTAACCTTTATCTGGTCACCATTGTAATATTAAGGATCCTTCCTTCTTAAGGTAGCATATATTGAACCATCATTTTCTAAACCCACTATCACTGCAATATCTTAATTCAGGCTTACATTGTATATCATATATTGCTGTGTCTAGCCTCAAAAATCACAACACACTCCTATCCTCCTAGAGACAAATTTTTCTAACATGCAAATTTTAAGATCATCTAATATCATAGTTTCAGTTACAATAATATTCCAATGAATTTTTGAACACATGTTAATATGTAATCTTATAAAATATCTTAGGAATTTTTTAAATATTCTTTCACCATTTTTACATGAAATATGATATAAAGTTATTTTTGAATATTTTATATTAGTATATTACAAAGTACTATTATATGGTTTCTTAATTCTATAATGTACTAATATTAAATTGATAAGTAAAGGCAAGTTTTTTATACTTAGTACTTAGACCAAATGTACATTAAAACTGAGATTATGCTTCAGATATATAGCTTGGAAAAATAGATTACAAAAACTGCTTTTCAGAACTGAAGTTGAAAAAATCAGTTTCTTTATTAAAATAACAAAACGAGATGAAAAGGCTGTTTCCTAGAAGCATGATTCCTATAAATGGAATCTAAAAATAATCACTATGAAATATTAATCATCCCAATAATTGAAAGTTAAATGCTTTATGTCCTTATATCCCTCTTACAAACATGTTTTAATCACTAAAGAAAGCAATTACATATGACTTTTTCCATGAAGAGAATGGAAATTCTGAATTAGTGAAATTAGTGAAACATATTGAAGTAAACTTGAAAACTTATTTTAATTTGTCATATTTAGATATATGGAATTAGACACTATACTTGTCAAATAGGCAATTAAAAGGAAAATAATGGACGTCAGCATGATTGGATTAGAGATAAAATTTAAGGTTTCCCTGCCAAGAAATGAGTGCTGGTCAGTGAGAAAATTAAATGAAGCCACGCACTGCATAAGAGTTGACAGTGGTGTATTTGTTTGTGAACTGAATACTTTTACCTGTCACTTCCCAAAACTAGTAAAAGAGGGCATACTCCCAGCATCTCAGTCATTCTCTCCGCTACGCTGCTATTCCTGACATTGCAATGGTATGCGAAATAGTTTCTGCCTCTTTTCCTAGTTTGTTTTCTCCTCAGCAGTATTTCCTTATTAAGTTCAGATACCTGTGCCAATTCCTCACTTCATCCTTTCCTATTGTTACTAAAAACTGCATCACATATGGTGCTAGCACTACGTGTCTTCTAAATTTTATTTAGTCAAGAATCCTAATCCTACATTGCAACACACACACACACACACACACACACACACACACACACACACACACACACACACACACACTATATAGAACAAATCCAGGAGTAAATGCCTTTGAGTAACGGTTCGATATAATTAATAGATTAATATTATACAGTGAGTTTAACCTAAAAGCTAGTCCAAAGGTGCCATGACTGTATTAACATGAAATGTCATTTATAAAGTAGCTTAAAATTACGCAGAAATGAGAGTAAATATCTATTAACTAAAACTTCCTTTTCCAGTTCTAAATATTTAGTTATTAGTTTTGAAATTATTGTTCAGTCTCTGAATATCAAGTACCATATCTGCTCTGTTTATACCTATTTATCAGTGGGACAGAGACTTGCAGGCCTGATGAGCACCACCTTGCTATATCACCTGTATAAGCATTCCACATCTGTAACATGATTCATTTTTGTCCACAGGTGAGAAGGTATTTTAAGTTTCCTTAAAATTGATGTACATGTTTCATTTTCATTTTCTTTAATCTAACACATGTAAACAAAGTTGGATAAAATATTTCATTTAGCAAATTAATCTTGTTTTATTTATACTATAAATTGAATAACTTCTTAAACAATTAACATTGAAAAGAATATGTAAATGCCCACTTAACTAATGTACCTTAAATGTCATCAGTAAAGTTTAACAACTCAGTTTTTATTGAAGAAGAACGTTTTTACATTTAAAAATTCAAAACTCTTCAAGTTGAAAAGAGTGTCAAAGTTTCTTTGAGCATCGTTATACCCAATTACATCTATATTTAGAAACAGATGGGTGCTACATTTTGGCACAGAAGATGCCTTTATATGCCCATATAAATTTAAAACTATTATGTACATGTGTAAACACTTGCTTTGGACACACATAATTTCAATGTTGTATCCTCTTTATGATTCATGATGCATAGGTTTTTATTGAAAACCGGATATGCTTAATTATCCTTCAAAATTGAGTCTACTCTTATTTTTAGTGAGATCCATCAAGAGTTTGATGGTCTCATGGTTGCCCAGTTACAGATGAACATTCTCAGTGAAAATTTAGTTTAATCCAGATACTAAGATAAACTATAAACTAAAGTAGATCCATGGCTGTGGTTATAGACATTCCATCACATTGGAGAAATCTCTACCATGTCATTGAATTCAGGTTACTAGATGGATAGCAAATTTTGTTATCTTTCCTTAAAATATCAGTATTGTTTTTCTGGTTGTCTTGGTTTAGGCAAATTATAATTCACAGTTTAAGTCTTGAGAAGTGGCAGCATCCTCTTTGAAACACAGGTTCTAAATTGGAAGTAGACCACCAACTAGATGCTTCTAAGTATTTATATAATGTTAATCATTTCCTAAAAATGTAGGCCCTTATAAAGGTGTGAATCCTAGGCAACTCAAACAGCTATGCACCTGGACAAGATATTCTGTTGCCATCTTTCATGGTCCCTTAGGACTAAGTTTATTGTTAAATACAGACTTCTAAACTTCTAGGTTGGATTTTAAAGATACTGCACAGCACTTCTTCCAAGCACAATCCATAGGTATACACCTTGGACTATGTCTGGGGTTTTGGCTGCTCATAAAATACTTTTGGCCATGTCAAAGTACCAACAAATGTTGATTTAATATGATATTTTACCAGAGGCTACCCCAGAATCTACATAGGAAGAAAGAGTTTTAACTTTATCATAATCTCAACCAAGTGAGTGTAAAAGGGACTCTTCACAGAGATTTGGGTCTATCAGCCCAATCATTAGAAGGCCAACAGCCTGTGCAGTTGGACAATATATTAGCCACAGTCTGGAGTAGATACCAATAAATGTTATTAAGGAGTACTTTAGAGGTTATATATATGTTGTGAAACTTCTTTTAATTCTACTAGCCCCAACAAGGCTGATCCATTATCTTCCAAGATATGAGAAGAAATGTAGTAAATAAGTCCATAATCTTGACAAAATTTTTAAGGAATGACTGCAAAGGTTTAAAATACCCTTCCCAATATTGTGCTGGGAGACTAGCCAATGTTAAAAGTAATGCCAGGGTGTGGATCCAGATTTTGTCCTATCCTGTATGTTCCACATCCATTAATATGGAGTTCTCATTTTCCGGTCTCCCCATTCTCTTCAGTCTAGCCTCTCTGACCACTGCAATCTCTCTCTTGAGTATTGCTTTGTCAGTGCATCCATTCCTGACCACCTTGTATTAAAAAGAGTGTCTCTTTTCATAAATTTATGACATTTCCATAATTTCATAGAATTACTCTCTAATTCATTAACCTGCTTAATTTTTCTCTGTAGTACTTAAAGCATCTGATACAGGACACATTTATATTTCTTAAAAATGTATTGTCAGCCTTCAATTAGAACACAATCTAATTGATTATACTGTCTTTACTGAGGATATTGTTTGAACTATTTATTATTATGGTTCTAGTTTCCAGAGCAGTACTTGGCATATAGTATGTGTTTTATACCTGTTAAATGAGTAAATGAATGAGATCAGAAAGGTGGGAGGCATATTTGGACTTTAAAACATCACATTGTTCACTACCTATATTCCTTTGACACATTTTATTAATATGATGAAGGGGAACAACCATACCAGATGTGAACTATTATGCCATTTCCACAAATAAAATAAGGAAATTGTTTCCTAAGGTTTTAGTTTTTTGTTTTTTTTTATTTGGAGTTTAGGGAATTTAAGAAGAAAATTTTATTTTGTCTTGGGCATATTTGCTCCAGATTACTGGGGCTATATTGTCTGGGAGAGCCTCTAACTTATTTTCTACTTAATATATCATCCTTTTCTGCAATAAAATCTATAAAGGCAGACCCTCAAACAATCATTTCATGATTACTTTCAGTTAATATAGCCTCAGTATAATGAGTAACTTTAGCATTTGAATTATGTTTTGGTACCTGTTTAAAGCCCACCTTACTGAATTATAATATCATGCTAGATAATTTAAATACCCAGGTATCTGGACAAACAGTAAATCAAACTCTGGTCCTGCAAAAAAAAAAAAAGCAAATTGCTTTTGGTATCAAGTATTAACTGTGACTCAAAAGATCGCATAAGCCAAACAATGACTGCATACCAATCAGGACTAATTAAGAATCTTCTTTCAATGTAAAAATATGGCCAGTCACAGTTCTCATCTAATTGTTACCACCTTTTTTAAATCTATAAATGATTCTAATTATATCCTATGAATAATGGCAAAAATTCATCTGAATTTTGTGCCAGCTGAATTGAGATCATAATTAGAATAATGTTGCCATTGGGCATAAACTACTCCTCTGATTTCCATACTAGAATTAAAACTTTCCTTATCCCTTAAAATATGGCAGTCACGACTTTCATATTTTTTATTTTATCATGACAGGAGGACTTAAGGGTTGCCATTTTGAATAAGAAGTCCCTGAATTATTTCTTCTTCTTTTCAAGTAAGAATACTTTTCCCCTAGAATCATAATAAACCAATCCCAGTATCAGTCTAAAAAATGAAGAAAGTCTCTACAAACAATAACCTTGGTTTTTAATGCCCTGCTTGGATGCTGAGTAAACTTTTTCAGCCTCAAATTCTTTCTCTTCAATATCCCCAATCATTAATATAAACTATTTTCCAAAGCTCTTCAGTTATTGAATGTCAGTGTTTGTCAGAAATGTTTGGATTTAGGCATAGAATTTATGGTCTCTGCAAGGAGATTTTCAGTATTCAATCTGGAGTATAGACGTAGGGATAAATCTAGTAGGAGTTTTCCACTTTTATTGTGTCTGTTAGAGCTCTTGTTAGGTAGAGTGTGTTGTGTGTGTGTGTGTGTGTGTGTGTGTGTGTGTGTGCATGTGTGTTTATTGTTACTGATTGACCTTTATTACTAGTTTCTTAGGGCTACAGTAAAAAAATATCACAAGTGGGTGGCTTAAACAACAGAAATGTATTGTTTCACAGTTCTGGATACCGTAAATCTGAAATCACGGCATCTTCAGGGTCATGCTCAATCTAAAATCTGTAGGGGAATCCTTCCCTGCCTCTTCCTAGCTTCTAGTGACTGCTAGCAATTTTTGGTGTTCCTTGGTTTGCAGACATACCACTCCAGTCCTCAGTCCTCATGTGGAACTTCCTGTATCTGTCTTCACATGATCATCTTACAAGAACACCAGTCTTACAGAATTAGAGGCCCACCCAACTGCAGTATGATCTCATCTTAATTTAGCTAACCATGTCTGCAGTGACCCTTTTTCACTCAGTGAAAGGTCACATTCTGAGATACTAGAGATGAGGACTTCAGTCTTTTTTCACAGGGACACAATCCAACCCATAACAATGTCTTTGCCTTGTCGTCCTCGTCCTCAAATTGGCCTTTTGATTTTGGGAGAGGTATTTGCCAGTGTGGTTGTGACTGCCACTGAGGGCAACCCCACTAGAGCTGCTGCTGGAAGCAAAGTGATCACGTGTGCTAGTTAAAACCTGTGGCCCCTGGAGTTCTACTGAATGAGCCCAGACAAGATAACCCGTTTCCAACCACAGTAGGCTATTACCACGTCGGCTGAGCAAATCCTTCATTACCCGATTCCATGAACTTCTCCAGCTTCTGCTTATCCTCGATTAAAAGTTGCCAGCAAGATAGAGCACATTCAAAAAACAAAAAAATTTATTTCGATTTCTGTGAGAGGTAAAACATTTTATCAAGCATTTAGTCATCTGATCAAGAAGATTAATATAAGCATGGAGATTTTCTTCACAAATATCTTGGGCTTTCATTTTAAAAGTTTTTCACAGTCTGGCCATCATTACTTACACATTCACAAATAAGGTCATTGGAATCTGCCTGTTTTACTACCTGGTATTCCCTTCCTTGGGCATCCAAACTCTTAAAGAGCTGGCTATGCTGCCAAGATCAGGGCATTTTCACTGAGGTCCACCAAAGCCCCTAATTTAGCTCTGCCCAGTTTGTGTGTGTGAGTTTGGAATTTTACAATCCTCACCAGGTTAGCAGGATGGCTGTCATGACTACAGAAACTGACAATGTATTTTAATTAATTGTTGCTTTTACCAAGTGAGTAATAGGAATTATTGTAGGATTATGAGGGTTTATATAGGACTTTTAAATAATGTCTTCCTTAGACAAAAGTATCTTGAAGAAGAGAGAAACAGAATTTTCAGAGCTGGGAGAAGGCCGGCTGACTTGTCCTAGCTACTCAGGCTTCCAGAAATAGGAATATACAAGTTTAACCATAGTTTCTAAACTGCTGTTTTAGTCGTCATTTGTCAGTACTTAACAAACCAACCCAAAATAATAATTTATTATTTCTCATGATTCTTTTGAATTTTTTCAGGCTTGGTTCTGCAGCTCTTTTGTTGGTCTTACTTGGGGTCTTTTACATAGCTGCATTCAGCCAAAAGACTGGAAGATGGTCTTTTATTCTCCAAAGCATGCTCCACGTGATCTTTTACTCAACAGCCTGGCATGGCTACCATACAGCATGACTATTGGGTTCCACAGAAGTGTATCTCTACTGTCACATTTTATCCACCAAAACAAAACACAGACTGGCCACAAATCAAGGTGCATATGAATACTCATCTCTTATGTGAGGCCTGGTATATGCATATAGATTGGGAGGAATTATTAGCAGCCACTCATGGGATGACTTACCTCAATATCAAATAACTGCCATTCAATATTGTCACTAATTCTAGTTCTTACGTCCAATAAATCACGATACTCTACTATCAGTGTAGGTCCAATCAAGAGAGGGAAACCACAGGATAATACACACAGGGAGAGTTTTAAATAAAAATGTTGAATGACAACATGGGACTGGAAAAATGAGGGGATTATCTAGTAAGAAGAGAACTTTAAAAAAAATAGAGGACTCGTAGATACAAGAAACACTGTATATCCTGAGACCTCAGTTATGTTAGCCAAGTAAGAGACACTTTCCACCCAAGGAAGCTAAACATGATGATAGTTTCAAAGGAAAGAGGTGTTCTGTTATTACTCATTTCCATTTGGGCACCAATTGTAGACAGTGGTGGTATATAATTACAGTGTACTTTCTTTGTTCAAGTCACCAAAAATTGTTTTTTCTTTTTCCATTAAAAACTAGAAAGATGAAAATAGCAAATAAGATGAGTAAGTATGGAAATCTAATGTACAGCATTGTCATTGTAGTTAATCATACTGTATTATATACTCAAAAGTTATTAAAGACAGTAGATCTTAAATGTTCTAACCACACACTCAAAAAAAGAAGTGCCCATTGTGTAACAGGGTGGGAATGTTAGCTAGCTATGGTGGTCATAATTTTGCAATATATAGGTTTGCCAAATCAACATATTGTAGACTTTAAACTTATACAGTATTATATGACAATTATATCTCAGTAAAGCTGGGGAAAAAAGAATTTAAAAAAATAGTAAGCATGATTATTTCTGATGAGAATAAAAATACTCTGAGAATGTTACCAAACAGTACAGATTTTTATTTATTCTAATTTATTGAAACAGGTAAAAATTACAGCCAGGGTTTGAATACCTAGACACCTTTGAAGCACCTTGTGTTAAAAAATAGTGACAAGTTTCATGTCATATTTCTTAGGATTTGGAAGAAAAATCACATGGCAATTTTCTGAGGTCCATTGACTCAGAGATAGCATTTTCTAAGCATGTCTTGAAAATGGTATAGCCATGTTAATTCATGATTTTCTTGGAAAGTTTTTGAATGAAAATTGGTGAGTAGCTTTCTCATATAGCTTAAAAAACTTATAGAATATAAAATGTTTTTTAAGACATCAATTTTGCTTTAAAATACCCTTACTAATACACATAAAATAAAATACACATAAAATACACATAAAATACACATAAATCCATTGTTAGTAGAAAGTTCTGAGTTCATGATTTTGATTACAAATGTTAAAGTAGGCGGTTAGCTAGACACGAGCTGTGGGACAGACAGGGTGAGGCAGACCACCCAGTCCCCCCCCAGAAACCACCCTGTCTCCCTTAGACGGAGCCCTTTTGTAGTCCAGCACAAACGGATAAGCAAGAGATCTGGGTCACTGGAGCTTTTCCAGTTTTGGAGCATTTGCACCTAAGGAAGACCTTGTCCACTAATGACCCTGAGGCCATTATAATATCATCATAATATCATTTCCATTTCAGTTTTGGCCTCCGTGGGTTTCTCCTAGGCACTCGTGGGAAAAATGAAGACACAAACTTGTGCAGTGAGGCTGAAGGGGAGGAACCAAGGCAGATCCAAAGGGTGGTGTGAGACCGACAAAATGGGAGCGAGGAGACCAGATCAACCCCATAAAAACCCAGTGAGTGGCTACCCAACCCCCGTGTCAGCCCGTTCTTCTGTCTTGGAGCGGCCTTTCCTTTCACTTTACCACATATAAAACTTTTTGCTGCTTTAATTCTCCATTGGGTCTCTCAACTGAATTCTTTCCTTTGGGAATACAAGAACCGCGAATTATTTGTGTTACTTCCCGGTAACACAAATAGTATCTTAACCTCTGTATTTGACCCAAAGGACTTTTATACATCATTGTTTGACACTAATAATTTTATGTTTCATTTGATAAATATACCATTAAACTAAAATACACAAAATAATGACAATGACTCTGAACACTTAAATGGGTAAGTATATCCCAAATAATGAACCAGTAATAGATGACCGCATGATAAAAATGTTAAAAATTCTCCTATGTAAATAGTTAAGATAATAATAACTAATTCTTATAATTTATCTAATTCATAGCACAAAGAACTGCTGGACTGCATTACCAGAGATAGATAGCACTTATCTACTACTGAAATATGCACACAATAATAATTAATAATCATAACAATAACAAACTTAGCTTGGTAATAGTAGAAAGAAATTACATGAGTGTTACAGGGCTGTACAGAATAAACCTTAACTCAGCTGATTGTATTTGGATATGGCAACGTACTGAAGTTAAGGTCGGAGGGGTTATCTCAGAAAACTAATGATAGAATAACATATTTTGGCTAAAATATAAAGCTGCAAATGTTTTTACTTGTGACAGTTAACCTTGGTACAAGTAGCATCTAGAATAGCAAATCTGCAATAACTTAAGTAACACTGTCAGAATTTGATATGGAATAAAACATAAATGAATCAAATAATAATTGTAAAATCAATATCCTGATGAAAAAGTTATATACAAAATATAAATTAAATAGAAGTTAATAAAATATTTTCCATACAATGTAACAAAAATTAGAACATCCAACTGACGTAATGGACTCTGATCCAGAAAGAACTTTTTCTATGAAAATTCATCAGTTCTAAAGAAAAGGATAGAAGTCTTTGATTTCCTAAGCAGAGAGTCAAAAGCATGGTGAAAAAATATGAAGATTAAAATATCCACACACGGCAGTGTTCAAAGGATGGGTGGAAGTGGCAGAGGCGATATTTCCTGTGTCCAGCTGGAGAGGTACTGCTCAGGGAACGCTTCATCTTTAACCAGCTAAAAAGAAACCAAGATGGTAAATTTGTCTGTGCTTGCAAAGATACATTCAGGAAAATAAAGAAGCAGTTTCCAGTGAGCTAAGTTTCGGGCTTCTTTTGCTCACTGTTTTTGTAGTCATATAAAGAATGAGCGCATTGTAAAGAGCTCTGTAAAGTGCCTTAGGGTAGGACTGGCATCGAGCCAGGAAATTCTGCAAATGCAATTCTAAGGGGAATAAAAAGAAATACAGACACATAGAGTGGGAGTTGTATTTTGTATTGCCTTTGTCTCTTTGTACAGCTTCAAAATACTTTTACAAATAAGTTTCTGCACCAATGGGACTCAGTCTGGATTTGCTCTTGAAAAGAACTTAAGATACAGAGGCTACAGGTAGAGAACGACCTCCAGTGGCTGGTATAAAATGCACAGGACAGTCTATTCCTTATATTTGCCCCAGATCTAACAACCCCTATAGAATCACACTGCAACAGAACTAGTAAAAGTTTCATTTCAAAGATATTTCTTATTCTCCAAATACACTATCCTAATTATAATAATATATAACACTATGACTACTTATTGGCGTTTTCTGGTGGATCTCACTAAGCACACTCTGAGAATAGATAAATGCAGTCTTAGATTTGAACACAAGGAGCAGAACAGTGTCTGTGCTGGTGATGAAGCAAAAGATAAAGAAAACTTCAAGACATCCTGAACTCAGATATCTGTAAACAGAGAAAGGGTCAGGGGTCAGATGAGGAGCTGCTGTCTGGAAACCAGAAGCAGCCCCATAATTAGGATTAAGTTGGCTTTTAATTTTTCTTAAGATGGCAGGAAGTCCTGTCTTGCATTTTATGTCCTTTGACTGATAGGTTGATTGACAGTTCTAAGCTTTACAACCTTTTTCTCAGTGTTCAGGTACCTTACCCATAAGTACCTAAGCAAAACCCACTGGGTAGCCAAAATTGCAATGCTAATTCGATTTTGATGTTATTTTAATGAGGTGGGGTTACATTCAGAGAAGGTCTTCAACCCTGGACATGCCCTGTAATCAGGTGTGGTCCTGGGCCTCTTGACAATCTAGGTCTCCTTGGAGGTCTGGGCCTCCTGATAAGCTCGGCATCCTTGACTGTGGAACTGCGAACTAAGGAGGGCTTAGGGGTTGGCCAGGGAGCAGTCCTCCTTGGTGATGGGCTGGCCCTTTTCTCCTTTTATGTCTACTAACTGCCAACTCTAACAGAACAAACCTACAGACCTACCTGGGAAATGGTAAAATATTCCAAATTGTTCTGTTGCCTAAGGTCTAAAGGATCTCTATGTGAAAGTGCTCTTGCTTGATGCAAAAATGGAAGACATGGCTTAGTCTGGGAGTTAAATCAGCCTTCCTAACTCTTTATCACTTCCTTTGATAGTCTAGAGGTCCAACAGGCCATTAGTACAAATTCACTTTCTCGGCTGAAAACTACAGCTGCTACAGGGGAGGAGAGGACAGGAGGAGGCGCCAGTGCAGCACACTCAGGACTTGATAGATTAACTTTCCTGTTGTCCACAGAACATTCTTGGGTAGGAATGAATTTCTATAAGACTTCTTACTTACAGAAATGAAGGAAATGAGAAAATTCTCTGTGACAAGTACATAAAGCAGAGTAAATGGGTATAAAAAAAACTTTAAAAGGTATTATTTAGATTACTCTGGTCAAATCTTTTTTAAGTGGATATAAGATCTGGTAACACTTAAATATACTCTCACTTCTGCCTTCCATGATGATCTCATAGTGTATATTTTATTTAAAAATAATGCTTTAGAGTTCAGCTGCCCAATCCAAGTCCACCACTAACTAGTTATGGGTCCTTGGGAAAGGTTGGACAATCATACTAACTATAGATTTGTTTATAATGGGACTGAAATATTAAATACATATAAAATGTAATTGGAAGATATGTACAGAGCACGCTGTAATAATAGATTATTAATATTATTGTTGGCCTTTTTATTAATACTAGATAAGGGCAAAAACACCTTAAAATATATTTGTAGAGCAAAGAAAGATAAATAAGCAATCCACCCAAATAAAACTTGAAATTCAACTTTCTTGACAGATATTATCCTAAATTCTTAAGATTAATTTACTTAAAAAGTGACTATCACCAACATTTTAGCATTTTTTTCTGGTTTTTCCATGAATTTCTACATGTAAATTCATTCAAATGACAAAATATTTTGAATATTTATGAATGGAAAGTTGATTCTTTTTTTAAGATGGAAAACTTTTGTGCTCACAGCTATTTTTAACCATACGAATTTTTCTTAACAGTATGCTAATGCAAAATATAATTTTCATTAAATCTTAGCAAGCACTTTTAAAATTCTGCCTTTAAGTTTGGGTTCCTGGCATTCAGATAAAGGTTATCTTAGAGGAAAATAATAATGTTTCTTCACTTTAAACAAGTCACTAAAAATACTATTAAGATTTATACAGAGTAACCACAAAATTCAACATAAATTAAATTTAGAAAATAAGACAGGAATGTCTCCAATCTATTGATATTTAATTTCAATTCAGCAAAGTGGATTTTGAAATAGTACTCACTTCCACTGTTAGACAGACTTATGATTTGTTGACACTATGACATCCTCTATCATATTACTACCTCCCCTCACAGTTTAAAGATAATTGATAAACATCGGAACTGAAAAAAAGCGTTTTCTACAGATAACAATGTAAATTTTAAAAATCAATGGATGGATTTGGCTGAACAGAAGATGCATAAACCATGAGATTCCAACTGCAATTTATTTATCTCAATATTTGGAAATGCTAGTATAAACATGCTATTCTAGCTAAGCAGACATCCCTCTGCTCTGATTTTAAACTGAAGAAAAAGGAAAATAAGCCCATATATATTCATCTGATGATGAGTATGAAACTGGCTTTAAACTGCCTGTTATCCACAAATTGGGTACAGACTGTCATTAATGGAAACTAGTGGATTTGGGGAAAGTAGGACCCTGTGGAGAATTTCTTTTGCACACTTTCCAGTAAATATACACCTGCAAAAACTCTAACTATGCAAAGTTATGCTAACATAATGAACCTCTTGAAATGCCAGAGTGCTGGTATTCCTCCCATGGCTGTGAGAAGGCCAGAAGTTTCATAAACACATTTTTGCCTCCACACTTTTTATAATTAGAATATTAGCTTTACCTAAATTAGATCCTTTTTTGGATTCCCATAAAACTTATCATTGTTATAAATGATTTTGTCAACACTCCCAATCATTACCAGTTTCTTTATGGCTTGAGATATTCATGTCCAAAGTAACATAAAGAAAACAGAATTCCCTGATCATATTTCAATCTGCTTTTTGATATATCTTACCTCTCAAAGTATAACCAATCTTTAAAATTCGAAGAAGTGATGCTCCATCGGAGAGTGAAAACCGGTTGTCATGGCTGACAAGGCCTAGCGACGATATGCTTAGCAATCATGTATTACCATGTTGCAGTGTGCTCCGAAGGAAATCAAGAATAGGAAATGGTTTCCTCCCCCCTTTGTACATATTCTATTAAACAATGTTACCAGTACTTCAACACCTTAGCAAAACTCTCGTATTAATTTTGTCAATCAGAATTTGTAATTTTTTCTCCAAGGCAGTCACTCATGAACCCATGCATCATGAATAGTAGGATAATTTGAGTTATAAATACAGCACTGAAAGGAAAAAAAATGATTCATCTCCTGCTCTAGCACTAACCCATTTTGTTTAGAGTTAGCTTGTTTGACTCAAGCTTTTTTGCTCTAAGAAATATTATTAACCAGGATGTGCTTTGTTTCTTTACAGGTAAAATTCCTTAATGGGTCTGTTTCACACATCTTTCAGATATGCAGGTTTTGCTTTGTTTTGCTTTTTAAAAAGCTGAAAAGCGTAAAATCACTGCTAGCTCTAAACCAATTCCTGTGTTGTTTGTTATCTCATGCATTTTTAAAGATATTTTATATTTCTGCCCTCAGTCTCATTTTGTTTATTTACTTTTCCAGTTAGATGGTTGTCTTTGTAATACATGCTTTGTTCCAGATCTTCTGACAGGAATAATTCATTATTTCCCTATTTGGATTTCTCCAATCTTATTGCCCATATGCTTTTCTTTGGTAATTTTCAGCACTGTCAGTGGCTTAATTTTTTAAAATCATCTTTAACTTAAGTATACTTTACATACAACTTTAATAAAGTTTTTTTTTGCTTTTATGTTTCATGCATGTAATAACTTTATAGGAAATCTTTGCATATTCCAAAGTCACAAAGAATTTCTTTTTGTCTTCTTCTAGAAGTTGTATAATTATTAACACTTACATTTTGTTCTGAGTCATTTTCAGTAATTTTGTGCTTGTCATGAGTTCATTTTTAAGGTTCATTTTTTTCTATATCCAATTTTCCTAGCAACATTTGTTGAAAAGACTTTCCTTTCCCCCACTGAATTTCTTTGGCACCTTTACTGAAAGTCAAATGATCAAATACCTATGGCACTATTCCTGGACTATCTAACTATTCCTTTTATTTGAATGTCTGTCGCAACAGTAAAACCACTCTATTCATTTACTGTAACATAAGACTTGCAATCAAACAGTAAATGGCTTCCAATTCTGTTTCTTTCTGTTCAACTGTTTTGGCTCTTTAGGGCCTTTGAATTTCCATATAAATTTTAGAAGCAGTTTGGAAATCTATATAAACAACTCCCACGATTCTGATCCAGATTTTGTTAAATCTATAGATAAATGACATCTTAACAATATTCTTACATTCAATGAAAATGGTACATGGCTACATTTTTATGTTTTCTTTCATTTCTCTCAGGACTGTGTTGAGTTTTGTTTTGAGATATTACACAGGTTACATTAGTACTGTGATCGTTAAGTAGTTCATGTATTATTTATGTTGTAAATTATATTTTAATCCATATTCCAATTGTTTCTACATTATAGAAATACAACATATTATTGTATGTTGACCATAATTCCTGTGCACCCACAAAATTCTCCATTAATAGTTTTTGAGGTTCCTTAGGGTTTTTATGTAATCAGTTATGGCAAATGAAAATGTTTTGTTATCTCACTTTTATGTGCCTTTCAATTTTCCTTATTTTAATGCATATGGTAGGCCTTCTAGTACAATAGTGCATTAAATCTATCAATGTTTCAATATTAAACCAATATTGCATTCCAGAGATAAACACCACTTGGTCATAACATATGAATGAATTATTTATATATTTGTAGTTTCTACTGGCTAATATTTTGCGTAAGATTTTTGTATCTGTTTTTGCATCTATGTATGTATCATTGCTTTCATCTCATGTAAATAGATCCTACTCACATGGAAATAATATGTATGTTTTTTAATAATTTTTCTGATTTTAGTATCGTGTTAATTTTTGCCTCATTAAATAAGAAAACGTCTCTTCTGTTTTCCTCAAATATGATTTATATTATTCATTTCTTAAATATTTAACTGAATTTACCAGTGCATCCACCTAGGCCTGGAGCTTTCTTTATAGATAGGTTTTTAATTAACATTTGTGTTCCTTTACTAGAATAGAACTATTCTAGTTTTCTCTCTCTTGTAGCAGCTTGGATGATTTGTATCTTTTAAGATATTACCAATTTCAGTTAAGTGTTTTGTTCTTGGTAACATAAAGTTGTTCAATAATATTCTCTTCATATCCACTGCTTTTTAGATATGTAGTAGAGTCTATATCTTCATTACCTTTTCTTACAACCTAGTTGTATCTTTAATCACATTTAATAATTTGTTTAAAATGACAGATTTGGCCACACTGATTTCCTTTGTGGGTTAACTTTCTCTTTAATGGATGGTTGCTCTAATCTTTATTGTCTTGCTTTTACTTGTTATGTAAGCTCTTCTTTTTCTAGCTTCTTATTGTAGACACTATATGATTGGTTTTCAATTCCTTTTCCTTTTTTCTATTATTAGCAATTTTAGCCCTGAATTTTCATCTGACCACTTCTTTGCCTGCACCCCAGAAGGATAGTGGCTGTTCACAAAGGCAGGGTTGTATGTGCAGAAAATCCAAAAATAATCTAAGTTTTTGGTATTATTAAATGACTACAGTAAATTGTTGACTAAAAGGCCGATATATGAAATTGAATTTTGGCAGATTTTTGGATTCAACTCTGTTACGTAACAAGTTTGGAAGTTACTCCAATCATAACAAGAAAAATTTGAACAAATTGAAAGTCATCAACTTCACTTGACCCATCAGAGAACTAAGATTTCACAACATACCAACTCCGCTGAAATCTGGATACAGGTACATCCGGGGAAATACAGAATTTGATACATGCTTACTTGACTCTACATAAGTAAAGAAGTAGAAATTAGCAAATTAAATAAAAAATAAAATGTTTTATTTGTATTCTTAATTGATCTAAATGATAACTGTTTAAAAGTAATACTATTAACAATATATTGGGTAATTATAGCAGATAGATAAATGAAATGAATGACAGCAATGTTACATGATACAGGAAGGAAAATTGGATATACTGATTATTAGATATGTATACTACAAAGGGAATTATATAAAATTTTACTAAACATGGGTATTGTAAAAACATGAACAAGCACTAAAATTTGTACAAACTAAGTACAAATATGCTAATAGAGGAGATAAAATGGAATCAGATAAAACCCTCAGTTAGGATCACAGAAGGCAGCAAAGGAAGGAGAAACAAGAAATATAAAAACAAGTGCAATGAACAGAAAACAGGTACAAACATGGTAGGTATTAACCCAACTAGATTGATAATCACTTTATGTGAATTATCTAAATATGCCAATTAAAAGACAGATTTTTTTTTAATTTGTTAAAGGCGTGTTTTATGGCCCAGAATGTGGTCTATCTTCGTAAATCTTCTGTGTTAATTCATCAGATTGAAAACTTAATAATTACATATGCGACTGGAATGGTTGTAATTAAAAAGTCTAATAATATCAGTGTTTAGCAAAGATTTGGAGGAAAGACAATTTTTATACACTTGTGGTCCGACTGTAAATTAATATTACTATATTGGAAAAACATTTTTGCATTTTTTATGCAATCTGAACATAAACATTCTCTCTGATTCAACAATTTCAGACCTTGGTATATAGTTAAAATATATAATTATTACACCAAGACATTTGTATTAATTTACATATCATCACACTACCCATAATAATTAAAAGAAATAAATAATTCATCACTAGTACAAAGAATATTTTATGGTATACAGTTGACTCTTGACCAACATGAGTTTGAACTGCATAAGTCTTTATATATGTGTTTTTTTAAAAATAAGTATATTGGAAACGTTTCTGGAGGTTTGTGACAATTTGAAAAAGCAGTTTCTCTAGCTCATTTTATTGTAAAAATACAGTATATAATACATATGCAAAATATGTGTTAATCTACTTTTATGTTATTGATAAGACTTCTGGTCAATAGTAGGCTATATAAATATTTAAGTTTTGGGCAAGGAAAAAGTTATATTCAGATTTCCAACTGCACAGTTGTTGACACCCTGAATCCCTGCATTGTTCAAAAGTCAACAGTACTTTATATGATTATTATACAACTTTTGTATTAAGGTATCATTGATACACACTCTTAAGTTTTCACGTGAAAAACATTGTGGTTACTACATTCACCCATATTATCAAGTCGCCCACACCATTGCAGTCACTGTCCATCAGTGTAGTAAGATGCCACGGAGTCACTACTTGTCTTCTCTGAGCTACACTGTCTTCCCTGTGACCCCCACACCATGTTTGCCAATCATAATACCCCTATACCCCTTTTCCCTCTCTACCCACCCACAGCCTTTTGGTAACCGCTGGGCCCTTCTTGGAGGCTGTGAGTCTACTGCTGTTCTGTTCCTTCAGTTTTGCTTCATTGTTGTTATACTCCATAAATGAGGGAAATCATTTGGTATATATCTTTCTCCACCTGGCTTATTTCACTGAGCATAATATCCTCTAACTCCATCCATGTTGTTGCAAATGGTAGGATTTGTTTTCTTACAGCTGAATAATATTCCATTGCATCTATATACCACCACTTCTTTATCCATTGATCAACTTATGGATAGTTGGGTTGCTTCCATGTCTTGGCTATTGTAACTAATGCTGTGATAAACATAGGGGGGCATATGTCTTTTTGAATCTAGGATCTTTTTTTCTTTGGATAAATTACTAGGAGTGGAATTCCTGGATCAAATGGTATTTCTGTTTTTAGTTTTTTGAGGAACCTCCATGTTGCCTTCCACAATGGTTGAACTAACTTACATTCCAACCACCAATATAGGAGGGTAACCCTTTTTCCATATCTTTGCCAGCATTTATTGTTCCATGTCTTTTCGACGTTGGCCATCCTAACTGGTGTGAGATGCTATCACATTGTGGTTTTAACTTGCATTTCCCTGATAATTAGCAATGTTGGACATCTGAATTTCTCCTTTGGAGAAGTGTCTGTTCAGCTCCTCTGCCCATTTTTTAATCGGGTTACTTGCTTTTTGCATGAGGAAGTGTGTGAGTTCTTTATATATTTTGGATGTTAACCCCCTGTCAAATATGTCATTTAAGAATATAGTTCCCCATACCTGTAGGATGCTTTTTTGTTCTACTGATGTTGTCCTTCTCTGTACAGAAGCTTTTTAGTTTGATATAGTCCCACTGGTTCATTTTTGCTTTTGAAATCCCTTACCCAAGGAGATGTGTTCAGAAAAAAGTTGCTCATATTTATATTCAAGAGATTTTTGCCTATGTTTTCTTCTAAGAGTTTTATGCTTTCATGACTTACATTCAGGTGTTTGGTCCATTTTGAGTTTACTTTTGTATATGGAGTTAGACCATAATCAGTTTCATTCTCTTTTTTTTTTAATTTTTATTAAGGTATTATTGATATACACTCTTATGAAGGTTTCACATGAAAAAACAATGTGGTTACTACATTTACCCATATTATCAAATCCCCACCCACACCCCAATGCAGTCACTGTCCATCAGTGTAGTAAGATGCCACAGATTCACTGTTTGCCTTCTCTATGCTACTCTGTTTTCCCAGTGACCCCCACACACACCATGTGTACTAAACATAGTACCCCTCAATCCCTCTACCACTATTTTCTTCCTTCAGTTTTGCTTCGTCGTTATACTCCAAAAATGAAGGAAATCATTTGGCATATGTCTTTCTCTGCCTGGCTTATTTCACTGAGCATAATATCCTTCAGTTCCATCCATGTTGTTGCAAATTGTAGAATTTGTTTCTTTCTTATGGCTGAATAGTATTCTATTGTGTATATGTACCACCTCTTCTTTATCCATTCATCTACTGATGGACACTTAGGTTGCTTCCATATTTTGGCTATCGTAAAAGTGCTGCGATAAACATAGGGGTGCATATGTCTTTTTGAATCTGAGAAGTTGTATTCTTTAGGTAAATTCCAAGGAGTGGGATTCCCGGGTCAAATGGTATTTCTATTTTTAGTTTTTTGAGGAACCTCCATACTGCTTTCCACAATGGTTGAACTAGCTTACCTTCTCACCAGCAATGTAGGAGGGTTCCCCTTTCTCCACATCCTCACCAGCATTTGTTGTGCTTAGTCTTTTGGATGCTAGCCATCCTCACTGGTGTGAGGTGATATCTCATTGTGGTTTTAATTTGCATTTCCCTGATGATTAGTGATGTGGAGCATCTTTTTATGTGTCTGTTGCCCATATGAATTTCTTCTTTGGAGAACTGTCTGTTGATATCCTCTCCCCATTTATTAATTGGGTTATTTGTTTTTTGGGTGTTGAAGTAAGTTCTTTATATATTTTGAATGTTAACCCCTTGTCAGATATGTCATTTACAAATATACTCTCCCATACTGTAGGATGCCTTTTTGTTCTGTTGATGGTGTCCTTTGCCACACAGAAACTTTTTAGTTTCATGTAGTCCCATGAGACCATTTTTTCTTTTGTTTCCCTTGCTCGAGGAGATACATTCAGGAAGAAGTTGCTCATGCTTATATTTAGGAGATTTTTGCCTATGTTGTCTTTTAAGAGTTTTATGGTTTCATGACTTACATTCATGTCTTTGATCCATTTTGATTTTTTTTGTATGGGGTTAAATAATAATCCAGTTTCATTTTCTTGCATGTAGCTGTCCAGTTTGGCCAACACCAGCTGTTGAAGAGGCTGTCATTTCCCCATTGTATGTCCATGGCTCTTTTATCATATATTAATTGACCATATATGGTTGGGTTTATATCAGGGCTCTCTAGTCTGTTCCTTTGGTCTATGGGTCTGTTCTTGTGCCAGTACCAAATTGTCTTGATTGCTTTGGCTTTGTAGTAGAGCTTGAAGTTGGGGAGCATAATCCCCCCAGCTTTATTCTTCCTTATGAGGATTCCTTTGGCTATTCAGGGTTTTTTGTGGTTCCATAGGAATTTTAGAATGATTTTCTCTAGTTCATTGAAGAATATTATTGCTTTTTGATAGGAATTGCATGGAATCTGTAGATTGCTTTAGGCAAGATGACCATCTTGACAATATTAATTCTTCCTATCCATGAGCATGGGATGTGTTTCCATTTATTGGTATCTTCTTTAATTTCTCTCATAAGTGTCTTGTACTTTTCAGAGTATAGGTCTTTCACTTCCTTGGTTAGGTTTTTTCCTAGGGATTTTGTTCTTTTTGATGCAACTGTGAATGGAATTGTTTTCCTGATTTCTCTCTGTGCTAGTTCCAATCTGCTTTTAATACCCTCCATTGTGCTCTTCAATGAATGGATGTCTGACTGGAATTAATTCCTGAGTTGTTGAATATCTTTTGTACATCCATGAGCATGTTAATGATTTTTATTTTGAACTCCTATTAGGGGAGAGTCATGAGGCCGATATCACTTAAATCTTTCTCAGGGGTTGTATTAATAATTTTACTGTGAACCAGGTTCCTTTGGTGTTTCATATTTGCATATGGTGCCCTCTAGTGCCCAGAAGTTCTACTCTCTATAGTTGTTCAGCCCCTGAAGCAATGTCGGGGGTCACAAGGGAGTGGTTTTGGTGCCTGGGGGGAGGAAAGAGCTCTTTCCTGCTTCCCGGCTGCTATGCCTGTCTCCACTGCCTAAACCAGTGGGCTGAGCACCCAAGTATAAGCCTCTACGCTTTTCATTTGTAGTTGCTGTAGACAGATCTTCCCTCTGGCTGGCCTAACACCAGGGTAGGTTTTGCCGGTTTGCGATCTGGGTGGGGCTGACCAGGAGAAAGGTGCAGTAGTCTGCCTGTCACAGAAGGGGTTCTTAGAGCTGTGTAGGCAGCCAGGGAGCTGGAGCACCTGAAGATGGTGAAAACTCCCAACGTGCTGGGCAGAGCACACCCATACAATTTTGTCTACCTGTCCTTTCTCCTGAGCAGTAAGCTCTGTGCAGTGCTCGCCCCTTTAGCAGCCCTTTTGCTAAGGGCTTCCTTGTTAGGAAGTCTCTCAGACTGCCTGCCTTTCCTTTTTCCCAGAGCAGCCAGATATGGATCCCTGCTTTCTAAAAGCAGCTGGAATCTCAGTCTCTCCAGGAATTCTGCCTGTCTTAGCTTTCCAACCCCCTAATTACGAGAATATCATGAAATGTAGGTTTGTGCTCCCAGAGCAGATCTCCAGAGTTAGGTTTTAGCAGTCCCAGCACTCCCTCACTGCTCCATTTCTCTTCCTCCCACTGGTGAGCTGGGTGGGGGAAGGGCTTGGGTCCTGCCGGGCCACAGCTTTAGTACATTACACTGTTCTGTGAGGTCTGCTCTTGTCTCCAGGTGTAAGCAGTTTGGCACAGTCCTCTTTCCTGTTTCTCTTTCAGGAGTAGTTGTTTCAGTTATATTTTCGTATTATATGCAGTTTTAGGAGGAAGCCTCTGTCTCAACTCTTGCGCCACCATCTTTAATCTGTCTCCCAGTTTCATTCTCTTACAGGTAGCTGTACAGTTTTGCCAACATCAGTTGTTGAAGAGGCTGTCATTTGTCCACTGTTTATCCATTGCTCCTTTATTGTATATTAACTGGCCATATATGAGTGGGTTCATATCTGGGCTCTCTAGTCTCTTCCACTGATCTATGGGTCTGCTCTTGTGTCAGTACCAAATTATCTTGATTACTGTGGCTTTGTAGTAGAGCTTGAATTCCGGGAGTGTAATACCCCCCACTTTGTTCTTCCTTCTCAGTATTGCTTTGGCTATTTGGGGTCTTTTGTGGTTCCATATGAATTTTAGAACTATTTGCTGTAGTTCGTTGAAGAATGCTTTTGGTATTTTGGGAGGGATTGCATTGAATATGTAGATTGCTTTAGGCAGGATGGCCATTTTGACAATATTAATTCTTCCTACCCATGTGCATGAGATGTATTTCCATTTATTGGTATCTTCTTGAATTTATCTCATGACTGTCTTGTAGTTTTCAGGGAATAGGTCATTCACCTCTGTTTAGGTTTATTCCTAGGTATTTTATTCTATTTGATGCAATTGTGAATGGAATTGGTTCCCTAATTTTCTGCTACTTCATCGATAGTATATAGGAATCCAACAGATTTCTGTGTATTGATTTTGTTTTCTGAAACATTGCTGAATTCAGTTATTAGTTCTAGTAGTTTTGGCGTGGATTCTTTAGGTTTTTTTTATGTACAATATCATGTCATCTGCAAACAGGGACAGTTTAAGTTCTTCCTAACCAGTCTGTATGCCTTTTATTTCTTTGTGTTGTCTGATTGCTGTGGCTAAGACCTCCAGAACTATGTTGAATAAAAGTGGGGAGAGTGGGCATCTTTGTCTCGTTCCTAATCTTAAAGGAAAAGCTTTCAGCTTTTCACTGTTAAGTATGATGTTGGTTGTGGGTTTGTCATATATGGACTTTATTATGTTGAGGTACTTGCCTTCTATACCATTTTCTTGAAGGTTTTTATCATGAATCGATGTTGACTTTTGTTGAGTGCTTTTTCAACATCTGTGGAGATGATCATGTGGTTTTAGTCCTTCTTTTTGTTGATGTGGTGGATGATGTGGTTGAATATTGAGTATTCTACCATCCTTTTATCCCTGGAATAAATCCCACCGGATCATGATGGATGATCTTTTTGATGTATTTTTTAATTTGGTTTGCTAATATTTTGTCAAGTATTTTTACATCTATGTTCATCAGGGATATTGGTCTCCAATTTTTTTGTGTGTGTGTGGTGTCTTTGCCTGGATTTGGTATTAGAGTGGTGCTGGTTTCATAGAATGACTTTGAAAATATTCCCTCTTTTACTTTTAAGACTTTAAGGGGGATGGGTATTAGGTTTCAGTAAATATTTGGTAAAATTCAGTAGTGAAGCCATCTGGTCCAAGGATTTTGTTCTTTGGTACTTTTTTGATTACCAATTCGATTTCATTGCTGGTAATTGGTCTGTTCAGATTTTCTGTTTCTTCCTGGGTCAGTTTAGAACATTGTATTTTTCTAGAAAGTTGTCTGTTTCTTCTAGGTTATCCAATTTGTTAGCATGTATTTTTCATGTTATTCTCTAAAATTTCTTTATATTTCTGTGGTGTCTGTAGTGATTTTTCCTTTCTCATTTGTGATTCTGTTTATGTGTGTGGACTCTCTTTTTTTCTTGATAAGTCTGGCTAGGGGTTTATCTACTTTTTAATTTTCATGAAGACACAGCTGTTGCTTTCATTGATTCTTTCTATTGTTTTATTTTCTCGATTTTATTTATATCTTCTCTGATCTTTATTATGTGCCTCCTCCTACTGACTTTGTGCCTCATTTGTTCTTGTTTTTGTAGTTTCACTAATTGTGAATTTAGACTATTCATATGGGATTGTTATTCTTTCCTGATGTGGGCCTGTATTGCAGTATACTTCCATCTAAGCACAGACTTCATAGCATCCCACAGATTTTGCAGTGTTGAGTTATTGTTGTCATTTGTCTCCATATATTGCTTGATCTCTGTTTTTATATGGTCATTGATCCATTGATTATTTATGAATATGTTATTAAGCCTCCATGTGTTTTGGGGCTTTTTTGTTTTAGTTGCATAATATATTTCTAGTTTGATATCTTTGTGATCTGAGAAACTGGTTGGTACAATTTGAATCCTTCTGAATTTACTGAGGCTCTTTTTGTGTCCTTGTATATGTTCTATCCTTGAAAATGTTCCATGTACACTTGAGAAGAATGTGAGTCCTGCTGCTTTTGGATGGAGTGTTCTGGAGAGGTCTGTTAGGTCCATCTTTTCTAATATGTTGTTCAGTGCCTCTGTCTCCTTACTTATTTTCTGTCTGCTTGATCCATTCTTTGGAGTGAGTGGTATGTTGAAGTCTGCTAAAATGAATTCATTGCATTCTATTTTCTCCTTTAATTCTGTTAGTATTTGTTTCACATGTGTAGGTGCTCCTATGTTGGGTGCAAATATATTTATAATGGTATATCCTCTTGTTGATCTGACCCCTTTATCATTGTGTTATGTCCTGCTTTGTCTCTTGTTACTTTCTTTGTTTTGAAATCTATTTTATCTGACAGAAGTATTTCAACACCTGCTTTTTTCTCCCTATTGTTTGCATGAAATATCTTTTTCCATCCTTTCACTTTTAGTCTGTTTTTGTCTTTGGGTTTCAAGCGAGTCTCTTGTAGGCAGCATATAAACGGGTCTTTTTTTTTTATTCATTCAGTTAACTCTATGTATTTTGATTGGTGCATTCAGACCATTTACATTTAGGGTGATTATCAATAGATATGTATTTATTGCCATTGCAGGCTTTGGATTTGTGGTTACCAAAGGTTCAAGGGTAATTTATTTACTATTTGTCTAACTTAACTCACTTAGTATGCTATTACAAGCACAATCTAAAGTTTTTCTTTTTTTTCCCTTCTTTTCCTTCTTCCTCCATTCTTTATGTATTAGGTGTCACATTCTGTACTCTTTGTGTATCCTGTGACTTACTTTGAGGGTACTTGATTTAATTTTGCATCTATTTAGTAATTAATTGTTCTACTTCCTTTACTATGGTTTTATTTTCTCTGGTGACAGCTATTTAGCCTATAAGAGCACTTCCATCTTCAGCAGTCCCTAGAAAATACACTGTACAGATGGTTTGTTTGAGTAAATTCCCTCAACATTTGCTTATCTGGAAATTATTTAATCCCTGCTTCAAATTTAAAGATAATTTTCCTTGTAGAGTATTCTTGGTTTGAGGCCCTTCTGTGCCATTGCATTAAATATACCATGCCACACCCTTCTGGCCTGTAATATTTCTGCTGATAAGTCTACTGATTGCCTGATGGGCTTTTTTTTTTCTCTCTCTATGTCTGCTTTTAATACTCTGTCCTTGTCCTTGATCTTTGAAATTTTCATTATTATATGTCTTGGTATCATCTTCCTAGGGTCCCTTGTGTTGGGATATCTCTGCACCTCTGTGACCTGTGAAACTATTTCCTTACCTAGATTGGGGAAGTTTTCAGCAAGTATTTCCTCAAAGACACGTTCTATCCACTTATTTCTCTCTTATTCTGGTGCCCCTATAATGTAATTATTGTTTCCATTTGGATTGGTCACATAGTTCTCTTAATATTCTTTCATTCCCAGAGATCCTTTTTTCTCTCTGCCTCAGCTTCTTTGTATTCTTGTTCTCTAATTTCTATTTCATTTACCATCTCCTCTAGTTCATCTAACCTTCTTTTAAGTCCCTTCATTAAATCTTTCATTCTGGATACTGTATTTTTCAAAGTTTCTATCTCTTTCTTGAATTTGTCCCTGTGGTCTTGAATATTTTTCTATAGCTCTCTGAGCATGTTTATGATTTTTATTTTGAAATGTTTTTCAGGAGATGGGTGAGTTCAGTTTCACTTTTCCCTCTTTCTGGTGTTTCTGGGATTTTGGTTTGTACCAGGTTCTTTTGATGTTTCATATTTCTAATAATAACTTGGTTTAGGCAGTGCCTTCTAGTGACCAAAAGCTCTACTCTCTGGAGCTGTTGAGCCCCTGGAACCATGGTGGGGGTTGCAGGCAACTGGTTCTTGTGCCTGCTGGGAGGAAAGAGCTATTTCCTGCTTCCAGGCTGCAGTACCTACCTCCACTGCCAGGGCCAGTGGGCCGAGCATGCAAAGAGTAGCCTCTATGCTATGCTCTTGTAACTGCCACAGGTGAGGCTGCCTTCTTGCTGTCCTGGTGCAATGCTGGTACTGGCTGGGAGGAAGGAGCGGCAGGCTGTGTATCATGGTGGGGGCCTCTGAGCTGCCTTGCCAGCCAGGGGGATGGAGTGCCTGAAGCTCCTGAAGTTTCCCAACCTGCTGGACTGAGTGTGCTTGGACAATTTAGTCCACCTGTCCTTTCTCCTGAGCAGCAAGCTCTGCAATACTTGCCCTTTCAGCAGCCCTCTCGCTGTTGGGAAATCTTTCAAAGAGCCTGCCTTTATTTTTTCCCAGAGCAACTGGTTGTGGGTACCTGTTCTCCAGAAGCAGCTGGAATCTCAGTCTCTCCAAGTTTTATGCCTGTCTTAGCTTTCCAACTCTGCTAATCTCCACAGCATCATGGAATGTAGGTTTGAGCTCCCAGAGCAGATCTCCAGGGCTGCATGTTCAGCCATCCTAGGCCTCCACCCCATCCTTTCTCTTCCTCTCTCCTGTGAGCCGGGATGGGGGAAGGTCTTGGGTCCTGCTGGATTGTGACTTTGGTACTTTACCCTTTTCTGTGAGGTATGCTCTTTTCCCCAGATGTAGGCAGTCTGTCACAACCTTCTTTCCTGTTGCTCTTTCAGGATTAGTTGTATTTGCTGTATTTTAATATTATCTGTAGTTTTTGGTGGTGATTTCTGTCTCGCCTCTCACACTGCCATCTTTAAGCCCTGTTGATTATTAAACAATTTTAAAACTGGATGAACACTTAGTCATTGATGAAACCTACACATAATTTTGAGCAAATTATGCAAGGCATAAAGAACACATGAGTATATATAACATTAATTCATAGCTTTTGATGTTAATACAGTCATATTCTTGGTAAAGGAGAGAGGTTAGTGATCAGAAAGGAACATGACAGGGCTTTGGAATTCTAGTTGGTGGTGCTATTCTACTTTCAACCAAGGTGGTCGCTATCAGGTGTCTTCATTTTGTATGTACACTTTGAGATTTGTGATTTTTTTCCTTAAGTGTGCTATATGTAAATATTTAAACAGTCGCTTCTATAATTACCTAAATATACTAAGTGATTCAATTTAGGATTATCCTATATAAGCTTGGGTAGTGCAGTGCGTGTTATACTGAGCATGGTTGATATGAGTTTTCATTCTAACACCTTGAGTAATGGTGTTTCCCTACATAAGTAATGTTGCCCCCTGTACTTTATTTTCTTCCTCTATAATATGAAATCATTTAAAGTTCCTTCATATCTAAAATTTCATGTAATAACATATGCCTAAATACTTTCAAATTAGACTCTATGTACAATTCTCTTTTATGGGATTCCTAAAAGTTACTATAGCATTGCTCTAAAAACTACATTTAAAATCACTAATACTAACAAATACAAAGAGAACCACTGAGGAGTTAAGCCACAGGGCAGTATATGAATCCATTAGTATTAGAAGTCCCAATCACCTAACAATTCACAGTATAAAAGGTCTTTTCTACCTTATCAAATGATGTTTGACATTTACAAAATAGTATCAGGTATGATGAGGAGAAAGTTACCTAAGTGGACATGGTTATATGATCATGTCTCAACAAGGCAACTAGTTTTTAGGGCTAATCCAGCTTCTCCTTATATACAGTGTATAAAATGTATAATCAATACATTTTAATATTTGAAAAAAATTCACTATTATGATGACTAGTTGCACATGACTATCTAGCATCACAGGAGCTCTATTATCTATCATCTATAAAAGACAAGCATGGCTCAGTTTAGCCAAAAAAGTACTCTACTTCCAAGATTCTGACTTTTGATTAATCCATTTATCTCCTCTACTATAGGAGAAAAGATTATATTGGATGGTTTTGTTTCCTCCAGCAAAGTAATTTTCTGCATGACCAGCAATAATGTAATGTGGGGGATCTTAATAAGAGGCAATTATTTTTAAAATTAAACCTTAAACAAAATTCAGATTGTAATAATATGGCAGAGATGTGCACAAAATTATGAGTTACTTTAAAAACTGTTAACCCTGCATTGTGCTCTAGTATGAAACAGTGCAATGAAAGAAACATAAATGAAACAGAAAAGATTTCTCTGTCTCCTAGAATACATACACAGTACTGAGACTGACAATGTAATGCTCCCTTTTAATGGTATTCCATAATTTAATGGGCTACATTGCTTTAATAGGTTTTTTATGATAATAAAACATTTATGAAAAGGACCCATGATGATGCTTTTCTTACAAAAAAGAAAATGTTAATATTTGAGGTTGAAAAATAATCAGTGATAAAAGGTGTTTTAGCAAAATGAAGTCGTTGAGTGTGGTATGGTAAAATTGAGCCTTCTGGACCTCACTGTCATGATACCTAAGTTGCAAAGATTAAAAATGGTGATGTCTGAAGGATCTCTGTGATTTAGTGTCCCATTCTATTTCCATATGTCCCACTCTATGGACAGAAAGCTATCACCAAACAGAGGCCGTATATATTTTCCTTTACAAGTTAATCCTCTTTTGACATTAGAATTCAATTTGAGGGTATTTGTTTTGAGATTTTGGAAATAGGAAAAACATAGCATCTAGAAAGAGTTGAGGGAGAGGAGGAACATACACAAAAATACTTAGTTTAAAAGGAAACCTTATCCATTTACACATGAACTAGTTCCCATACATCCCATAATTTATTCGTTTTTGCCATATTCCATATTTTCTCCTTTACCTTTACTGTTCTGTAATTTCTATTTAATTTACCATCTCCTCTAAAGAATTAAAATAGAAAAAAAAGCAAAGGGGTGAGGATTTAATATGAGTAACTGTTGAACCAGTGTGTTGTATAATTGAAGCCAACATAAGATTGTATATCAATGGTACTTTAATAAAAAAGTGCTATCATTTAAAAAAGCTTCATTTTTAACCTGCAAATACATGTATTACATCAATTTATTTCAAAAACCCCTTAAACACTTTTCAAGTTGAATAATCCCACAAATAGTAACAAAAGTTAACATTCTTGAATTTTTGTAACATGGTGGGTCTTCCACTAATTATTTCATAATCATATAAAAGGCCACAGTATTGTCTATCTTGACCAATTGAACTGAAATAGCCAGATTCAAAATCCCCCTTACTTGCTGACATTTCTGGTCATTTCCTCTAAAATTAAAATGTTCTAACAAATCAATGAAGATTTATGTTAAATAATAAGAGAATATCCCCGATCATATAAACTGCAAAGCCTTCACTGCAAATCATTTGGTTTTAATTCCTAGTTCATATTATTATTCATTTAGAAGGAAAATAACTTCTGAAGGGTCATGGTTTATACACACAATAGTCATATTTTTTCCTACTGCGACTTGATGACCACTGAAATGCTCAAAGTCATTATTGCTTCTAGGACAGGAAAATCCCTAGTGTTGCTTCCAAATTAATCTTACATTTTATAAGTTATTGAGGTGTAGTGGAGGTTACACAAAGCTCACCACAACCGCCATCTATCTTCTTCCTCCCTTGATAAAATTATTTGACCCTGTAAACCACTGACAAAAGGAGGTAAAGGTCTGTGTCCCACCTCAACACAAACAGTTTTAGAATTTAACTCTTTACAACAACAGTGAGCTGATTTCCTTGGATATTTTTTATATTGTGTCTCTGTCTTCTTCATGGTCGCAGGAGTTTTGTGCCAGGCAGACCTGGGGAAGAAAGAGGAGGAAGATGAGTTGAGGATGCAGATGAACAGGAAGACAAACGAAGTGGAGGGAGGAGAGAAGGAACGGCCTGGAAGCACTCTTTCTGCTGTTCTCAGAGAATGTTTTGGACGATTCAGGAAAAGGTTAAGCCTTGAAATTGAAAGAACTGTGTTTATGAGATTCTTGATTGTGAGATTCCTGTAATTGTGAGATTCTTGGTGTGTGTAGTTTATTTAAAATATAAATAAAATTATAGTATGCTAGATATTAATAAGTGATTTGGAGTAAATTCGTCTTTTCAGATGAATGTGTGAAGAGTGACCAAGGAGAGATTTGCTATTTTCAATCAGGTTACAATTTGTTAGCTGTTACTAAATTTTCCAGTGTTCGTTAATCACTCCATTTTTGAAAGAACCATATCTCGCTATAGTTTTATTTCCATTTGTTGTATAAGGACGATCAGAAGCATCTTTTTATATGCTGCAGATCCACTTAGGTTTCTATTTCCTAAAGTCCTCATATCCTTCAGCAGTTTTTTCATTCAATTATTTATTCATTTTTCAATGATGCACAATTAAATATATATATAAAAGGAACATTGCCCTTTCTTCTATGATATAACCGTAAATTTTTTTAAAGCATCATTTTTACTTTGATATTATTATTGGTGACTGTTTCTCCATAATGTGTTCGCTTCCAGCTTCCAGAAAGGTCAACCTGAATCTTCAGCTTTGTCTGTCAGCCTTCCTGTTTTGCTTTCTTCTAGATGTCAGTGAATTCCTTGGTCCAATAACTTCTGTATTTTAATTAGGCTTCAACTCCTGCCGAAGAATTATAATACTTTTCCCTAGTTTCAAAAATTCTGGACTAAATTTTCTCAGTGTTAGAGAGTTGGAAAAATGCATCAACATAACAGAAATGCCAAGAGGAAATATCCTGATGGAACCACTATGTGAAGTTCTAAAAGATTTCATGGTCTTAAATAGTAAAAGAACTTTTTAGATACTATTTGAAGGCAGGATTTGGGGGACATAGAATCAAGAAAGCACACCTTGAATCATAAGTAAAAATGGTTCTAAAACATAGGCACATGTTCTTAATAATTTAAAATTAAAGTCTGACAGACTAAAGTCGTCATCACATCAGCATAGAATTAGTCAGGTAATTTGGTCTCCTTTTTTTCATGCCGGATTCATTTTTCTCAATCCATGTTACATCTGCCTTTAATATCTGCCATCTGAGTAATCAAGACCATTTTTGGCATTCTTCTTAATTTGAGGTCAGACCCATGAAATATCATAAGAAAGAAGGTACAATGGTGGGTAAAAGTTACAAAAAGAATTTCAAATAGCAAAAATTCCGGAGGGTTATGCCCCCTTTACAGCCTCCTAACATCATGTAAAGGTTATCCCAGTAATTGTTAAAATGATTGTAAAATATGGGAAACTCAAAGAACTGTAAAATAGTCCATGCAGAGACTGCTAGTTGTCTCCCTTATGGCTTTTTCTTCACACAGCACCTCTAAGTTTTCATTGACATCAAGGACAACTGGAATAAAAGATAGGATTCTCATCTTTGAATTGAGGAGCAGCATAGACCAGAGGGGCAAAGCTGAACTATAATGTAACAACCCATACTGAGGAATTTTCTATATGGTGCTCACAAGCATTTTTGCATCTTTTACCCCAATCTTTGGAATTAGCCAACATGATGGCTATAGTTTCATATTGTACCAGGAAGACATGAGCTATAATGGGCATGGTGGAGAAGGAATGGGAAGATGACTGTTTCATGGCCAACTTTGCTGCCTACATGCAATTCTTGCTAGAGTGAAATAAACTTTTATGTTTCTATTGTTCATAGCCAAACATTATCCACACAGGAATACAATATGGTACAAGGGATGTTACTCTACAGGAACAATACCTGAACTATGAACTTGGTTTACAGAATTTTCAAGGGGGTGAGAGGTAAGAACATATATATCACATGCTGGAAAGGTGGTGAACCTCGTCAGGTTTTAGTAAATAAGTCATCCATCTGCTTTAACTCGAAAGACATATCACATACCAATTCAAGGTATGATGTTGGGGAAAATGATGAGACTCTTTTTTCAATTTTCTTTGTGTTTACTGTTTTTTGTATTTTTCAGAAAAGTCCTATAAATGTTAGATTAATTTACGCTTGGGATAGATAGGGTACAAATAATAGATAAGTGAAGCATCTGTTCCTGGACTTTTCTTTTTTCAGTATTTTATTATTGATTCAGTATCTTTATTTCTTATAAATCTTTTCATATTTTCCATTTCTTCTTGAGTCAGTGTTGATAATTTGTTGCTAGGAACACACTAATTTTCCATTTAATCTCAGTTGTCTAATTTTGAGGGATACAGTTGTTCTTAGTACTTTCTTACAAATCTTTTTAAATTTCTGTAATGTCAACAGTAATGTTCATCCTTTCATTACTGATTTTAGTTATTTTTACCTTCTTTTTTCATCAGTTCAGCTAGAGGTTTGTTAATTTTTTGTTCATCTTTTCAAACAACTAACATCTGTTTTCATTTATTCCCACTGTTATGTTTTTATTTCCTATTTCACTTAACTCCACTCTAACATTTACATTTCATTCCTTCTGCTAGATTTGGTTTATTTTTTTTTTCTTCTTTCTCTGGTTCCTGAAGGTGCAAAGTTAGATTGTTGATTTGAGATCTTTATACTTTTTTAATGTAGGTATTTATTGCTGTAATGTTCCCTCTGATCACTGCCTTTGCTACATCCAATTTTTTGTGTGTTGTATTTTTCTTTTTATTCATATCCAAGAGAGAGACAGACAGAGGCAGAGAGACAGAGAAAGACAGGAACAGAGAGTAACAAAGAGAAACAGAGAGAGCAAAAGAGTTCAAAGAGTAAAAGAAGAAAACTATCAACCATTTGCGACATATGAAAAATTTTTGGATTATGATTTGAGTAAACTTAAAATTATAAGAAGGAAATTTGAACACTGGATATTTGATGCAATTATAGTCAAATTTTAATGCAGTGTTGGTATTCTAATTTTTAAGTGTTCTTATAATTTAGAGATATGTACTGAAATATTTTCAAATCAAATGATATGTCTGGGTTTTCTTTAAAATAATTTATTGGGGTGGGTAAAGAATGGGCCTATGAAGTTGGATGATACATACATTGGGGTTTGTTCTGCCTTATTTTACTATATTTACTGTGAGAGACTGTGTTTTTTTCATAAGCATACTTGCTGAAAGCAATTCTCATCAAATAGTTAATTGTATCCATTTCATTCATTGTTCTTTTCGAAGATTAGGCTTCCAATAATTATATAATATTCACAAGTCAGGGCTTTTATCTACTTTGCTTATTCCTTGTAATCTCAATATGTATTTAATAGCCACGAGGCAGGCTATTCTAACATTTTTCCAGTATCTTTTTCCAACATAGCATCTCCTCTGTAAGCAAACCGACCAATTCAGTCCTTACAGTTTTTAACTCACACCAATAAATTTCAGGTTCTTACTTCCTATTTTTAGGACCGCAAGTAATAATTAATGACACAGTAGTAATTACGGGCTTTTCCTACTCTACAGAACACTTGAGTAGACAGAATTCAATAATGGGATTATAAGAATGCCTGGAAAATTATACTGATTCTATTCTGTGTCTATAACTTCTTATGTTGAGAGCAAAGAAGTATGACCACCGTATTTTACGTGGGAAAAGGAAAAATAAAACAGAGATAGACATTCCAAGAGAGGCAGCAGTAGGTACATCAACAATTTCATCAGTTTATAGTAAATATGCCAGGCAAGAATTCTGAGAAAATTTATTCCATTTCCTACTTTGTTTATTCACAGAATAAAACTATTTCTCGCCAATTTTGTTTAGAAGTAAAACTCAACTTTAAATCCAATTTACAAAGATTTTCACATTATATATAAAGTGACCCAAGAAACAGGTCTTTAAAAATTAAATTTAATTGCCTGGAAATGCGTAAGATTGAAACAGCAATTAAGTTGACACTGAAATTATTCTTCAAAATTTCATATCCTTTTAGAAACTTACATAATATAATTCATATCATTAAGACTTAATCTTCTGAAACCCTAGTGGATAGAGATGAGGCTCTTAGATTACAAGTAATATCAGAATACTGGAGGTTCTCAGCTGCTGTAAATCCCTGACTGAGCTCCAGAATTGGGGGAAGGTAATCACTCTCATTATGAAGAGATTCTGAGAAAACACATAACCTTCTGCAGAACTGAAATTCCTCAATATCAGGTACCTTTTGCTAAATAAACTGTTATGTGTTGCCCTCATCAGAAAAAGGAACAGCAAAGTAATTTCACGAGCATTTTAAAATGCACACCTGAATCATTTATTCACTTTTTGCAGAATATTCTACTGCCAACCAGATGGTCTTAAGTGTTTAGTGATACAGGATCTTCACCAGCCCTGTGTGCTTCTGAATCAGACTGTTGCCTACAAATCACTGATTTTCAGTGTAACAGGGCATAATAGATACAATTCTAAATGAGAGGAAATTGTGGAAGTTTAAGTGACTTTAAAAGGTCATATAGCAGTACAAGTGAAGCTGGAATTTAGAACTTCTGATCACAGTCTGAGCAAATTTTCATAACACTATAACAACTTCTACTTTGTCTCCTCAGGAGTGCTATAAGAATCACAACAAACCAGCACGCCAACATAATAAAGATTTTTTAGAGAAGAAGAGATCCTTTATAATAAAGAAGTATAGGCATGAAGGACAAAGTGTTTTGCCCACAACATAATACCACTGGAACAGCACAGCTGGAAAGGGCTCTGGGTTTTCTGACTCTAAGTCTAGTTCTCAATTATTGTTACTGTCACCGGCTTAGAAATCACTGATAGAACATTTGCTTTGCCTCAGTTATTTTGTATGCTGTCTGATCACAGATATTTGGACATAGATCTTACATTCAAAATCCTGCATTTTTCCCCACCGAGAATATTTTATTTTTGGTATTAGAGGTGAAGCACAGTTTCTGAGCTGTTATATAATGGTTTTCTCCTAAATACTGTACTTTTTTTTCAATCTCCAGAAAGTTCACATTCAAGCATAAATGTTTTCCTGTATGTATCAAAAATAAAATATCTTCAAATTTGTTTTATTTGCATAATTTATGTTTAAAGCCAAGAATATATATGTGTGTATATATATATATATAGTTAAGTTTGAGGTTTTTTAAATCACATAATTCTAGGAGTTACTTGCTCATTAATAATATTTTTTGCACACTGAAGACTTGAGGTTACTCTTCATTCATAGAATAAATGCACTAGTGTGAGCATGTGTTACATAGAAGCTAACAAGAGGGAAAAGTGCTTCCAAGGTGCTTCTAATTTTGTGGAGGAGACAATAAACAAAAAAATAAAAATAAAAAGTGGTATTTCAAATATTGGCAAGTGTATTTTTTGTAAGATGTTATACAATGGTTTTCTTCTCTTTAGAAACTTTTCTTTCTTGTTTTCACTTCATAAAATATTGTAATTACCATTTCCTGTCCTATACACAATGTAAGACTTTAAGAATTCAATACTCTACCTTTCATTTTGCCTCCAGTGACTTGATTTTAGTCCAACATTAATTCTAAGCACTATTCTGAGTCTCAATTGCATTTCTTTCTAAAGTAGCTTTGAGTAATATGGGTAAATGTAGTAACCACATTTTTTTCATGTGAAACCTTCAAAAGACTGTATATCAATAATTCCTTAATAAAAATAAAAATAAATAAATAAATAAATAAATAAAGTAGCATTGAGTTTGTTTAATGGAAGGAACCGGACACCTCTCCCACTTAAACACTCACTCTTCCATGCACAGATATTTACTTCAACAAGGAATTTAAGCAGCAAAGGGGCCATCTGTCCCCTTTGCCAAGATAGAGCTTCTGGAATTAATGGCCGACTAGCTCAAAGTAAGTCAAATGTCAGGTGCTACTAATCATAATTCCAGGGTATATTTTTAAGATAAGAAAGTCCAAGATGAAACTAAAGAGTATTGTATAGGAAAAAATATTTTTTGTTGTTAAAATGGGTTTGAGATAAGAGGTTGAATATTTCCCTCACATTCACAAGTGAGGAAATCAGCCCCAGTGACCACTGAGTGGGCCTCAGAACTGGCCATCTTTTTACTCCCCTGTCAAGGGCAGCAGAGCCTCAGCTGAGTAAGTGCTCCATCTCCATCAAGCCAAACTCTGAAGCAACTAAGGCTCAAGAAGGCTAAGGATTAAAGCCTCTTCTCCTCAGAAAGGAAAGGATTTCAAAAAAATTGAAAAAAAGAAATAAAAACGATGACAGAGACTGGAGGATTAAAGAGAATGCAGAAGGAAGTGGTTAGACACAGAGGCAAGAGAAACGTTTGGAGAGAAGGGTCGTCTTCAACTTGGAAGCTGGTGGAGGTTGTCAGAGGAGACGTCATCAATAACACGCAATGAAACAGCTTGAACTTCACTAATGAGGAGCCACTAGACACATGAGACTCTTTAATTTCATATTCTTATTAAGTAAAATACAAAAAACATAAAATCTCTGTCCCTGCAGTATAATCCCCACCCTTCAAGGGCTCAGTAGTTCCATGTGGCTCATGACAGCCTTGTAGGATTGCACACATGGCACAAAATGTGTTTTCCTTGTAGAAAGTCCAATTGACAGGGCCTAGCTTGTTTAATAAGAGAAAGAGGCAGAAGAAGGAAAGACAAGACTTTTTACCGTGTAGAGTTCATGACACAGCATTTAGATTTTTTTTTGCATGGAATTGAACACATTTTTCATTACTAAAACATAAATTATAAGGTCATGAGTAAAAGGAGATATAGATTTTTAGCCAAAGGCAAGATTATGGTCTTTTATATCATTCTAAATAACTGAATTTATACCCTATACCAGGGCATGTTTTTACAATATTGCTCTAGGTAGGAATCTATGAGATGTTAATTGGGGATGAAACAAAGAAAAAAGGAGGAAGGGATTCTATGAACAAAAAATCATGGGAAAGAAGATGCCCTAAATCTACCTTTTTACTGACTTACCATTCACACGAAAGAACTACAACCCCTACAACCCCTAAGATTACAATATAAAAGATTATTTTTAAAATTTGTTCTAAAACCCAAAGAGAAATGAAATATTTGCCTGCATAAACTTCTCTCTTCACTTGTAATAATTCCCAGACCTACCTGCATAGAAAATACACTTGTAATTATAAGTCCCTAAAGGATTCTAAGCAGAAGACTGTGTTGGTCAGCCATCCAGTCAAAATAAAAAATAAAAATGGCCGTAATTGAGGATGGTCTTGAGACGACTGTAGGCAAACTTCTATGATGACTATGTAGGCTGTACACAAACCGTTTTGAAAGTAGTTTCATTGATCCATAAAAATTTGACAAAATAGTCAAAATAGGGATATTGTGGAGGAAGCAAAGCACATGAATTTCAGAAAGTGTTAGAAAATAAAATGGTAGAATGTGACTTATCGGATGTGTATATAAGGAAAGGAGAAGAGTCTAACCCATCTCCCACTTTGACATTGGATGACGCTCATGCAGTTACCTGACCTAGAGCATTTTGGAAGAATAATAAAGCACTTATGGAGAAACACAGCCTTTTATTTTAAAAGCAAAATTATTTTTAAAGCACTGTATATATCCTTGTAGTGTTAGGAAGTGATATTCACATCCTACTGCTCTTCTGCCCCAAGCTGACCCAGATAAATTTTCCCTCACTCCTTTATTATTATTATATTGCCACTACTCAAGACATTAAGGTATATGCCTAATAAGAATGAAATTTTGGAGCGCTAAAAGGGTTTTGAATCCAAGCAGTGCAAAATACTGAAAATAATATGTATGACCTTCCTTTGGTGATGTGTGTGGTAAGTCTCTTCCTGGTTGCTCCGCTAAGGTCAGCCGTATAGGCTGACACACCCCTACCGTTTCTCTCTGACCTCCGAATTCCCAGATCCTGTCAACTGATGTGCAGAATAGTTGAGCTTTCTCTCGCTCCTGTCTGCTTCCAACCGTGGTCTCAGTGCTTTATGTTTTATTCCCCAAAAGATTCATCTAGGTAGTTTTTTTATCCACAGGCCATTCCCTTCCAATTATGAAAAAAAAAATCATTTTTGGGCTTTTTTCCCTTCTCTCTAACAATACTTTAAAAATTCCTGGTATGTTTTCTTTAGATATTAGTGCTGGTATTTTGTCCCCTTTTGACCTATACAATTTCTTAAATACTAAATCTGTTTAGGTTTCTCAGAGATATTTCCAAGTCAATAAACTGACATGCCAGTTTATCATGCAGACAAAACGCCAAGTCCATCACCCTGTTTGGTTCAATAGCCCACAAATTTTAATAGCTAGAATTAAGTTTCTTTCCTTAGGAGAATAGAATTACGATATTTGTTTTGCCCCTTATGATGCAACTGATTATACTTTATCAAGCTTGAATTTGTTTGGGTATATTTGGAGTTTCCTCAGCTGGTGAATTTCTTTTTTTTTCTTCCAAATTGCTAATTATATATACTGTTGTGACTCCTGGCGACCAATGACTATTAGCCCACTTGATTTATTTGCAGCTATGATCTGTCTGTTTATATTTTCTGATATTTTAAGTCATTTGTATTCCCAATGAGGTTTTAAATATTCCTTTTAACACCAGTTTACACAATGTGAATTGCTTTCTTTCTTCTTTTATTAACACATATTATTTGGGTGGCAATTGGATGTGTATAAATATGATTTTATGAAGTATAGATATTTTTATGCCCATAAAGCAGCAAATTAAAATTCATATAATGATATAAAATATCTCTGACTCTTACATTTTCTCATTTTAAAACAAACTACATTGTTGCATTTTTTCTTTGTCTATTAAGTGTACAAATGCAAGAAATATCTTGAGACTATCTTTTCTCTTCCATTTATAATTCTTATCTATGTAAGAGGCTTATTCTGAGGACAAGAGATATACTACTTGCAAGAACACTTTAAAAACTAAAGCACATATACTAAGATGTGTACACATGTATGTGTGAATGGGTTGGTGTGTATGTGTGTGTAAGTGGTGTGCAAAAGCTATAACCTGCAGAAAACATTTTAAAAAATGTTTGTAAATTCAATTTACTATCCTGAACACAAAACAAAAGTGAGATTATAGATTCATTCCTATCTGAGTAATTCCACAAGAGAAAATTATGCTAACTGAAAGTTAGAAAGCATCAGCTCCATTTAAAAGATTTACATAATCAGGAAGAGACTCTTGTTTTTTTATTTCCATAACACCTTTTTCAGGCTTTTAACAATTTTTATACCTGGTTATTACTTTGTCTATCTCCCTTTCTAGATTTTCAGGTAAAAGAAAGCATGGACTAAAGTTATTTAGCAGTATGTAAAACTCTAGACAAACACATAATTGCCACTTAACAAATGTTTATTGAACAGTATATGTCTTCAGCATAGAAAGATTTAAGAAGATATTAAAGATGAAATCAAGTTTACGAAGTCATTGTGGTGATTCAATGAAACTTGGTGATAAAACATTAAGCTCCTTGAAAGTAAGATATTTATAAAACAGGTATGTCATCCAAACATAACTATGTCCCCCTTGTGTTGAATGTTTTAAACAATGTAATACATATATCTTTTATAAACATTCAAGCTAATATAACAGCTTATTTCTTCTGTCGATGATCGAATGGTAAAATTTCAGCTTATGTTGGAAATGTTAGTTTATATCTTGTGGCTAATCTAACATCTCTGTATTTAGATTAACAAGCTAATTATGTTTGTATTTTCATATCTTAAAATCAACTACTCTGTGACTCATATTTGTACTAGATATACCTAAACTTTCAATTTTGTGGGAAATATTTTTGAAAAATAAATAAAACTAGTTATTAATCCCATTCCACCCATTCCTGTAGAGGTTGGTATTTGGGAAGAACAGAGAAAGGAATGAGGTTCTCTTGATAGTTTAATCTCTTTCTGATCTAGCATAGCCAGTAGGCCACCATCAAAAGCATGGACATCAACAACCTATAGCTAAACCCATCTTCATTTTCTGTTAGCCTCAAATCTTCCCCTCTCCCCTATCTATGTCACTGTCCCTTACCTAGGTCACTGGACTCTCACCCAATAGTAAAACTTGATCATACTGAGATCTTTTGTTAATATTTAACCATCACTAAGAACTTTATAGAAACCTCTGAAATTTCATTTCAATGATTTTATTCCTGGTATAATTGGGTGTTCCTACTCTCTCTTTCCTTTGTGTTTCTTTCAATTTCTCATTTATTTTACTTTGTGACATTTTATTCAGCTGCTACTAGTTGCTTAAAATCCTTTTTGTAAAAAATCTCAGTATAAATTGAGAAGAAACCTGTACAACATAGATTTAATTAATTCCACAAATCTTTTGTTGCTATCCCCTAATCTGAAAGCACTGTACTGTTTTAAGAAACACTGAAATGAACAAATCATGTTATCCTTCAAAAAGAATATATACCTGAGTGTATATCCAAAGGAAATGAAATCAGTACCATGAAGAGATATCTCTGGAGAGACATTTGCACTCCCGTGTTCATGGCAGGATCACAATAGCCAGGCTATAGAGATAAACTAAATGTCCTTCAGTGGATCAATGGATAAAGAAGTCATTATACACACACACACACACACACACACACACACACACACACACACACACATACGTGTGTGTGTGCTTGTATTGTATATGTATACATATACAATTAATATATATACATATACACACATACACACATATACACACAATGGAATATTATTCAGCCATGAGAAAGAAGGTAATCCTGCCATTTGTGACAATATGGATGAAGCATGAAGCATTATATTAAGATAAATAAATCAGACAGAGAAAGACAAATCCTGCATAATCTCATTTGTATGTGAAATCTAAAAAAGTCAAACTCATAGGTATAGTGTAATGATGTTTACCCAAGGCTGGAGATTGGAAGAAATGGGGATATTTTTGTTTTGGGGTATCAACTTCCAGTTGAAAGATGGGTAAGTTCTGGAAATATAATGTATAACACGGTGATTTATTTAATAATACTGTAATAAATATTTGTTGCGTGGATAATAGATCTTAAGTGTTTTCACATAAAACAAAGAATTGGTAATTATGTGATGTGATGAAGGTGTTAACTAAGGTAATCATTTTACAATATATATATGTCAAATAAACACATGATACACCTTAAATTCACACAATGTTATATGTAAATTACATTTCAATAAAGTTGGGAAAAGTAACATATACTAGTTAAAGAAGTAGAAAACAGATATAAATAACAATAATATATAATAATATTAAGGCATGTCCATATTTAAGAAACTCCCAAAAGGTAGAGAAGAATTCTGATTTAATAGATTAACAAATCCATTTTGATTCAGTGGCATTTAGCTGGACTTTTAAACACAAACCACTATGTCTCATTATAATATTACAAACAGAAAGAAGTCATGGGTGGTTTATACACAAACTACAAGTTAATCCAGTTGGGCCAGACTTCAGAATGTACAACGGTTCAAAGTGTGGATCATAAATCACAATCAGATGTCACAAAACCTGCTACTGGGAGACTACAAATCATTCTCTGGCAATGGGGATCAAATGCAATTTGAAGTAATATAATGAAATAGATATAGTTCTTTTAATAACTCATAAGATAATATAATAGTCCTGAAATGGGATAGAAAATAATGAGGATTTGATCCAAAGGGGGTGGCAGTAACAGGTCTTAAAAGCAAACAGCCCAGCAGCAGAGAAGTCATGCCAACTTAGACAAACATATCCAGCAATCAGTAATACAGCCTAAACCTCTGAAGGATGTACAAAACCACCATAAGAACAAATGATATACAAATCAGGGCTTCTGGGAAATTAGAACTGAAGACAGCGATTTAATAGCAAGTGAACTACAACAAATAGAAAGAAAATACTTTTTTTATTTTTGCATCAGTTTGGGTTACCTGCCTCTATCCTCCCATTATAGCACTTTATTTTATTATAGAATTGAGCTTCCTTTATTGCCATCACCTATATATATATATATATATATATATAAATATATATATATATATAGGGAGAGAGAGAGAGAGAGAGATTGTGTGTGTGTGTAATCCACTGGCTATTTGTTTTTAGTCTTTTTCTTGTAATCACAATATTTCCAGAGTCTGGAAAAGTGCCAGGCAAATGGTATATACTCAATACTCAACATGTTTCATTTATTGAGTACTTAAATTCATCAGGAATAAAAAGACACTGGTGAAAGTCTGGAACATTGGATTCCAGAAACCTAGATGCCATCATAATTCCTCCACTAATGAGTTAGGTAAAAACATACACATAATTCAAACTCTCTGGGCTTAATTCTTTTCTTATATAAAGCTAGAGATTGTTACATATTGCAGCTTCATTCTAGTTGAATCATTGAAAGATTAATCCCTTAAAAATGCTTCAAAATAGTTTATAATCAACAAACACTGGGAAATATATCCTACCACATTCCCATATTTGTAAATCACAATATATGTAAACATTCTGAAGAATCTAAAATTCAGTAAATAAATAAATTAATAAAATTTTAAAAAATTCTTACAAATGTATTTTTCATTTTTTCATAGTTCCTGAAATATATTCAAGAAAGACTTCTTTCCTTATATCTCCTATTGATGATATCTGCTAGAACCTATCTTTTGCTAGAAGAGAATAGATAAGAATATGCTGAACAAAATCTTATCAAGTATCATGTCTAAAATACTATGATTGATCTAGTGGAATTAGGTTAATCAAAGATAGCCTCCTTTGTTTTAGAGTTCGTTAGTTTTTCATTAGGTTTTTGAAAAAGGTAAGGAACACTTAACATTTATCTCTATGCCCAAATTCCATCCCAGAAGAGTGTATGAACAATGAATTTCTTTCAGGTGTACTTTAGACAAAAGATGTGAGATCTATGGCAACTTAGTCTATAAAGACATTAAGAAATGAATAATGTTCTTCAAAGAACAACTAATTTGTTAATGTTTCATAAAGAGGCAATGAGAATTTAATTGCAATTTTATAAAGATATGAGGTTAATAAATGAATTGAAAGTCCTGTCATTCTTAAAACCAGGAGTATTTCAACCGATTGCAAAAGTTTTAGGATAATACAAATATGAAGAGGTAATACACAAGTGAAAATCATTTTTCCAGGCATGGTAAATGTGGAAATATCAATGACATCCAAATAATATTTTGGATGATTAATTCATAATATTTAAGGCAAATCAGACAGGGATGAATGTGCCCCTAAACAATAAGGTTGTTGCAGGAAGGTTATTAAATAGAACAGAAAAGATTCTTTGATTTCACCTTCAGAGGAAGGATATGGAGCAGAATTGGCCACTGGCTATTTCTTATTACTCTTTTCAACATTCAGATGAGGTCTCAGACATGGAACAGAATAGAATCTGCATGCAGCAGTGCTGTTGTGTATACATAATGGGATTTATAAAACTTTCTTCAAATAACAGTGAAATAGCTCAGCATAAGGGTAATTGTAAGGAGGATCGTCTAAAGAATTTACAGAGACAGGAAGCCTACAACCAAGAATGAATGGATCCATCAATAACACAAATAGCCTCCATGAAAGAAAACCATGCACAAATTACAAGGCAGGATGAACTTATTTAACAGCACCTGGGAACTTACCCAGGAATATTTTATGTTTTCTCTGAAAGAACATTTAGTGTGCATAGAAAATAGGGCAATTTTTGTGACAAAGTCCTAAGCAGAGGAAACATTCAAATGCCATCAAATTATGCTTCTTTTGAAGCTAAAATATAAGATGCCCTTCCAATCTTTTGAGAAATAAAGTGCATATGATAGGCTTGTTGTTTTCTTTGATTGATTCTTATAATAAAGACACCCATTTTAATGCATTATCAGATAGTACAGTGATTGTATTGCTATGGAAGGAATATTATATTCAACTATAATATATAATTACTAAACTTGCTCAATATTAAAGTAAATACCACAAATATTAAAATGCTAAAAATTGCCTTCTATTTCATATTTGGTTGCCAATGCATGAATCAACAAAATCATCTTGTGTCAAATTTAGAAACAACTACTTACTTTTCTTCTGGATATCATATTTACAGTATTTGCTTTTATATGCATAGATCTTGAATGTTCACTAATTAACAAGTACAAATAACTTTTGGTCAACTTGTGCACTTTTAATACTTTAGACATGGTTATTTTCTGAAAGAATTTCTTGAAGTGTCTTTGGGCAGGGCTTAATAGCCAGTGGGCCATTGTCAAGCCCAGATTGTATGAACAAAAAATGAAAAAAAAAAAGAAAAAATCATCACATAACATGAACTAGTTTCCTAGATTTTATATAGCTATTAGGTCTGTAACTTGTAGCCATGTCTGTGAACCTGGAGATGCATTTGTCTGTATTGGGGGAGGGAGCTGTAATACTTTCTAACAAAGGCAATTACCCAAGACCATGTCATAAATACTTAGGACTTATGAGGGAGAGATGCAGGGGAAAATGCAGAGGAGAAGAATAAAGCTATGAGAACTGTGCAAATAAATAAATAAATAAAAAGAGACAACTGTTCCCATATGATCTGTGCAGGTACAAAAGAGTTTTACAACATACAGAGAATATGTCAAATATGTCTGCTTACTGAATTCTACCACTTAGGAACTGATTTAAAAGGGAATTGATTTTCCATACAACAATATTTTTAAAAATCAGTTTTGTTTACTCGAATTTTTAACTACTGTCTTTTCCATATATTTACACTAAGTCTTCATGTCACCTGTTGAAAATCACTTCTGAGTCTATATCTGAATTTCCATTCTTACATGGATAATCCACATATCTAAGGACACTGGATAATTAATTACTTTCTTACCATTTGCTCTTCTTCTTTCATTTCCTATCTCAAGAAATGACATAAAGCCAAGAAATCATCAGAAAAGCTCCTTTTCTGCCTCTGATGAGATACTCTGAATTCTCTCTCAAGTTTGTTTTCTCCTCTCCCTCTGAAATTTCATAGTCTAAAGCCATGGGCATCTTGCATCCCACCTGGATCACTGATATAGCATTGAAGGATCTCCATCTCCAAGATTATCCTGAATCTGTACCACTTTTCAAACTACTCATGGTGATTTTAGAACCTACAATTATGACTATGTCTCTTCCCTGCTCAGTATCCTTCAATGACTCATGAACCATCTTCAAAACAATATTTATATAGGAGGAAGATGTTAAGGCAAAATATTTTTGTTCCAGGTAATTTCTGCCAAATAATTTATAGATCCTAGCTGATTTAAGGTTCCTTTGGCCAGGCTTCATGAGGAGGGCAGAATTTGGCTGACAATGGGGAGGCTGATAATGGCTGACAATGCACAGCTTTGCTAAGGATATCAGATCATGTTAGAGTTGTGTACTAAAATTCCAGGTGAGCAAATAAGCTAAAAGCAAATGTTACTGATGCTCCAGTTTTCTTTGGAGAAGAGAGGAAGGAGATTTTCTCAGAATTTCCAATGTGGAGTGTTGATATGGTAAGACTCAAGCCTGGTTGTCTCGATTAAAGAAGTTTGTTGGTATTGTTTTTTGCTTTGTTTTTCATTGCTGTTTAGTCCTAAAGGCAATGGGGAAGGGCTTCAGAAAGTGTTCTGCTGAAAGAGAAAAAATAAAGGACATTGTTTTTGTTGCTGAAAAATGATGGTAGGAGAGAAAAAAGAAAAATAAAAATTAGGTAAGAAATAAAAGGCATCCAGATTGGAAAGGAAGAAGTTAAACTGTCCCTGTTTGCAGATGACATGATATTGCACATAAAAAACCCTAAATAATCTACTCCAAAAATACTAGATCTAATATCTGAATTCAGCAAAGTTGCGGGATACAAAATTAATGCACAGAAATCTATGGCATTCCTATACACTAACAATAACCTAGCAGAGAGAGAAATCAGGAAGACAATTCCATTCAAAGTTGCATCAGAAAGGATAAAATACCTAGGAGTAAACCTAACCAAGGAAGTGAAAGACCTATACTCCAAGAATTACAAGACACTCATGAGAGAAATTAAAGAAGATACCAATAAATGGAAACACATCCCATGCTCATGGATAGGAAGAATTAATATTGTCAAAATGGTCATCCTGCCTAAAGCAATCTACAGATTCAATGCAATTCCTATCAAAATACCAACAGCATTTTTCAATGAACTAGAGAAAATCATTCTAAAATTCATATGGAACCACAAAAAACCCTGAATAGCCAAAGGAATCCTCATAAGGAAGAATAAAGCTGGGGGGATTATTCTCCCAAACTTCAAGCTTTACTACAAACACAGTACTCAAGACAATTTGGTACTGGCACAGGAACAGACCCATAGACCGAAGGAACAGACTGGAGAGCCCTGATATAAACCTAACCATATATGGTCAATTAATATATGATAAAGGAGCCATGGACATACAATGGGGAAATGATAGCCTTTTCAACAGCTAGTGTTGGCAAACTGGACAGCTACATGCAGGAGAACGAAACTGGATTATTGTTTAACCCTATACACAAAAGTAAACTCGAAATGGATCGAGGACCTGAATGAAAGTCATGAAACCATAAAACTCTTAGAAGACAACGTACACAAAAATCTCCTGAATATATGCATGAACGACTTCTTCCTGAACGCATCTTCTCAAGCAAGGGAAACAAAAACAAAAATAAACTCATGGGACTACATCAAACTAAAAAGTTTCTGTACAGCAAAGGGACACCATCAACAGAACAAAAAGGCATCCTACAGTATGGGGGAATATATTTGTAAATGACATATCTGACAAGGGGTTAACATCCAAAATATATGAAAAACTTACACGCCTCTACACTCAAAAAGCAAATAACCCGATTAAAGAATGGGCAGAGGATATGAAGAGACAGTTCTCCAAAGAAGAAATTCAGATGGGCAACAGACACATGAAAAGATGCTCCACATCACTAATCATCAGGGAAATGCAAATTAAAACCACAATGAGATATCACCTCACACCAGTGAGGATGGCCAGCATCCAAAAGACAAAGAACAACAAATGCTGGTGAGGATGTGGAGAAAGGGGAACCCTCCTACACTGCTGGTGGGAATGTAAGCTAGTTCAACCATTGTGGAAAGCAGTATGGAGGTTCCTCAAAAAACTAAAAATACAAATACCATTTGACCCTGGAATCCCACTCCTTGGAATTTACCCAAAGAATACAACTTCTCAGATTCAAAGACATATGCAGTCCTATGTTTATTGCAGCACTTTTTACAATAGCCAAGATATGGAAGCAATCTAAGTGTCCATCAGTAGATGAATGGATAAAGAAGAGGTGGTACATATACACAATGGAATACTATTCAGCCATAAGCAGGAAAAAAATCCCATTTGCAACAGCATGGATGGAGCTGGAGGATATTATGCTCAGTGAAATAAGCCAGGCAGAGAAAGACAAGTGCCAAATGGTTTTCCTCATTTGTGGAGTATAACAACAAAGCAAAACTGAAATAACAATATAGTAGCAGACTCAGAGACTCCAAGAAGGAACTAGTGTTACCAAAGGGGAGGGGTGTGGGAGGGTGGGTGGGGAGGGTGGGAGAAGGGGATTGTGGGGTATTATGTTTAGTTAACATGGTGTGGGGAATCACTGGGACTGAACTGGGGTGTGAGTGGGGACTTGATAATATGGGTAAATGTAGTAACCACATTGTTTTTTCATGTGAAACCTTCATAAGAATGTATATTGATAATACCTTAATAAAAAAAACATAAAGATTTAAAAAAAAAGTTAGGTAAGAATTGTGTCTATTCCTGGATAGTCAAGAGTTAGATTGAAAGGCAATTAGTTATAAGACTAGGAGACTGATGTCTTTCTTCTGCCCCTGCAATGCTGGAAGACTCTGCCTCTCTAAGAGGATCCTACAGCTGCTCAACCTGACAATGAGTTGAATCTGATGTCTGAGTGTAAGAATGATGATGCTGAGAAAAGTACTTATATAAGTGGGCCTGAGGTAGTGCCCCTATTTATCCTCAGCAACTCACAACACATAGATCATCAAAACTTTCCCATATACCCCAGTTGGGCAAACATAATAGAGCTGAGGATGCTGGATGGAAGGATCAGAGGAAGAAGTCCTCACTAGGAGAGGTGGGATGAACAGAGAGCCACATCGTCAAAAAAGAGCCACCACCAGTCTGTGGGAGCCCAGTTGCCCTCATAACAGCTGCAGCAAATCACCGCAAGGCAACCCTTAGGCTTTGCTTCAAAATGAACAAAAATCTTCCTGTATTGAGAAAAACATGTCCACTGTGTCCACTGGGGACACTGTAGGGGACAGTACTGCATTTCCCAATGATACAAGGAAACCCAAAGATCCAGATGCCTTTTCGGGAAGACAGGTCCCAAGGGAAGGACTCCTAGGGGTTAAGAAACCATGAAACATCAGGTCATTCACAAGCTACACTCTTAAACTACATATGCCTAAGAAACATTGCATTGGCAAATTCAATTATGTTCATTATCATTGAGAAAGATATCTATAATAGGAAATAACAGATATTTCGTGCTTTTCACATGTAATAAATATGTTGACCCCATTCCAATATCAAAACAGTTGCACATCACTTGTTAAAAAAAGTGTCTTAACTGAGGCCTGGTAGTGGGTGCTGGAAATACAACTGTGAGCAAAAAGCACTAATCTTTATCCACAGTGAGCTCACAGACAACCGGAGAACCCAGAAAAACACAGTCAAATAAATAACATGTGAAAACTGGGCATGAGAACCCAAAGCACAGGTCAAAAGACGCACATACTAAGCCTAATAACTTAACTCTTTTTCTGCACACATCCAAAACTCTAGCTATACTGAATTTCCTAACATGCCCTTGTATTACTAAGGTCTAAACTTTGATGATTTGTGTATGTCACTTTCTGTAGTGGTTTCCTATTACAATTAATATTCCTCTTAGTAACAAATTAACACAAATTTTATGGCTTAAAACAACATGGGTTCTTTGTACTATCATTCTGGTGGTCAGAAGTCCTATAATCAAGATGTTGGCAGGACTGGATTCCTACTGGAAGCTCTAGAACAGAGTCTGTTTTCCTGCCTTTTCCATCTCCCGGAGGTCTTCTGCCTTCCTTGCATGAGCCTTTCTCCCAGTGCTTTAGCAACTGTCATCATATCTTTTTCTCTCTGACTTGATTTTCTTGCGTTCCTATTACACAAACCTTTGTGACTACGTTGGTTTGGGATATTCCTACTGGGATATTCCAAAACAACAGTCCCAGCTCGCGATTCCCACCTCAATCACTTCCATCAAGTCCCACGAACCATACACATGTCAGCATGTTTCTGGGATGGTCATTTTGCAGAGGGGGTCAGGGGGCAGAGTATCTTGCGGCCTATGACACTGTGCAGGAATTTCCATTTGGATCTTTTCAGAACTATTTTTTTTAAGTGTGTATGACAAAAGGAAAAAGGAGAAAGCAGAGGGAATGAATGAAGAAAAGATAACAGGAAGGAAGAAAAGAGAAAAGAAAAGAAACAAGTCAGGCATAGATTATTATACTACAAAAAGTAATATTTATTGATCAATTGTTAAAATTAAGACTGCAGGATAGCAAAAGCTACATCTATTTTGAAAAGGGGATTTCAAATGACCACCATATATCCATACTCAAGGTCAAGGATATTCATGTTGCTATGTCTTAATAGTTAGCAAAAGGATTTTAGGTCCTCTTTTTTAGTAATTTGAAGTGGTTTTAAAATTGTTCAGAAGAGATATATGTTAGCGCTAGCAACATGTGTAAAATGTACTTTTATTTTTCCAGCACAAAATCTATACTGTTACCAGCTGGATCTCAGAAAATGAAAAATGATGATCCACAGGGTATTCTTAACCCTGTAATATTATTCCTCAATTTGTGCTACTGCGTCAGAATTACCAACCCTCCAGGAATGGTGATAGATCTATTATTTTAACAATTTACAAAGCATGATCTAATAAGGAAAACCCATTGGCTGACATGGATGAAGTTCCTTGTTAAACCTTGGAATAATGTCTGCTTATAGGATATTATCCAAAGCATGACTCTTAAATAAAAAGGTATTTATATCTATATATTACAACTATAAAATGTATAGGCAGTCTCTAGCACTAAGTAGGAAAGTAATGGATTCTTATTGCATAAGGTATTTGTTTAATTCATCTTTCCTTTTTTAAGAATTCATGCCATGTAAGCACTTCTATCAATGGTTATATGTATACCTTTTTCTCCTAAAATACATTTTTTATTGAGGAAGTCATTTACTGTTGAAATTACATATGTCTCTAATATATCTTTCTTTTAGTGCCTCATAGAAAAGTAGGTCTTCATTTATTTCATTATTGAAGGAGAACCCAGCAAATACCTTAAGCTGATTCATCTTAGAAATATCTATACTTTCATCTGCTGTGTAACAAACCTCCCACACAACTAATTTGTTCTAATGCTCTTCCTTTCAAAGTTGCAACATTATTTTCAATTACTTCTAAAGCAGTATTTGCTGAGAAAGAATTGCATTTTACTTTACTCCCATATACTTTTCTAGATATTTCTCCTTTTTGCCATGGGAGGAAGATGGAGTGCTTTCCCAGTGATATGTGATGTTTTATATTTTGCTATTACATAAAGTGTTAAGCATGTAGTCTTACTCTTTTTATTATAGTCTGTAAAATAATCGGTAAACCCCTATGGGTACAAAGGCTTTCAGAGTCACCCTTCAACCCTTTTTAAAGCATTGTCAAGAATTTCACAATTTTGTACTTTTTTTAACATACAATTAACCACATCAGTGCCATACTTTCAAATCTCAAACCTTCAGTGGCTTCTTACTCTGAATTCATTTAAAGTTCTTTGAATGAGAGGATACAAGGCTTAAGAATAATCTGACTCCATTCCCCAATCCCCTGAACTAGACTTTCAACAACTCCTCTCTGTGTCAGTGATTTTGGCCAACTTGCTTTCCAGATACGTGTATCTTGCTCTTATCACTGAGCGTTTGTACTTCCCTCTACCGGGAACACTATTCCTCTGCCTACAGGTGGGAGTAGTGCTCACTCTATTAGCCCTTCAGTGTCACTACTTTGACTCCACTTTGAATATTGCAAGCCACCCCACTCTTATTTTCTTCCCATCTAGCACTAAACATCTCCTAATATATTTTTAAACTAACTTATTTCACGTTTTGTACATAAGCTCCTCAAAAGTAAGCACACTGAAAACAACAATTGCTTTTATATGCTCTCTGCTTTTATTTTAGCTTAACTATCCCCAAAAGCTAGAACTGTGATTAGCACATAGGTATAGTCAATAAGTATTTGTTGAATAAAAATCTACTTATGAATAAAATAAGGAATGTTTCTGCCATCTCTTGTCTGGATCATCAAAATTATCTTCCAATTTGTTGCTCTACCACGTCCCACATATTCTCAATAAAATGAATGTTTATGTAAAATGTTTGCTCAGGAACTTTAAGTGGAGACTGAAAGAATCTCTAGGATGTGCAAGAACTAAGATAAACAGGATACATTGGGAAAATGGTTCTTAAGAAGCAGTACTGCCTCAGTTTATTCTATAGAAGATGGCACTGCCTAAATTGAGGTTTAATTCTTGCATAAAAGTCACATCATCTGAATACAGGGAAAGTACCTCACAAGTTTTATGTTTTGTTTTCAGATTTATTTTGTTAATACACTTAGAGAGAAATCTGGTAAAAAGGTGAAAAATTTGCAAAATCATCCCCACCCACTAAAACGTAATTTAAAAAATTAGTAATATTATCACTATAAAGTCAGGATATTATCCTTACACTGTATGAATGCCATCTCCAAGATCACCTGCCGAAGGGGCAGTGCCAAAGTATTAGCCAAAATAATTTAAATGGTCAATAAAAGAGAACGAACGGATCATACTATCTAAAGGGAATGGGAAGTCTTTGTAAAATCATAAACCACTGGGTGGTGGGCGTTAAGGCTGAGAGTGCCCTAAAGTAATATAAAATGTTTCTGGGTTCCTTCAATTGCTTTCAGGCAGAAAGGAATCTAAAATGCTGAAGACGTCTGTCATAAACTGTAACTAAAAATGGTTTTAGCAGTGTTGAAGCAAAGATTTCTTAAAAATATCAGAGATGATTGTAATGAATTCAGTATCATTTTAAAACCAGAATGGTTCTCCTTGGGAATGGTGATGACAAGTGTCAATTAGAAGTAACACACAAGTAGTTCTTTCCTAGATAACAAATCTAAGAGCTGATGTTTAAAGATAAACATACCAACCATGGAGTATTATGTAGTGTATGATTATAGCTTAGAAAATTAAGGAAGGACTATGTGATTTGATTATCCAATAAATATGTTTATTTGATTATATAAACATCTCTTTGTATCTACCTACCTTTGATGTGACAATTATTGTAATAATTTGAATACTATCAGTTGCCATTGTGACCTATGAAGGCCTTGAACCGAGAAACTATGTGTCATTTACACCTGCATTCTTGGCTCACAAATATAATAGGAACTCCACAAGGCTTTATTGACTTGAATTAATTATTAAGTAGTATGTTGCTAATATTCTATAAGGGTAGAGATGATTAAAGTGTTTTTAATTAGTACACACATTTAGAAAAGTTTAGTTAGTACTTTTTAATACTTGCTTTGTCATATATATATTGTATAACCTTCACCATAAAACACAAATTAGAAAGTGATTTTTTTAATTTACTTTGATTAAATATGTGTTTGATTCAAAAGTTTCTGCCAGACATCTTTCAGCTAATAAACACATTGTTTATACATTTCACATAACCATGTACATGTGTACCTACCATAAACCAGACATTAAATTATACATGAGATGCAATCAGTAATACTCTCATTATAAAATTTAATAAGAATGAATAGATACATAATATCTATACAAGCAAATGTTTACAGGAGTTAGTAAGCATGTTAATAAGTTGCCAAAGTTAATGCAGATCATTTTATATATAGCATGAACCTTAAAAGTGAAAAGAAAATTGTGTGTTTATGTGTCACATTCTCTATGGTGACAATGAGTGCCTTTATTCTATAAACATACAATTGAAATACTACTTAATAACTTTTAAACCTTGTCCAATGATGCCCATTAACATATTACATATGTATTCACACCTTCACTCAGAAGAGCTCTCCCTTAGAATGGTAACTGAATGCCATATAGTTCCTCCACTGAAAACTCAAATGTTATAAAGGTGACAAAAAAATGTGTCTGGAAACCATTTCAAACACTGTAACATGATTTTAAGAGTGTTTAAGGCTGCTTTTGCAAGAATGATAAAACCCTGGACCAAGTGATAGAACAGATAAAATCTTAGCAATATAGGATTTCAGGAGACTTCCGGGAAGGTGGCGACATGAGCAGGGCAGCAGAAATCTCCTCCCAACACTATATTTATCTATGAAAATACAGCAAATACAACTATTTCTAAAAGAGAGACCAGAATACACAGGAAAGCGCGCAGTATGCAGATATACCTGAGAGGACTCGGCACCCCACAAGGCCGGTAAGATATGGAGCCGCGACCTGACGGGACACAAGCACTCACCCACCCCAGCGCAATGGCGGGAGGAGAGGATTCAGAGCCAGGAGGGACTGGAAGTACAGGCCTGCAAAATAACCAGCCCCGGTGATCTGCGCAGGCAGTGCTGACACACATTGCGTGGTGTACCGGAGATTGAAGAGACAGAGGGTGCAGGATCTGAGAGGGGAACGTGCCAGGTTGCTTGCAGCGGGCTCTGGGAAGGAAAAAAAAAAAGAAGAAAAGCGCGCGCTTGTTTCAGCGGTCTTAAAGAGACAGAAGCCCAGAGGAGGACCGGATCGCCTCGGCACACTCAGCCCAGCAGGCTGGGAGTCTTGGGGAGCTTCGGACCCATTAGCTGGCGACTGGAAAAGGGTGGCCACACTTAGACACCTCACAGAGCTCAACAGCCTCCCATTCGTTCCCACCCTGGCCAGAGGTATAAAGGGCCCTGCGGAGCAGCGCAGCCATGGCTCTGGAATAGTGGAGTAACAGCAACACCTCCAGCATCCCCACAGAATCCACTCCTGGTGGGCGTTTTTTTTTTTCCTTTTTAAATACATAAAGAGCCCAGCTGACATACGTGGCAACTACCAGCAACCACTTCTATAGCCATGAAAAGACAGAGGAATATGGTACAGACAAAGCTCCAGACCCAGACAACCCCAGAGAGGGAACCTGAAGGGATGGACATGCACAGTCTTCCTGAAAAAGAATTCAGAATAAAAGTCGTAACCATGCTGACAGATCTACAGAAAAATGTGCAAGAGCTGAGGGAGGAAGTGAGGGAAGTGATGAAAGACAATGCAGAAATCAGACAAGCGATCGACGGGCTTAAGAGCAGACTGGATGAGATGCAAGAGACTGTTCATGGAATAGAAATCAGAGAAGAGGAATACAGAGACGCTGAGGCAGAGAGAGATAAAAGGATCTCTAGGAATGAAAAAATATTAAGAGAACTGTGTGATCAATCCAAATGGAACAATATTTGCATTATAGGAGTACCAGAGGAAGAAGAGAGAGAAAAAGGGATAGAAAGTGTATTTGAAGAAATAATTGCTGAAAACTTTCCCACGCTGGGGAAGGAAATAGTCTCACAGTCCACGGAAGCCCACAGATCTCCCAACACAAGGGACCCAAGGAAGACAACACCAAGACACATAATAATTAAAATGGCAAAGATCAAAGATAAAGAAAGAGTATTAAAGGCAGCTAGAGAGAGAAAAAAGATCACCTACAAAGGAAAACCCATCAGACTATCATCAGACTTCTCAACAGAAACCTTACAGGCCAGAAGAGAATGGCATGATATATTTAATGTAATGAAACAGAAGGACCTCGAACCAAGAATATTGTATCCAGCACGATTATCATTTAAATATGACAGAGGGATTAAACAATTTCCAGAAAAATGAAAGTTGAGAGAGTTTGCCTCTCATAAACCACCACTAGAGGATATCTTAAACGGGCTGCTCTAGAGGGAAGCACCCCTAAGGCTAAAAAGATGTCACCAGAGAAAATAAAATCAAAGCAAAGAAAGCAGACCATCCAAATACTAACTAAAGGCAAAGAATAAAACACCTAATATATAAAGAATGGAGGAGGAAGAATAAGAAGGGAGAGATAAAGAAACATCAGACGGTGTTCACAATAACTTAACAAGAAAGTTAAGTTAGATTCTTAGATAGTAAATAAGCAACCCTTGAACCGTTGGTAACCACAAATCTAAAGCCAGCAATGGCAATAAGTACATATCTATCAATAATCACCCTAAATGTAAATGGACTGAATGCACCAATCAAAAGACACAGAGTAACAGAGTGGATAAAAAAGCAAAACCCATCTATATGCTGCTTACAAGAGACTCACCACAAACCCAAAGATATACACAGACTAATAGTGAAGGGATGGAAAAAGATATTTCATGCAAACAACAAAGAGAAAAAAGCAAGTGTTGCAGTACTTGTATCAGACAAAATAGAGTTCAAAATGAAGAAAGTAGCAAGAGATAAAGAAGGACATTATATAATGATAAAGGGGTCAGTCCAACAAGAAGATATAACCATTATAAATATATATGCAACCAACACAGGAGCGCCAGCATATGTGAAACAAATACTAAAAGAATTGAAGGAGGAAATAGACAGCAATGCATTCATTTTAGGAGACTTCAACACACCACTCACTGCAAAGGACAGATCCACCACACAGAGAATAAGTAAAGCCACAGAGACACTGAACAACACACTAGAACAGATGGACCTAACAGACATCTACAGAACTCTGCACCCAAAAGCAGCAGGATACACATTCTTCTCAAGTGCACATGGAACATTTTCCAGAATAGACCACATACTAGGCCACAAAAAGAACCTCAGTAAATTAAAAAATATTGAAATCCTACCAACCAACTTCTCAGATCACAAAGGTATAAAACTAGAAATAAATTTTAGAAAAAAATCAAAAAGGCTCACAAATACATAGAGACTTAACAACATTCTCCTAATTAATCAATGGGTTAACGACCAAATCAAAACAGAAATCAAAGAATATATGGAGAGTAATGACAACAACAATACAAAACCACAACTTCTGTGGGACACAGCAAAGGCAGTTCTAAGAGGCAAGTATATTGCAATCCAGGCCTATTTAAAGAAGGGAGAACATTCCCAAATGAACCGTCTAAATACACAATTACTAAAATTGGAATAAGATGAACAAATGAGGCAGATGTAATGTTGGGGGGCACGGGGAGGGCTATACAACTCAGAGAAGAAAAGTAGTGATTATATAACATCTCACTACGCTGATGGACAGTGACTGTAATGGGGTTGACAGGGAGGACCAGATGAAGTGGGCAGTTTAATCACCATAATATTGCACATGTAATTGTAGATTAATGTTACCAAAATAAATTATTAAAAAAAATAAAAAATAAAAAATAAAGTAAAAAAAAGGAACCCAAAACTAAAAAATATATATATAGGATTTCAGGTTTTGCTTTGTGCCTCTTTCTCAATGTCCATTTCTTCACCTATAATCCTTTATTACCCAGAAATGATTCCACCATGTACTGTGAGAAGATGAATGGAAAGAACACAAGATAACTCTCTTTACCACTGCACACTTCCCTTCTAACTGGGACTGTTCTGGTTTTTCATTGTCATACCATCTGTTATTTCTGTAAGCCCACTCTTCAACTCCAGAGCTGATGAATTTCTGTTTAGCCAATGTGGAGAAACTGCCTGAAGACAGCCTGACCTTCTTGTTATCAGAAACCTTAGATAAGAGTTGAGGGACATGAGTTAGATGAAGGTCCTGGGATAATTACAAGAGACTCCTTGGCCTCATTACTATAGATTTGAATGATGAAAACAGGGAGAAACAATAGAACAGAGACTTTTCATATTTTTATGACATTGTATTTCAATTAAAACTGTTAAGGAGAAACATTCTTATTTCCCATTCTTACCAAATTTTTACTTAGAGCAATAAGGGCTAGCCATGCATCACCTCACAAGAACCACATCTGCATTCCAGCAAAGTATGTTCTTTGCTTTAACTACCTGGACCTTTTACCAGGTTATGTAAAAGTCTGAGACTGCTGTAAGTACATGTAAAGCCACTAGATTCTTCTGACCCACAACTTCCTGGGTCTTTGGCTCCAATATCTCCCTCCAAAAACAGCTTTCTCTAGAATGCTCCATGCTTAAGAGCAGCTTCTTATTGAGCATTCTACTCCTTCAAATAAACCATCACTTTCCAATGTCTGTGTAGTTTCCTTCAGTGTTGAAAGCTTATTGGAATCTACTCCAAGCATACTGGCCTCCACTGTTTATTCAGCATGGTAGGTATCACCCCGCCTCAGGGCCTTATACTTGCTATTCTTTCCTAGTAGACTCTTCTCCAGTTATTTTCATAGTAACTGACCACTTCCCTTCTCCCCAGCCTGGGAATGCATGGGTGCCAAGACAGTACTTATGATAAAACTGTCAGGTGTCCATCTGCAGGAGTTCCACACATGTCCCACATGAAGGAGCTACACTGACTGTCCTTCCCTGGAGTTCTGGTGAGGCCCCTCAGGAGTGGCTGTCCTTGAAGTATATTGACTTACTCTGTCTGGGCTCCATCTGCATCAGTTTGGGCTGCTAAAACAGAATGCCATAGACTAGAAGGCTTATAAACATCAGAAATTTATTTTTCAGTTCTGGAGTCTGGAAATCTGAGATTTGGGTTTCAGCATGGTTGGATTTTGGTAAAAAATCTCTTCTGCGTTGTGCCAACTTCTGGTTATGTCCTCAACCTGGTAGAAAGAGGATGAGAGAACGCTTTGGGGTTCTGAGAGCACTAATCCCATTCTGAGGACTGCATTCTCATGCCCCAATCACCCTTGAAAGGCCTCAGTCCCTCATTCCATTACTTGGGAGGGTAGGATTTCAACATATGAATTTTTAGAGGGACACCCGAATTCAATTTTTCACAGGTTTCTTCTTTTTAGAGTCTCGGGATACTTAGGAGGAAGCAATAGATGAAGAAAATAATCTCGTAAGACATGTACTTATCACATTACAAAGATGTCAGAGGAAAGAATGCAAACATTTGAGAAGGAAGGTGTGAATGGCTGGGTCCTCTGAACACTTAAGACCACAGGGTCAGTGAGATTTTTCATTACCCTAAGTGTGGTCATAAAGAATGCCTGGGGAAATAAAGTCTAGGGTAAGATTAGATTCCAGAGAGTCACAAGTAAGATTCTAGGTGGAGCAGAAACTTAATGAGATCATAATTTTGTGGCATAATTATCAGTCCTTAGGCTTTCCAAAAAATTCCAAATGAAAAGGTAGCAACCATTTGTTCTGGTGTCCTTTGGTGCTGGACTAGCTGGATCGAGGATAAGTCACCCCAGTATGGAATTAATGGGAGTTGAGGATGGGAGGTCTCCATATTCACAGGATACAGTGGCTCCCAATACTCTTGGTTGTTAAGTGTCACCTGCAGAACATCTAAAAAGATATTCATAAATAGACCTGGACACAGAGCTCCTGAAGCAGCATTACAGTGTTCCACCAAGACAGCAAGCATCATCTTAGTCTGCAAATCTGGCTTGTAAGTGTGAAGTATTTAACTTGTGAAAGGATTTCAATTTAATATGTAATGGGGACTCTCACACACACACCCTCAGAAGAATGGAACTCAAGAACTGAGAGAGTGATTTCTCATAAATCCCGGTTTACAGAAGACCAAGACTTACCTCCTGACCAATGAACATCTTCCAAGAAGCTCTCTCCATCTTCAAGCCAATAAACATACTGCTGGGACTCTGGACTTTCCACCTCTTGAACTCCTTGCCTATAAATACAGCCTGCCCAAACCCTGAATTGACTTGCATGTAGCTTACTACAACATGCTTTCCTGAACTGAGATTCTTCTGCTATTCCCAAATAAACTCAATTTCTGGTACATCAAGCTCACCTCAGTTTACCTCCTTATTTAGGTTGACAAAACCTTTATTCCATTTAACAGATTTATTTATATTTCCAAATTTCCCTAAATATGTGTTAAAGGTTTCTTTAAATATAGGGAAAATTCAAGTTTTAATATAAATTATTTAAGTAATGATGTTTAGATATTGCCCCTTTATACTTTACTCTTAAAAAGCTTTCCTTAAACGTGTAGGCACACCTGACCATGAGCTTACCTTAATTTGTCAGGGACCATGTTTTCTAACATTTAAGATTATCCTCATAGATCCTTGCATTGTTTTTCATATAACCATAAGATGGAATGGGAAGGTAATATCCTGGGAGTTAAGGGACTTGGCTTTGCTTATAAATCATCTCACTGGGTCTCATTTCCTTAACCTTTCATCCATAAAATCAGAATTTTTTTTACCAGTTTTATATGTATAATGTTCTATGTCTATCATGATGAAAGCAACTTGACTTTCAATAAAAATACACCTCTAATTTAAATTGGCAGATAAGCTGACACTGACGTCATTTCAAACTAAAATCACAGTCTGTCTGCCAAAGCTAGCTCCTCGTTCTGAGTTCCTTATTTCTGTCAAGGGTCTTTTCTTGTAGTCATCATCATTCTAAATTTTGGAGTCAGCCCTGATTCTATCTTCTCATCATTTCCCATATTGTGGACCATCTCAATTGATTCTTATTCACTAGTATTGCTCAACTATCTATTGCTTTTCATTTACATTACCTACTATGCTATAATCAAACTTCATGACTAATATACACTGAAACAAATGAACAATTTCTAATTAATGTTGTTAAACTTTCATTTCCTAGACAATCTTGAAGACATATCAAACTCTTTAGCCAAGTTTAAATATTTTTCACAAGTAAACCTCTTCTAAATTTGCCCATTAAATGGCTATGATAACTAATAATTAGCTGTGTGCCAGGCATTGTTTCAATCACCTTAATTTTACAAATTGATTTAATTTGTCAAAATAAAAACTGCAAGGTAAACACTATCATTATCACCACTGAGCACATGAGAAATCCGAAGTTCAAAAACCTGCTCAGGGGCATACTACTATCCTCAGAGTGATGCTTTGAATCCAGACGGAGTCAAGTGTGTACTGTTTTACTGCATTATAATCCTACCCACTTAGTTTTTGGTCTCTGAATGCTTATATGTCCCAGTACGTCCTACATTTAACATGCACTCCTGGCTCATGAGCCCCTGTTCAGGCATCTCTACCCTCAAAGATCAAGTTTCAAGAGTCTATCTACAGTCGGATCTCGTTACTTTTACCCCGAGTGCTTCCTTTCCTCCTTTACATTTTATCTACTGTCTGTGGCAGTCTTTGTTTTCAATGTAATATTATATTTTATTGGAACATAATTATATTTCTTGTATCTCGAACTACCACATAAAGTTATCATATCTTTTTCATACACATATGAAAGTGTGTCATATCACCAAAGTGTCAAGCACAATCTTAGACATAAGAGCACTTCAAAAAATGTTATGAATGTATAAATGCACATGTATTCAAAAAAGTTATAACATTTACAGAAAATATGTTTGACAAATATGCTCTATCTTGTAAAAGGAAAATAAATAACTAGATAAAGTATATAAAAGCACTCTTCTCTACCTGGATTTACAAAGAATCTTATTTTCTAATATTGGTGGAGCAACAAATAATCATACATCTATAGACAGTAACTTTCAAGACAAGTTTACTGATTATTTTCTTTCCTGATCTGCTATTAACATTGAGTTTCTCTGAAACACCCATGTTATTCTCTTGGGAATGGGCAATGGAAAATCATAAATAAACTTATTTAATATTGTTAGAATTTCCTTAAAAATTTGTATCAATTGTGAATTCTAAAAAACATATGCTTGGTCAAAACAGCAACAGTAACTTAAAAGAACTTAGTTATATAGCACAGAAATAACAGTTCAAAATTATGAACTGTAAAGGAGTCTTGAATTTTGACCTGTATGCAGAAACCAATAACATAGGTTAAATGACATGCTCAGATTAACCAACACAAGACGTAGGCAGAGGCAATTCTAATTTGGAAACACAATCCTATATCCTAATATTATACTTCATTACTTTTCCAATTCTAAATCAAATTCAACATTATTTAAAACATCTTTATATAAGATAACATTTTTAATTTTATTTGTACTTAATCATAGACCTGAATGGTTTTAAAATATTTACACAGAGAACTTAGTGAAAACTAATTAGATATAATACTGGTATATGTCTGAGCAACAATATCCAATTTGAAGATTACATCATCATAATTATACATAATTTGTGGGAAATAATTTATTTGAAGATACATATGGAAATAAAATGACCACTTGTAGATGCTAATGAATTTCATTAATCCTCCCACATTAAGGATACTAGGAAATGCTATTTCATATGCTTTGTGTTTTATCTGCATCTGTACACTTACTTTTTTCTTGCTAATATTGAAAACATAGAGGAACTAATTTGGCATTTTTTGTAAAATTGATTCATTTAAAAACTTGACTCCTCTCTTGTTCCAAATAGTGATGTTCACATTTATATTCATCTTCCTCTTCAAATGTAAAAAGAAAAAAATAACTGATCTATTGTGTCCAACCTACCCTCCATATTGAATCGTGGCCCTTACCTTATTCTCCATTCTCAGCTCTAAAGGGGGCTGTAAATGAACAGTGGAGTTAATAATGATTCTTAAACTTTTATTTCAAATATCTAAGTTCACATTCTTAAGAAAGCATTTTGCAATTAAGTACACTTGATTTTTCTAAATTCCTACATGGTTTTAAAAGCAGACTTCTTACTACCTCTTCTGCTTCAGCTAAGAGAAGCGCTGGAGTTCAGGAATTCATAGATGAAGTTTCCCAGAGAAATAATGAGAAGAAATGAAGTTGTGCTTCAAGGCCGACAGCAGAGCAGGCAGCAGGAAGAATTATTTGTAGTGACTCTAGAGGACTGAGGATGAGGGGGAGAAGGTGTTGATTCAAAGGAACCTGAGAACACTTGGAATTTGATGTTATGGTTGACAGAGTGGGGATGCTAAGAGAAACGGCTCAGAACTTCTTTGCAAGAAAGCTTACTATGAAATTATTTTTGTCAAGGCATATGCTGATATCTCTTTCTTACTGAGTTAAACCTCATGATTTAGATACTTCTCTGTGTATTTCCATTATTCTCAAATAGTTATCCCTCCTCATGTGCTGAATCACACATTGCTGATAATCTGGCAAGTTTTGACATAAGCGAGAACAATTTATGTGGTTCAAGTACAGTTATAATAATGTTCTTATTTCTACACTTATTATTATTATAGAATCATCCACCTTCATTCTCTCTGATAAGTGCCCTATTCCCTATTAATAGATAATCATATTCAGAGAGCAAACAATTGGTAGCTCAATCTGAAGATATTTCAACTGAAAAATAATATGACTAATGTTTAGGAGAAACAGAAAAGCCAGTCTTGTTTATTGTAGTAGTAAGCAAGCAAGCAAACAAACAAAACCCTCAGTTGAATCTGATCAAGGTTATGCTGACATATGGATTAGCTGACACTGTTGAAGTATTTCTATTTCAACATTATCTCTGTATGTGTGTTTGTGTGTGTGTGTGTGTGTGTGTGTGTGTGTGTGTGTGTGTAATTAGTACATCGACAATTATTCTCAGTGATGCTTTGGAATCTGAGTTTAACATTTATATTCAACAGCCTTCTGTACTCATTTTTATTATATATTCTATTTCTAGTTTATAGTTTTCTTATACTCACTCTGCAAATTTCCTGTCCTCTTTCCCCTTAAATAATGTCTAGGCCTTTCATATTCCTTTTCCTCTGCTCCCATTGGAATTTATTTCATTAAAAATACTGGCTTGACATCGTTAGTGAGATACGCTTCTAATTTTTCTCCCTATGCCCAGCAGTCTGAGACTATTCAAATTCTGATAGCAACAGTTGCACCAAAAGAGATACATTTGAGCCCAATTAACTTTTGTTCATTAAAAATGACCTTGTTGCAGTGAAACGGGCATTAGATAGCCTCAGCCCTCCAAGGGCTACGTTTAGAAACAGCCAAAGAGGAAAGGATCCTTTAGATACTTCTGAGACTTTCAGACGTATGACTTAGATAACATTACATTCTGATGATGTTATTACCATTATCATCATTAATAAGATGATCCATTTGTCCAATGATGCAAATAGCTGCTTGTGCTCAGTGAGCATTTTAATATATTAGGAGGGAGATTTGCTATCCTGTGATGTCGACATCTGTACGCCTTGTGACAGATACAGGCATTAAGAGGATATGAAAAACACTAATTCACATGATAATATGATATACTGAATGATACTACATTGAAATATATATGTTCTCCTTTAGAAAGAGAAAGAGAAATTTTGAAAATATAAGTTATTTGTGGATGTTTATATTTAATGCTCTTTTCTATATTTTTCCATTGGTCAAATATATGAGCTATTTTCAGTTTTTTGCTTTACTTACATTGTAACTCTATCAAGAGTGGCATGACAACAGAAGAATTTGGAAAAGATCCATTCAAAATAGTTTAATTCATCTCTAATTACATCTGTGTAAATCTAGAAGAAGTTAGTTTACAAAATATGAATTCTTACAGACTCCCTTTCAATATTTACTTAGATTTATTTTTTTATAGACAGTTCCATGTAAACATTTCATATAAAATCACACAATTTTGACTCTTATTTCACATTTGTAAACAATCCCCTTCACCCTTTATGTTTTCTGCTATTTTTTCTTGCTCTCTCCATACTCTTCATCTTATGTAAAAGAAATGTAACAGACTTGCTTATGAAACCTTTCAGGAACATAATGGAATCAATAAATATAAGACTCTAATTTGGTTTATATCTAGTGGAAAAAGGAATATATATTATATCATTAAAAGGTTATGTCATATTTAGGCCTGAAATAATTTGAAGTATGAACTTAGTGTTTCTGAGATAATATTTACTAGCTCAAATTACAAGTATCTATATAAAAAATAAAATAAAAGCATATATTTAACAGTAGTATGAGCTTGAAGTTTGAACTGATATTTACTGAAATGGATGAATAAAGTCATAGGTAAAATTACACTGATTTACAGGAGGACATTCTCACTATAGTAGAAGAAATATTGTTCTGAGGGTCTCACACACATTTATACTGATTTCCTTGATTACTTTGGGTAAATCAGCCTTCTTTGGGCTTTGTTTTCCCCTTCATGAAATAAAAGATTATATCAGAATCAAGGTCGTCAAGCCTGAATGCATATTAAATTAACCTTAGAGCTTTTGAAAAACTGTATTTGTGCCTAAGTCCAAGGACCAGGATTTATCTTGGGTGAGTTTGACCACCAGTGTGTTTTTAAAATCCCCAGATAGTTTATAAAACTGGATTAGATGATATTTAATGTTTCTTGCAGCTCAAAGAAGTCTGAGAAGAGACTAATAAACTAAATGTTGATATGATATAGCATTAGAAGCCAGTGAACTTGAAATACACTTTCCTGGAAAATTTGAAATGCATGTGCTATAAAAAAATAATAATTCCTATTCATTTCTTACTATTCTGCACCACTACCTGTGAGCATCAGCATGTGTTTCTAGGAATAGATTCTGCCTGGAGATTTTAATGACTGAGGCATCCCACACTTGCCATTCATCAGAAACACAAGCCCTGTTGGTAACCACTGTACAGTCTGCCTTCTTATGAAAAGTAATAGCAATTCGCTAAAACAGAAAAGTGAGTGCTGCAGAACATGAACTTACTGTTCCAGTTAGTCTTCAATTCTTGGAAGGGAATAAGGGAAAATAAAATCCAGCTTTAGTTTATATTTCAAAGACATTTCTCTGCTAAACAGAGGTATAATGCCTCTGCTAAACAGAGGTATAATGCCTCTGCTAAACAGAGGTCTATGGTTTAGAAGATCAAAGCAAGAATTTTAAGGAATCTATATGATTCAACTTATTCCAATGCATATTCTTAGCTACAAAGAATAAGGAGGGGTTGGCATGGGTAGATGTGGAGGGCAAAGGGGATAAAGGTGCACAAAAATTATCAAATCATAAGTTGATCACAGGGATAGGTATACACTATGGAGAGCATAGGCAATGATTCTGTAAAATCTTTCTATGTTGACAGTAACTGAACAAGAGGGGTGAGGATTCAATAATAAGGGTAACTATTTAGCCACTGTGTTGTAAATTTGAAACCAATATAAGATTGTATATAAATGATACTTTAATTTTTAAAAATCACAAAAATGAATAAGGCAATGCTAAATTTAATATGGCTATAACTTGACAAATGTATAGAATTATAATAAGGAAAAGTATCTTCTTGACAAGTGTAAAGGAATTCAATACATTTTCTTTTTTTATAAGCTTGAATTAAGTCTTTTCATTGAGTATCAGGATATTTTTCTTATTTAGATAACAAAAGTTAATCTAAATATATATTACACATGAATATATATCTATATAGTTTAATTATATATGAGTAATATGTATATAATTAAGATAGGTTAAAATATGTTTACCTAATTTCAATAAATGTTCCACTATAAATTATGATCTAATACTTATTAGGAAATTATCAATCAGTTATTACTGAAAACAACCTGAACACTGAAGCTAATACAAACAATATTTTTCTCATTTGTGTATGTGTGGGTCAGCTCTGGACCTGCTGAGTTCAACGCAGATCAACTACTTAACTCTTAGCTGTAGCTTGGGTTTAAGTCTTCTCCATATGTATCCTCATTTTGGGATCATGATTACGTGGGGTATACTTTCTCATGGAAGATGATAGAGTACAAAAGAATAAGCTAAAGCATTATACCTCTTAAGATATCTTGAAACTGGTATGATGTTAACATGAACCCATATTTCCTTAGTCATAACAAGTCCTATGACAAAGGGCGAATTAACTATTTGCAGATATTTCATTCTACTCCATTGGTTAATTCATCCATTCATTCAAGTATCCATTCAGTCACCCCATTTATACTATATATATATAAATGGGGTGATTGAATATATATAATGTGTGTGTATGTATGTGTATATGAGATTTGACAGTATGATTGGCACAATACAAAACTAGACATATGTTAGTGAGAAAAATAAGTACAGTGTTTTCTTTCACTGAGTTTAAAGTCCAGTGGATCAGTGAGTGACACTAATCAAATAATTGCACAAACACACATCTATCAATAAATAATTTTTAAAGAACAATTAAATGAGAACACTAGGTATTATATGGCATAATATTGGAATTTAGGACATCTGCACAGATGAAACAATAAACAAATTGAGACTAAATATGTTATCCAGACAAAAATGTTGCAGAAAGAGGGAAGAATACTTGAAGGAAATTAAATAGTATGTGTAAATGTTGTGTAATGACAGGTATCATGTTTATTTGAAGGGAATTTTACAAAGAGAGCTAAGAGAGATGTTAGATTATTCAAAACCTCATAGGCCATGGTAAAATTTTTTAATTTTTACCTAAGAGCAAGAGGCAGTTGGTGAATGCTTTTGAGCAAAAAATCTGATGTGAAATATTCATATTTCCATTTAAAAATATCACTTTGGATTCATTAAAGATATTAAAAGGACACAAGTAGATTTTGAATTTATTCACCCAAGAAACATTTTAGCTTGTTTTAGTTTGATACTACAGAGAAGATGAATTGGAGAGAGATTTTGAAGAGAAAACTCAGTGAAATTTTAGTTGTAGAGTCAGTGTAAGGGAGGAGGTTCAGAGCTCACTCCCACAATTCAGATTTATACATGACTCTGCATACTTTTAGATGCTTCTCTTCACTCATTTCCTTTCTCTTCTCCAATTATTTTAGGTGGTGCTGTCACCTGTCTCACCCTGCATATTCAGCTATGCTAATGTAAAATATTTTCCTGTTCACATATCAGAAATGAACTAGAATGTCGTTTAAGCAGAAACAATATAATCTATCTCAAAATACCACCTTTGATAATTAAAATAATTTCAAAATAAATCTTTCTATACATCAAAAATATTGCTAATATTCTTAAGGGAAACAGAAATGTAATTAGATTTTAAAAATCACTACAAATGATAAAAAAGGATCAGTCTATGTGAATTATTTTCTGATCCTTGTATTAGATTATAGTTGGATTTTTGAGGGAAAAAAAATTTTTAGGGAAAAATGCACAGTCATTAATTCCCAATTTAGTTCACAATACTGTCACACTGAAGTGATGTTATTTTCCATTTCATGATAATCACTACCTGAACAAAGGAGTTACTTCTTCACATGCATCGATTATTTTTTTCTTAAGTACATGACTATCCCAGATAGATGGGGAAAAAAGCTACTCATCATTAATTTGGCTATATATCCATCCCATCCATTCTCCTATAAATCTTTTCCTCCAGTAATTTTTAGAGCTAGGATAACTTATCTGAGAATATTTAAAACTTGATGGTATTATATTACAGAGAAGATAATTAAGAAATTATAGCTATGATAATGATCTTGCTAATGTCCATCGTCAATCTGACCAAGTAGCAATACACAGAAATCATTAGATTACCAAAATTAATGTACTATCTGAGGTCAAATCTATTTTATGATATTAGTTGAGTTCCTAATATGTGTCAAGCCTTGTGTTGGCATTTCTGATACATTAGCCCCATACTCAAGGACATATATGAAAATCTAAAAATTTCACATGTGTGTAGCACAGCTCCATCTTTTAATCCAAAACGTTAGGGCTACAAATACGGATTAACTCTATCCAGGATTATAAATATCTTTTATGTCCTAATGACCACTATTCTTTGCTTAAGACAATTTTTAAACTGTAAATTAGAATTTAGGAAGAATGAATTAAACTAAAAAAAATAAGATGAGGGATTCTGAACTAAGCAGAATAAATATAAGCTTTGGAGGAAAATTCAAAATGTAAAGGATGGCAAGGGAGAAAAAGAAGGTGGCATGAAAAGTGAGACAGAGACCTCCTCCCCAAACCACATATTACACAAAAATACAGCAAATACAACTAATCCTAAAAGAGTGGCCCAAAGAATGCGACAGAACTGCTTATATCAGGGGAAAAGAGAAGACTTCACAGAAAAGGGTAAAGTAGCAAAGCCATAATCTGGTGAGACCCAAGCCCTCCCCAGACCCCAGCTCACAGGTGGGAAGAAGAGAAATGGAGTGGGAAGAGAGTTGAAGCCCAAGACTGCCAAACACCCACCCCTTGAGATCTCTGGCAGGAGCATGAACCCATATTACATGGTGCTCTGGAGATTGGAGGGTTTGGAAAGCAAAGACAGGGAGAATACTCAGAGAGACTGAAATTCCAGCCACTTGTTGGAGGACAGGTATGCACAACCAGCCACTCTGGGATAAAAGAAAGGCAGGAGCCTTGAAAGACTTCCTAACTTTAGAGGGGTGCTAAAGGGGCAAGGATAACACACAGATTACTGCTTAGGAGAAAGGACAGGTGGACAAAATTGTCCTGGCACACTTGGGAACTTTCAGAGGCTTCAGATGGTCCATTCCCCTGGCTAGAAATGCAGCACTGAGGCCCATGACACTGCAATACAGAGCCTACTGCTCTTACCCACAGGCACTGGTCCTCACACCTACTGCCCCCAGTATCACACCAGGCCAGCTGGAAGGTGGTATCACCTACAGCAACTACAGGGGCATAATACAGAGGCTCCTCCCTGCACTCTAGACCTGCAGGACATGGCAGTGAAGGCAGGCACTGCAGCCAGGAAGCAGAAAAGAGCTCTTCCTTTCCAGCAGGCACTGACGCCATGTGCCTGTGACCCCTGCCATCACTCCTGGTGTTAGGCAGCTTCAGAATAGAGCTTCTGGGCACGAGAGGGTGCCGCCTACAAAAAGCTATTATTCCATAGGAATCATTAGAAATATGAAACAGCAAAAGAACTTTATACAAACAAGGAAGACTGCTCATTGAAACTGAATTCACCAATCTTCTTGATAAAGATACTAAAATAAAAATCATAAACATGCTCATGGCGCTACAGAAAAATATTCAAGGTCTCTGGGAGGACTTCAAGAAAGAGACAGAAACTTTGAAAAATATAGTATCTGAAATGAAACATATAATGGAGGAATTAAAAATAGATTAGATGAGGTAGAGAAGAAAGTAAATGAAATAGAAATTAGGGAACAGGAAAACAAAGAAGTTGAGACACAGGGAGAAAAGAGGAACCCTAGGAATGGAAGAATTATTAGAGAACTGTCCAACCAATCCAAACAGAACAGTATTTATTTGCATTATAAGGGTACCAGAAGAAGAGAGAGAAAAGGGGATAGAAAGTCTCTTTTAGGAAATAATTACTGAAATTTCCCCATTCGGGGGAAGGAAATATTCTCTCAGGTCACAGAAGTGCAGAGATCTCCCCACACAAGGGACCCTAAGAAGATAACACCAAGACATATAATGATTAAAATTTCAAAGATCAAGGACAAGGACAGAGTATTAAAAGCAGCCAGAGAAAAATGATTATGTACAATGGAAATCCCATCAGGCAATCAGTACACTCCTCAGCAGAAATCTTACAGGCCAGAAGGGAGTGGCATGATAATATTTAATGCAATGTAATAGAAGGGCCACAAGCCAAGAACACTCTACCTGGAAAGACTATCATTTACATTTGAAGCAGAGATTAAACAATTTCCAGATAAGCAAAAGTTAAGGGCACTTCTTTCAAACTGATTCTATGAGGCCAGCATCACTCTAATACCAAAACCAGACAAAGACACCACAAAAAAAGAGAATCTACAGATTCAATGCAATTCCTATCAAAACACCGACAGATTCTTCAAGAACTAGAACAAATAGTTCTAAAATTCATATGGAACCACAAAGACCCCAAATAGCCAAAGCAATCCTGAGAAGGAAGAATAAAGCTGGGGGACTTATATTCTCTGACTTCCAGCTCTACTACAAAGCCACTGTAATCAAGACAGTTTGGTACTGGCACAGGAACAGACCCATAGATCAATGGGACAGAATAGAGAGCCCAGATATAAACACACACATATATGGCCAATTAATATTGATACAGGAGCCATGGATATACAATGGAAAAATGACAGCTTTTTCAACAACTGGTGTTGGCAAAACTGGACAGCTACATGTAAGAGAATGAAACTGGATTATTGTCTAACTCCACACACAAAAGTAAACTCGAAGTGGATTAAAGGCCTGAATGTAAGTCATGAAACCATAAAACTCTTAGAAGGAAACATAAGTAAAAATATCTTGAATATAAACATGAGCAATTTTTTCCTGAACACATCTCCTCAGGCAAGGGAAACAAAAGCAAAAATGAACAAATGGAACTACATCAAACTAAAAAGCTTCTGTACAGCAAAGAACACCATCAGTAGAACAAAACAGCATCCTACTACAGTATGGGAGGATATATTTGTAAACAACATATCTGATAAGTGGTTAACATCCAAAATATATAAAGAACTCACATACCTCAACACCCAAAAAGCAAATAAGCCCATTAAAAAATGGGTGGAGGATCTGAATAAACACTTCTCCAAAGAAGAAATTCAGATGGCCAACAGACACATGAAAAGATGCTCCACATCGATGGTCATCAAAAAAATGCAAATTAAAACCACAATGAAATATCAAGTCACACCAGTTAGGATGGCCAACATACGAAAGACAAGGAAAAACAAATGCTGACAAGGCTGCAGAGAAAGGGGAAATCTCCTACACTATTGGTGGTAATGTAAATTAGTTCAACCATTGTGGAAAACAATATGGAGGTTCCTCAAAAATCTCAAAATAGAAATACAATTTGACCCAAGAATTCCACTCCTAGGAATTTACCCAAAGAAATAAAGATCCCAGATTAAAAAGACATATGTACCCCTATGTTTATAGCAGCACTATTCACAATAGCCAAGATATGGAAGCAACCTAAGTGTCTGTTCATCAGTAGATAAATGGATAAAGAAGAGGTGGCACATATGCACAATGGAATATTATTAAGCCATAAGAAGAAAACACATTCTACCATTTGCAGCAACATGGATGGAGCTAGCTAGAGGGTATTATGTTCAATGAAATAAGCCAGGTGGAGAAAGACAAGTACCAAGTGATTTCTCTCATTTGTGGAGGGTAACAATAAAGCAAAACTGAAGGAAAAAAACAGCAGCAGACTCACAGACTCCAAGAAGGGACTAGGGTTTACCAAAGGGAAGGGCTTGGGGAGGTTGAAAGGGATTGAGGAGCATTATGATTAGCACAGATAATGTAGGTGGGTCACAGGAAAGGCAGTATAGCATGGAGAAGACAAGTAGTGACTCTATAGCATCTTACTATGCTGATGGACAGTGACTGCAATGGAGGGGGCGGAATTGATAATATGGGTGAATCTTGTAACCACAATGTTACTCATAAGATTGTATATCAATGATACCTTAATAAAAAACGTGAAGTATGACATTAAATCCAACTGGACTGTGACACCAATTTTATAACTAGATAAATGTGTTCTTTCCTCTAACCTTTCTTTCCATCTTTAAATAATAATTGTATCAAAGTCAACATTTTTTAGTGTTTCTATATGTTAAGCTTTGAAGTAGGGTCTTAAAAAATTATCTCATCATGACTGAATACCCTAAGTTATAGTTGGTACTATTATTATCCATCATATTTTACAGAAGAGGAAACAAACAAAATTCACAAAGTTAGTAGGAAGCAGATAGAGAAAGTTAACTCAGAGCTCATGATCTAAACACTATAAGATATTACTAGGAAGATTGTAATTTCAGAGGGCTTTTTTGAACTCTCATAGATTGAATAAGAAAGCAGTTATTTCTCAATTAGGGGTCAAATCATGTTGATACTGGCCCTTCCCTCTATTAGAAATACAATAAGGATGTCCCTGAGACCAACACTTCCTAAAGTAAAAAAGTGCAAATTATTATATTTGTTATATCTTAAACTAAGACTAAAATGCCAAAGAAAAGGTTCTCAAACTGGAAGCAGTTTCTTAGCTATAAATAAAATGGCATAATTCTGACCCATTGTAAATGTTCATAAACAAGTAGATACCACTGTAATTTTAATACACAGGTATCCCATATACACTATAAACTATAGGTAGAATCTATGTGTTTCTGGTACCAGTTCTGACGGAGATTCACATTCATAGCACATTCTCATTAACTACCACTACATGGTGGGGGCCACTAGGTGGGTCAAGAGCTGGTGTAGGCACAGCTTCTAAAACTGTATCAGTAAACATGGCATTCTTTTCTCTATTGGTCCCTCTGAGTCCCTGACAAAATAGCATGTCAGGCTGCATATGTGGAGACCAGGGGCACCAGGCAGTATGTGCACCCATGAGCACAGGGTCTGCACACCTCAACCTTCTATTCTTGTGCTTTTATGCCTAGCACATAGTAGGGCAATGACTTCATAAACAAATGGATGAATTGTTCTAGTGGCAATGTCAAAGTTGCATTTTACAGTCGCCTCAAAGAATATGAAGACATAAGCAGGTGTGCCACTTTAACAAACAGCTTCTACCTATAGTTTATAGTGTATATGGGATACCTGTGCATTAAAATTTTATCGGTATCTACTTGTTTATGAAAATGTACAACAGGTCAGAATTATGCCATTTTATTCAGAGCTAAGAAGCTGACCGGGGTGCTTTTTATTTGCATAAATATAAAAATATAATGCAAATTTGCTAGACAATGCCTGAGAACAGGCACATAGAGTCACCAGTGAATGATATCTCAAAGTCATTGTCAAATGATTTTGTGAATCTTCTGGCAAATGGACACAGGATGAGAGAATCAATGTCTTAGCAACACTGGGAAGTCAGAGGTCAAAGAAACCTCAGTCACCTTTTGCTAACAACGTTCCTTTAGAAATATTTAGGTTTCAGATGCATTCATCTTTACCATGGCTTTTTAAATATAAATCAAAGAAAAATTAAAAAATGAAATAGCAATTAAGTGAATACCTAAGAAAGAAAGGGAGAAAAGATGGGCATAGGTTTTGAAATATTTCAGAGACTAACTCAAAGTGGTTTATATGTTCTCATTTTCTTTGAGTATTTTTTTACTTTTTTATATTTGAAGAAAATGTTCTGTTCTCACAGAAAACTACTATGAAAAGTAAGTGGGAAGGAGTGAGAAAAGGGAATAGTCCTTTTTATGCTACTACTTTTTTCATGTATTCATACTTACCTTTTAAATTAGTCCTTTTCTGTATAATGTATAACTATATGTAGGATTTTAAAGATCCTCAAATAGTATAATAGAACATTTCTAATCTACAAGAGTTTTTTCCCCCAGTTTATTAAGATATAATTGACATATAACATTGTGTAAGTTTAAGATGTATGATGTGCTTATTTGATATATGTATGTATTGTGAACTGATTACCACAATAAAGTTAGTACATACATCCATAACTTTACATAATTACCGTGTGTGTGTGTTGATTACATTTAAGATCTAATTTCAGCAAATTTCAAGTATACAATCCAGTATTGTTAACTATAGTTACCATGTTGTGCATTATAGCCTCAGAAATTATTTATCTTATAACTTAAAGTTTGAATCTTTTGACCAACCTACCCCACTTCTACCACTTGCAATTTAAGTCAATAATTGTTAAAGAGTGTCCATTATAGCCCTCATTCTACATGAGGGCATGAGGTTGGTACATGAGAATTGTTCTTTTCCCCCCAAGACTTTGCTAAATTTGACAAAGAGAGCAATATAGATATTGGACAATATATCAGTATTAGATGAACTGCTGAATTCTAATAATGCAATGAATGTGATTTTCCTAATGCCCAGCCCACTGCCTTCCAAAGCTCATCCTACCTCTGTCCTTTTAGAAGTCAAAGATTCTGCACTTTGGTGCTACTTACAAATGGCTTTGGCTGTGGCAAAGAGATATTTATTCTACAAAACAGTTTCAGTGAAAATGCAGAAAATGTCATTGCATGAGGAAGCCTCCTTTTGTTGAGTCTCTGGTGATATATAGGCAATGGCTGAAGAAAAGCATTGGTTTATAGCAAGGTGAAGCCCAGCTGGCCTCTGTTCAGGGGCAGTATGTTGCTCACTTGACTAGTGAGGGAACATTTTCAGCTGTTACTTTGTCTTCCACATAGCTGGCTACATAAGACTCTGCTATCTTTTGATGCTCTCATCCAAATCCCCCAGATTACACCCTGTTCTGAAACGGGGCTTCCTTCGTGGCCCTGACCTGCCATCCTCTTACCCCACTCACACAGTGCAGCTCTCCTTTACCCTTACACGGATCTCTCTTCACAGGGTCTTTCAGGGTTTCTTTCTTTTCTTCTCCATATCCTTTATAAAGTTTTTATGGGATCAGTCTGATATGCACATCCCCTCTGTCCATGCTATTTTGACATCAAAAGCCTGGTTATGAAATGTTTTTAATAGAAGTTGTGTCTTATTCTTTGCATTTTTGCTATAACAACTCTAGGCAATTTCTAGATACTTCAGGTCATTCAAGTGAAAAGGGAAGGGGCAGGATGTATAGGAAGCACAATGATTAATATTTCAAGATCTTTACTCTTTTGAGTAACAGAATCTACAGTTTATTTCCCAGACTTGATTCTCACATTTCCAGTGGCTTGCTGCTCATACTTTCACATCTGTTCTAAATGCATCTACACCAATAAAATGTTTGCATTGATTGTTCAAACCTCCTACTCTTACTGACCACTATTTTTTCTTGTCCCACTCTTGTCAGTCATCCAATCTTGAAAACCAATAGTGATACTTCCCATCCCCATTGCCATCATATACTTGGCTGAACTTTCAGTGGTATCTTAATTCTTTAATCTGCTTCCATCCTTTCCCCTTTCATTGTTCCAGTAGATTAAACCCTGCTATTGAAATAATATGCCCTTGTTTTAAATACTACCATAGGAATACAGGGACAGTTGAAAATACTTATATATAGAATAGTTCAGAGGAGCTTGTGATAAACAGTTGACTTTTCTTCCACATCCTGTCCCCAGTCCAATTTCTCAAATTCAGCTCTGTTTATTTAGCCCTGACTTCTGACTTGGAGTTTACACACTTAAATATTTTTTTTCTAAATTATCAATTTAACATATCTTTCAAGCTTTTCCAGAAAAGATGGGTTTTAGTGAACAGATATCAAGCTTCATCTCTTTCCCTCCTTTCCATCAATGATAATTACCTTAATCCTTTTATTAACTATTACTTTACACAAAAAATATACATTAAATTAGGGGAAGAAATTCATTTGGGTCTCCTGTTTTGTTTTTTGTTTTTTTATTTTATTTCTTTTATAATTTATTTTGGTATCATTAATCTACAATTACATGTGCAATATTATGGCTATTAAACTACCCCCTTCATCAGGTCACCCCCACCAACGCCATTACAGTCACTGTCCATCAACGTAGTGAGAGTCTATAGAATCACTACTTGTCTTCTCTGAGTTGTACAGCCCTCCCCATGCCCCCCCAACCTTACATCTCCTAATCATAATGCCCCTTTTTCCCTCTTATCCCTCCTTCCCACCCATCTTCCCCAGTCACTTTCCCTTTGGTAACTATTAGTCCGTTCTTGGGTTCTGTGAGTCTGCTGCTGTTTTGTTCCTTCAGTTTTTTTCTTTGTTCTTGTACTCCACATATGAGTGAAATCATTTGATACTTGACTTTTTCGGCTTGGCTTATTTCACTGAGCATAATACCCTCTAGCTCCATCCATGTTGTTCCAATTGGTAGGATTTGTTTTCTGCTTATGACTGAAAAATATTCCATTGTGTATACATACCACTTTTTCTTTATCCATTCATCTAATGATGGACACTTAGGGGTGCATATGTCTTTTTCAAACTGGGCTGCTGCATTCTTAGGGTAAATTCTTAGGAGTGGGATTCTTGGGTCAAATGGTATTTCTATTTTGAGTTTTTTGAGGAACCTCCATACTGCTTTCCACAATGGTTGAACTAATTTGCATTCCCACCAGCAGTTTAGGAGGGTTCCCATTTCTCCACATCCTCGCCAACATTTGTTGTTGTTTGTTTTTTGGATGTTGGACATCCTCACTGGTGTGATATCTCATTGTAGTTTGAATCTGAATTTCTCTGATGTTTAGCAATGTGGAGCATCTTTTCATGTGCCTGTTGGCCATCTGAATTTCTTCTTAAGAGAAGTGTTTATTCATGTCCTCTGCCCATTTCTTAATTGGATTATTTCCTTTGTGTTTGTTAAGGTGTGTGAGTTCTTTATATATTTTGGATGTCAACCCATTATCGGATACGTCATTTATGAATATATTCTCCCATACTGTAGGATGTCTTTTGCTGTACAGAAGCTTTTCAGCTTGATAGAGTCCCACTTGTTCATTTTTGCTTTTGTTTCCCTTGCCCGGGGAGATATGTTCATGAAGAAGTCACTCATGTTTATGTTCAAGAGATTTTTGCCTATTTTTTTTTCTAAGAGATTTATGGTTTCATGACTTACATTCAGGTCTTTGATCCACCTTGAGTTTACCTTTGTGAATGGGGTAAGAGAATAGTCTAGTTTCATTCTCTTACATGTAGCTGTCCAGTTTTTCCAACACCAGCTGCTGAAGAGGCGGTCATCTCTCCATTGTATATCCAAGACTCCTTTATCAAATATTAATTGACTGTATATGTTTGGGTTAATGTTTGGATTTTCTATTCTGTCCCACTGGTCTGTGGGTCTGTTTTAGTACCAGTACCAAATTGTCTTGATTACTGCGGCTTTGTAGTAGACCTTGAAGTCAGGGAGCATAATTCCCCCTGTTTGATTCCTCCTTCTCAGGATTGCTTTGGCTATTCGGGGTCTTTTCTGGTTCCATATGAATTTTAGAATTATTTGTTCCATTTCATTGAAGAAAGCTGTTGGTAGTTGGATAGGGATTGCATTGAATCTGTAGATTGTTTTAGGTAGTATAGCCATTTTGACAATATTTATTCTTCCTAGCCAAGAGCATGGGATGCATTTCCATTTCTTAGTGTCCTCTTTAATTTCTCTTAGGACTGTCTTGAAGTTTCAGAATATAGGCCTTTCATTTCTTTCGTTAGGTTTATTCCTAGGTATTTTATTCTTTTTGATGCAATTGTGAATGGAATAGTTTTTCTGATTTCTCTTTGTTAGTTCATCGTTAGTGTATAGGAAAGCAACAGATTTCTGTGTGTTAATTTTGTATCCTACAACTTCTAAATTCAGATATTAGTTCTAGTAGTTTTGCAGCAGAGTCTTTAAGGTTTTTTATGTACAATATCATGTCATCTGCAAATAGTGACAATTTGACTTCTTTTTTACCAACCTGGATGCCTTGTATGTCTTTGTTTTGTCTCATTGCCATGGCTAGGACCTCCAGTACTATGTTGAATAACAGTGGAGAGAGTGGGCATCCCTGTCTTGTTCCCGATATTAGATGAAAAGCTTTCAGCTTCTCGCAGTTAAGAATGATGTTACCTGTGGGTTTGTCATATATGGCCTTTATGATGTTGAGGTACTTACCCTCTATACCCATTTTGTTGAGAGTTTTTATCGTGAATGGATGCTGAATTTTGTCAAATGCTTTTTCAGCATCTATGGAGATTATAGTGTGGTTTTGGTTCTTTTTGTTGATGTGGTGGATGATGCTGATGGATTTTCGAATGTTGTACCATCCTTGCATCCCTTGGATGAATCCCACTTCATCATGGTGTATGGTCCTCTTGATGTATTTTTGAATTCGATTTGCTAATATTTTCTTGAGTATTTCTGCATCTATGTTCATCAGGGATATTGGTCTGCAATTTTCTTTTTTGTTGAAGTCTTTGCCCAGTTTTGGTATTAGAGTGATGCTGGCTTCATAGAATGAGTTTGGAAGTATTCCCTCCTCTTCTATTTTTTGGAAAACTTTAAGGAGAATGGGTGCTATTTCTTCTCTATATGTCTGGTAGAATTCAGAGGTGAATCCATCAGGTCCGGGGGTTTTGTTCTTGGGTAGGGCTTGATTACTGCTCAATTTCATTGCTGGTGATTGGTCTGTTTAGTTTTTCTGTTTCTTGCTTGTTCAACCTTGGAAGGTTGTATTTTTCTAAGAAGTTTTCCATTTCTTCTAGGTTTTCCAGCTTGTTAGCATATAGATTCTCATAGTATTCTCTTATAATTCTTTGCATTTCTGTGGGGTCTGTCGTTATTTTTCCTTTCTCATTTCTGATTCTATTTATGTGTGTAGATTCTCTTTTTCTGTTAGTAAGTCTGGCTAGGGGTTTTTCTATTTTGTTTATTTTTTCAAAGAACCAGCTCTTGGTTTCATTGATTTTTTCTATTGTTTTATTTTTCTCAATTTTATTTATTTATTCTCTGATCTTTATTATCTCCCTCCTTTATGATTTTGGGTCTCATTTGTTCTTCTTTTACCAATTTCAGTAATTGTGTCTTTAGACTGTTCATTTGGGAATGTTCTTCCTTCTTTAAATAGGCCTGGATTGCAATATACTTTCTTCTTAGAACTGCCTTTGCTGCGTTCCACAGAAGTTGTGGCTTTGTTTTGTTGGTGTCATTACTCTCCATATATTCTTTGATTTCTGTTTTGATTTGGTCGTGAACCCATTGATTAAATAAGAGAATGTTGTTAAGTCTCCATGTATTTGTAAGCCTTTTTGATTTCTTTCTAAAATTTATTTCTAGTTTTATACCTTTGTGATCTGAGAAGTTGGTTGGTAGGATTTCAATATTTTTGAATTTCCTGAGGTTCTTTTTGTGGCCTAATATGTGGTCTATTCTGGAAAATGTCCCATGTGCACTTGAGAAGAATGTGTATCCTGCTGCTTTTGGGGGCAGAGTTCAGTAGATATCTGTTAGGTCCACCTGTTCTAGTGTGTTGTTCAGTGCCTCTGTGTCTTTACTTATTCTCTGTCTGGTTGATCTGTCCTTTGGAGTGAGTGGTGTGTTGAAGTCTCTTAAAATGAATGCATTGCTGTCTATTTCTTCCTTCAATTCTGTTAGTATTTGTTTCACATATGCTGGCGCTCCTCGTTGGGTGCGTATATATTATAATGGTTATATCCTCTTGTTGGACTGACCCCTTTTTCATTATGTAATGTCCTTCTTTATCTCTTGCTACTTTCTTCGTTTTGAAGTCTATTTTGTCTGATACAAGTACTGCAACACCTGCTTTTTTCTCTTTGTTGTTTGCATGAAATATCTTTTTCTATCCCTTCACTTTTAGTCTGCATATATCTTTGGGTTTGAGGTGAGTCTCTTGTAAGCAGCATATAGATGGGTCTTGCTTTTTTATCCACTCTGTTACTCTGTGTCTTTTGATTGGTGCATTCAGTCCATTTACATTTAGCGTGATTATTGATAGATATGTACTTATTGCCATTGCTGGCTTTAGATTCATGGTTACCAAAGGTTCAAGGGTTGCTTCTTTACTATCTACAATCTAACTTAACTTTCTTGTTAAGTTATTGTGAACACCGTCTGATGTTTCTTTATCTCTCCCTTCCTATTCTTCTTCCTGCCTTCTTTATATACTAGGTGCTTTATTCTTTGCCTTTAGTTAGTATTTGGATGGTCTGCTTTCTTTGCTATGATTTTATTTTCTCTGGTGACATCTTTTTAGCCTTAGGGGTGCTTCCCTCCAGACCCATCCATTTAAGATATCCTGTAGTGGTGGTTTATGAGAGGCAAACTCTCTCAACTTTCGCTTGTCTGGAAATTTTTTAATCCTTCCGTCATATTTAAATGATAATCGTGCTGGATATAATATTCTTGGTTCAAGGCCCTTCTGTTTCATTACGTTAAATATATCATGCCATTCTCTTCTGGCCTGTAAGGTTTCTGTTGAGAAGTCTGATGATAGTCTGATGAATTTTCCTTTGTAGGTAATCTTTTTTCTCTCTCTAGCTGCCTTTAATACTCTGTCTTTATCTTTGGTCTTTGCCATCTTAATTATTATGTGTCTTGGTGTTGTCTTCTTTGGGTCCGTTGTCTTGGGAGATCTGTGGGCTTCTGTGGACTACGAGTCTATTTCCTTCCCCAGCATGGGAAAGTTTTCAGCAATTATCTCTTCAAAGACACTTTCTATCCCTTTTTCTCTCTCTTCTTCCTCTGGTACTCCTATAATGCGAATATTGTTCCGTTTGGATTGGTCACACAGTTCTCTTAATATTCTTTCATTCCTAGAGATCCTTTTATCTCTCTGCCTCAGCTTCTCTGTATTCCTGTTCTCTGATTTCTATTCCATTAACAGTCTCTTACATCTCATCCTGTCTGTTGCTAAGCCCGTTCATCTCTTGTCTGATTTCTGCATTGTCTTTCCTCACTTCCCTCACTTCCTCCCTCAGCTCTTGCACATTTTTCTGTAGATCCGTCAGCATGGTTATGACTTTATTCTGAATTCTTTTTCAGGAAGACTGTGCCTTTCCATCCCTTCATGCTCCTTCTCTGGGGTTGTCTGGTTGATCTTAGTCTGGATCATATTCCTCTGTCTTTTCATGGCTATAGAAGTGGTCGCTGGTAGTTGTGCAGTATGTCAGCTAGGCTCTGTAAGACTTGAAAAAGAAAAGAAAAAGAAAAGAAAAAAGGGAGAAAAAAAGAAAAAGGAAAAAAAGAAGAAAAAACAAAAAACAAAAAACAAAACACCCACCGAGACTGGATTCTGTGGGGATGCTGTAGGGGGCACTGTTGCTCCACTATTCCAGAGCCATGGCTGCGCAGCTCCACTGGGCCCTTTATAGGCTGGGGTGGGAACAAATAGTTGGCTGTTGATCTCTGTGGGACGTCTAAGTGCGGCCACCCTTTCCCAGTCGCCAGCTAAGGGATCTGAAATTCCCCAGGACTCCCAGCCTGTTGGGCTGAGTTTGCCAGGGCTATCCCACCCCTCCACTGGGCTCCTGTCTCTTTAAGACTGCTGAAAAAAGCATGCGCTCTTCTTTTTTTTTTTCCTTCCTGGGAGCCAGCTGCAAGCACCCTGGCGCTTTCCCCACTCAGATCCTGCACCCTCTGTCTCTCCAATCTACACTACACCATGCGATGTGTGTCAGTGCTCCCCGCCCAAATCACCGGGGCTGGTTATTTTGCGGGCCTGTACTTCCATTCCCTCCCAGCTCTGAATCCTCTCCTCCTGCCAGAGTGCTGGGGTGGGTGAGTGCTTGGGTCCTGTCGGGTCACGGCTCCTTATCTTACCCGCCTCACGGGGTGCTGAGTCCTCTCAGGTGTAGCTGCACGCTGTGCGCTTTCCTGTGTATTCTGGTCTCTCTTTTAGGAATAGTTGTCTTTGCTGTATTTTCATAGATATATATAGTGTTGGGAGGAGATTTCTGCTGCCCTGCTTACGTTGCCATCTTCCCAGAAGTGTACTTTGTGTCTCCTGTTTTAACAGCACTTTGTCTTCTCTCTCACTACAGTCCCTTGTTTTTATTTGGAATACTTTTTTTATTGGTTTCCTTTTCATCATTATCTTTCTGTTCTGCAGAAGCTTGTAGAAATATCTTTTTTTACCTGAGGGTTCCTTCTTATTCTTTTTTGCTGTTAAATTATTCCTTTGATATAATTTTAATGGTGCTTTGGAAAAGAGAAAAGAGCAGAGAAAAAGCTTGAACTCAGCCATCTTAAAATCTAATCAATGGTACTAAACTTTCTACTATATTTTTCGTTTTTAAAGCATTTTACAAATCTCTGGTTTTTATTCGACTGCAACTATTAAAAGTCAGATTCCCAAGCATACTGACTCTGAGATGTGGATTGGCATGCATTGAATTTACTAGGGAGTGCTCCCAGATAAACAGCAGTGGGATAAAGGAAGTAAGCAGGACTGGATAGAGTCAGTTAGGCTATGATGCATTCTTAACAGTGGAATTAACTCATCAGCATTTTCCTGTATTGTGGAAAGAGAATTTAACCTTTATAGCCAAATCAACCAGTCATTGGATGAGGGCTGCTCCTGGGAACGAGCTTCGCGGGTGAGTCCTGACTGCCACAAAGCCCCCCGGCAGAGGGAAACTTAATTCTCATTCCTCACTGAGTCAGAGTAAAGCTGCTCAGCACAATATCAACTACAATCGCAAAATCCAAAATTTAGACCTGGAATTCAAAACTGTGTCCTGTCTACTATGAATATGTTTATATAGTTTTATTTCCCACAGCTCCCTAGGGTGAATCCAAGTATTCTAGTAATACTAAGTAAACCCGTTGTTTCTTAATCTTTCTTTTCCTGCCTTTGGCACCTGAGCTCAGCTAAGATTCCACTCTGTGTATGAAACTATTTCTAATCAAACAGGTTGAAATGACCTTTCCTGCTTCTGAATTCTTGTAGGATATTTTAACATAGCCAACTGTTTGTGGCACCCCCCTGTGTTATAATCATTAGAATATAAATCTTATAATTAGACTGTGACTTAAAGTGCTCCATAATGGTTATTAAAATAGTTATTAAGTGACTATTTAAATGAGGAAATATTGAAAGGAGAGTAAAAAAATTGAACTACATAGACAAGTCTACAAACAAGGAGCTCAGATCTGAGCTGGGTTTCTAAGTCTTAGTGAGTAAGCATGGTGTCCGTCTCCAGGGGATACTCAGGAAGTCCTTATATGAAGACTTGCTGGTTTGTGCTTTACTGGCTATAAGACTCTCAAGTCACTTGTTCCAGTACTTAATTGCTATGTTAACCTTGGATGTGTTGTTTACCTTTCTGAATATCAGTTTCCTGTGTCAAAAACATTATATTTGTAGGTATGTAAGAGGATTAAATAAGATAACTTCTTAAAGCCTTCACTTTTTTATAATGGCAGGTGGAATCTTCACTTCACATCAAAAATAAATCTTTAGAAATATTGGGGAAATGATGATTGTTTTAAAAAGTGGTTTTTTTCAGATTTTTTAATTAACCTATTAATGAACTATTCAGGTCAAATTAATACACACTATTTTCTTTCTTTTTTTGTAGTAAAACACAACATGAGTCTTACCTTCTTAACAAAATTTTAAATGCAAACAATGGTGGTGTTAATTATAGGCCCAATGCTGTATAACAACTCTCTAGAACTTAATCATCTAGCATAAGTGAAATTTTTATACCAATTGAACAATAATTCCCTGATTCCCCTCCCCAAGTCCCTGGTAATCATAATACAACTTTCTGAGTTTGACTATTTTAGGTACCTCATATAAGTGGAATCAAATAATATATTTGTCCTTCTGTTAACTAACATTTCATTTAGCATAATGCCTTGCCAAGATCATCTAAGTTGTTGCACATGGTGGTATTTCCTTGTTTAGGGCTGAGTAATATTCCATCATATATACCATTCCATATCTATAGAGCACATTTTTTAAATCCATTCATTGGTTATGGACATTTTGGTTGTTTCCATGTTGTGGCTATTATGACTCATCCTGCAATAAACATGGGGGTGTGGATATATCTTTGAGATTCTAATATCAATTCTTTTGTATATATACCCAGAAGTAAGAATGCTGAATCTTAAATCAAAATGCTTAAATGGTTGATATTAAATAAAATTATTTTTAATTTTTTGAGGAACGTATATACTGTTTTCCACAGTGGCTATACCCATTTTATATTCCCAAAAACAGCACACAAAGGTTCCAATTTCTCTACATCCTCCCCAACACTTAACTTTTTTTTTTTTGATAATAGCTACTAACAGGTATGAGGTAATACTTCACTGTGGTTTTTATTTCATTTTCCTGATAATTTGCAATGGAATGTTTTCACATACTTCTTGGTCTTTTGTATGCTCTTTGGAGAAAAGTCTTTTACCCACTTTGTAAGTTATTCATTTTGCTTTGTTTTTTTGCTATTGAGTTATAGTTCCTTATATATATTAGATATTAAATCATTATCAGATATATAGTTAAAAATATTATTTTCCATATTATAACTTGTCTTTTCATTTTGTTGATTGTTTCCACTGTTGTGCAGAGCTTTTCAGTTTTATATAATCACATTTGTCTATGTTTGCTTTTGTTGCCTGTGCTTATGGTGTCATATCTAAGAAATTATTGCCAAGATCAATGTTATGAAGATTTTCATCTGTGTTTTCTCCTATGGTGTTAGAGTTTTATGTCTTACATTTAAAAATTTAACCTTTTTTATTTTATTTTTGTGTATGATATAAGAAAAGAGATCAATTTCATTCTTTGGCATGTGGCTATCTAGTTTTCCCATCACCATTTGCTGAAGAGGCTATCCTTTTCTCATTGTTCAGTCTTGACACAATTGTTGAATGTTTATGTGTGAGATTTTTGCCTTTCTATTCTGCTCCAATGACCTATGTCTGTCTTTATGGCAATGCTATACTGTTTTGATTGCTGTAGCTTTGTAATATGTTTGGAAATCAGGAAATATGGGAGGTTCCATCTTTGCTCTTCTCAAAAATTTTTTTATTGTCATTCAGGGTTCTTTGTGATTCTACATAAATTGTAGGATTTATTTTCCTATTTCTGCAAAAAAAAATGCCACTGTGATTTTCATAGGGATTGCATTGAATTTATAGATAGCTTTGGGTTGTATGGATATTTTACTTGTGTTATGTCTTCCAATCCATGAATACAGCTTGCCTTTCCATTTATTCATGTATCCTTTAATTTCCTTTATAAATGTTTTGTAGTTTTCAGTGTACAAGTCTCTCACCTCCTCTGTTAAGTTTATTCCTATTTTATTTTTTTATGGTATTGTAAATGGAATTTTCTTAATTTCATTTCTGGATAGTTTATTGTTAGTGTAAATGCAACTGACTTTTATATGTTTATTTAAGTACCCTGCAAATTTGTTGAATTCATTTATTAGTTTTGACTCTGTGTGTGTGTTCGTGTGTGTGTGTGTAATATTACAGTTTCCTACATATAAGATCATGTCATCTGTACAGAGATCACTTTTCTTCTTTTCTGATTTGGATGCCTTTTATTTCTTTTTCTAACCTATTTTGACTAGTGCTTCCAGAATTACATAGAAGGTAAGTGGTGAGAATGGGCATCCTTGTTTTGTTCCTAATGTTAGAAGAAAAGATTTCAGTTCTTCTTGTTAAGTATAATTTTACCTGTGGACTTCTCATATACGGCCTTAATTACCTTGAGGTTATTTCTTTCTAATCTTTTTTTTTTTTTTGAGCAGTTTTCTCATGGCAGTTTTTCAATTTTGTCAAAGCTTCTTCTACATTTTGAGATTATCATGAGATTATAATCCTTCATTCTTTTAATGTGTTGAGTCAGATTAATTGACTTTCCATGTTGCAATATCCTTGTGCCTCAGGGATAAATCCCACTTGGTTACAACATTTGATCCTTTTAAATATTGTTGATTTTGGTTTGCTGGTATTTTATTAAGGAGTTTTGCATATTTGTTTTGGGATATTGGCCTGTCGTTTTCTTTTATTGTAATGTCGTCATTTTCTGGCTTTGGTATTAGAGTAATGCTGTTTTCATAAAATTAATTTGTAAGTATTCTCTCTTTTTCAATTTTTGTTTAAGACTTTGAGAAGGAGGATTGGTGTCAATTTTTCTTTAAATATTTCATGGACTTCTCCAGTGAAATCCTCTTGTTTTGCGTGTTTTTTGTTAGGAGTTTTCTTAGTATGTATTCAGTTTCATCAGGTATAGTTCTGTTGAGATTTATTTCATGATTTAGTCTTGCTAAATTGTTTCTGGAAATTTGTCCCTTTATTTCTGTGGTATCAACAGTAACATCACTTCTTTCATTTCCAATTTTATTTATCTTGTCTTCTCTTTTTCTACTTTTCGTCTAGTTAAAAGTTTGTCAATTTTGTTCATCTTTTCAAATATCCAACTCTTCATTTCATTGATTTTCTTCTATTTTCTGCTTTATTTCTCCTCTAATCTTTATTTCCTTCTATATGCTAACTTTTTATCCAGTTTTTCCTTTTATTAGTCCTTTGTGGTATAAAGTTAGGTTGCTTATTTGACATATTTCTTCATTTAAATGTAGAAATTTATTACTATAATTACTGCTTCTCTCAGAACTACTTTTGCTGCATGTCATAAGCTTTGATATGTCATCTTTCGAGTTTCATTTGCTGCAGTGTATTTTATAATTTCCCTTTGAATTTCTACTTTTACCCATTGGTTGTTCAAGAATGTTCTGTTTAATTTCCATGTATTTGTTAATTTTTCCAGTTTTCCTACTGCTATTGATTTCTAGTTCATTCTGTTGTGGTCTGAGAAGATATTTGGTATAATTTCAATCTTCTTCAATTTGCTAAGACTCATTTCACTACTCTATTCTGGATAATGTCCCAGGTGTCTGTGAGAAGAATGTTTCTCCTGCTATTGGGTAGAATGTTCTGCATATATCTGTTAGATTCATTTGGTCTATACTGTTTCCTTTTTAACTTTCTGTCTCGATGTTCTCTCATTATTAAATGTGGAATATTGAAATTTTCTACTATATATTGCTATCAGTTCTTCCCTTCAGTTCTGTCAATGTTTGCTTTATATATTTAGGTGTTCTGATGTTGGGTTCATGTATATTTATAATTGTATTTTCTTAATGAATTGGCCCTTTGTCATTATGTAATTATCTTCACTGTGTCTTTTTAGAGTTTTTGACTTAGTATCTGTTTTGTCTAGGTATAGCCACCACTATTCTTTTGTTATTGTTGTTACCATTTACATTGAATTATTTTTTCCAACACTTTACTTGTGTATCCTTAAATTTAAGTGATTAAACATCAGATATTTAGATCTTGTTTTTTCAGCCATTCAACCAGTCTGTGCCCTTTGATTAGGAAATGTTATTCATTTACATTTAGAGTTATTATTAATATATAAGAACTATATAAATTAATAATTTTGTTAATTATTTTGTCTAATAGCTCTTTTTTCCTTCTTTTACTCTCTTACTGCCTTCTTTTTTGAATAACTCATTTATTTATTTATTTTATAACATTATGCTTTTATCCCTTTCTCTTTGATTTTTGTATCCTCTATAAGTATTTTCTTTGTGGTTACCATGATACTGACATAATGTTTAGGTGTCTATTAAGTCTGTTTTAAGCTGGTTTCAACTTAAGTTCAATCACACAAGAAACTGTACATTTTGTTTCTCTCCCTTGCACATATTTTATATTATTGATGTCAAAATTTATCTTTTTTATATTGTATATCCATTAATATTTTATAGTTATAGCTATTTGTAATGCTTCTGTGTTTTAATTTCTATATTACAATTAAAACCACTATTACATCATTTCAGTACTTAGTATGTGTCTGTATATTTATTTTTACCAGAGAATTGTATACATTTTTTGTTGTTGTTCAGTTTAATTGCTGTTAGTTCCATGAATCCCTTAGGACTTCTTCCCTTTTTTTCATTCTTTTTTTTTCTCTCCTCTGACAGGATAACAAATGACCTGTCTTTGTTTTCACTGATTCATTCTTCTGCTTGAATACATTGGTGTTGAACTCCTTTAGTGAATTTTTCAGTTCAGATATTGTGCTCTTCAGATTTAGAACTTCCATTTAGTTCTTTCTTTTTTTTCTTTGATTTTCTCATTCTGTTCTTTGATTGTTTTCTTTCTTTCTTTATATTTTTCGTTAAATATCTGTGTTCCCTTGTCATTTACTGAGCTTCTGTAAGGTGGTTATATTGAATTCCTTCACTTAATTATTAGATGTCCATTGCTTTAAGGTTGGTTACTGGAGATTTATTTTGATTCTTTGAATGGGTCATATGTCCCTGATTTCTCGTAGTCCCTGTACATTTACACGGGTATATGTGCATTTGAAGATACACTTCTCCCAGTCTTTATAGACCTGCTTTGACAGGAAATGACCACTAATCAGCCCATCTAGAGGTTCTGGGAGCCTCTCAAACCTGCTCTACGCATTTGTCTTCTCTGGACTTGTGCACATATATTACAAATTAGACAAAAATAATATTTTTGTTTCAAAAGCCTATTATCACTTGCACCCTCTGATTTCTGACTGTTTACTACAGGCTTAGGTGTTGCAGAATGCTCCATTTCTTTCCCTCCCACTTGGGAGAGCAGCCTCAGGTTCTGCACTTTCTCCCGATCTCACAGAGCTATGCCAACTGAGCAAGCTGCCCTCTCATTTCTTTGGTTCTTAGCTATCCCTCGGTACCCAAACTATGCTAGCTCTGTCAGCTCTCTGGGTGAGGCAAAGAAGAAACTGGTCCCTCGTCCTGCAAAACTGGATTCATGCCCCACTCTCTCCCTTCAAGGGAAAAGTCACGGTCAGAGGTAATTTCTCTTGGCATTGAATTTTGCCAGCTTAGGGTAGGGTAAGAATTGATTTAGGTAAAGTGAAACCGCTCTTCTTGGCTCTCTCAGTGTGCTGTGCTTTGTGTTCATCTAGGATACTCTTTCCTGTTAAATGGAATATGGATTTTTCCTGAAGTTGTTTTGGTTTGTATGCTGTTGTTAAATTAGTGCTTCTGTGAGGGAAAAGAGGTTTAAGAATTCCTATTCTATCATATTTTGCCATTATTCTTTGCCTAAAAATTGCATTTGAGTCATTCATTATTTTCATTTTTTGTATTGAGTAGAGTCTATAAAAATAATCTTAAGAGGTAAATATGGCAAATAACCTACTCCCCATTTACCATTCCAGTAAGTAGGGTTTGCCTAGTGTAGTAGAAAGATAAAGATCCTAGTGAATTAGCCGCATCTTCCACGGCACAAGATGGGAACATAGTAACAGTTATGTCTGGTATTTGCTATTTCTCTGAAGAAATGCTGCCAATGAATGTGTCTTGATAAAAACAACAATATTGTGATAATAATGTCTAGCTGATACTGAACACTTTCTGTGTTGATAGGCACTATAATAAGGATTAAGCTAAGTACCTTAGATGTACTGTCTGGTACATTTACTATATATACTTCTGTCTATAAGTTGGGGAATATTGCAGTCATTACCCTTGAGATATCTGAAGCTTAAAGAAGTTATGTAATTACCAAAGTCACAAACATAACAAGATTCAAATACAGGTTTGTTTTTTAACATGCATATCACCTGCCAAATAACAGCATACATTTAAATGGTGTTTTATAGTTTTTAAGTACTTCCCCATAACCCACCTCATTTATCATGTGAGAAACCCGTAATAGGGTTGTAGTTGACAGGGCAGGTAATAACACTCATAGGACTTGTCAAAGGAGATCAAAGGCTTTCCTTCAGTTGATATACATACTGCCTGAGCTAGAAGCAACCTGATATAATGGAAAGAGTCAGAACTCAGACATGTTATTAACTTGCTCATTCTTTCATCTTCCATGCAAATATGCATTGATATCTTTGGTGTCACAGGCACTGAGCTTTAATTCTCCTTCTGACTGTCATTATCTTTAGGATGTTGGATAGTTTACTGCCTCATAATTTTATGATAGAAGAGCAAGGGATACCTATCCAAATAGATTCAGATGCAAATTCTAACTAATGCATGATTTTCCCATTAGAAAAATATTCCATTTCCCAATTGCCATTGTCCTTCTAATATTCTTTTAATTTAAAAATTGTGGACTAAATAGGTGAAGGGGGAAAATTTAGTGAGAATGTTTGATATTTTGATCTGGGTAATGGGTACATGAGTGCATATACATGTTAAAATTCATCAAGCCTTACCCTAAGATTTGTCTATTTTATTATACATACCAGTATATAATAATTAATACAAATAAACACAATTGTGGACTAAAAATCCCCACACTATTTAATCATCATCACTTTTCAGATAGTAAGCTAAACACATTAGAAATAAGAACAGAATAATCTGTAACTCTATAAAATAGTTACTATCTTTACCATCTCCATTTCTTTTCTTTTTACAGTTTTACAACTGAGGCACAGAGAAGTTAAGTGACTTTCCCAAGGTTACACACCCTAGAAGTGCCAGAGTTTGGATTTTAACTCCAGACTTTCCAAAGAATGCTTGTATCCATGACTTATGATGCATTATAATATTGTTCTGAGGGTCCAAATGAACTGGACAATAAATGCAGCACATCTAACAAAGGATACGAGACATACTATGTTTTTAATAAACGTTACTATCCTTTCCTTTATGACTGCAAAGCTGCGTTTTCACTATGCCATCCTGTTTCTATAACTAGCGACAGAAAGGAATTCTGTCAGAAAGATTCTAAACAAAGAATCCTGTAATTTATATCCCAAAAAATAGTCAAAAAGAGAATGTGCTTCCTGTAAGAAAATGATTCTCATATAGCCTTACTTTCCTCTCCAACCTGCATTTTTATATCAGGTAATTGAATATGACTTCAGTGACTTGTGTCCAGACACAATTTCAAATCTAGATAGTTAACAAAAGAATAAATTATTTAACTGAAAAGAGAAAGCAATATTTATTCCCATTCTACATTGAAGCATCTTAGAACCGAGAAAAACCTTGATAGTAAGAATGTAAGTGGTTTAATTGACCATTTATTCAGAATGTTTTGAATTCAGTATGTACATAAAAATATGTATGCATGTTATTAGAATCTTCATTCTTTCAAGAGCAGGGTAATTCCTACCTTATTGATTGATGGATTGAATAATACATTTGATTACTGCATACTTCCTTCTCTACTGTTTGCCAGAGTTCTATTTCCTTAAGCAATGAGAAGCTGACAGTTGTAACATAATTCCAGGAGCTCTACAATGTTCTCAGACTGTTCCAGGATATAAACCACATTTAACAATCCAATAAAGAGACCAAATCAGTTCAGTTAAATCAGCAAGTTTTTTTCTTTTTTGCCTTTGTGTTCTTTAACTGTGTAACAAGTTAAAAAATATCATGTCATCCATGAAAATAGAATCAGAGACATCTTTATTCTTCTAAAACATAGTTTGGAAGAACCATATGTTTCATTTCTCTGATTTTCTATGTAAAAAAATATAAATTAGAAGTACTGTCCTCTTCCATACAAGCTAAAAGCTCCCCCTACTGTTGAAGAAACTATTTAAAAAATTCCTTCAATTTTAGCTTCTTGATACAATTGAATAAACAAGGTTTTGTTCTGGTAGGACTAAAACAGAGGGGAAAATAAAGCTGGGGATTCAGCCTGCCGCGTCACACAAGGATCATATGGAATGGATGTGTGAAGTGTGTTCTAATATTTTGTTTCCTCAGTCTGCCTCATTTCATACATATTGTGAATAGGGTGAATATTTCACCATGTTAAATAAGATCTCAGGTTTTAAATATACCTCACTTTTACAGTATATCATAACAATAAAAGTCAATTAGCTCCTCTGATGTTCAAAACAAGAATTAAATTATTTGTTCTAAATAAAGCAAAAATAGCATATTTTGGACTTTATAAGCAAAGATACATCTATATATTACATTTGGTATATAACTTACAAGTCACATTTTAAGTACCTGAGGAAAAAACAGTTTTAGCAGAAAACAATTGAACCATTCAAGAAGGACTTCTGTGTTTCTTAACCTGGGTTTCTCCAGATGTAGACACTTAGACAATAATTTGAATGCCTTTTATTTGGGATGAATCCAGGAAGCTAAGATAGGAGGAAAGCCAACGAAGTGTGCCTTATAAAACAGGTTATTGCTATTGGTGAATGAGGCTTGGTCATGTTAGAAAACTCAGAGAGTGATTTAGCACAAACCTCAGAGTTACCTATTGAGATCAAGGAAGCCAACTCCCTCTCTCTGCCATTGGTTGATGGCTCCTACATGACTCAGGCCATTAATTCTAAGAACACTGAAGCTTGCCCGAAACAGGTGATGCACAAGCACATGCGCAGAAATAAAGCCAGTGTCTGCAGCCAGCAGCTCTGTGGAACACAGGCTTGACTTGGATGGCAATGCAGCATCGACAGTGTGAGCTACTCCTAGCGGAAAGGACGCAGAAGATTACTGAAAGACCCTGTTAGTCCTTCCACAGAGAATCAAAATTATCATGACAACTTAAGAATTTGTTCTTTTTTGAGCTTTTAACAATATGTTCCCCTGAATTCAGAGGTTCCGTCTCTCATGTGAGCAGTGAGACTTCTCTGCAAGCTTTGCGGGGCTGTGTCCTAGGACACATGGAGACTCAGCAAAGCAGAGAAGAGGCATCGTGATTGTTACATACTGACACCAATCAGAAAGTTCTTCCGTTTTTCTTATGCTGTTATTGTCTTCGTCTTTTGCATCTGGGAGGTAGTTATTTATGTATTCCTGGTCACTGCTAAATTTTAACAGATTGAGCCTGGGGACATTTTAGCTACACAAACGACTCCAACAAAGGTAAAATTCCCACTTGAACTCCTCTGTAGATTATAACAATGTTTTTCACTCACTGAAATGAAAGAGAATAAAATAGCCCCTGTAAATGAGGCATACCTGCTTCTCAATGATTTGTCGAATTTATCCTTCAGGGAGAGATTGACATTGAATATAGGAAGGGTTACTGACTTGTCCATTACGAATTTTAATCAGGTCATCTCTCCTTTATCCTAAATTAAATCTTCACTAAGGCTTTATTTTACATGTAGTGGGAAGCTTTCTGTTATCAGTGTCTGATAAGAAACAAATAGCTCCGTCAAACTGGTGATGGCAAGTTATTTTTAACTCTGCTTCTTATACCGTAATAGACTATTTTAAATAGGCAAACAGTAGAATTTTGTCTAGAACTTAAAAATAAGATGTTACTATATGTGTTATATATATTTGACAATATATTGGAACTTCAAATATTTTTTATGGCTATTTGAATAAAATACCCTAATTAGACATAAGACTTACTCAGGTGAATAGGTTGACTCAAAAATGTAAAAAAAGAAACATTTCTTAGTTAGGTACTTTATTCAGATATTATAGTTTCAAACTTCAGTGAAAATTATGCTGCTTTTTGAGGAAAATAATGAGTTATAGATGTGAAGGAATCTATAAAGTAGTAAGCATATATATATATTAAATATTTCTTCTAAATAGAAATGATTGCTGCAATCAATGTTTGATATTAATATACTTTGAATATGTATTTTTATAGCACTATTTTCAAATTATTTCTATAGTTTGAGCCTTAATGAGCCTGGGTGAATTTAGTTCGCTAGCTTAAAAATGGTATGCTTAAACAAATTAATAAGTACTAGATTGAAAAATAACATATATATTTTATTGTAATGATTCTATTCACAATTCCAATCCTGATGTGTGGGTTGTTTGGGGGGGGGTGGTTTCCCCCAACAATACAAAATAATTCTCTGACAACAGCTGAGTGTCTTACAATTGAATTATAAATTTTGACCCTATATAGTTGGAGAGAGTGTCAGATTCCACTGATAGTCCTACAAGACTGTCCACCCAGACACACACATGCCCACACAGTTCAGTCACCAATCGCAATTCCAGGTTGTTACCTGTACTTCTGACCAACTGGTCACAGAAGGTCCAACAAGCCCTTCTTACTTCAATTAATTTGCTAGAGTGGCTAACAGAATTCATAGAAACATTTTTTGTACTAGATCACTGGCTTGTTATGAAAATATATAACACAGAAAGAGCCAGATGGAAAAGATGCTTGGGGCAGGGTAAGTGGAATGGGCACAGAGCTTTTTGCCCATCTATACATGTTCAACAACCTGGAAGCTCTCCAAACCCTGTCCTTTGAGATTTATGGGGGCTTCCTTACATAGGCATGATCGATTAAACCATTGACCATGGGTAATGGATTCAACCTGCACCCTTTCTCCTCTCCCAAGAATTCAGGGGGGTGGAACTGAAACTTCCAACCCTCTAACAACATGGTGGGTTCTCATAGCAACCAGGCCCCATTCTTAGGTGAGATGATATAATCCCTTCTCTCCACAATCCTAAGTGAAGTAAAAGTACAAAAGTTCTCTGCTTCAGATTCTACTAATTGGAGAATTGGTCTATGAAAAAGAGGGAGCATTAAAACTTTATGATCAATAGTTTAAAATATTGCCAATATTTTTCTTAGTGCAAGTTAATAATTATGTGACCTACTAATAAAGGGCAAAGGAAGTGAAATACAAGCATTTGGTGGCACGGAGTGAAGAGAGGGATTAAATTTTCAATCACACCTCAACCGTATACTAGCTGTGGAATATTGGAAAATTAACCTTCTGAGATATAGTTCTCAGCTACATTAAATGGAATTGATTATCTAAATGTTGCAGAGATAGCTGGCTGTCCAACAAAGCTTTGTTACTTCCCCTCCATAGTGTGTAGTTGATAGGAATCAGTTGACCTCCAGGGCCCACGTTTCTTAGACCTCAGGGAATCCAAGTAGAGTCATATGACTCATTTATCTCCATTTTATAATGGAAAGAAAGGATACATGTCACTTTCAGACCAGAGTTTGTTGAAGCTGGGCATCTGCACCATTACTTTCACTTACCACTGACTGGATGCCCCAGTGAAAGGCAGAGCAGTAACATAGAAGGAGCCTGGGTGCCCGAATCACCATGTTAGGAAAGACTCAATAACCAAGATTAGATGCATGAAAAGATTATGTAAGCTAGAAAATAGCGTATCTATGTAAAACTTCTGTAATTTGGGATTTCATCTATACAGTTTCTAATATACAGTAATAATTTTTTTTTCATCTCAATAACCTCTCTCAGCTAAACTTAAAGGTTTCAGGGCCCACAGCCAGGTCTTCTAGCCAAGCATATACACCAATACTGGTGTCTACACTTGTTGTTTGATATCCATGATGTTTTGATTATTGAATAATTTGGATATTAACAGTTCTTTAAACAGCTCTATTTATCATTTTAAGTATGTTTTTCTTGCACCAGGCCCTGTGATTCTGGTTAATATGAAGCTGATTTAGAAAGAAGACTCACCACATTAGCCATCTAAAAATGCAGGTTAGATTCTGATGCATGATGAATTTGCCAAGGTAAAACTATCCTAATTTACCATACCTCTTGATAAATTAACTATGTGACATAGTATACAATACCCCAAACACAAAATTTATGACTTTGAACTATATACTAGTAATAAATGACTTGGCTAAAATTTAAAATATATTAACTACATAGAATTATATAGTTACAGAATTAGAGAATCTTAGAATTACAAAAAGTATTAAAGATTATATTCTAAATCCCACAAAGATAATTATTTCCTAAGCCTTCAAGAATAATGAAACAAAATAATTAGAATTACTTAATATGTATTTTTATTTATAAAGAAAGATAAACATAGACAAATTATTTAGTATTCACCATATAAATTAAATATATTTATATTAATTTTCATTTACCATTTTTGTCCTGTTTTTCCCAAATATTCTTTATTAATAGTTTATTGAATCTTTATGATATAGACTTTAACAAAATTTTATATTAATTATCACTTTGAAAGTATGAATATTATATTGTGATTTGCCTCAGATGCCACTTCTAGGGATGCTATTACACAGGTCAAAATTTTATTAATATAGCAAAAACAATTTCCTCTATAAAATTTGGAAAATAAAGAAACATGTATTAATAAAATATCAAAGGACTCATAATAAATAAATTAAACATTGGAAAGTTTTGAAATGTAGTTAATTATTTGAAGAAGTGATAAATTGAATAAAGTTGCTATTTCAAACATTTTATTACTTATTTAGAATTGGGAAATAGCTATTTTTATTTGTCTTATCTTTCTTCATATCTACTAATTTAGGCAAAATTGGTATATTCAGCAATGGATTTTTTCCCCCAAATACTGGTATGTAAATTGCATATTCTTTAGTGTACTTATGTAGTTGGCATTCTACATCTTTTATTCAGTTAACAAATAACTATTAGTTTTGCTTCCCTTATCAATTTAGAGTGAGAAGGTTGAAATTTTAACTCAAATCCAGTGAGTCCAAATCACAGTTACACAAGATGGTGTTATGCAGTAAGAATTAGAAAGGTGAAAACAATAGCAATAGGATACTATTCCACTAATGCAGTTATGAGTATTTATAGAGTTCAGACTAAACTCTTTTAGAACATAATAAATAATAGAAAAGAAACCTAAATGTAAATATGTGTGTGTGTGCATGTGCATGTTTGTGTTCTAGTTATTTCCTTTGAAAAAGTGAGAGCTGGGAGAATAACTAACACTGAGAACTTGAACTCTAATTACATTATCCACTAAAAGTATTCAGATTTCCTTAGAAACATGGCTGTATGTAGTTATAATGATAAATAAAGAAATTAATATGTGAATAGGGAGAAGAGGAAGATCAGCAAAAGGGCAACTAATAAATGTAAAAGAAATATAGAATTAGAAAAATCACTAACTGGAAATTTGACAATGATGATAAATATTATAAATGAAAGTATCAATGGATGCATAGACTATGGGAAACAATTCCATGAAAAATGGGAATTGTGTAATGTCAGAATAGCTCCCCCCAAAACAGTTCATTACAAAGGGGCAAACATTACTTTATAGTGGAGAAACTTGGCTGTCTTCACCAAATCAGATAATCAAAAGTAGTTTACCACTAAAGTGATGAATAAAAATGGGGTGCCACATCAAAGGATACAATGATATTCTTGACCAAAAAATGAATTATCTGAATCCAATTATGATGAAACATTAGATAAAACAAAACTTGTCCATAACTTCAAAAGTCACAATACAAAAATCAAAGAAAGTCGAGAGAAAGGATTAAAGATGAAGGCATGAGAGGTGAGACAGAGACTTCCTCCTAAAACCACATATAATATGAAAATATAACTAATACAACTAATCCTTAAGGAGCAACAGGAAAGAGGACTGTGCCAAACTGCATACACCTGGAGAAAAGAATAAACCTCACAGAACAGGGTAATGTACCAAAGCCATGGTCCAGCGGGACACAAGCCCTTCCCCCACCCCAGCTCTACAGCAGGAAGAAGAGAAACAGAGCGGGGAGGGAATGGAGGCCTGGGACTGCTGAATACCTAACTCTGCAGATCTGATCTGGGAGCACAAACCTACATTTCATGGTGCTTTCATGACATGCTCATAATTAGGGGATTTAAAAGCTAAGACAGGCAGAATACCTGGAGAGACTGAGATTCCAGCTGCTTGTGGAAAGCCGGGATCCATATCCGGCTGGTCTGGGACAAAAGAAAGGTGGACAGTCTAAGAGACTTCCTAACAGAAATAGGGCTGCTAAAGGGGCAAGGGTTGCACAGAGCTTACTGCTCAGGAGAAAGGACAGGTAGACAAAATTGTCCAGGTTCACTCTGCCCAGCGGGTGGGGAACTTTCATGATCTTCAGGAGCTTCAGCTCCCTGGCTGGCTACAGAACTCCAAGGACCCCCCTCCGTGATACGTAGCCTACTGAACCTTTCTCCCAGCCAACATCAACTAGCTCACAAACTGGCAAACCCTACCCTGGTGTTAGACCAGCCAGAGGCTTATACCTGTGTGCTGGGCCCACTGGTTCTGGCAGGGGAGACAGACATAACAGCCAGGAAGCAGGAAACAGCTCTTTCCTCCCCCTAGGCATCAATACCGCTCCCCTGTGACCCCCAACATTGCTTCAGGGTCTGAGCACCTCCAGAGAGTAGAACTTCTGGGCACTAGAGGGCACCATATATAATATGAAATGCCAAAGGAACCTGATTCAAAGTAAAATTATGAATACAACCCCTGAAAAACATTCAAATGAAATCAACCTCATGAATCTTCCTGAAAGGAATTTCAAAATAAAAATCATTAACATGCTCATGGAGGTACAGAAAAATATTCAAGAACTCAGGAATTAATTCCGGTCAGAGATCCAATCATTAAGGAACACAGTATCAGAAATGAAACACACAATGGAAAGCTTTAAAAGCAGGTTAGATACAGTGGAGGAGACGATAAATGAAACAGAAATTAGAGAAGAGGAATACAAAGTAGCTGACGCATAGAGAGAATGAAAGAATATTGAGAGAATTGTGTGACCAATCCAAACAGAACAATATTCGCATTACAGGGGTACCAGAAGAAGAAGAGAGAGGAAAAGAGCTGAAAGCATCTCTGAGGAGGTAATTGCTGAAAACTTCCCCAATCTGGGGGAGGAGATAGTCTCTCAGGCCATGGAGGTGCACAGAATTCCAAACACAAGGGACCCAAGGAAGACAACACCAAGACATATATAATTAAAATAGCAAAGATCAAGGATAAGGACAGACTATTAAAAGCAGTCAGAGAGAGAAATAAGATCACATACAAAGGAAAGCCCATCAGGCTATCATCAGACTTCTCAGCAGAAACCTTACAGGCCAGAAGGGAGTGGGATGATGTATTTAATGCAATGAAGTGGAAGGGCCTCAAACCAAGAATACTTTATTTGGAAAGGTTATCATTTAAATTTGAAGGAGGGATTAAACAATTTCAAGATAACCAAAAGCTGAGAGAATTTATCTCCTACTAACAGTCTTTACAGTGTACTTTGGAGAGACTGCTATAGATGGAAGTGTTCCTAAGGTTTAACAGCTGTCATTAGAGGTAATAAAACCACAGAAAAGAAAGTACAACAGTTAATTATGAAGCAAAGGCAAAATTAAATCAACAATCCCCAAAGTCAATGATAGGCAAAGAGTACAGAATATGATACCTAATACATAAAGAGTAGAGGAGGAAGGAAAAGGAGAAAAAAGAACCTTTAGACTGTGTTTGTAATAGCATATTAAGTGAGTTAAGTTAGACTCTTAGATAGTAAGGAAGTTAACCTTGAACCTTTGGTAACCACGAATCTAAAGCCTGCAATGGCAATAAGTACATACCTATTGATAATCACCTAAAATGTAAATGGTCAGAATGCACCAATCAAAAGATATAGAGTTACAGAATGGATTAAAAAATAAGACCCATCTATATGCTGCCTACAAGAGACTCAGTTTAAACCCAAAGACATACACAGGTTAAAAGTGAAGAGATGGAAAAAGATATTTCATGCAACTAATAGGGAGAAAAAAGCAGGAGTTGCAGTACTTGTATCAGACAAACTAGACTTCAAAACAAAAAAGTCACAAGGGACAAAGAAGACATGAGATAATGATAAAGTCATCAATCCAACAAGATATAAGCATTATAAATATCTATGCACCCAACATAGGAGCACCTACATATGTGTAACAAATACTAACAGAATTAAAAGAGGAAATAGAATACAATGCATTCATCCTAGAAGACTTCAACACTCAACTCATTCCAAAGGACAGATCAACCAGACAGAAAATAATTAAGGAGATTGAAGCACTAAACAACACATTAGAACAGATGGACCTAACAGACATCTACATAACTCTACACACAAAACAGTAGAATACAAATTCTTCTCAAGTGCACATGGAACATTTTTAAGAATAGATCAGATCCTAGGCCACAAAAAGAGCCTCGGTAAATTCGGAAAGACTGGAATTCTACCAACCAGGTTCTCAGACCACAAAGGAATGAAACTAGAAATATATTATGCAAAGAAAATGAAAAATCCCACAAACACATGGAGGCTTCACAACCAATAACCAATATGCTCCTAAATAACCAATGGATCAATGACCAAATAAACACAGAGATCAAGGAATATATGGAGACAAATTACAGCAATAATTCCACACCACAAAATCTGTGGGATGCAGTGAAGGCCGTGGTAAGAGGAAAGTATATTGCAATACAGGCCTACCATAGGAAAGAAGAACAATCCCATATGAGCAGTCTAAACTCATAATTAACAAAACTAGAAGAAGAAGAACAAATGAGGCCCATAGTCAGTAGAAGGAGGGACATAATAAAGATTAGAGCAGAAATAAATAAAATTGAGAAGGACAAAACAATAGAAAGAATCAATCAAAGCAGGTGCTGGTTCTTCGAGAAAATAAACAAAATAAATAAACCCCTAGCCAGGCTTATCAAGAAAAAAAGAATCTACACCCAAAAACAGAATGAGAAATGAGAAAGGAAAAATCACTATGGACACCACAGAAATACAAAAAATTATGAGAGAATACCATGAAAAATTATATGCTAACAAACTGGATAACCTAGAAGAAATGGACAGCTTTCTAGAAAAATACAACCTTCCAAGGCTGACCCAGAAAGAAACAGAAATTCTGAAAAGACCAATTACCAGCAACGATATTGAATTGTTAATCAAAGAACTACCTAAGACCAAAATGCCTGCACTAGATGGTTTCACTGCTGAATTTTATCAAACATTTAGTTAAGACTTAATACCCATCCTCCTTAAAGTTTCCAAAGAGTGGAAGAAGAGGGAAGACTTCCAAACTCATTCTATGAGGCCAACATCACTTTAATACCAAAACCAGGCAAAGGCACTACAAAAAAAGAAAATGACAGACCAATATCTCTGATAAACATAGATGCAAAAATACTGAGCAAAATATTAACAAACCAAATTAAAAAATACATCAAAAAGATATTCCATCATGATCAAGTAGCATTTATTCCAGTGATGCAAGGATGGTACAACATTGGAAAATCCATCAACATCATCCACCACTTCAAAAAAAAGACAAAAATCACATGATCATCTCCATAGATGCTGAAAAAGCATTTGACAAATTCAACATCCATTCATGATAAAAACTCTCAACAAAATGGGTTTAGAAGACAAGTACCTCAACATAATAAAGGCCATATATCACAAATCCACAGGCAACATTATACTTAACAGTGAAAAGTTGAAACATATTCCTTTAAGATAGGGAAAAAGACAAGGATGCCCACTCTCCCCATTTCTACTCAACATATTACTGGAGACCCTAGCCACAGCAATCAGAGAACACAAAGAAATAAAAGGCATCCAGATTGGTAAGGAAGAAGTTAAACTGTCTCTGTTTGCAGATGACCTCATATTGTACATAAAAAAAACCCTAAAGAATCTACTCCAAAACTACCAGATCTAATATCTGAATTCAGCAAAGTTGCAGGATACAAAATTAATATGCAGAAATCTGTGGCATTCTATACACTAACAATGAACTAGCACAGAGAAAAATCAGGAAAACAATTCCATTCACAATTGCATCAAAAAGAATAAAATACCTAAGAATAAACCTAACCAAGGAAGTGAAAGATGTACACTCTGAAAACTACAAGACACTCATGAGAGAAATTAAAGAAGATACAAATAAATGGAAACACATCAGGTTCTCATGGATAGGAAGAATTAATATTGTCAAAATGGCCATCCTGCCTGAAGTACTCTACAGATTCCATGCAATTCCTATCAAAATAGCAACAACATTCTTCAACGAACTAAAAAAAATCATTCTAAAATTCATATAGAACCACAAAAGACCCCCAATAGCCAAAGCAATCCTCAGAAGGAATAATAAAGCTGGGGGGATTACACTCCCCAACTTCAAGTTCGACTACAAATCCACAGTAATCAAGACAATTTGGTACTGGCACAAGAACAGATCTGTAGACCAAAGGAACAGACTAGAGAGCCCTGATATAAACCCAACCATATGTGGTCAATTAATATATGATAAAGGAGCCATGGACATACAGTGGGGAAATGACAGCCTTTTCAACAGCTAGTGTTGGCAAAACTGGACAGCTACATGCAGGAGAACGAAACTGGATTATTTTTTAACCACATATACAAAAGTTAACTCAAAATGTATCAAAGACCTGAATGTAAGACATGAAACCATAAAACTCTTAGAAGACAACATAGGCAAAAATCTCCTGAATATAAGCATGAGCAACTTCTTCCTGAAAGCATCTCCTCGAGCCAGGGAAACAAAGCAAAAATAAACAAATGTGAGTACATCAAACTAAAATGCTTCTGTATAGCAAAGGACACCATCAACAGAACAAAAAGGCATCCAACAGTATGGGAGGATATATTTGTAAATGACATATCCGACAATGGGTTAACATCCAAAATACATAAAGAACTCACACACCTCAAAACTTAAAAAGCAAATAACCCAATTAAAAAATGGGTAGAGGATATGAAGAGACAGTTCTCCAAAGAAGAAATTCAGATGGCCAACAGACAGATGAAAAGATGCTCCACATCACTAATCATCAGGGAAATGCAAATTAAAACGACAATGAGATATCACCTCACACCAGTAAGGATGGCCAGCATACAAAAGACTAAAAACAACAAATGCTGGTGAGGATGCAGAGATAGGAGAACCTTGTACACTGCTGGTGGGAATGTATGCTAGTTCAACCACTGCAGAAAGCAATACAGAGGTTCCTCAAAAAACTAAAAATAGAAATACCATTTGACCTAGGAATCCCACTCCTTGGAATTTACCCAAAGAATACAACTTCTTAGATTCAAAAAGACATATTCACGCTTATGTTTATCGCAGCACTATTTACAATAGCCAAGACATGGAAGCAACCTAAGTGTCCATCAGCAGATGAATGGATCGAGATGATGTGGTACATATCACAATAGAATGCTATTTATCCATAAGAAAGAAACAAATCCTACCATTTGCAACAACATGGATGGAGCTGGAGGATATTATGCTCAGTGAAATTAGCCAGGCAGAGAAAGACAAGTGCCAAATGATTTCCCTCATTTGTGGAGTATAACAATGTAGCAAAGTTGAAGGAACAAATTAGCAGCAGACTCACAGACTCCAAGAAGGGACTAATGGTTACCAAAGGGGAGGGGTGTGGGAAGGCAGGTGGGGAGGGAGGGAGAAGTGGATTGAGGGGTATTATGTTTAGTACACATGGTGTGAGGGGTCATGGGGAAAACAGTGTAGCACAGAGAAAGCAAATAGTGAATCTGTGTCATCTTACTACATTGATGGACAATGACTGCATTGGGTATGGGTGGGGACTTGGTAATATTGGTAAACGTAGTAACAACATTGTTTTTTCATGTGAAACCTTCATAAGAGTGTATATCAATAATACCTTAATAAATTTTTTTAAATCAAAGAATATTTTTCCATATTGAACGAGACAAAAGATATGTGATCAATAAATGCAACTCACTATCCTTGATTGCATTCATTTATATGATGAACATTATTGGCACAATTAGAGACACTTGAATGGGGTCTATGGAGTAGATGATAGTAATGTGTGAGAGTTAATTTTCCAATTCTGATGGTTATGCGATAGTTATAAAGATGGTTAAACTGTAGTAATTAAGGAAAATAACCTTATTTGTAAGAAACAACACTAAACTACTGGAGAAAATGGGACATCAGGACTGAAATTTACACTTAAATAACATTGAAATTTACTGGGAATTCATGACCTTTTCAATATGCATTATCATCCAATGAATGCTTCATGCAGATGTTTTATTATTTCATTTTTATGTCAAAATCATGTCTAGATTTATAGGATCAAACTTGTTAATGGAATAATTCAAATATATATTCCTTATGTTACTAGAATATATCCACTTTCAAAGTATATATAGTGCTCCATGTATTCTGACTTTATATATTTCAAGACTATGTTTTTATGAAAACAAATGTGTCAGAGGGTTGTATCAATTTGGTTTAATCATCCTTTCACATATCCTTTGCACCTTTGAATATTTTTTTGCTTCATTATTTTGTCTTAAATTTTCTTTTCTATCTTTATAGCTTGATTTATTGTAGGAATACATGTAATACTATAACGTATAAAATATGTGTTAATTGACTGCTATGTTACTCGTAAGCCATATGGCCAATAGTAAGCTATTAGTACTTACGTTTGGGAGAAGTCAAAAGTTACACATAGATTATCGACTGTGCTGGGGTTGGTATCCATAGCCCCCCATGTTGTTCAAGGTTCAACTGTCTATGCTACCTATAAGAAGCCCACATTAAATATAGAGACACATATTACATAAATGAAATGATATGCAATGGTTACAATAATCCAAACAAAACTGTAAGTATCAGAAAAAAATAGATTTCAGACAAAGAACATAACCAGTGATAAAGATGATCATAATGAAAAAGTGATAAATTCATCAAAAATACATAGTAATCTTAATTGTTTATCTCTTATAACAAAACTTTATGTGAGCAAAACTGATATAACTTCAAAGAGAAAGACAAATCTAGAATTATAGTATAAGATTTCAGCACCTTTTTTTCAATACTTAATAGAACAATAAAACATCAATTAGGTAAAATTGTAGAAGAATAAAACAGAGCTATCAGCCAATTTGATTATTTGATTAACACTCCAAAAGAAAATAGCAGCCTAATACACATTATTTCCAAATACACATGAGCATTTATAAAGCCAACCATATTCTGGGTCATATCTATGACTTAACAATGTTAGAAAGTTCAAAGGACACAATTTTTCTCTGACAACAGTGTAATTATATTAGAAAAGAATACCAGAAACATATGTGGAAAATCCCTAAATATTTGGGAACAAAATCACACTATTCTAAATAACACATAGGTTAAATTAATAAATTACACCTAGATTTAATTAAGAAATTAAATTTTAAGGAAAATCATAAAGTATTTTGAGTTTAATGAAAATAAAAATGAGCATATAAATTTTGTTGGCTGCAAATAAAGAAGTACTTAGATATTCTTAGCACTGAACACCTATTTATGGTAGAAAATCAAGAATGTCTCTTAGCCTCCTCCCCCAAAATAAGCCACAACAGAAGAGCAAATGAAACCCAAAGTAAACAGAAAGAAGGAAGTAAGAAAGATTCTTGGAAAAATCAAACAAACAGAAAACAGAAAAGCAATAGAGAAACCATAAGATGGTTCTCTGTGAAGATCAGTCAATCAATCAATGCCTAGATACCTAGGCTGACTGACTAGGGAAAAAGAAAAGAAAAGTGGAGAAAGACAAACATATATGTAAAGAATGAAAGAGGTGATATCACTACATATTCTCTGTTAGGGGTTTCCTGACCCCACTCTAATGTGTGTGTGGGTGGATGGGGGTTTTCTCACACATACCACTGAACAATTGAAACCAGTAGGGTGTCGAAGAACTCAGACTCAACTTGATACTATCTGCCTGGAGATAGCACTAGATTCCCTAGATTAAGAGCTTCATCTTAAAAGGCTCCCCTCTACAACCCACACTCCAGACATCAGTTGCAAGCCCAGGCTGTTGTCTGTACTTCTGACCCATTGGCTACAGACTGGAGGTTCCAGCAACCTCCCATTAGGTTCCACTAATTTGCTAGAGTGGCTCACCAAACTCAGGAAAATACATATATTTACCAGTTTAATAAAGGATACTGCAAAGGATCAAAGTTAATACCCAGGGGAAGAGCTACATTGAGCAAGGTCCTAAACAAAGGAGCTTTATCTTACAGCACTTGGGACCTGGCTCAGTGACACATGGAAGCATTCTGGTTTTCCCTAAGCATGGAAACTCTGTCTGACAGAAAAGCAGGATTCCACTGCTAGGATTTTACCCAAAGAGAACAAAATCCATGATTCAAAAAGGTATGCAACCATATATTTATTGACACATTATTTACAATAACCAAGATATGGAAGCAACCAAAGAAGATGTGGTATATATCCACAATGGAATATTATTCAGCCATAAAAAAAGAAAACCTGCTATTTGCAAAAATATGGATGGACCTAGAAGGTGTTATGCCAAATGAAATAAAATAGGTGTAGAAAGACCAATACCGTATGATTTCACTTATTTGTGGAATCTAAAAACAAAACAAAACAAAATGAACAAAATAGCAGTAGACTCATAGATGGTGAGAAGTCACTGGTCATTGCCATGGGGGAGGGGTTGAGGTAGGTTGGTGGGGAGAGGGAGGGGGATAAATGGGCACACAAATTCTCATCATAGTATGTTTGTCACAGGGATGGTAGTACAGAGTGGAGAATAGAGCCAATGATTCTGTAACGTCCTTCTATGTTGACAGATAATAGCTGCACTATTTGGGGTTAGGATTTAATAATATGGATAATCGTTGAACCACTGTGTTGTATACTTGAAATATAACATTGTATATCCACTGTACTTCAATAAAAAAATACAAATAAAATAATGGAAAGAATTTTAGATTTATATTAATATTAGACAAAGGCTAGTGATAGTCTGCAGATCTATGTTAGTTAAATAAAATTAAAGTGAGATTTAAAAAAAATAAGAGAAAGCAAAATGCTTTTCTATTGGGTTTTGTGAGGACTTCATTGCATAGTCATGACTGCCTAGACCTTTGGCCATTGGATGATTTAACCTCCAGTACTCTTTATTCTCCCCTCTCAGGGGTTGGGGGTTAGGGGGTTACTACTCACACTTTCTAATCACATGTTTGTTCCCCTGGCAACCAGCATCTACCTTTGAGCATGGTCCGAAAGGCTCCCCACTAACATAACAAGACACCTATTTGACCTTTATGGCTCTGAAGCATTTTCAGGAACTGTGGATGAAGACCAAATATATCTGAGAAATATGTTTTGGTTGTCTGAATGACCAAATATACATTTGTGATAAATCATTACATCACAGATTATATGAATATTAAAAGGATAATAAGGAAATAACATGAACCACTTTATGTCAATAACTTTGATACCTTTGATGAAATGGACAAAAAATAAAAAATGAAAGAAGTTCACTCAAGAGTAAATAAATAAATAAATAATACACATATTCGTATATGTAGGAAAAAAAGTTATTGTGTTTTTAAAAAAGTACCCACAAAGGAAACTTTCCCAAAAGAAAGTATGATTTCTAAAAAGTAAGGAGAAATGAGAAAGTAGTCTCACGTTTATTGTTTTGGCAGTCAGATGGCTACAGAATAAACATATAAATTATGATACTCAGTACATGTATTAGGTAGGAAGTTAGACATGAGGAGCTGGGGTTAGCGGAAGATAAAGTTCAAGGAAAAAAACTGCCCAGACTGCCGAGATATAGGGTCCCACATGAAAACAACAAATGTTTGCAGGGAGATAACTTCCTCCCCAACCGGATCCAATGGGAACTCAGTCAAACAAGACTAAGAACTGCCCGAATCACATCTCAGCATTAGGAAAGGATGTGCTCATTGAGAGGGATGACTACATAGAAGACCTGTAAATCAAATAATCCCACCTTTTCAGTCAAAGAGGAGCTTCCCAGCCAGAATGTAATATATAAGCCTTCTGCCTAAAAGTTCAGGGCCTTTGTCTACCTTGACTTTGGCCTGCCTCTCCTGTAGAGGGTATTCAAGTAAAACGCTCCCTCTGCTTTTCTACCATGTCTCTTCCTTTCAATTCTTTGTTGGGATGATGACAAGACCTGAGGAGAACAAACTCAACCCGTAACACATGGAAGTATATATAGAAGTGTTAATGAATGATACACATAGCATGCAATCATATAGAGGAATCTCCCAGCCGTTAATGTTGAGCAAAAGAAACCTTATTATTTCTACTTGATTGTATGTATAGTAAGTACAAAAGCATGCTTAACTAATTTTGCTGCTTAAAAGTCAAGATAACGGTTACCCATGATTAAGCTGATATTGACCCTGAAGTACTAGCGATGTCCATTTCTTTGTTGGAGTGCCCATAATTACATAGGTGTTCAATTTGTCAAGTATACTTAAGTCGTGCATTCTCCTACACACCTATTACATTTCAGTAAAAATATTTTAAAAAGCAGAATGTTACCTGCTATTTTAAAAGACTACTCCAAATAAGTCACCCTCTCTTCATCCTTTCCAAATATGTAGTTATGTACTTATCAGTAACACCTAATCGACTGATGGTAAAGAAAAAAACAAAAATTTCCTAAGTTTAGGATTATATTTTTATAAAACATGAATGCATTCTTAGGTATACATTTGAAAATGGGAAAAAGCATTATTAAGTTTCATTTTTCCTACTACATGAATCACTTTTACATATATCTTACAATTGATTAAATAAATGACGCTCCTATTGTTCCAAGAATATTTACTTGTTCATAAATTTCCTGTGAAACATGGCACATTGCTACTTTTTGTCTTAGAAAAATATAGTTAACATAAGCTGAAAAACATGTGGTCAGATAGCAACAACTAGATAAGTGCAAATGAATTTTAGGTATTTTTATGCAATTCAGTTTATTATTGTTATGATTATTTAAATATCTTAGGAACTTTAATCATACTAATTTTTAATATAAAATACATGACCTGTAATACCTTACGATTCTAATACTCTATCAGAACAGTAAACTGAAAACTACTGCAAACAGTGCTTCTTTTCTTTCTACTTTTGAGGAAAATTTTAATTTTACACATGCGCTTTTTCATTTAATATTTCACTTATTCTTCTTGTAGGACATCACAATTTGTAACTCAGGGTTATTAATTCACTTGAAACTAAATTTAGAAATAGATGAGGTTTAAATAATAAATGTACAGATGATAGTTGATAAATTACAAATAAACAAAAATAGTTCATCATTAGCTCTTAGCTACAATTTCAAAAATCAAGTCAGTTGAGAAATTTACAGTATGCAAAAGCAAAGATATACTATAACATGCCACAAAATATATCTGTTAAACAATCACAATCTGGGGTGGCTGGCAAAAGGCAATTAATTATCTCCACCTTGGTGGAAATAAATAATGGAAAAATATGCTGCTGAAAGATGGTAAATGTTTTAAATAATGAATGTGGGGGAGTTTGTAAATAAAACACTTCAATTTGGATGAACCACTACTCTGAAATGCCAACTATCTTCTTTCCAAATGTTAAATATATTACTTCAGGAATTCCTTCCCTTGTATTTCAGTGCAGGGTAGAAAACTTAAATTATTGATTATATTACTACTAGGCTGTCATTTACAATAATATCAACTACCGATAAACTGTCCTGTTGCAGTGGGATAATTTAAAATCTTATCTTTAATGCTATCAAAACAGAGTGCACTTAGGAATCTCACTACACGCAACCTCAGAGATTTATAAGCTTCCAATCCAAATGCATCTATGTGCTTCGATTATCACAGGAAATGAATCAGTCAACATCATTTATTTGGGATGGCATTGGTGTTGATCCTCAGGTGAATAACTGGATTCCCTAAGGTGAAAATGTAATAAGGAACAGGTGTTTTAAGTTTTCAAAATATAACTATTAGTCCAACACCTGGAGAAAAAAATGATTTCTACATGGCTGTAGAAATTAATTTTCAACGTTTCAAAATAAATGCTTGTGATCCAGTAATTCATAAATCTCATAAAAACATGTCATCTAAAATAGCAATCTTCATTTTACACTCACCACTTATTGTTTCATTTAATATCTTCTTGAATGTAATAAAATTCTAATCACCCAAATGTAGATTGCCCACAATGAGTAAAAATGCTGATGAATAAACATAGGAAAGAGAGGTTATCATTATGAAATTTATATTCCACAGGATAGAAATTAAATGGAAATACTGTATTAAATATAAAACTGGGTAACAATTCCAAGCAAATTAGATATCATAAACTACTTATAAAAACATTTATTAGAGTTACACTATGGCATTAGCTCTGAAAGTAACACTATGGCATTAACAAGCTCTAGCTTGCTTTCTTGCTTATTTTCTAATATAAGTTGAGATTAGTATTAAAAATGATTGATAACTGTGAATAGAAAGTATTCTGGTACTGAAAAAAATGCCTTTTTAAATTACTAGTAAGCATCAGAATACAGAATTTAAAAATAAAAGATGAATATAAATTAATATGATTTTAGAGAACAATCTAAATAAATTCATAAATTAAAATTGCACTGCATAAGTCAATAAAGGCTTAATTATAACATTCCAATTTTTGCATGAGTATTTATCAGTACTTTTAGTCCAAATTTGTATTGAAATGAAACATTGAGTATACAAGCACAAGGCTGTGATTCTAATTGTGTATATATGACACTAAGAAATTTTTTGATAAAGAATAAATTCTAAATCTACCATTTTCTTGAATTAAAGTAAATTCTAGGATGAACAAAATTTTTTTAAAAATCAAACTCTATGCCTATAAGAATACATAGACATTTAAAAAATAATCTTAAATTATGATTTTTTTTCTAAAAATAGGAATTATAAGCCCTGATATAAACTTTGATAAATTTTATTGCATGTAGAACAACTAACATCTGATCAATAATGGCAAAATCAACCAAAACTACTACAATAACAATATTTTTTAAATTATACATACAAATGACAAGCCTGAGAAAGTAATTTGAACAGGTAGGACAGACAAGGGATTGATTTATATAAAATATAAATGAAGTAGTTAAAAAAGATCAACTCAATTTAAGAAATATTTTTAAATTATTGGGAAATTTGTCTTGTGCACAACAGACACACATATTTGCACACACTTATTTTTACCTATCATATTAGCTAACTTTAAAATATTTAATAATACACTACAGTGAGAATGAAACAAAAATATGTGCACCTGTCACTCTAGCATTGTTTATAATAACAAAGACAGAGCAGATGTACTACCAAATAATAACAAAATTGCTAAGTAGATTTAGCTAAGTGAATAGCTTCTGAATCAACCACACAGATTCTCCAAATCCTACAATACAGGGCTATAGCATTGCATAAGTCTCTCGTGTACATCTGTGTTACTGCTACTTGTAGTTAAAGGGAAAAAATATGAATCTCTATTCATCTAAATTTCATATACATCACAATGGAAATCAGTTAAAAGTTGAATGTAAATCCAGCTAAATTTCACTCTGTTGCAATTATGATAATTACTGGACAGTTGTGAAAAATTATCTGGAGAACTACTTGTCTAAAATGGTTGGGATAATCAGCATTAGGAAATAGGGGTGATTCTACTAGTTTATGGAATCTGGAAGGCCACATCATCAATAATTAGCATAATATTATGCATACAAAGCATTTATTAATCATAAAAAAATGACCAATATCATGACTAAATGTATAATTATTTGATTATTGATTAATGTAAGCTACTTTACCCCTAAAAATATCTGGCTATGGTTCACACTGTAAAAGCTAGTCATTTATAGTATTGGAATTTCAATACCTGATGCTAAGAGATAAGAGGTCTACCCTAAATTGCTATTTATTTAAAACATTTTTTTTTTACAAATTATTCAACATATCATTCCAGATAGAGATTCATGGACCAATGATTATATTTCATTAATAGTGAGTCAATTCAATTTTTTTATCATTTAGTGTGTAGAAAAATTTAAAGGATTGCTTGTTTTCTAAGTCCATTGTATTTATAATTTCATTACAGTTAGAGAAGTAGTCTTAGTAAATAATAAGTTTTGTGAAATAAACAAAACCATCCCTTTACTCCTTTTAGTCTATATCATCCTAAATTGTATGATACAGGAAAAATAAATTAATAATAAAAATGATTTAATCAGATTCAAGGTGGTGGTGTGAGAGGTGAGAGAGAGAAATCCTCCCAAAACCACAAATAGTATGAAAATATAGTTAATTAATACAACTAATCCTAAAACAGCAACAGGAAAGAAGGCTGCACCAGACGGCATACAGGCATCATGAACAGAGCAGACCTGATGAAACAGGGTAACATACTGGAGCCTTGATCTGGGGGGGACCCAGGCCCTTCCCCCACCCCAGCTCACCAGCAGGAGGAAGAAAAATGGAGCAGGGAGGGGGTGGAAGCCTGGGACTAATGAACACCTAGCCCTGGAGATCTGCTTTTCTAGCAGAAACCTGCACTGAGTGGCGCTCTGGAGGTTGGGGAGCTGGGACAGGTGGAGTGCCTGAGAGACTGACGTTCTGGCCATTTGTGGAGGACGGGATCAACTTGCAACCGCTCTGTGACAGGGGAAAGGCAGGTGGTCTGAGAGGGAGAGGCTTCCTAGCAGTGAGAGGGCTGCTAAAGGGGCACGGTTTGCATGGTGCTTGTTGCACGAGAGGAGGGAGAGCTGGACGAGGTTGTGTGAGTGTGCACTGCCCACCCAGCAGGCTGGGAAATTTGAGGAGACCCAGGTGCTCCATCCCCTGACAGACTGCTCAGCTCCAAGGCCCGCTACTCTGATATGCAGCCTGCTGAGCCTTCCCCCTGGACTGACAGCACTGGCTCGCAAACCGGCTATCACTGTGCTGGCATCAGGCCAGCCAGAGGAAGGTCCTGCCAACAACAGCTAGAGACGCCCGAGCACAGAGGCTTACACCTGTGGGCTTAGCCCATTGGCTGCGATACTGGAGACAGGCACCACAGATAGGAATCAGGAAACAGATTATTCCTCCCACCAGGCACCAGCTCTGCTCCCCAATGACCCCCCAAAATCACTCTATGGACTGAGCAGCTCCAGAGACTGGAGCTTCTGGGCACTACAGGGCACCACATAGAAATGTGAAATGTCAAAAAAACCTGCTTCAGACCAAAATATCACAAACCGTAGAAAAAGGACCAAATGAAACTGAACTCACCAATCTTCTTGAAAGAGAGTTCAACATAAAAATCATAAACATGCTTATGGAGGTACAGAAAAATATTCAAGTGCCAGATTCCAGCTCCAGCTGGGGTGAGGTATGGAAGGGGAGTGAGACAGCATCAGCAAATGAGAAGACACCCAGACTGACTAAAGTGCAAGCATCTCCTAGCATAAGGCTAGTAGTTATTTATTTTATACAAGTTTAATAATCAATAGAATTCTGAGTGGGGAACTTAACAGACAACCATTAACTAACTCTAAACTCAATTTCCTGCGGCCTCCAGTCTTCTGGGGTGCGGAGTCTTACATGGTATTGAAACAATAGCAAGGGCAATTAGGTCCTAAAGGCTGTCTTGGTCTTGTTTGTTCTGTCCTTTACTTATCAACTCCCCCTAACCATTTCTACTCCAGTAAGCATTCTACTGATTAACACACCTTTCCTTTTGTTTCTCACTTTACAAACACCAGCTGGGCCTATTTCTTTTAATTCTTTTCTATATATATAAAAAAACTTGAACTGCACTAACCATTGTTCTATTAATCAAAAATCACCTATTCATGTATAGATCATGAACCCTAGAATATGAAATAGGACTGGGAAACAGAGTCCATCAATTAATTTTTCCCATGCTATGTTTACCTTTAGAAAAGTACCATTTTCTACCCAAAATCTCTACAGATACATTAGGGGGTCCTTCTATAGTGGGAAAGGAAGCTTATTACTAATTCTTTCCTGGGTGATTGGTGAGTCAGGAGGGGGTCCTTCCCACAGTCCTGGTTCCCATATCTCTTTATGCGTATTCTTATAAAACTCCTCTGCTGTAATATTAGGGCAGAAAGGGGGCAACCTTGTATAGGTTCTAAAGAGGGAGTTTGTTCTGAGTAAGCAGGAAAGGTAGGGTAAACTTTCCTTGAGCTTTGGCTACCTGCCTTAAGTATTTGGAGTAAAACTGAAAAAAAAGGGGGGTAAATTCTTGTTATATTTCTGAGAACTATGGTGTACTTTTTGTTAGAGCTCCAAGAAATGAAGCACATGGGAAAGTTAATAATATAGCGGGAAATAACAAGGGCCAGCTGGGAGGCTTCCAGATCTTCTGAAGGCATCCTTGACCCTGGACTTTGTCAAGCAGCACAAGTAGCTTGGCCCCTGAAATTCAAGAACTCAGGAATGAATTTAAGATGGAGATTCAATCATTAAGAAATTCCATATCTGAAATGAAACATACAGTGGAGGGTTTAAAAGCAGATCAAATGTAGTAGAAGAGATGGTAAATGGAATAGAAATCAAAGAAGAGGAATACAAAGAAGTTGAAGCACACAGAGAAAAAAGAATCTCTAAGGATGAAAGAATATTGAGAGAACTGTCTGATGAATCCAAACAGAACAATATTCACATTATAGAGGTACCAGAAGAAGAAGAGAGAAAAAAGGATAGAAAGTGTCTCTGAGGAGGTAATTGCTGAAAACTTCCCCAATCTGGGGAAGGAGAGTCTCTCAAGACATGGTGGTGCACAGATCTCCCAACACAAGGGACCCAAGGAAGACAACATCAAGACATATAATAATTAAAATGGCAAAGATCCAGGATAAAGACAGACTATCAAAAGCAGCAAGAGAGAGAAAATAGATCACATATAAAGGAAAACCCATCAGGCTATCATCAGATTTCTCAACAGAAACATTACAGGCCAGAAGGGAGGGGCATGATATATTTACTGCAATGAAGCAGAAGGGCCTTGAACCAAGAATACTTTACTTGGCAAGGTTATCATTTAAATTTGAAGGAGGGATTAAACAATTTTCAGATAAGCAAAAGCAGAGAGAATTTACCTCCCACAAACCAAAACAACAGTGCATTTTGGAGGGAATCCTATAGATAGATGTATTCCTAAGGCTAAATAGATGTCACCCAAGGGCTAGACAAAGAATACAGAATATGATTCATAACATACAAAAAATGGAGGAGGAAGAAAAAGGAAAAAAAAAAAGAAGCTTTAGCTTGCGTTTGTGATAGTACAAAGTGAGTTAAGTTACACGCTGAGATAGTAAGGGAATTAGCCTTGTACCTTTGGTAACCACGAATCTAAAGCCTGCAATGGCAATAAGTACATACTTATCGATAATCACCCTAAATGTAAATGGTCTGAATGCAACAATCAAAAGATATGGAGTCACTGAATGGATAAAAACATAAGACCCTTCTATATGCTGCCTACAAGAGACTCACTTCAAACCCTTAAGACATACACAGAAAGTAAAGAGATAGAAAGACATTTCATACAACTAATAGGGAGAAATAAGCAGGAGTTGCAGTACTTGTATTAGACAAAATAGACTTCAAAACAAAGAGAGTTACAAGAGACAAAGAAGGACATTATAGAATGATAAAAGGGTCCATCAAACAAGAGGATATAACTATTATAAATAACTATGTACCCAACACAGGATCACCTACATATGTGAAACAAATACTAACAGAATTAAAGGGGGAAAATAGAATGCAATGCATTCATTTTAGGAGACTTCAACACACCACTCACTCCAAAGGACAGATCAACCAGACAGAAAAGAAGTAAAGAGACAGAGGCACTGAACAACATATTAGAAGAGATGGACCTAACAGACATCAACAGAACACTCCATCCAAAAGCAACAGGATACACATTCTTCTCAAGTGTACATGGAATATTTTCAAGAATAGTTCATATACTAGGCCACAAAAAGAACCACAGTAAATTCAGAAAGATTGAAATTGTACTAATCAGCTTCTCAGATCACAAAGGTATGAAACTAGATATAAATTACACAAAGAAAATGAAAAATCCCACACACATGGAGGCTTAATATCATGCTCCTAAATAATCAATGGATCAATGACCAAATAAAAACAGAGATCAAGCAATATATGGATACAAATGACAATAATTCAACACTGCAAAATCTGTGGGACACAGCAAAGGCCGTGCTAAGAGGAAAGTATATTGCAATACAGGCCTACCTCAGGAAAGAAGAACATTCCCATATGAGCAGTCTAAACTCACAATTAACGAAACTAGAAAAACAAGAACAAATGAGACCCAAAGTCAGTAGAAGGAGGGACATAATAACAATTAAAGCAGAAATAAATAAAATTGAGAGAAATAAAACAATAGAAAGAATCAATGAAAGCAGAAGCTGGTTCTCTGAGAAAAAAAGCAAAATAGATGAACCCCTCACTAGACTTATAAGTAAAATAAGATAATCTACACACATAAACAGAATCAGAAATGAGGAAATATCACTACAGACACCACAGAAATACAAAGAATTATGAGAGAATACTATGAAAAATTGTATGCTAACAAACTGGATAACCTAGAAGAAATGGATAACTTTCTAGAAAAATGCAACCTTCCAAGGCTGACCCAGGAAGAAACAGAAAATCTGATTAGACCAATTACCAGCAAAGAAATTGAATTAGTAATCAAAAAACTACCTAAGAACAAAACTCCTGAACCAGATGGTTTCACTGTTGAATTTTATCAAACATTTAGTGAAGACGTAAAACCTATCCTCCTTAAAGTTTTCCAAAAAGTATAAGAGGATGGAATACTCCCAAACTCATTCTATGAAGCCAACATCACTCCAATACCAAAACCAGGTAAAGACACCACAAAAAAGAAAATTACAGAGACCAATATCCCTGATGAACAAAGATGAAAAAATACTCAGGAAAATATTAGCAAACTGAATTCAAAAATACATCAAAAAGGTCATCCATCATGATCAAGTGAGATTTGTCCCAGGGATGCGAGGATGGTACAACATTTGAAAATCCATCATCATCCACTGCATCAACAAAAGGAAGGACAAAACCCACATGATCATCTCCACAGATGCCAAAAAAGCATTTGACAAAATTCCACATCTATTCATGATAAAAACTCTCAACGAAATGGGTATAGAGGGCAAGTACCTCAACATAATAAAGGCCATATATGACAAACCCACAGCCAACATTATACTTAACAGTGAGAAGCTGAAAGCTTTTCCTTTAAGATTGGGAGCAAGACAAGGATGCCCACTCTCTGCACTTTTATTCAACATAGCTCTGGAGGTCCTAGCCACGGCAATCAGACAACACAAAGAAATAAAAGGCATCCAGATTGGTAAAGAAGAAGTTAAACTGTCACTGTTTGCAGATTATATGATATTGTACATAAAAATCCCTAAACAATCCACTCCAAAACTACTATATCTAATATCTGAATTCAGAAAAGTTGAGGGTACAAAATTAATATACAGAAATCTGTTGCATTCCTATACACTAACGATGAACCAGCAGAAAGAGAAATCAGGAAAATAATTCCATTCACAGTTGCATCAAAAAGGAATAAAATACCTAGTAATAAACCTACTGAAGGAAGTGAAAGACCTTTACCCTGAAAACTACAAGAAATTCATGAGAGAAATTAAAGAAGAAACCAATAAATGGAAACATGTCCATGCTCATAGATAGGAAGAATTAATATTGTCAAAATGGCAATTCTGCCTAAAGCAATCTACAGATTCAATGCAATCCCTATCAAAATAAGAACAGCATTCTTCAATGAACTAGAACAAATCATTCTAAAATTCATATGGAACCACAAAGGACCCCAAATAGCCAAAGCAATCCTGAGAAGGAAGGACAAAGTGCAGGGAATTATGCTCCCTGACTTTAAGCTCTACTACAAAGCCACAGTAATCAAGACAATTTGGTACGGGCACAAGAACAGACCCATAGACCAGTGGAACAAAATAGAGACTCCAGATATTAACACAAGCATATATAGTCAATTAATATATGGCGAAGGAGCCATGGATATACAATAGGGAAATGACAGCCTCTTCAACACCTGGTGTTGGCAAAACCGGACAGCTACATGTAAGAGAATGAAACTGGATTATTGTTTAACCCCATACACAAAATAAACTCAAAATGGATCAAAGCCCTGAATGTAAGTCATGAAACCATAAGACTCTTAGAAAAAAACATAGGCAAAAATCTCTTGGACATAAACATGAGTGACTTCTTGATGAACATATCTCCCCAGGCAAGGGAAACCAAAGCAAAAATGAACAAGTGGGACTATAGCAAACTAAAAAGCTTCTGTACAGCTAAGGACACCATCAGTAGACCAAAAAGACATCCTACAGTATGGGAGAATATATTCATAAGTGACATATCCGATAAGGGATTGACATCCAAATTATATGAAAACCTGATGCACCTCAACAAACAAAAAGCAAATAAGCCAATTAAAAAACGGGCAGAGGAGTTGAACTGACACTTCTCCAAAGAAGAAATTCAGATGGCCAATGGGCACATGAAAAGATGCTCCACATCCCTAATCATCAGAGAAATGTAAATTAAAACCACAGTGAGATATCATCTCACACCAGTTAGGATGGCCACCATCCAAATACAAACAACAGCAAATGTTGGTGAGGATGTGGACAAAGGGGAACCTTCCTACACTGCTGGTGAGAATGTAAAATAGTTCAACCATTGTGGAAAGCAGCATGGAGGTTCCTCAGAAAACTAAAAATAGAAATACCATTTGACCCAGGAATTCCACTCTTGGAATCTACCCTAATTATACATCAGCCCAGTTTGAAAAAGACCTCTGCACCCCTATATTTATCGCAGCACTATTTACAATAGCCAAGAAATGGAAACAACCTAAGTGTCCATCAGTAGATGAATGGATTAAGAAGATGTGGTAAATATACACAATGGAATAGTATTCGGCCATAAGAAGAAAACAAATCATACTATTTGCAACAGCATGGATGGATCTAGAGGGTATTATGCTCAGTGAAATAAGCCAGATGGAGAAAGACAAGTATCAAATGATTTCACTTATCTGTGGAGTGTAAGAACAAAGAAAAAGTTCAAGGAATAAAACAGCAGCAGACTCACAGAACCCAAGAATGTACTAACAGTTACCAAAGGGAAAGGGACTGGGCAGGATGGGTGGGAAGGGAAGGAGAAGGGGAATAAGGGGTATTACAATTAGCAGACATAATGTAGGGTGGGGACATGGGGAAGGTAGTATAACACAGAGAAGACAAGTAGTGAATCTATAGCATCTTACTATGCTGATGGACAGTGACTCTAATGGGGTATGTGGTGGGGACTTGATAATAGGGGGAGTCTAGTAACCATAATGTTATTCATGTAATTGTACCTTAATGACAGCAAAATAAAAAATTTTAATGATTTAATCTAATTAGGCTGCATGAGCAATTTATATTGAATTTTAACATTAAATTTGTTTCAAAAGAAATTAAAATAGCAATATACAATTATTACATAATAGTGTAATGCTAGAACTTAAAAAATCATGTACTCTATATTAATTTGAGGAATTTGAGACAGAAGGATAAACTTTATAAGTCACAAAATTATTTTTTCAAGAGTTGGTACTAGGACAACTGTTTGCACATAAACTCTCTCATTGCTCCTTAAGATTAGAAAGTGTAAATAGGATATAGTAAAAAATTATAGTTTCCATCACATGATTATTTTTTTCTCCCAAAATAAATGAAGACAAGAAGTGAAAGAATAACTTCAAATTTTTCTGGTGTTTTATTTAAATCACCCAAACCTCAGGCCTTATTTTATGTAGATGTTAACTTTTTTAATAAATAGACATTCTTCTATTTAAAAAATTAGAAGACAGTCAGGGCTCAGTGCTGAGGGAAAAGACAGAAACACTTGTTTCCTGATATTTCCCTGAAAAAAATCTATTTGCATACTTTAAAAAAGACAACTAATATTCTGACTTTCAATCAGCTTGAATATAAATGCTTACTGAGATCCAACTTAGTGGGACAATGACAGGTCTTGGGACATTCTTAACTAGTGGGAGCCACAAGACCAAAAAAGTTGGGTTGGACTTTCAGGAAAGTTTGAAAAAAAACCAAGAATTCAGACTGGGCTGAACAAAAAGGTTTATTACCTCTACTGGACTATACATCAAAATTGGGAGAGATGGCTTTCTATCAGCTGCACATAAACAACACAGAGTATCAAGGAAATTGAAGAAGTGGGGGAATATATGCTTCAAACAAAAAACAAGATAGAACTTCAGAAACAGACCTTAATGAAATGGAAATAAGTAACTTACCTGATAAAGGGTTCAAGGAATGATCATAAAGAGTCTTACTGAGGTCAGGAGAGCAATGCATGAACAACATAAACTCAACAAAGATAAAATATAAGAAAGTGCCAAACAGAAATCACAGAAATGTAGAATATAATGAACTGAATTAAAAATACAGTAAAGGGGTTCAACAGCACACTAAAGCACCTGGAAGAAATGATCAGTGAACCCAAAGACAGGGCACTGGAATTAATCTAAGCTATGGGATAAAACGAAAAAAGAAGAGTAAAGATAGCTTAAGGGGTGGATAGGGTACCATCAAACAAACTAACATATTCATTATAGGAGTACAAGAAGGAGCAGAGACAAAGCATAACTTATTCAAATAAATACTGCCTGATGATTTCCCTAACCTACAGAATCACACAGACATTCAGATCCAGGTAGCCCAGAAAGTTCCAAATAAGATACATCTAAAGATAGCCACACAGAGACATATTACATTTAAGTTGTCAAAAGATAAAGACAAGGAGAGAATCATAAAAACAGTAAGACAAAAACAACTTGGTATACAAGGAACCTCCCATAAGCAAAAGCAATTCTAAGAGGAATGATAGGGATGAGTGCCTACATTTAGAAAAAGAGAAAGATCTCAAATAAGCAACCTATCTTTATACCTCAAGGAACTAGAATAAAGAACAAACTAGGTCTAAAGTTAGCAAAAGGAAAGAAATAACAAACATCTGAGTGGAAATAAATGAAATAGAGTCTAAAAAGGCAAAAGAAAAATCAATGAAGCTAATACCCAGCTTTTTAAAAATAAACAAAATTGGCAAACCTTTAGCTAGACTTCTCAAGTTAAAAAGAGAGAGGACTCAAATAAAATTAGAAATGAAAGGAAAAATTACAACTGTTACTGCATATGTACAGAGGATCATAGAGATTATTATTAACAATTATATACCAACAAATTAAAAACCTACAAGAAATAAATAAATTCCTGGAAACATACAACATAACAGGACTGAATCATGAACAAACAGAAAATTTGTAAAGGCCAATTATTACTAAAGAGATTGGATCAGTGATCCAATACCTCCCAACAAATAAAAGTCCAGGACTTAATGGCTTCATGGGTGAGTTCTACCAAACATTTAAAGAATTAATACCAATTCTTATCAAAATCTTTCAATAAAAATAAAATCGCTTTGGGATAATTCCAGACTCATTTAATAAGTCCAGCATTACACTGACACCAAAGATAGACAAGGACACAGGAAAGGAAATTACAGGCCAATATTCCTAATGAACATAAATGCAAATATCCTCAACAAGATATTAGTAAACTGAATTCACAATACGTTAAAAGAATCATGCACCATGATCAAGATGGATGTTTTCCAGGAATAAAATGATGGTTCAACATCTGAAAATATATATGAATATGTATATATATATAATCAAATGTTATTCAGACTTGAGAAGTAAGGAAATCCTGCTATTTAAGACAACATAGAAAAACCTTGAAGGCATTATGCTAAGTGAAATAACTCAGAAAAAGACAAATACTACATTACATCACTAATAAGTGGAATCTGGAGAAAAAATAAAACTCATAAGGCAGAGAGTAGAAAACTGGATGGAGGCTTGGGGAAATAGAGAAAGGTTGATAAAAGGGTATAAAATTTCAGCTGCAAGATAAGTTCTGAGGATATACTGTAAAATATGATGAGTATAGTTGATAGCACTATGTATAGTAGAAACTTGCTAAGATAGTAGAACTTAAGTGATCTTAACACTCACAGAAAAGATAAATACTTGAGGTGATGGATGTGTTAATTAACTAGGTGAGAGAGAATCTTTTCAAGTATGTAGCTATATCAAATCAGCATGATGTACACTTCAAATATAATAATTTTATATGTCAGCTTTAACTCAATAATACTGAATTTAAAAAAATTATAAAAGCATCAATCATATGTTCTGTTCTGTTGGTATAACAGCTTCCTAAACATAAAATGTAATATACTAGGTGAATTAATTATGCAAATATTTATAACAAGTTGCATATTTGTATTGCCTTTTATTGCTTACTTGTCAAAAAAATTAATAATATGAATTTTACATTCCAGGAGAAATGAGAAATAATTTGGCACAACTTGGTATATACTTTAATAATCATTGCAAAAGACTGATAGTTATTTCAGTCTTGGTGTTGAAAATGGGAATTCAACAATAGCATTAGTTAATGGTTTGAGCTTTGTGAGCCTTTCATCAGCTGAATGATAAAAATTTTTGAGACTGTTTGCTGTGAAAACTTGATTATAAAAATCTTTCAGGCTGTACTCAAAGCTGAATCTTAAGGCAACTGAAGTGTATTGGAATGTGTATAGATCAAAGTATTCCAAAGTCTATATTAGAGTGCCACGTAAAAAAATGACAAAAACCATATAGATACCATATAATCTCTGATATTCTGCTAGTCTTTTAAAAACTAAAGAATAAAGGAAACTTGTTTGTGGTGTGCTGTTATTGCTGCAAGTTCTGTAATTTTTCCCCACTGAGCAGTAGAGTCCCTTCACATGAGAACTTGCCAATGACTGCTTTGACCAGTTGAGTGTGGCAGAATGGCTCTATGCCTGACCTGGGCCTAACAGTTCAGGGGATTGGCAGTTTCTGCCTTGGAACCTTGGACTCCTACAACGTCATAGTCTGACAACCATGAGGGAGAGATGGCATGGGAAACTGTAGTCAGACAGGAGACAGGGACCCAGCTCATCATTCTGCAAAGGCGTGGGGATTGTATGAGATGTCATCTTGTACCTTCCTGACCAGAGATAATGCCAGTTGAACACTATGTACTACCCTAGTTCACCCCATATGGAGCTGTGAAATACTGACCCACAAAATCCTCAAATGTAGCAAAATAGTATTGTCTTAATCCACAAATTTCTATGATAGTTCTTCATATAGTACTGGATAATGAGATAGCACTGTTTCAACTACCTTACAATATAAATTGAATTTTTCTACTTAGGATTTTATTCAATTACATTTCCACAATATATTACAAAACATATTCAAAATTATGTAAATATGAAAATTTGCAAACTTGAGGAAAAAAATGCAAGCACCTCCCCAAAGTAAAACAATTTTTAGTTCAATATTGATACCTTTAAATGCACGTATCTAGTTACAGAGGGCTTTCATGGTCAAGAGGGGGCAAACACCTCTTTAAACCTAGTCCAGAAGAATTCTGTAAAGCTTGGCTGACTGAACTATAAAACATTTGCTTTGAAAATTTTTTTCTCCTTTGTTGAAGGAATGTATCTGGCAGAAGCTCATCTAACAATCAAATACAGCTACTAGACAACCATTAAACAAGATGAAAGTTTCCTTTTAGCCAGAGACAAAATAAGTATTGCAAAAATCAAAGTAAATCATATGATATGTGAAATATTGGAACTAGAAATTGCCTGTTCTTTCTTTATAAAATGTATCTAACTGATTGATTTCACAGCTTTCAATGAGTAAAAAAAGTTTCTCTGGACAGTTAGAAAGCCTTTTTGTATGGATGTACAACCAAAGCCAAACAGCCATTTTCACTTTTATGACAAATTGTTCCCTAGACATGTGTGACTTACATTGTCTTTGCCACTCACTCTAAAATACAAATGGAATCACCTCCTGCATCCTCAGTCTGTCTAGACAGTTATTAGATAGTGACTCAGACCTTGGTGTCCAGAGCCACACTGCTTGAGTTAGTATCTCAGCCATAATCCCCAGCTATGTGTCCTTGGAGAAGTTATTTAATTTTTCTGTGCCTCAGTTTTCTCTTTTGTAAAATACAACGCTTCCTGTTTGTTTTTTGGGAGGTGGGGTGGGGAGGGTAGGTGACAGGAGAGTGAGAATTGTATCATTCAAAAATGTTAAGCACTTACAAAAGTGTTTGACACAAAGTGTTACGGTAATGTTAGCTATCATCATGATATTATGTTCAAGTTTTTTTCTATTCACAAAATATCATGTTTTTCATTTAAATGCATGTGATGTCTCATTTTTTAGATGGCTGAAACACTGATTAATGTGAATATGTGAATATATCCACTGTGTATATATGTATTTTTTTAATTTAAATGTATATCCAATCTTAATTTTCAAATCATTTTAATGTAAATTATTATAATTTGGATTTTGGTGTCAGAGGGCATGCATGGATTTTGATAGACATGGAAAAATACCTTCCAGAAAGTGTGTATTATTTATACGTCCTGTGGTTCATGAGAGTATCTATTTTCTAAAACAGTTTCTAAAACTAGATAATATCAGGCTTGCAATTCTTTTAACAGGAAGAGTTAAAAACAGATACTTCATTGTTGCCTTTGGAAAAATAAATTTGTAGCACGAATGAATCATTTTGTTGGAGATTTGAATCTGTTAATTTTATCACTAACATTTCATGCATTTCCCCCCTCCCATTTTTCTATTTGGGTATCAGTACATTTCCAACTGTTTTTAAGTTAACTGATTGAATTTTCCTTCAAATTTTTAAAAATTGGGTATAAATGCAGTAAAACTGGCTGCATAGTAAGAATTACAACACTTTAAAGTTTTTACCAGTTTACATGTATTTGTGAGTAAAATAAAATGTCAATATTACAGGTTCAAATTACCTATTACAACCAAAACATGTTAGGCGTTATGAGAATTTTCTCAAATAAGAATATTTCCTAAATAACTGAGCATTTCAGTGTCACATAGTAGAACCTTGGCCACTAGGAGGTGGTCATGGTGTCAACATGGTGCAGCCTTTTCTGGTCCCCCAGCCATCAGTCTTCTCTGTGGCTTGATTATTTTCCACTGCTGCTGCCCTGCTTCTTCAGCTTCCTACCACTGGGCCTCAAACATTCTACTGAAAATTATCTCTGCCTGGATCATGAAAAGGTGCACTTGTATTAATCACTTCTGTGATGCAAAGTAAGGTACTAAGAATGAAGTCAGGTGAAATTTTCTGTATTCTTTTCCAGGCAGTATCATTTATTTATTTTTTATTTTTAATTTTACTTTTATAGTGAGATTTAGCATTTAATTTTTTTAAGGTATCACTGACATACACTCTTATGAAGGTTCACATGAAAAACAATGTGTTTATTACATTCACCCATATTATCAGGTCTCCCCCAGACCCCATTGAAGTCATTGTCCATCAGCGTAGTAAGATGTCACAGAGTCACTACTAGTCTTCTCTGTGCTGTACTGCCTTCCCCATGACCCCCCCCCCCCCACACTATGGGTACTAATCAACCCCCTTCTCCCTCCCTCCACACCTGCCCTCCCCCACCCCTCCCCCTTAGTAACCACTAGTCCCTTCTTGGAGTCTGTGAGTCTGCTGCTGTTTTGTTCCTTCAGTTTTGCTTTATCATTATACTCCATAAATGAGGGAAATAATTTGGTACTTGTCTTTCTCTCCCTGGCTTATTTCACTGAGCATAATACTCTCTAGCTCCATCCATGTTGTTGCAAATGGTGGGATTTGAAGCACTATTTATGAAAGCCAAGATATGGAAGCAACCTAAAGTGTCCATCAGTAGAGAATGGATAAAGAAGACGTGGTACATATACACAATGGAATACTACTCAGCCATAAGAAAGAAACAAATCCTACTATTTCATTTTATTTTTAAATGAACTTTTCACTTTAGAATAGTTTTAGATTTATAGAATTATCACAAAAGTAGTCTAAGAGTTCCCATGTACCACCTAGTTTCTGGAATTATTACCTTACATTAGTATAGTACATTTGTTACAATGAGCTATTACCGATACAAATAACCAATCGATATTAATACTTATTATTAAAAAATGTCCACATTTTCTTCAAATTCCTTAGTTCTTACTTGCCCTTTTTCTGTTCCAAGATACAAGATACCATATTATATTTAGTCATCAGGTCACCAGGCTCTCCCTGGCTGTGACATTGTTTTTCATAATCATAACAGTTTTGAGGAATACAGGTCAGATGTTTTTATACAATGTCCTTCAGTTAGGATTTGCATGACAATGTTTTTCTCATGAGTAGACTGGAGCTAGGAGTTTTGTTTTTCATCGACAGGACTTATGGCATCCTAAAGTGGGGGGATGGACAACTATCCCTACAAAATTTGGCTCTGATATCTAGAGTGATGATTCCAGATACATGAAAAGGTAATGAAAAGTTTTTTTAAATAATATATTTTGGTATCATTAATCTACAGTTACATGTGCAATATTATGGTTATTAAACTACCCCCTTCATCAGGCCTCCCCCACCAACCCCATTACAGTCACTGTCCATCAGAGTAGTGAGATGCTATAGAATCACTACTTGTCTCCTCTGAGTTATATAGCCCTACCCGTGCCCCCCCAACATTACATCTGCTAATCGTAATGCCCCTTTTTCCCCCTTGTCCCTCCCTTCCCACCCATCCTCCTCAGTCCTTTTCCCTTTGGTAATTATTAGTCCATTCTTGGGTTCTGTGAGTCTGCTACTGTTTTGTTCCTTCAGTTTTTTTTTTCTTTGTTTTTATACTCCACATATGAGTGAAATCATTTGATACTTGTCTTTTTCGGCTTGGCTTATTTCACTGAGCATAATACCCTCCAGCTCCATCCATGTTGTTGCAAATGATAGGATTTGTTTTCTTCTTATGGCTGAATAATATTCCATTGTATATATATATATATATATATCACATCTTCTTTATCCATTCATCCACTGATGGACACTTAGGTTGCTTCCATTTATTATCTATTGTAAATAGTGCTGCGATAAACATAGGGGTGCATATGTCTTTTTAAAACTGGGCTGCTGCAGTCTTAGGGTAAATTCCTAGGAGTGGGATTCCTGGGACAAATGGTATTTCTATTTTGAGTTTTTTGAGGAACCTCCAAACTGCTTTCCACAATGGTTGAACTAAATTGTATTCCCACCAGCAGTGTAGGAGGGTTCCCTTTTCTTCACATCCTCGCCAACATTTGTTGTTGTTTGTGTTTTGGATGTTGGCCATCCTCACTGGTGTGAGGTGATATCTCATTGTGGTTTTAATCTGCATTTCTCTGATGACCAGCGATGTGGAGCATCTTTTCATGTGCCTGTTGGCCATCTGAATTTCTTCTTTAGAGAAGTGTCTATTCATGTCCTCTGCCCACTTCTTAATTGGATTATTTGCTTTTTGTTTGTTAAGGTGCATGAGTTCTTTATATATTTTGGATGTCAACCCCTTATCAGCTGCATCATTTATGAATATATTTTCCCATACTGTAGGATGTCTTTTTGTTCTACTGATGGTGTCCTTTGCTGTACAGAAGCTTTTCAGCTTGATATAGTCCCACTTGTTCATTTTTGCTTTTGTTTCCCTTGCCCGGAGAGATATGTTCATAAAGAAGTCACTCATGTTTATGTCCAAGAGATTTTTGCCTATGTTTTTTTCTAAGAGTTTTATGATTTCATGACTTACATTCAGGTCTTTGATTCATTGAGTTTACATTTGTGTATGGGGTTAGAGAGTAGTCCAGTTTCATTCTCTTACATGTAGCTGTACAATTTTTCCAACACCAGCTGCTGAAGAGACTGTCATCTCCCTATTGTGTATCCAAGGCTCCTTTATCAAATATTAATTGACCTGGTATGTTTGGGTTAATGTTTAGATTTTCTATTCTATTCCACTGGTCTGTGGGTCTGTTTTTGTGCCAATACCAAATTGTCTTGATTACTGTGGCTTTGTAGTAGAGCTTGAAGTCAGGGAGCGTAATTCCCCCTGTTTTATTCCTCCTTCTCAGAACTGCTTTGGCTATTCGGGGTGTTTCATGGTTCCATATGAATTTTAGAATCATTTGTTCCAGTTCATTGAAGAAAGCTGTTGGTATTTTGATAGGGATTGTGTTGAATCTATAGATTGCTTTAGGTAGTATAGCTATTTTGACAATATTTATTCTACCAAGCCAAGAGCATGGGATGAATTTCCATTTGTTAGTGTCCTCTTTAATTTCTCTTAGGAGTGTCTTGTAGTTTTCAGAGTACAGGTCTTTCACTTCCTTCATTAGGTTAATTCCTAGGTATTTTATTCTTTTTGGTGCAATTGTGAATGGAATAGTTTTTCTGATTTCTCTTTCTGTTAGTTCATCGTTAGTGTATAGGAAAGCAACAGATTTCTGAGTGTTAATTTTGTATCCTGCAACTTTGCTGAATTCAGATATTAGTTCTAGTAGTTTTGGAGTGGAGTCGTTAGGGTTTTTTATGTACAGTATCATGTCATCTGCAAATATTGACAATTTGACTTTTTCATTACCAATCTGGATAGCTTGTATGTCTTTGTTTTGTCTGATTGCCGTGGCTAGGACCTCCAGTACTATGTTGAATAACAGTGGAAAGAGTGGGCATCCCTGTCTTGTTCCCGATCTTAGATGAAAAGCTTTCAGCTACCCGTTGTTAAGTATGATGTTAGTTATGTGTTTGTCATATATGGCCTTTATGATGTTGAGGTACTTGCCCTCTACACTCATTTTGTTGAGAGTCTTAATCATGAGTGGGTGCTGAATTTTGTCAAATGCTTTTTAGCATCTGTGGAGATGATAGTGTGGTTTTTGTTCTTCTTTTTGTTGATGTGGTGGATGATGTTGATAGATTTTCAAATGTTGTAACATCCTTGCACCCCTGGGATCAATCCCACTTGATCATGGTGTATGATCCTCTTGATGTATTTTTGAATTCGGTTTGCTAATAGTTTGTTCAGTATTTTTACATCCACATTCATCAGGGATATTGGTCTGTAATTTTCTTTTTTGGTGAGGTCTTTGCCTGGTTTTGGTATTAGAGTGATGATGGCTTCATAGAATGAGTTTGGAAGTATTCCCTTGTCTTCTATTTTTTGGGAACTTTTAAGGAGAATGGGTGTTATTTCTTCTCTATATGTCTGGTAGAATTCAGAAGTGAATCCATCTGGTCTGGGAGTTTTGTTCTTGGGTAGTTTTTTGATTACGAATTCAATTTTGTTGCTTGTGATTGGTCTGTTTAGTTTTTCTGTTTCTTGTTTGGTCAGTCTTGGAAGGTTGTATTTTTCTAAGAAGTTGTCCATTTCTTCTAGGTTTTCCACCTTGTTAGCATATAGATTCTCATAATATTCTCTTATAATTCTTTGTATTTCTGTGGGGTCCATTGTTATTTTTCCTTTCTCATTTCTGATTCTGTTTATGTGTGTAGATTCTCTTTTTCTCTTAATAAGTCTGATTAGGGGTTTATGTATTTTGTTTATTTTTTCAAAGAACCAGCTCTTGGTTACATTGATTTTTTTCCATTGTTTTATTCTTCTCAATTTTATTTATTTATTCTCTGATCTTTATTATGTCCCTCCTTCTGGTGACTTTGGGCCTCATTTGTTTTTCTTTTTCCTATTTCTATAATTGTGTCTTTAGACTATTCATTTGAGATTGTTCTTCCTTCCTTAAATAGGCCTGGATTGCAAAATACTCTCCTCTTAGAATTGCCTTTACTGTGTCCCACAGAAATTCTGGCTTTGTGTTGTTGTTGTCATTAGTCTCCATATATTCTTTGATTTCTGTTTTGATTTGGTCGTTAACCCCTTGATTAATTAGGAGAATGTTGTTAAATCTCCATGTATTTGTGAGCCTTTTTGTTTTCTGTCTAAAATTTATGTCTGGTTTTATACCTTTGTGATCTGAGAAATTGGTTGGTTGAATTTCAATATTTTTGAATTTACTGAGGTTCTTTTTGTGGCCTAGTATGTGGTCTACTCTGGAAAATGTTGCATGTGCACTTGAGAAGAATGTGCATCCTGTTGCTTTTGGGTGCAGAGTTCTGTAGATATCTGTTAGGTCCATCTGTTCTAGTGTGTTGTTCAGTGCCTTACTTATTCTCTGTCTGGTGGATCTGTCCTTTGGAGTGAGTGGTGTGTTGAAGTCTCCTAAAATGAATGCATTGCTGTCTATTTCCTCCTTCAATTCTGTTAGTATTTGTTTCACATATGCTGGCGCTCCCGTGTTGGGTGCATATATTTTTATAATGGTTATATCTTCTTGTTAGACTGACCCCTTTATCATTATGTAATGTCCTTCTTTATCTCTTGCTACTTTCTTCATTTTGAAGTCTATTTTGTCTGATACAAGTACTGCAACACCTGTTTTTTTCTCCTTGTTGTTTGCATAAAATATCTTTTTCTATCCCTTCACTTTTAGTCTGTGTATATCCTTGGGTTTGAGGTAAGGCTCTTATAAGCAACATACAGATGGGTCTTGCTTTTTTATCCATTCTATTATTCTGTATCTTTTGATTGGTGCATTCAGTCCATTTACATTTAGTGTAATTACTGATAGATATGTACTTATTGCCATTGCTGGCTTTAGATTTGTGGTTACCAAAGGTCCAATGGTTGCTTCTTTACTATTTAACAATCTAACTTAACTTTCTTGTTAACTTATTGTAAACACAGTCTGATGTTTCTCTATTTCTCTCCCTTCTTATTCTTCCTCCTCCATTCTTTATATATTAGGTGTTTTATTCTTTGCCTTTAGTTAGTATTTGGATGGTCTGCTTTCTTTGCTATGATTTTATATTCTCTGGTGACATCTTTTTAGCCTTAGGAGTGCTTCCCTCTAGAGAAGTTCTCTTAAGATATCCTGTAGAGGTGGTTTATGGGAGGCAAACTCTCTCAGCTTTTGCTTGTCTGGAAATTGTTTAATCCCTCCGTCATATTTAAATGGTAATCATGCTGGGTACAATTTTCTTGGTTTGAGGCCCTTGTGTTTCAGTATGTTAAATATATCATGCCATTCTCTTCTGGCCTGTAAGGTTTCTGTTGAGAAGTCTGATGATAGTCTGATGAATTTTCCTTTGTAGGTAATATTTTTTCTCTCTCTAGCTGCCTTTAACACTCTGTCCTTATCTTTGATCTTTGCCATTTTAAGTATTATGTGTCTTGGTGTTGTCTTCCTTGGGTCCCTTGTGTTGGGACATCTGTGGGCTTCTGTGGACTGCGAGACTATTTCTTTCCCCAGCATGGCGAAGTTTTCAGCAATTATTTCTTCAAAGACACTTTCTATCCCTTTTTCTCTCTCTTCTTCCTCTGGTACTCCTATAATGCAAATATTGTTCCGTTTGGATTGGTCACACAGTTCTCTTAATATTCTTTCATTCTTAGAGATCCTTTTATCTCTCTCTGCCTCAGCTTCTCTGTATTCCTGTTCTCTGATTTCTATTCCTTTAACAGTCTCTTGCATCTCGTCCTATCTGCTGCTAAGCCCATTAATGGCTTGTCTGATTTCTGCATTGTCTTTCCTCACTTCCCTCACTTCCTCCCTCAGCTCTTGCACATTTCTCTGTAGATCCGTCAATATGGTTATGAGTTTTATTCTGAATTCTTTTTCACTGAGATTGTGCATTTCCATCCCTTCAGGCTCCCTCTCTGGGTTTGTCTGGTTGATCTTTGTCTGGACCATTTTCCTCTGTCTTTTTATGGTGATAGAGGTGGTCGCTGGTGGGTGCAATGTATGTCAGCTGGGCTCTTTAAGATTTTTAAAAAGAAAAAAAAAGGAAAGAAAAAAAGGAAGGAAGAGAAAAAGAAGGAAAAAGAAAGAAAGAAAAGAAAAGAGAGAAAAAGAAAGAAAGAAAAGAATGCCTGCCGGGTGTAGGTTCTGTGAGGATGCTGTAGGTGGTGCTGTTACTCCACTATTCCACAGACTCAGCCACACCGTGCCGCTCCACAGGGCCCTTTGTAGCTCTGGCCGGAGTGGGAACGAATGGGAGGCCGTTGATCTCTGTGCATGTCTCAGTGCAGCTACTCTTTCCCCGTCACCAGCCAAGGGGTCTGAATATCCCCATGACTCCCAGCCTGCTGGGCTGAGTGTGCTGGTATGATCCTACTCCTCTGTTGGGCCCCTGTCTCTTTAAGACCGGTAAAGAAAAAAAAGTGCATGCTTTTCTTTGTCCCTGGAGCCGGCTGCGAGGACCCAGTACATTCCCAAGCTCAGATCCTGCACCCTCTGTCTCTCCAATCTCTGCTACACCGCGCGATGTGTGTCAGTGCTCCTGGCGCAGTTCACCAGGGCTGGTTATTTCACAGGCCTGTACTTCCACTTCCTACCGGCTCTGAATCCCCTTCTCCTGCCAGTGCTCTGGGGTGGGGAAGTGCTCAGGTCCTGCCAGGACGCGGCTCTGTATCTTGCCTGCCTCGCAGGTTGCCATGTCCTCTCAGATGTAGCTGCAGGCTGGTGTCGTCCTGTATCTTCTGGTCTCTCTTTTATGAATAGTTATATTTGCTGTATTTTCATAAATATATTTAGTTTTGGAAGGAGATTTCCGCTGCCCTGCTTATGCTGCCATCTTCCTGGAAGTCTCCCTGAAAAGTTTTATTAGCTACATATTGAGGTTCTGGGAAGAGCAGGGTATGCTTCCCACTCTGGTCAAAAAAAGGCTTGAGAGAGCAGGAAAAACAGACTCGCTTGGTTTCTATTGCAGTTAGAGGGTGGGGACAGTGTGAGGATTTCCACAGAGGCATGGGCTTGCATGGTTTGAATCTCTCACCTGGACCAACAGTATGACCCCAAAGGTTTTCCTGTCAACTCTTCCTGATAGGGCAGAATAGATGAGGTAAGGTTTAAGAGTTGTCAGCAGTCCAACATCAAAAACTGAAGTCAGACTATTTCTTATCATCAATTTATCACTGTTGATTTTGACCCCTATCACATGGCTGAAGTAATGTTTGTCAGGTTTCTTTACTGCAAAGTTACTTTTCTTTCCCCATCCCCTTTTCCTTTTTGTACACTTGGAAGGATTCACCATGTGGCTCATACTTAAGAAACAGGGAATTACACTCTATCTCCTTGAGGATCAATTATCTACATAAATTATTTGAATACCTTCTGCAAAGAGATTTGTCTCTTCTTCCTAAATAATTTATTTAATATTTTATTCATATAAATCTAAAATATCAAGGATATTCATTTTGTAATCTGGGTTGCAATCTTATACTACTTTATTTTCTTACTCAAATTCTTCCACATTTGGTCACTGGGATTCTTGGCGTTGGTTTCTCGGTGTCTTTGAGATAGCCTCATGATTTGGTGTGTATGTGTGCTTATTTTTTTTAGCACTTCCTTACCTTCTGGCACTACAAATGCTCTAGGCTCATCATTTTCCTATCTCTGAACTAAAAATCAGCTTTTTTTCCCCAAGGAATCGTGTTTATTTTCACTGGAGAGTTGTCTTAAAAATCATTAAATGAATGCTGGGTGCTTATTGCTATTGGGGTGTCATTGTGTCTATGCCCTCTCCCTTGAAAGGCTAATTAAATACATGGGTGCATGCTAACCCTTGGATTTGCACATATCTACAAAGAGTTCTGTATGTAACCACCTGTATGTGTTAAACCAAACATCATTTCACATTGATATCCCCAATTCTAGCCCATTATCAAATGAATCATTCTCTCTCACCTCCTCCAACTCTCCCCACCGTATTTATCTATAAATTTCCACCCCAACAGTGAGAAACCTGGCTTCCATCACTACCATCATATGCTTAATTGTCCAATTCCAGTATACACTACAACAGTACTAGAATTGGTGCCTTATACCTCCATGTGAAACAATTTTACCTGCTTTAGTGTTATGTATAGTTTCTTTTGCCTTGAGTCTTACAGGTTCCACGTATTAAAATTATACATACATCAGCACCATTTCACCTAAGCTTTCAGTAAGGTTGTTCCACATATTTGTAATAAAGTTGGTGTTTTTTTTCACATTCTCCATTCAATCCTGGATCTCCCAACTTACTATGTGATACAGTTTAAAATTTTTTCCTAGAATAAGGTCAACTCTGTTATATAAATTCAACAGGTTTTGATAAATGTGTAGTGTCATATATATACCGTTCCAGTATCATACTTCTTGCTTCTCTGCCAATCATCTGTGATTCAACCCTTCCCACCTCTGGAGAAGTGTGTTTGGCATTCAAGTGATCTACTATAGTGTTCATTGGTAATCCCATTCTCAGTTCTTATTTTCAGTGTACAAGTAGAACAACCACAACTTGGTAAAATCATGGTAATCAGGGTATTTGATCCTCTGTGGACCACTGCACAGCAAACCACCTAGACCAATAGAAAAGTTAGCCAAGAGTCAGTGTACTCTCAATGCATGGTAGATAAGGCAGGTGTTGGGTATCAGTTAAGGCCTCAGGACCAACTTAAGGAGCAGTGGCTGTGGTTCATCTTATTAATCCTCCCCTTGCAAATCTCCCCAAGAATTGTTATGATCCAGAACCCTACAGTAACTCTGGATGCAGTGAACTTAAAGTTAGAAAAAAGTGAATCCAGGTTGGACAAGAGGGGAGCTGTACTAGATGTCTGTTTTTTCCCCACCCACCATTCCTCAGCTGTTGTTAAGAGCTGGCAGCAAATGGTTTAAGCCCACTCCCTTTCTCAGGACTACTGTCTTTAGGCGGAAAAGAACTTCCTTACTCAGGAGGACCCAGTCCCTTGCCAGGGGCATCCTGCTTTAGAGATTTAAATATATAGGAATACAAAAGGCCAGCCACAAAGACTCAAAGTAAGAGCAAATTTTCCATGTGATTTATTCCCCTGTGAATAAGGTCAAGGCTGATTTACCTGAGACCACATTTTCTCTACTTTTGTACACATTAGCTATAACTATCTTGTTTTCTTCATGCCCATAGAGATTTTTCCTAAGGAGGATTCCCTCAGTGAAATACATGAAACTGCCCCCTTGCCATGAAACAATACTAAAGACATATGCAGACACAAATTCATATATGCAGATAACTCCAGTGTTGTTAAACTTTCAAAAAATGTAAATAGCCTAAATATCTAAATAGTAAAATATATGAAGTAACAGTACAACATGTGATGTGATGTAGCCTTTAAAACAAAGCAGAAAAACAATGTCAAACCCAATAGTAAAATTCTTGAAAGCTCATTTGCCTGAGATAATTAACAATAACCACTAACTCTCACACATGCTTTATTTGGTTTTCCCCAGTTATCCAAGTCATACTGCACAAATATTGATATTTAGACTCATAAAACTGATCTTTTAAATAGGTAAAATTATCTATATTCACAAGTTTATAGTGAAGTGTTTATCTCTTTCCATGTTGTGGTAAAATGCAAGAGGAAAAGCTTTCACTTGTGATTCAGAAGAAAACATGTGTAAACTATTATTACTTCAACATGATAACTAAGCAAAGTTTTTATCTTCCTAACCGTAACTTGTTTTCCTGACAGCACAATACATAAATAAAATAATTTTACATCTAAGTGAATAGCTTTATAGTTGTTCCTTAATTAAATTTGAATTAATTCTTAAAAAAATGTTACTATTTCTGTTTTTACATTTTCCTTTCTCAAAGAACAACTTTATGCTACTGCTTTTCAGATAGAATGGATTTTATGCACTTGTGTGTTTTTTTATTTGTAAAACTTCGCAGCAAAAACTCTTTATTTTCAAATGATACTACTTCTTAATAAGAATATGTATCTCTTCAACATGTCTGTAAATATAAATATAGGGACAGATGAGAGACAGATGCTACACAGATAGATCATAGATCACAGATCAGTGGAGAGAGAGAGGGAATGAAACAATCCAGATCACAAATATTTCTGAGGGAAATTCTGTCCCTTATCAAATGTTTTTAAAGAATTATTGATCTAATGGCTTGATATTCTTCCTACCTTCCTCTTTCCCTTCTTTCCTTCTTTCTTTCCATGTTAGTCATATATTTCTACCATCACTATTTTTGGCTGTATTTTTATTAATTTATTTTCATTAATAATATATAAAAACACTTCTTTACTAAATACTAGTAACATAATATTGGAGTGTATGACAAAATTTTACAGAACATTTGGGAAAAGAAAGGTGGGCTTATGCTCAGCCTATGAAATACTCAAAGATGTCATGATTCTTGACTGCCAAAAGCAATGGATAGCAGTTATGGCTACATTTTTTTAAAGAAAGAGGATTTGACAGGAGGCTCCACTTTAAGTCCTTTAATCATTACACTAATTCCAATGACTATTTTTATTTGTGTATAGGTTGTCAGAATAATGGTTTCCAATAATATATAAATCCTCATCTCTGGAACCTGTGAATATACTACCTTACATTCAAAAATGGTTTTGCAGATTGATTAACTTAAGAATATTTCATATGGGGTTATCATCCTGGTGGGCTCAGTGTAACAAGCGCCCTTAAAATATGGAAGAGAGAAGCAGGAGAATCAGAGAGGAATGTGATGATGGTAGCCGGAGTCAGGGAGGTCAGACTATGGGTTTTGAAGATGTAAAGAGACCACAAACCAAGGAATATAGTAGGTTCTAGAAGCTAGAAAAGGCAGAAGAAAGAATGCAGTCCTGCCAACATCTAGATTTCAGTCCCATTAGACCGTTTGAATTTTTGTATATCTGACTAACAGAACTTTAAGAAAATACTTTTTGTTGTTTAAGACAGTGTGATTGTGGTAATTTGTTATAGCATCAAGAGAAAGCTAAAGCAGTTTTTGTTATTCTTTCTTCTTGCCTCTTTGCTATCAGAAAATCATTGTATATCATTTTGTATGTATATATGAATTTTAATTGGTTTTTGACTTCTGATGAATTTTTATTTTTTACTAATTTTTCTGAATATCAAACGCACACATATTATTTACATAATCAGGAATATGCATATAAATACATAGAACAGATAACATTTCATAATGAATATGGAATATGAATTTTGGAGTATGTTATTTCAAAACAAGCCAATAGGTGGAAAAGAAAAGTTGGGAAAATTTTTAGCTAAAGCATGAAAGCTGGAAAGCAGGAAACATGGATAGATAGATAGATAATGAGAAATCACTGTAGAGGAAATCAAATATCTACCTGAGGACTTTAACCCTAACATAGTAATTATAGAAGATTTACTGGAGCTATTTTTTTTTAAATAATTAATGGAACTTATTGTAGATTAAGATTATGAAATAAAATATTTAAGAACAAGTAATGGAAGTTGAGATATAATTTAATTGAAAGCTTTTGTTTTTATTTACTGGATTTAATATTCAAAAGGCATTGAATATATTAATGGAAAAATATGTTTTCCATTATTTATAACATGTTTAATTATCTATATAGAAAGAAAAATATATGACTAATAAATCATAAAGGAAAATCAAATTATAATGGAGTACAGTTTAGATTTTTTATAATAATCTATTGAAGAGGCAGCCATAAAGATAATTTTTTTCCTTGAAGTGTTAAATTAAAAGTAAAATTTCATTTCAGTGCCTGATAAATGTCACATTTTATAACTGCTTCAAAGATAGTTTTTACTACATGAGGTTCTTGAAATGAGAAGTATAGAGTATAAAACACTTTGCTCCCTCTGACCTCTTTAATCCCATAATTTGGTCTATAACTATTAAAATTTCTCCGTGTCCCTGAACACTGTTATTAGGGTAGAACACTGCTATTCCCTTTCTGTCTTTTACTGTCAGAAAATCATTATAAATTGATAAAATGAAGATAAGAGTTTCATGATTCTATAGGAAAATAGAAGTAAGTGCTTAGCTCTTAGAGTCTATCTTGAGGAAAACCTATGAAGTAGCTTAAAGTAGCAATTTTAGTCAATTATTGTACATTTTAGTAATTCTATTGAATTGCTTTTCCAGATGAAAGTTTGTTTTTTTTTTAATTTCAGATGTGGAACAATTCCAAAAGAGAAGAGAACAAATTTGATATCCATGAAAATAAGCAAAGATATTCAATGTATTCAGTCATTCAGTATGTATATTGATATATTTATAATGTATTTATGATAGATATCATAACTTAAAGTTAAAATATATAAAAACCTTTAGGGACAGGGATCTAATTTAGTACTTGGAAGAATAGAAGTACTTTCCTTCCATATATGTTCTGTTAGGAAGGTTGTTCCTAACATTGTTGATTAACCAAAAAATAGAACAACAAATGTGTTCACTCTTCTGGGTATTATAATTTTTTTTGACACTTGGTGTCAACACTGGAGATGTCATAGTTAAATTTTTCATTCATACCTTAAAAATGCCTCAAATCCACTTGGTATAAGTATCTTTGAATACACTAGAATTCATTGAGCTTCCTAGATATATAGATGAATGTTTTTCATCAAATTTGGTATATTTCTAGCATTACTGCTTCAAATATTCTTTCAACCTATTTCTTTCTGTCCTTCCTTTCTGGCATTTCCATTATCCACAGGTTGGTATGCTTGATCATATCACATGTCTCTGTTAATTTTTTGTGGTTCTTCTCTCTCTTCCCCGTGCTGCATAATCTTAATGGACCAAGTTCCCAGTTTATGGATTCTTTCTTCTGCTTCCTCAAATATACTGTTGAGCTCTTCTGGTGAATTTTTCACTTAAGTTTTATACTTTTCAACTACAGAATTTTTATTTGACATTTTTAAATATATATTTATTGATATTCTGTGCTGAGACAATGTTCTCAAAGTTCTTTATACACAGTTTCTTTTATTCTTTAAACATATTTAAATAGCTGATATAAATTTTTTTGTGTAGTCAGTCCAATGTCTACAATTTTCAACTATTTGTAATAACATTTTTTCCCTGAATATAGGCCATACATTCCTGTTTCTTCGCATGTCTCCTTATTTTCTTGTTAGAAACTTGGACATTTTTAATTATATAATGTGGTGACTCTAGTTTGTTTATTATTTTATGAAATAATTCTGCAAAGTCTGTATTCTTTATCCTGTGGCCATTGACATACTTGCTTGTCTAGCTTAGTGGTCAGACTGAACAGAAATTTCCTTAAGTTCCTGAAACCAGTGAGACTCTCAGGCTTAACTGAAGGGTTCTGTGCTCATGTTGGCACTTGCCTTCAGCACTGACGGGGGCAGGGGACAACTCGACTTGAGCTTTCACTTTCTGACTGCACTGAGCTGCCACATAAGACGAAGGAAGAGTCTTCTCAGTTATTTCCTGTGCAGGGACAGCAGTCTGGTTATGGGCAATAATTATGCCTGTGGTTTTAAGATTTCTGAGACTATGTCCCACATTTCAAAGTCCTCTGTGGACGTCTTATTCCCCAGCTTTTCATTTTAAGCCTTTTATTTAGCTTGTTTCCCCAACCGTTATTCACCTCTTCAAGTGGTATTATGATAAACTTTCTCTCTAATTGTTCTTGAAAATGCACCCCCAGAAAAGTACCCTTTAAACAAGCTTCGCTATAATAAAGACAACTCTGTGGGTGGGTCTGGGAAACCACCAAACAGACCAAGCAACGGCCATTCTCTAGGAATGGGAATTTAATGAGCTCCAACCCTATTCTCCCTTCCCAGTAGCGGCCAGGCTTCAGCATGCCTGTTTTCAGCATGTTTGTAAGCTGTTGTTTTACAGTGTTACTGTGGAGAGGGGAAGAGTAGTAATAATAAGGCTAGTGAAAACAGTACAAAACCTGTTAATGTTACCAAAATTCAGCCATTTTTCTTTAATAAGGCTCCCAAGATCGCTGTAGGTAGTTGGCTAAGTTCTAGAGTTCTGAAAAATTTGATACTAACCAGAGCTTTGCAGGCTGTCTCATTACTTTCATGAGGGAAAGGGCTTTCGGAAACCCTCACTGTGCCACTTAAATCATCTGTCTCGAATTATTTATGAAGCTACATAAGCTTGGGACAAGTAAAACCTATTGCAACTTGTACATTCAACTGTGAATCTGAACCAGTACATCTTCTACTGGTTAAAAACAGTGGTCACTGCATTCAGAGTCTGTACCAGAACCTCTTCCCTACCTTGTCATCAGCTTGCTTTTTTCTTCTATCATCCATTCCCGGAGAACCTTACCTCCTGCTAGTACCTCTGTCCAGTGATATTTTTTATCTTCATTCCCCTAGGATCTCAGAAATTGGTGGACCTCCCTTTTGGGGATTGCTATAGTTTTCTATAGACCTGGGCTTTTTGGAAAAACAGTTATTTCATTGAATATCCTGGTTTCCAGAAATAGTTTTCCTTTTCCTCATTTTGTAATAGCAACTTAATTTCCTCCAAAACAATAAGAACCTTTGGACCCTTCCCATAGGACTCCATGTTACCAATTAAACGGTCTTGGTTTTTTCTAGCTTTTCCAATTATCTGAACCATTAATCACTGGCATTATAGTAAGATCCAAACTTCTGACAATATTCCCTTCCATGCAGTGTGGACAACCTAATGTACTACCCAAAGGGCAGGTGATTCTGCCTCTTGGGAGAATTTCACTTCACCCGTGTATTCAGTTACCTCTCTGTAGGGCTGGGGAGAAGGCAGGTGTTCACAGGCATGTGATGCAACCTGCAGGGTAAAACCATCCTTAATCCAGGAACATGCTTTTTCTCTTTTCCATTAGTTGATCATGTAGTCCTCACCATGAGAATTTATGCCATTTCCATTTAACAATGGACTCTTACTGCACATGTCTAAATTCATGATGTGGTAGATGTTTATTTTTTTAATTACTTAAATGTCACCACCATAGATTTTTTGATGTTACTAGTACCCACTCACTAATCCACTTTTAATGTCTTACTTCAGGAATAGACTCCAGGGCTTCAAGGGGTATGGGTAAGAAGTGACTGAACAAGTTTGTAAAATAGACTCATTGCCATGATTGTTCCCAGAGCTTTCACACATACTTTACCAGGAAAATTCCAGCATTTCAACTCAATTAACAGAATGCCATTCTTGGGTCCAGGCTTTGATTAATTAACATAGTAAGCTATAAACAACACTTTCAGCTCCTTAGGCCTCCGCATTCAGTCCTGAATCCAGAGTGATGATAACTATGTAATATTTGACCCAGCACAGCATTGTATGTCATTCTCCTTGACCTAACACACTAGCAATTCTCAGACTTTCACCGATAAAGGAAAGGACAACCCACAATGCTTAAAGTAGATAAGCAAGCTGTATGCTTACACAAAAAGACTTACACTTCCTCACTTGACCTTTGTGTGTGTGTAGCTCTTATTATAGGCCTGGAAGAAATGAGAGATCATGGGGAATACACCTAAGAATAATTGTAAGATAAGTAACCCAGGATCAGTCAATACATTTTTTAATGCATCTGAAGGTTAATGTCCTTGGAAAGGAAGGCATTGAACTGTCTCCAAAACAAAGGAGTTTCAGGAAAACTTGATTATGCCAATTTGTCAGGCTCTTCCGTATAGGCCTAGATATCCCAATCCTGTATCTCAGGGCTGCACACTTTCTCTTTATACCCTTCCTTGGACTAAGAGACCTGTTACATTGAACATTTAATGATATTACAACTCTGAAACCCATAAAATAAACTCTGGCTTAATTATTAGTCAAGCCTACCCAGAGGGAAATACAAATTGTTCAGGTGACATTTAAAAAACTGAGCAAAGTGACTGGGATGTGCCATAAATCTCTTTAATTCATTTGAGTCATCTTGAGAAAGATGTTTCTCTGCCCAAACCGTTATGAGTTGTTTGTCAAGGCAGAATGTCATAGATATAAAACCAACCTATGTCTATTGATGAATTGTAGATAATAGAGCCAGGCTATTGATAATAGCTTCTTTAAAAATGTTATATTTTAAAATTCAAAAATTACATAACATAGAATTATAAGACTTTGGTTTATTATAAGACATTTTATATTTGTTTATTTAATATCCTTTTAAATAATTACAGTTCAGTTTATTTGGAAAACTGTTGCCATTCTTGAATAAGAATGCTTTTATTCAGATGAAAGCTTTGATTAGGCTGCTTCTTTTTGAAATAGCAAGTTTGCTTATATATCATTTATGTACAATAAGAAATATATCATTTTTTAAAGTGTACAATTTAATGAATTTTGACATCAGTGCACACCCATGACATTACCACAACCAGCCCAGAAAGGTTGTTTGTGTCTCTTTGCAGTTCATCTCTTCTGCTCCAGGAAACTTGGTTCAACTTCATTCACTATATAATGCTTATTCACTATATAATTCACTAATACATATAATTGTATATAATTCACTATAAAATATTATAAAACATAACATTTTACATAAGTTGGATCACATATTGGCTTCTTTGATTCAGCATAATTATTTTGAAATTCATCAATAGTTGCTGCATAAATACAGAAGTTTCTTCTCCTTTATTCTGAGTAGCATCCCATTGTATCATTATACAATATTTTGTTTCCATTCACCTGTGATAGACATTTGGTTTCTTTTCAGTTTGAGACTATTATGTTTGAAGTTGCTATGAATATTCATGTGCAGACTTAAGTATGAACATTAAGAGTGAAATGACTGATAATATGGTTAGAGTATATGTGTATTTATAAGAAATTTTCATTGGTATCATAGATGATGTCAATCCAAGATTGGGTATATAAACTAACTCTTCATTACTTGTGTTTTAATAAACTTCTCAGTTAAGAAAATATATAATTCATAAAATATTTTCTTAGAGATTTACAAACCACTTCAAAAAAAAAACCCCAATCAGTGTTTTTCAGTGTGTTGACTGGACCACAGGCATCAGATGTATCTTGTTCTTAAAAATTATTGGGTTACACATCAAACCTAATGAGCAGAATTGTCATTTCAAGTTGTAGGAGAAAAATGTATACACTTTAAAAACTGTCCACTGACTCTAACTCTCACTAAAACTTTACCACTATTGGTAGAGATATTCTAAATCTTACTGTCAAATCATGCTGTCATGCAGCAGCAATGTAGCTTGTTCCAAAATAGAACAGCTTTCTGGAAATTTATCATGTAATTGTAGAATTGAACTGATTGGAAAATATTGTAACTATACATAGAAACCTTTGTTGGACATGCTATAACAATGCTATTCCATATGTCATAAAAAAATCACTAAGGATTTTTTTTAAGGAAGTATCCAGGATTAATTTTCTCAGATGCGAAGAAGAGAAAATTTTTACTTTTCTGAAAAGTGTTAAAAAAAACAACTGTGAAATTACATTTGGTTACAAGTCCAACTGAAATTATTCATATATGAAAAATCAATTGCATATAGACTCATTGTCACCAAAGGAAATTTTATAAATTAAAAAATAAAGGTGGGGTGGGAGTCAATGGAAAAGAGAAATGTATAAGAATTTGTTTTATTTTCTCCTCCCTCAGCAAAAGCTGATTTGCTGAAAACTATCAAGAAGAGTAGTTTTCCCTGGAGCAAACTGACTCAGGTATAAGAGAAAGTAATTTCAGTTATTTATAGGTTTCCGAGAAACCTTGTGAATTCAATACTGCCTTGTTTATCTCTGGGCAATGGTGGTGTTTTTCCTTCTGCTGACATCTCCACCTACTTAAGCCAGAATTGTACCATTTCCCTCTTTATGATTCCTCAATGTACTGGTATACTAATTTTATGAACAAGTTATGAATTTTGAAACTTGTTCATAAAACTAACATACCAGTTACAAGTTTTCAAAGTTGCAACTGAGCATAAATCTCTGTGTGTTTTGGCTGCCAGAAAGCTGTAAGCTGATTTTGCCATCCAAATTTTAAAACTGTACCAGATTTCATGGTCAGGCTCTTACTGGTTCAATAGCACTCTATTGTTTCTATCCTGCAAATTTCTATGTTCCTAGATTACATGTAATTTTGTAATCTACCACAAATCCCTCTGGAAATACGGGAAGCATTTTTTTAAATGTTTGGCTTGATAACTTAAAATTTATCATTAGTACTACTATTTCCTCTCTATTGTGCTTTTCCTTCAATAGACCAAGTATATCACAGTAAATATCTTGGCCTTATATGCTTAATTCTGAGTGCCTGACATAACTGAGATAAAGATACCTGTGAATTCTCTGCTCCTTAAATAATAAAAATATCACTGAAATAAAGAAGCATAGGAACTATTAAAATGTAGAATATTCTTATAGGGAAAAACATTTTGAAATTAAACAGAATATGCCCTCTTAGCAAAAATGTTTAAATTTTCATAATAGTTCCTTAGTGCTATCCAGTTATTCCAAGCCCATCTTAAGCAAAAACTTAGATGAAAATTTCTCCAATTTACTTTGAAATTCAAAATGTAATCAAAATTCATCCCTGAGGCCTACAATTTGCTTTGGAGATTCAGGAGAGCTTGCCAAAACATTCTTATAATTCTTCTCATGCACTAGTTACAGATACTTCAATTCGAAGAATATCACATCTCTTCTTGCAATGCTGGGTACTGAAATATTTTCCTGCATGTGTCAGCAATGTTTTTTATTTTTCGCCTCTTTTTCTTTCATAGTACCTGAAGCAGAAAAAGAAAAAGTACATAGAAGTCATCCTTTTGCTGACAGAATAAGACCATTTGTGATTTAGATCTCCTAGTCACAAGACAAGACTGTGTAGTACAGTACTCACTACACTCAAAGAGGAGGGAATTTTCCCCCCAAAGTGAAAGTTTATTTGACCAATTCTCTCTGGTTAACCTATATATCTACTTGACAAGAAGTGGATAGTCAAATCCCATTCTTTTTAACGGAATGAGCTCTATAAAAAATTCATTTTTGATCTGCTAATTGTAGTCATGTAAACACCCTAATAAAGATAAAGATATAGAGACAGCTAGCTAGCCAGCCATTTATGTGTCTCCTTGTGTATTTATGTATTTATGTATGTGTGTGTGTATATGTGTATATATATATACATATACACCCATGCACACATATATCTTTGTATTTAATAATATTCTAGATAGGATGTCCAAAAGCTTAAGATAGAATGTCTTACCTATTTTTGTCTGTCTTCAAAGGTTATTTGTGAATTTCTATTTTTTACATTCCACAAAAAGGCCTAACACTAACTAATCAGTCAGAATTATAGTTTATAATGTATTTCAAAGAAAGCCTGCCAAAGAGTTCATCAAATAGGGTTAGGCATAGCATTTCACTTGGATGTTCCTGTGGGATTGGAGTTATTCCCTATAGTCGCAGTAAGGGCCTGTTAAATGTGTTAATGGCATTTACTTCCAAGGGAATAATAGGCAATGCACACTGGCACTTCATCTTCCTTACAGGGCCCTCTTAGGCTACATTAATTTGATGTAATTTTAGTCACATTTAAAGTTTTGTTATCAGTTTAGAAAAAAATTAAATGTCTTAATTTTAGTTAGTAGTCTTTAATTGCATCCCCAGAGACATTATTGAAATGCATATATTTTTAATAACTTTGGAAAGACAAGAGCTAGTTTCCACAATAATACAGTATTCATGGTATCGATAGATGATAAATGACTTCCAGATGTTTCTCTTTCATTATCTTGTAGACTTGAGTCAAACCTAGAGTTATTCATTCTGTCTTTAATTATCAGACATCAGTTAGCATCCATTTATGTAATATGCAGATGTACATATACACATACATACAGCTGCAATTATAATACATACATACATGTACCAATTAAAGCTAAATTGTTAAAACAACTGAATTGAATTTATTGGGTATAAACTAGCATTTTCCAAGATTATATCATAGTTGAGTCTATTGAGCATACTCCCTGTTATAATGCTCTGTTTCCAATTTTAGTTAAATTTCATGAAGCTACATGAGAGTGTTGTAATATATCAAACTATCAATTTTATTCTATATATTTCTTCTGTATAACAATTACCACCAATGTCTTTCAAACCATTAGCTATTTTTCCTTCTCACGTCAGCTATTCCTAAATTGAAGTCAAATTTTAAAATGCTAATTTGTTATTTGATAATGTAGGCAAATACAAAACAGTACTCAGAGATAAAATATAAATAGATGTTCTTCATGCTATCATAATTTGTAATATATAAAATACTGGAAATATATAGCACACTATACATTTTCTTTGCACAAGTTCATCAGCCATCATAACAATAAAGGTAAATTTGTAACATATTGTTAATTTGACAAATTAATATTTATGGCAAAAACAAACTAATAATCTCAGGAACAGTCACTTTGTCAAAGGAGAAAATGCTTAAAAATTAGCTGCATTAGTCTGCTAGAGTTATATAACAAAGTACCACAAACTGGAAACAGATTTTCTGAGAGTGAGTTATTTTTTCTTAACTTTCCCATACCTCATTAGCCTCATGGCTAATATCAATCAAGCATTCCTTTTACATAGTGTCCTAAGTTTTATTTCTGTCAATGTGTGTAAAATGGGAAGGACATGTTAAATATTCAGTAAAGCTTAATTTTATCTTGGATAAGGTTTAATTAATTAAGGAATGTGAAGGCAATTCTAAAATAATTGAGCCAAATATAAGTATTACAAAACATTTGAATAATAAATCCAGTGGAAGGGTAATTCATCAATGAACAGGCAATGGTAGAAAAAAATAGATATTTCGCTTTTCCCCCTATGTATTTTGGATAACAGTACCAAAAATAACATCAAACACTGCCTCCATTCTCAATGGATAAAAAATGACTACTGATTTTTCTTGAAGACTCCCCGATAAATCACCTGTGTTAAAAGGAAGGAAAACCATCAAATCAGAGTCACAGCCTTTCTCACACCAGACTTCCCTAATGGTTCCAATGAAACAGGCAAGCTACAAACACAGAAGAAATTCTTTCTCTGGAGGAATCAAAAGTGTCTGATATAACTTCTACAGGCATCCTTTTATCCCCCATTGAGACAGGTTGTGATTTCCTTTGAGTAACTGGCTATACGCAAGCACATACACACACACATGCAGCCACACACAGCTGTTTTGATTTCAAAATTCCTTCTTTGTATACTCGGTTATTTAAATAGTAATATGCTTATGTTGCTTTTATTACTATTCTCCAATCTCTAGTTAGCCATGCCTTGTAAATCCATAACTTCTGGGTTTACAATAAGCAATAAATATATATATAGAACAGGTATATCCTGCTAAAAACATCATATAGATAATAGTTCCCAGTATCTTTCTAAAAATAGTAAATACCATTAACATTTTTACAAGGATATCTAGTTAGGATCCTTCATTTCCTCCATTTAACTAGTAAACAGCACATGTTACAGACCTGCTGTTAAAACGTTCTTCCTATCAACATTTCAATTGTATTAAAGTCAGTTCAATAAATGGTTATCAAGTCAGCCCAATGTGTTAGGCATCTTTGATTTTCTCTTTCCCTATTCTAGCATTTTATTCAAGTGTTAAAGAATGTTAAGGAAAATGCAAGTTCTAGAAATTCATTTTATCAAACTTAATTACAAACCTTCATTTCTATTGAGCGACCCTGTTGACACCTGATCCATATCTTAATGACAACGTGACTCTCTAAAATACAAATAAAACAGCTTTTCCTTAGTTATTATCCTTTTCAACCTTGTGACTGAAAAAAATTGTATCTTGGTTTATCACATCTTAAGGTACACCATATATGCCCTAGAACTAATTTTAACTTAATGCCAGGTTTCTACTTTTAACGTCTTTCAATTCTGTGTTTTTAGCAGGCTTACTATCATTTGTTCCTGTTCTCTGCAACTTCCCATCCTCACCCACCCCAAACACATGTTGGAAAAAGAACTACTAGCTGTGGATCACAACGACATCCCCATTTCTATATTATTTAAAAACTTTCCTTTTCTTTCCTGGCCTCATTTTATAAAGCAGATCCTTTTATTTCACTTGGATATTTCTAGGAATCTAAACATTGGTTCTTTTCCCTTCATTCAGCATTCCTCTGTAGTGCAGTGTTAATAGAGGGAAGGCAGACTTTGGTGTCAACATTTTCTTAGCTCATATTCAGACCTTCTACTTATTACTATGTGACCTTTAATCCTCAGAAAACCAGATGCTCAAGAGCTGTCATTTCCCAACCTTTCTGGGAACATTGCAATGACCTAATCAGTACTCTGCTCAAAAGACAACTTTCTTCCTTTGTCCACTGGTACAATCTATATTTCTTGAATAGATACTCATTACCTGCCTGAAATTATCTTTCTTTTCCCCAGCTTCATTATATATACCATAAACTTCAGTCACTTCTTTTTATTCCCCTTTCCTGCAACACTCCTCATTAAAACCAAGTAGCTCTGCTTATATTTCCCTGTTTTCACAAACCAATTAAGCTTTCCAAAAGAAGGTTTTGCTATTATTTCAGTTATTTTTATTAGGCAAAGCTTTTACAACATAATAAACATAACATTTCTACTATGATAACTAGCCAAATAAGGCAAATAATGTTTTAATGGAAAAAAACATTAATTATTACATTTAAAGTAAGCAGAAGAGATGGAAGTAATTTCTTGAAAACAGATGTAACATCTTTTTATTTTTTATTTTTTTTCAGAGGGGTGGGCGCGAACGCAGCCTCCCATAACCACAAATGATGCAGTCGAGTTTCCCCTCTTTGACAAAATAGCGGGGTCAACACATCCACAGCGCAATTGATAAGCCTCACCCTGGGGAAACCACCTTCCTGATCATGCCATATCCCCTACCAGGTAAGTATGTCTAATGTCTTTGGTTTTTTTTTATGTGAAATTCAAATTGGTGTTTTTAACGAACAGCTAATCATTTTCCAATGTCTTCAACTATAAGTTTTCAATGCTTTGTAATAATCCATTCTAATATTGTGGAAATATATCGTGAGCTATGCACATCATTCTTTAAAGGTTTACTGTTTTTAACTAGGTGTTCGAGCATTGTGAAAAGCAACGGGAGGCTCTCTATACTTCATCGGATTTTTAAGGCTGATACTTTTAAGACTTTGGTGCTCTGAGTAAAAACAAAACGTCATTCAGTTATCTGTTCTTTTAGTTATAAGCTTTTAGATGATAGTTCATGAGAGCAGAGAAAACTTCGTTCTTTATTCAATCCCACTTATATTTGTAACTGTTTCACTAATTGATTATAAAATAGAGCAATTACATTCTCCAATAGCAAACCAAATTAAAGTATTTTAATAGTTTGTGAATAAACTGTTTATTTTCAATTTTTAAAATAAACTAAGTGCATTTTCATTTGAAATACATATCAAGTGATGCTAGATACTTTTAGTTTTAATAGTATCACATAGATTAGAGTACATAATACCATTAGTGGGATTTATGCTGATTTTCTCTTTATTCTTTGTTTTTTCTTTGCCTACAATAAAGTTAAAGAATATAAATTTTGAATTGGCCTTACATATGAGCATATATTTGTTTACCATAAAAAATGAAATATTTGAAAACTAGTAAGCATGGTGTTTTTGTTAAGGTTATTACATAACTTTTCATATAATGAGAGCTTTATAACCAGATTTGGTGATGGTTATACAATACATTCAAGAAGGGCCTAGAATTACAATAACAATTGACAAATTCTATGGCATGAATCTTTTTTATTCCTCAATAAAGAGACATGACAACTAAAAAATGTCACACATACACACAAAACAAATGAAAAAGAACAATCTATCACCTACTAAGCAAGATACATTTTTGATCAAATTAGTCAACAAAACCTACTAAACACTAATTTAGAGAAAAAATATTAGGGTTTGTAATTCACTCTTTCTCCCTTTCTCAACCCTTTCCCTCTTGTTCATATATTTGTACAAGGTTTCATACACATAAATTTGGTATAAGTAAGAAGGAAGGATGAAATATCAAGATATTTTAAGTGATTGTTTTATTTTTTTATTTTGGTATCACTAATATACAATTACATGAGCAACATTATGGTTACTAGACTCCCCTCATTATCAAGTCCCCACCACATACCCCATTATAGTCACTATCCATCAGCATAGTAAGATGATATAGATTCACTACTTGCCTTCTCAGAGCTATACTGCCTTCCCCGTGTCCCCCCTCTACATTATGTGTGCTAATCATAATGCCCTTTTTTCCCCCTTATCATTCCCTTCTCACCCATCCTCCCCAGTCCCTTTCTCTTTGTTAACTGTTAGTCCATTCTTGCGTTCTGTGAGTCTCCTGCTGTTTTGTTCCTTCAGCTTTTCCTTTGTTCTTATACTCCACAGATGAGTGAAATCATTTGATACTTGTCTTTCTCTACCTAGCTTATTTCACTAAGCATAATACCCTCTAGCTCCATCCATGCTGTTGCAAATGGTAGGATATCTTTTCTTCTTATGGCTGAATAATATTCCATTGTGTATATGTGCCACATCTTCTTAATCCATTCATCTACTGATGGACACTTAGGTTGCTTCCATTTCTTGGCTATTGTAAATAGTGCTGCTATAAACATAGGGGTGCATAAGTCTTTTTCAAACTGGGCTTCTGCATTCTTAGGGTAAATTCTTAGGAGAGGAAATCCTGGGTCAAATGGTATTTCTATTTTTAGTTTTCTGAGGAACCTCCATATTGCTTTCCACAATGGTTAAACTAATTTACATTCCCACCAGCAGTGTAGGAGGGTTTCCCTTTCTCCACATCCTTGGCAACATTTGTTGTCATTTGTCTTTTGGGTGATGGCTGTCCTAATTGGTGTGAGATGATACCTCATGTGGTTTTGATTTGCATTTCTCTGATGATTAGCAATGTGGAGCATCTTTTCATGTCCCTGCTGGCCATCTGAATTTCTTCTTTGGAGAAGTGTCTGCTCAGATCCTCTGCCCATTTTTTAATTGGATTATTTGCTTTTTCTTTGTTGGGGCGCATGAGCTCTTTATATATTTTGAATGTCAACCCCTTATCAGATATGTCATTTATGAATATATTTTCCCATACTGTAGGATGCATTTTTGTTCTACTGATGGTGTCCTTTGCTGTACAGAAGCTTTTTAGTTTGATATAGTCTCACTTGTTCATTTTTGCTTTTGTTTCCCTTGCCTGGGGAGATGTGTTCATGAAGAAGTTGCTCATGTTTATATTCAAGAGAGTTTTGTCTATGTTTTCTTCTAAGAGTTTTATGGTTTTGTGACTTACATTCAGGTCTTTCATCCATTTTGAGTTTACTTTTGTGTATGGAGTTAGACAGTAATCCAGTTTCCTTCTCTTATATGTAGCTGTCCAGTTTTGCCAACACCAGGTGTTGAAGAGGCTGTCATTTCCCCATTGTATATCCATGGCTTCTTCAGCATATATTAATTGACCATATATGCTTGGGTTAATATCTGGACTCTCTATTTTGTTCCACTGTTCTATGGGTCTGTTCTCATGCCTGTACCAAATTGTCTTAATCACTCTGGCTTTGTAGTAGAGCTTTAAGTTGGGAAGCAAGATCCCCCAAGTTTTATTCTTCCTTCTCAGGATTACGTTGGCTATTTGGGGTCTTTTGTGGTTCCATATGAATTTTAGAACTATTTGTTCCAGTTTGTTGAAGAATGCTGTCAGTATTTTGATAGGGATTACATTAAATCTGTTGGTTGCTTTAGGCAGGATGGCCATTCTGACAATATTAATTGTGCCTATCCAAGAGCATGGGATGAATTTCCATTTATTAGTATCCTCTTTAATTTCTTTTAAGAGTCTCTTATAGTTTTGAGAGTATAGGTCTTTCACTTCCTTGGTTTGGTTTATCCCTAAGTATTTTATTCTTTTTGATGAAATTGTGAATGGAATTGTTTTCCTGATTTCTCTTTCTGCTAGTTCACCGTTAGTGTATAGGAATGCAACAGATTTCTGTGTATTAATTTTGTATCCTGCAACTTTGCTGAATTCAGATATTAGATCTTGTAGTTTTTGAGTGAATTCCTTAGGGTTTTTTATGTTCAATATCATGTCAACTGCAAACACTGACAGTTTGGCTTCTTCCTTGCCAATCTGGATGCCTTGTATACCTTTGTTTTGTCTGATTGCCATGGCTAGGACCTCCAGTACTATGTTGAATAAAAGTTGGGAGAGTTGGCATCCTTGTCTCGTTCCCGATCTTAGGGGAAAAGCTTTCAGCTTCTCGCTTTTAAGTATGATGTTGGGTTTGTCATGTATGGCCTTTATTATGTTGAAGTACTTGCCCTCTATACCCATTTTGTTGAGAGTTTTTATCATGAATGGATATTGAATTTTGTCAAATGTTTTTTCAGCATCTATGGAGATGGTCATGTGGTTTTCGTCCTTCTTTTTGTTGATATAGTGGATGATGTTGATGGATTTTCGCATGTTGTCCCATCCTTGCATCCCTAGGATTAACCCCACTTGATCACGATGGATGATCTTTTTAATATATTTTGAATTTGGTTTGCTAATATTTTGTTGAGTATTTTTGCATCTATGTTCATCAGGGATATTGGCCTGTAATTTTCTTTTTTTGTGGTGTCTTTGCCTGGGTTTTATGTTGGAGTGATGTTGGGCTCGTAGAATGAGTTTGGGAGTATTCCCTCCTCTTCTACTTTTTGGAAAACTTTAAGGAGGATGGGTATTAGGTCTTCACTAAATGTTTGATAAAATTCAGCAGTGAAACCATCTGGTTCAGGAGTTTTGTTCTTAGGCAGTTTTTTGATTAGCAATTCAATTTCTTTGCTGGTAATTGGTCTAATCAGATTTTCTGTTTCTTCCTTGGTCAGTCTTGGAAGGTTGTTTTTTTCTAGAAAGTTGTCCATTTCTTCTAGGTTATCCAGTTTGTTAGTATATAGACTTTCATAGTTTTCTCTCATAATTCTTTGTATTTCTGTGGTGTCTGTCATGATTTTGCCTTTCTCATTTCTGATTCTGTTTATGTGTGTAGATTCTTTTTTTCTCTTAATAAGTCTGGCTAGGGGTTTATCGATTTTGTTTATTTTCTCAAAGAACGAGCTCTTGGTTTCAGTAATTTTTTTTATTGTTTTATTCTTCTCAATTTTATTTATTTCTTCTCTGATCTTTACTATGTCCCTCCTTCTGGTGACTTTGGGCCTCATTTGTTCTTCTTTTTCCAGTTTCAAAAAAATGGAATGCTTCACCAATTTGTGTATCATTCTTGTGCAGGGACCATGCTATTCTTTTCTGTATCGTTCCAATTTTAGTACATGTGCTGCCAAAGCAAGCATGGAAAAGCTCTTTGTGACAGCCTGGGGGCGAACCACAACTCCACCAGTACAGCAACTGGGTCTTCTGGGGGAGTCTGTAGCCATAGTTTTGTTCATAAAACCCTGTCTATTTTCCTTTGCAGACTGCACTCTTGTGGCTCTGTCAAACAGTATCATGCCCCAGATCCCTGGGCCCCAACCTGAGCTTCCCCAGCTCGGCGTCAGAGGACCTTAAGTGGTTGTTTTATATAAAATATTTTAAGTCCTTTTAAAGGACCAATATTAAACATTTAGAAAAAGAATAAAATCCACTGATACACATGAGAAGAACCTAAAGGTCATATACTCTAAAAAAAATTAGAAGCAGGTTCCCCTGCTTCCTTCTAAGAGAAGCTTTTTAAGTAAACATATTAAGATGCTTTAATTTCTAATCCTTCCAAATTGACTGAGTACTTGAAATCTAAAAATGCCACAAACCAGTAAATTGAAATTAGTCCTGTATAACATAAAACCCATGGAGAGGAACCACAATTAAGAAAGTAAAAGATTTAGACGCAGGGTTTATTTAAAGCCCTATCAGGTTACAAAACTGGCAGACAATGGAAAGCACTGAGCAAAAAATGTCTTTAGGCTCTTGGGTGTCTTCTCTTTTCTATTACAAAAATATTTATTAGACTTAATCATTTTTAATATAGATGTACTATACAGCTTAGTAAGAATCTTTCACTTCCTTTTAAATACCTTTTTATTTGCCAATACTGGTGCTTTGATTTAATTTGGAGACTCATGTTATATGAATTGTATAACCTGACACGACTGGGATTAAATTCAAATTCAGCTAAACAGGCTAATCCAAGGCAAAGATCCTTAATTGTCTCATCTACTAAAAGAAATAATAATATTCACTTTGTCATGGTCTTTATTTTTAGGGGTTGAGATATGTATTTAATAGTCTACCAAATGGTAAATATTTAGGGTAGGCAGAGTTCTAAAGATGAGCTCCACCTCCTAAAATTTCTGACACTTGTTTATTGACCCAAACATGAGACTAAGTGCTTTCATAAATGGATAAATAAAGTCTCAAGTCAGTTGACCTATTAACAGAATTTGCTCCATCTAAGAGCAAAAGAGAACATCAGAGATTTAAAGTGCAGGAAGAATTTGTTGTACCATCATTGCTTTGAAGATGGAGAGGGCCACAGGACAGGGAATCAGGTGGGCTCTAGAGCGGAGATTGGTTCCAATTGACAGCCATCGGGGAAGTGGGGATTGCAATCCTGAAATCACAAGAACTGTGATTGAGCTGAATGAAGGAAATGAACATGGAAGTGAATTAATATTATTCCCCCAAAGCTTCCAGTTATGTGATGCTAGATGAAGGACTCAGTGGTACCTACCCAGATTTCTGAACTATAAAACTGTGATATAGGGTAAGGTTTTCAAATGGAATTTTCTTAAAAGCACCAACCATCCTTCTTATGCACAGTTGTTTGGTATTCACTTGTGGATAAAGTGAAGTTTCCTATAGCCAGGATTCTCACCTGGCCCTGGTAGGCTGGCTCACTACACACGTGTGGGCAATGCATCGTTATTGACTCTACATAAAGAGCCCTGCCTAGTGCTCTGGGCAACACAGTGGCATGGCTGCAAGGCTGCAGGAGAGCAGAAACAAGACCATAGTGGTGGCAGCATTGAGTACAAAAACTTGAGATGGCTGTGGGGGCAGAGAGGTCCAGAGGCAGAGACCGGCTTGTTGCATGAAGACTCGCTGTGAGTGGATGGGATTCTAGTGATTGACCTGCCACCATGGAAATAAATTTGGATAACCTTTCACCCCAAGAACATTCTACTGTCATTTCTTTGGTCACGCTGAATCCATAGTGAACTTTTCCGGGACTGAAACCCATTGGCAAGACACCACTCTTCTGCAGAAAGCTCAGTCTTAATACTGTACATCCAACATAGACTTCAACTCCAGTCTTGTTTACACCTTTATGCTGGTCAGAGAAGCCAGCAACTAGGGGGCAGCCTTGACTCCTCTTTCAGTCTTAGTCATTCTAGCTTATAGTTGTTTTTGTTTTTGTTTTTAGGTTAATCTGACTTTGTCATATCTGATGTCAGGATCTAAACTCAGGCTTCCCTTCTAAATAGACTTATTTTTATTCAGTCCATTTTTGGCATTGTGGCCACATATTTTTAGTAATGTGATAGGATGAACTTTGGTAGTATGAACAGATAGGTTTACCATAGTCTGTCTGGGCTGTTGTAACAAATTACCAGAGGCAAGGGGGCTTAAATAGCAGGAATTTATTTCTCATGATTCTGTAGGTTGGAAAGTCCAAGGTCAAAGCACCGGCAGGTTCAGTGTCGGTGAGGGCCCATGACTAGTTCATAGATTGCCATCTTCTCCACATGTCCTCATATGATGGAAGCTGTGAGAGAGCTCTTTGGGGCCTTTTTTGTAAGGGCACTAATCCCATTCATGAGGACTCCGTCTCATGACCTAATCACCTTCTGATACCCCCAAAATGGGGATTAAGATTTCAACATATGAATTTTGCAGGACACAAACATTTACCAACTACTCCCTTTTATCCTGCAACCTACTCTCATTTGGGCTAATGGACATGAATCCCCCGCGCTTTAGAGCAAGTTTCTAAAAATGTCCCTGGATCCACATTATCAGGATAACTTGGGAATTGTTCAAATTCCTGGGCCCCACCTAGATTGGCTAAGTCAGAAACTCTGGGGCCAGGCGGAGCCATCAGTATTTTTACATGCCCTCCAAGTGCCGTGTGCTCCAGTCTGGGGACCACTGCTATAGAGAAAATTTGTCATGAACAAACCACAAGACAAAGTTATTTGATTTTTCAATTTTAATTATGTTAATAAAAATCCAACTGCAGAATACTTGTGACCTCCAGGGAGCTCCACTTTCACCCTGGCTCTTTAGTTTGACTTCCTCTCATTAATAACACAGACTAATGAGAATTTCAAGAATAGAGAAAAGCATGCACAACACCACCTTTGGAGCAGCTGTTTCCTACTAGTCAGAATGTGGAGACACAGATTCACAGCTCATCATATTATGAAATATTCTTCTCAAACTAGCAGGTGTGATTTTGTTTAGCCTTTCAAGTCTTGTCATGTGTTGGGCTCTTTTCCCTAAGCCATTTAGCTTAAATTTTCTGACAGAGGATCTCAGAGACTGGTTCTTGAATGGAATATTCAGAAAAGTGAAAGCATACAGAGCTTTATTCACACGGATCAAGGATTAATCCTATAAATAGGAACAATGATAGCAGAGGCAGTTTAATTTTATGGCCATTAAAAACTACTATTCTTAAAATGAATTAATAAATGTAAAATGAATATGGCATGACATATAAACCTGCGTTATCTGGGATTAAGTTTGCCCGGGAGTAATCATCAAAATATCCAGTTTAAACAATACAGAAGTTTCTAGGTCATATAGAACAGTCTGGAAGTAGATGATCCAGGGAAGGTAGGTCATGGTATCTTGTTTTTTCACTCAATACTACATGTAGTTTCTCCTTGTAGTTCCAGGAGAGCTTCGACTATTAAGTCCATATTTCAGCTTGAAGGAGGAGAAATGGACAAAGAAAGCCATTTCTCTTCCCTTTGAAAACTAGTTTCACTCACTACTTTAATAAGATTTCCTTGACCAGAATTTAACCACATGGCTGAGTGTGAAAAAATGTGAGCTCCATCACTCAAAATGCAGCCATTTATCCACAAAAAAATTAAATTCTATAGGGAAGAAGGAAAAATGGACCTTGGGGTATAATTATGAATTTCTATAAAAACTGTGGTCCTACAATCTTCACTATTAAAACTTTTTTCCTTTATTGCCACTTGAGTTATATGAGTTAAAATATAAGATAAATTCACAATATATAAAGACATCATAACATTAGCCATGTGGTTTTATCTTTGGCTTATTTTATTAACTTTAAATACAGGGCAGCATTCTCTTAAATCTACCCTAACGTAGATGTGGTTATAAAACTCCAACACAAGTAAATGGGTTTCCATTTCAACCTGAGTTGCTAATTCAGTCAGATAAAATGTTTTCAAAATGCCATTATCTCCTATATGAAGTAGTTACTTCCCAGTGGTTCTAGTAGTCAACTACATAAAAATCAAGAAGGTTTGCATTATTTGAATTAGTCGCTCCTTCAGCCTGTGTGCTCAAGAATTCCTAAGGCAATCTTCTTCAAAGTCTTTTCCCAGCTGTATGGATTGTCTGCACAGCATTTTATAGAGCCTCTGCTCATTCATTCTACATGGACCTAACGAAGTTGTTTCTGTGATTACCAGGCACATAGCCTGAAGTCAGGCAGTGGATTTCTATTTTAAACCTACTAGGAAGTTGAATTTTCATTTAACAACACATCACATAGCTGCAACTTAATCTGAAACTGACAGAATTATAATCCAAAAGAAGGAAAATAAATCGCCTTCTAAAGGAATTGGCAGAACAATGCTTATATTTCTACTATGACCATAATATATTATTGAGTCACACAATTACAACAAAATAAAAATCTCTCTTATTTTTACTGACCTTGGTTGGAAGAATTTATAGTCTTTAACCAATTCCTTAATAAAACCAACTGCAGTACCACTGTTAATAAATGGTTTCCAACCAAACGCTAGTTTTATGTTCTAAATATCAAGCTATAAAAGAAAAATTTAAATGAATACAGTTTTGATACAGAAAGATATGTTTTTAACTTAAAAATATTCACCTAATTGAAAACATGAGTTCAATTCATTTTTAAGGTGACATAAGGTCAAGCATCATTCTTATACATATCCTATAGATTAAATAGTAAATAAGTTGTTGCTAAATAAAAACCAAATGAAATTCAGAATTTCACATGACATTCTCAAGTGATAACTTATTGTGAATTATATTCTAAACAGATTTTTCCACATTTAACAAAAATTAAAGTTTGTGTTTGATTTCTATAATTAATTATGAGACATACTAATTTGACTAGATTTAAATAATTTAATGTTTTCCATATACAACATTGATTCTTTAAGCATTCACAAACACTTTTGTTAATATAAATATGTCTAGTGTTTTCATATTACCTCAAGTTAGAAAGAATAGTGAAAATGAACATGGGACAGAAGAACATTTTATCCTCTCTACCTTACCCAACATTTTGCCTTCTTTGTGAACTTAAACAATGTTGAATAATTAGATGGAGACTTGACCAATATGATTTAGACAAAGTTTTGTCTTTCAAGCAGATTATTTTCTCTGAAGAATCCAAAGGAATAAGACTGCTTTCACAGACTCACAGTATAGGAAATTCTGACATTCCCCATCCAGGACAGAGCTGAGGCCTAGGGCAGAAATGAGAAAGAAAGTTATAGGGAAAATGGGAGAGAGAATGAATTCATAATTGTTAGAAAAAAAGATTAGAGTGAGGAAGAAGCTGGGTAATAGCAGATGAAGACATAAAAACAATGGCAATCTGGAATTTGTAAACCTGTCAATTAAGACATCAGTGGTCTGAGAAGTCTAAGTTTAGTCATACCTATGACAAACTGTCATAATCCTGGAAGTTCCAAGGAAGGCTTCGCACCTTTGAAAAAATTGCAAGCTTATCTCAAGAGAGTACTTGGGTGAAATTGGGCTGATGATACAAGTAATCTATTTGTAACAAACTTTATCCTCTGCCAGACCTTAGCCTATTATTGTCCAGATTAGATAGGGAATGAAATGAAATCAAGTTCTCCATATATGTCTGGGCTGATAAATAAGAGCAGAATCAGGGGTATTAGTGAGTAACTTTTGACGTCCTTTTGCCGTTTGAGAATGAGGGAGGTGAGGCAGGTGAATTAAGATAGATTTCAATTTAGGGATCCTTGGCAAGTCTATGGATTATTGGAAAATGTAGTTGGGAAGGTGCAGCCAATAGGAAGCTGGTATCACTTTCTCTGTGGGTGGAATAGGGAGTTTTAAGGAAGCAGCACCCAATCAAATTACAGGATTCTTAAATGAGAGAAATATTTACAATTCCCCCTAGGGAAGTCACTGAACAAAGGCACTTCTGAGCTTTAAAGGAATGACATTATTCTACATAAACATGCAGTTAATGTTTTATAATAAGAAACACTGTTAATGAACACATGAATAAAACAAAAATTTAATGCCTGGGATCTTGAATTAAAGATGCATTTTTAAAAATTAGCAAAACAGTGTACTCATATTTTGAGTTAAGAAACCTAAATTTTATTTCCAGAGAAGACAGTTTTCCTTCCCCTGGAGCAACGGTGGGGGTTCCACTGGAGTCCACCCCATCCTCGGTACTCGAATCTCTCTGTCCCCTGGCACTGTCTTTATCCTAACACCATATCCTGAGTTCTTCAGTTCCTTCCACTGTACGTTCTTTATTTCATAGTTACTCATGTGTAAAACTCTCCATATCTCTACATCTTCATTTCATACTACTAACAGTTCCTTCACCCCTGCCTTCCTCTAAGGAACCTGCTACCTCTACTGCCCTATTGAGGGGTAGCTGTACTTTGATTAAAATCTTTGTCTATATCTGTGCTAAAAGGTGGGGTACATGTCAGGTTTTCTCCTCATTGTTGCTTTCGTACACTTTTCCCTGCATTCCCCCCCACCCTGTTCTCTTAGTCTTATTCTCCACTCCACCTCAGCCACTCACTCATGCTATTTCCAGTCTCAGTGATTACCTATCACAGTAATGCCAATACAATCTCAGTTTCAAGTGTCTTCCTGTCTTACATCATCTCCTTCCGTGGAAAGTGACATAACATGTACTAGTAGCATTAGAAAGCACAGCAATCTTGACACCAAACAAACATTGCCCTATATGAACCCCAAGAAGTTCTCACAGAGCCTGCCTTAAGTAAAGAGCATTTAGAAGTTGCACAATGTCCTCATCAACAATCTTATTTCAGATTTAGGGAGAATCTTCACCTGGAAGTTTTTAATGAAGTCAACTCATTAAAGATAATATGCTTAAATACATTGTCACCTCTTGGCCCTACATAATTCAAGGATAGGATTTAGAATACCTACTAAATAGGATGTAAAAATCACTTCAGCCGTTTTTCATTTCTTACTAGAATCTGTAGTTAAAGTAGTGAATGATGAATCCGCATTGGCAATCATATTGCAGGAAACAGTTTAGCTTATAGGTGTTCTCCATCCTTTGTAAATATGCTGCATTTGATGAAGTAGACCAATGAGATACAAATTTTCTTCAGTTTTATAGAAGTATATTTTACATATCATAAAATTTTCACTTGTTTTAGGGTACAAATCAATGAATTATATAAAATAATATATTGCAGTATGTGTCATTAAACTTTTTGAGGAAGTCTCAACATATCTATTATTTACAGGAAAAGCAGAATGATAATTTAATTGCAGATAAGAAATTGTCTTATATTCTTCCTGTATATTCTCTGAAATGAAGACTGCAGCCATTCTGATGCATTAAGATATAATTGACCTATAAAATGGTAAGATATTTAAAATGTACATTGTGGTGATTTGATATATGTATACACTGTAAAAAGGATTCCCCCACCCTTGCTAGTAAACTAACACATCCAGCCTCACTTGTTTATTTATTATTTTTATATTTTTGATGAAAATATTTAAGTTTTAGTCTCAGAAAATTTCAACTACAGTCATGATGTTTTACATTAAATTCTCAAAACTTACTAATCTTATGGTGTTTTAGTTGTTCTGTTTTCCTTGCTCTTTCTTCTATGTATTTGTCTCTTCACCTCCCAGTGACAGAATTTACTAAGAAAATGAAGAACACCAGAGAATAACGTACCTGAGTTATTCAGTTATTGCAAATCTCTACTGGCCATCTATAACAATAACATAATATCTTCATCACCTTTCAAAAATTACCGTTCTGTTTCATATTCGTTGTCTCATTTGGCCCTTATAACAATCCAGAGTTGTCTGAAGGGCAGATATTTTTGTCACCACTGTCTGAGTGAGGATGACAAAGACTGAATGGTACATAGTTTACTATTCCATTTTCATCACCTTTCTATTCAGCACCTTTAAAAACTATCTCTACAATTCAAAAATTTTAAGAAAAGTCAAAATATTTTTTTACTAATTTTAGGAAGACCTCCACAATTACAAGTTGAATTAAGTACTAATTTCTAAAATATATGTAAAGATGAAACGATTACAAATTGTCTTGGTGATTTCATGATCTCTGTGACTTGCTGGAAGGAATAACATGTTTCAACATAAAGTTATACTCAGAGGTAAGATTTTTTACAACAAAGTTTGCAGTATGGGAACTTGCTGGAAAAAAGATGACACAGGCTAAGTCCCGAGAGGTCAAATGCAGGCGTTATTGTCCTCACTCTGCAAGAATTGCAAGGATGCGTCTTCCTCTTGAGCTCCAAGTGGATGTGAAGATTCTGCCAAAAACAGACCACTTGAGTTTTGAAATCCAAAGCTTGTAAAGGGAGCTGGTCAAACATCTGCCATGGGACCAGTCACAGTGCGGACCCCAAACTAGTCACCAGGTATCCTGGGTACTGTGCTTACTGTAAACATGCTGAGAACATGATTCATCCTGACCCACAGCCTCAGGAGGATAGAATATCTTATTACAGGTAACTGAGAACATTCCAGTAGTTTAGTTCTCTGAGTTTATCCACAGGGTCACCTGTGGCTTTATATTAAAGGAAAAATTGAGTGAAACAAACTTGTTATGTTAACATTTTTGTTAAACAGATTCATGTTTTGGAAGTGTTTCCCCATTAGTTTTCACTATAAGTTAGCATTATACAAGATATTCAGTAAACTGGACTCAGAATTATTTAAACATCATATAAATACAGATTTGTGTTACTCTTGGGAAGCAAGTGGAGACATTTTGGGGCTGTGAGTATGAACAAGATTCTTTAAGGTAATCTGCAAAAGTATGGTGATATTCTTTGCAAAAGCACAAAAAAATTCTTTGCTCAAATCAAAGTTTGAGCACCTCAAAAAAAAAAAGAATAAACTCAGACTGTGGTTTTAGTTTTCAAATTAGATAGAAATACTTACATGTGTCCTGTTCATCTATATATTTTTCTAGACTGAAACTGTCCATTGAAACAGCTTATTCCTTTTCACTATAGCTTTTAGTTACATTTTAAATCTAGTGTTGTTTAATTTTATGCCTTTGGCATTGCTGCCCAAAAGAACTTCCTTCAGCAATGGCAATGGTCTTTGCAGGATGCAATACTCTTAGATATGCATGGCTAGTGAGGCGTTGAAATATGACTAGTGTACCGCAGAAAGCTGAATTTTTAATTGTTCTTATTTTTAATCAATTTTAATTCACAAAGCCACATGAAGCTAGAGGCTACCGTATGGACAGCCCAGGTCTAAAGTAATAAGTATAGATACTCCATTCTAGAGTCACTTTACCTGGGAATCTGCTGCAAATGTTGTCAATGCCCATCTGTATGTCCTTGGTAACATACTGTTCCTGTATTTTCTCAATGACTTTGGCCTATGCATAGACCAGAAGGTCAGAGAAGTTAATTTCCATCAAGACCAACACACAACAATGACAGAAATGGGCCAATGAAAAAATTGTACATCATCCTTTCTGTCTCATGAGAAAACTCAGCAGATACAGGTGGTCCCAAAAGCCCACAATGAGCCTGAGCTCTAGTTGTCCACCATGATATTTTAGTTATTAACATATCTTGTTGGATTTTTTCTTTTTCTTGAATAAAGTCATTCCTGAATCCAGTTATTCCTGAATCACCTCGCAAAAAAATCCTTGTCCTTGTGTTACCTTCCTGATTTGAATACTGAACTTCTTCTGTGTCCCTGTGCACCCAGGGTATTCCTGCCTTAGCCCTCATAATAGGTTTGTGAGCTATGCCAATATTTCCTGCACCATTGCATCCTAACACTTAAGTGGAGTGCCCGGCAAATAATATGAACCAATAAATATTTGATGAATTATTCAATGAACAAATGAATAAATGAGTGTATGAATGACCAAGTAAGATGCAAAGTCAGTCCCAGAAACATGAGGGTGTTTATTCAAATTTCAACTGTGTCCAGACTGACGCAATTTTGCCTGATTCTTACACTTGTCTATGAATTTCACTTTTATATTCTTTTCATATAAATTATCATATTTATATTTTGATTTCCAGTTTTTTACTCTGTTCTCCCGTAAGGGCTTTTGAACAAATTTGGTTTACTAGATTGTCCTACTTTATCTAGTTCTGTTAGCATGTTTCCCCTCAGTTTTAACCTCAGAAACCACCATCTGTGTAAAGACTTCTAATTGGTTTCTCACCCAAGATTTTGTTGACTTCTGCATGTTGGGATCCTATAGACACCGAGTATTTAATCATTTCCTTCCATGCTCAACAAATTTTCATTTGTGCAAGACTCAACAAGTAGTGAAGTGATGCTTCTTAACAAGTTGAGAGTGGTTCTTGTTTAATCTTGAATTCAAGACTGCAAATAAAGTAATTTAACTGAAAAGAAAAAATCAGGTATTTTTAATGTATCAAAATTCCAATAGAAAACATTACACATTATGACTTAAATAATAGATGAAAGGTATATTTCCCAAGGGACTGCTTACTTATAAAGCAGGTTGACTGTAGGAGAACCTCAAAGGACAGTGCAGGACCCCAGACCTAGCAAACAGAGGCTATCAGGGTCCCTAGGCTCGAGAAGTCAAAGGCAGGGAGAAATTATCAGAACTGGAAAGGACAGAGTCCGGTAGATTTTGTTTCACTGAGAGGAGCAGAGACCTTCTATTGAAGGAACCTATTTATGCTGGGATCCCCTCACAAGGAAAGAACCATGACAATAAATACCTTCCCTTCTTTCTTTGACTTTGTGCCAGGGCTTCTCATCAGCCAACTCCAATTGAAGCCAGAGCACGCAAGTGCCTATTAATACAGAATCTCTTCAGATTCTCTCAGGACAGTGAGTAAGGGAGGCAAGGTTACAGGGTGGATCTGGAATGGCAGCTGGAAGTCACCCTCTACACTTAATTTATAGAAAAGACAATCCACTATTGGTTCCTATTCGGACAAATTCCAAATTTCCATGTCCTAAGTGGAAATATTTTAATGTAACATCTGAATATTTGGAGAGTTAATATAATGTAAAAATATGTTTCACAAATACATTTCTAATCTGATTCATTAGCATTTAGGATACTAGGGTAGAAACTCATAGAAGTCATTAACACATTAATGGCATGCCAGATTTTTTTTTAATACTGCAGCTATGTATTTTTTTTAAGTTTGGAAATAAAACTGGATTAATAATGTTGGTAAACCCACCAGTGAGAAGAACAGTAGTCATATCATGAATTATATCAAAATTGAAATAAATCTTTATTTAAATGACTTAAAAAATAATTTGTATCATTAGCAAGTCAAAACAAAATTAGATGTATACAAACAATCTTATTTAGGCAATAACTAGTAGGTTGTAAAGAATATGTATAAATATATGCTCAATATAAAATCATATTGGCTTCATTTTTGGCCATATTGAATAAAACTTTTTTCACATGATTCATTTAATTTCTAGAAAGTCATAAATATTTGTTTTCATATTACTACTAATAAAGGAAAAACGAATGTGTATTTTTAAGGTGTTTGATGGGAACTAAAGAAACATATCTGGATTCACCATCAACTCTTAGAATTTCCAATAATAAGAGGTATTGGTTTCCATTCCTAGCCACAGCGGAGGATAGAAAGCTGCACCATGGTAAATCACAGAACTTAATCTACTGGTCATCTCTTGTTCTGCAGTGACCCTACAAACACAGTTATAGCTACTCAATTCTTGGAGACACGCAACCTTTGGCAAATTTTACTAAAAACAAACCCTTTTGATGATGGTCCAAGGATCTAACCCAATTATATGGGTAGTTTCCTTTCACAAGATTTGAGATCTCTGCTACCTGCTTCAAGAGAAAGGGTATTATAACTGGGTTATGGATTTGTAATCTGCATTATTTTTTGTTAGAAATTCGGGCATTATATAATTTGTTCTGTAAGAATCTGTATAAATGTATATTGTCATTGCCAAGTACACAGATTTTTGTGTGGTGTTTCTACGAAGGGGTTTCTGCAAATTGTGCTATTACATGGCTCCTGAAGTTTCCTTTCTGCCAGGAATCTATTCTCTGTCAGTTCTGATAAAAATACAGACACTATTCTGGATAAAATAAATCAGGTAGGTTTTTCCTACCATTGGGCGATGCATTTATTTTTCCAGGAACTGTGTTCTCAATTCCTGACAGAAAACCAATTACCAACTTGACTCCAGTTGAATTTAAAATAAATTAAAATGGATAAAAAATAGAAAAAAAGTGTTTTTGCATCTGTTCATATGAAATTTGGTTTCTTGTATTTAAGTTTTCTCCTTTGCTGAACAAGTGGAGAATACGCACATTAACTACATTTCTCTGTGTTTCAACTTGTTGGCCCATTTGCTAGCTCTATATCCAAAATAATTTAGAACATTATGCAGCTCTCAATTGTTGATCCCCTATTAACCCTCAAGTCATACAGATATTTTGTTAGTCTATCTTTGTGCTCTGACAAAAACAATGGTTTCACTCCTAGAAAAATCTTGTGGATGCTTCCATTATTGAACCATAGGGTCATCTATATTTTGGTGTTGTGCAAGAATAGAGGCTGAAGAAGTTTCAAATTATCTTCATTAACTTAAAAAAAATTGTCTTTAATTATAGTAAAAAAATATTTTTTTAATCTGGGTATCATTCAAAGTTTGTGGGGTAGGTTTTCTCTAGAGTGAATACAGCATATGAAATTTAGCAAGACCTTCTTTAAGCAGAAGAGGTATATTGTGCTTAATGAATAAAACAAAACACATAATTTCATGTGACAAATCATTTCATATTTAAATTTTTTTCAAGGTTGTCCACATATGTATAAAAGTCAGGGCAAGCTGGTTTTCCAAAATGTGACCTTATGTGATTTTTATTATATTTTTGTATTTTTGGGGTTGAATTTTTGGATTAAATATTGAAAATGTAGTTTGTCACTTTTTCAAAATGTTTCTGTGTGTTCAATTTTTTTTAAAAGGTATAGTAATCTAAGTGGAGAAAGACAAGTGCCAAATATTTCCCTCACTTGTGGAGTGTAACAAGGAAGCAAAACTGAAGGAACAAAATAGCAGCAGACTCACAGACTCCAAGAAGGAACTAGTGGTTACCAAAGGGGAGGGATGTGGGAGGGCAGGTGAGGAGGGTGGGAGAAGGGGATTGTGGGGTATTATGTTTAGTACACATGGTGTGGGGAATCACAGGGAAAACAGTGTAGCACAGAGAAGGCAAACAGTGAATCTGTGGCATCTTACTACACTGATGGACAGTGACTGCACTGGGGTATGAGTGGGGACTTGATAATATGGGTAAATGTAGTAACCACATTGTTTTTTCATGTGAAACATTCCTAAGAATGTATATCAATAATACCTTAATAAAAATAAGTAAATAATAAATAAAATAAAATTAATAAAAGAGCTTTCCCATGCCTCCTTCAAAAAAAAAGAAAAAGGTATAGCAATCTATTTGGTTTGTCCACCTAACATTGATTCAATTTTTATTACTATAGTAATTTCAGAAATGTACAATTGAAGGGATTAAGTTGAAAAGTTAATTTTTACATTCAGATATAGTAGAGGTGAAATTAGGATATACTTATATGTTATCCTAGGAGGTCGGTGTGTTGGTGACATTTTACATCATGAAGAAATTGTAATCAAGGATATATTAGATTCATATGAGCAGATCTGATAGTTTAATAGTAGTTAGGATGAAATTTCCCAGTCCATGGCCATTTCTGTTCAAATTTTAAAGGTGTTTATTTTCTATTATCTTATAAGTTTATAAATACATTTGAATTTGAATTTTAAATATTTGACAGACTACTAATATTCCTTCAATTTGAGGAAAAAAATCCCCCTTAAATATATAAATATATTCCTTATAAAATATGATATAGGAGTTATTTTCATTAAATATAGTTTTTTGACTGAAAAGTTAAGAGAACAATTAAGAACATAATATCCCCAGGTTAAAAAAAATCAGAAAAATTACTTCAAAAAGATATTAAACATATGTTAAATTAAACAGAATAGGAGTTGGGTTCTTTCCTCTGGAGTAAGGGACACAAATATTACATTTTAATAAATTAAAAATAGTACAGTAAACATTGTATAAGTAAGACGTCTAGTTTCTCTAGATAATGCAGAACCATGTAATTTCCCCAAAAGCGCAGTCATTCTTCCTCCTCGTCATAATGACCCAAGGCATCTCAGGCCTCCTCAGACTGATGAAGGTGCACTAGGTCTGTCATGGAAACTTTGCTTTCTGTAGGTCCTTCCCAGCACGTTTAAGTACTAGCAGTCCAGCAGGTGCTGGGGAAGCCAAAGTGACTTGAGGGAAAGGGAGGCAATATTTGGATGGGTCACATTATAGTCGAGACCTAGGCAGTGTGATCATTTCTCCTGTCTTTCTGAGCTTGTGGTATTAGGTGTTACTTTCTCAGGAGAGAACTTGATCACCCTATCATCCTCTAGCCGTTTTTCCTCTGTTGTTTGGTACTTTCACCCAAGTACTCTGTAAGTAGTATAGGCTAATTAGCAATGATGACAATGGAAACAGCTCTGGCTTGAGAAGGAAAAGTATAAATCAGAAATATAAGTATCCCTTTCAGAAGAGATTCGGCTCTACTTAAGGAAAACTATTCATTAGTACTTTAAAAAACATAAATATGAGTATGGTAGAAGATATAAAATATATGTTATTCAGTATATAACATTGATTACATAACATATTAACTATAGTATACACCAACATATTATGTCAATATAAATAGGCACTTCGTTTACTCAGATCCTGAGTTATAAGTCTCTCCTATATGCTGATAAGAAAACTAAAATGTGAACACTTCTGAACTTAGCAAAGATTGTGGTTGGCCATTTAATCAGACTAATACAAAGCTTATCTATGCTCTGCTATTTATCACAAACATCCAATTTTTGTTACTAGGACTTTCTTCCCTTTAATGTGAAGAGATAAGACTGCCCTTGCTCTCAAGTCATTTTATTATAAGATTCTGTCCCTCCCTAACTGAAATGTAAAATCTCTATTCATTAAAAATGTTTTAGTAATTATGGAAATGATAGGCAGTGCTAATTCTATAACATAACTTTAAGGAAACTCTAGGATTGTTTAATTAACCAGATATAACATAATTTGTTATTTTAATTTAACATATAACTGGCAAGAAATTTTAGGAATGTTATTATTTTTTAAACTCCTTGTACATCTGAGTCTCTCTTATCCAAAATATATATCATAAGAAAAGTAAAAGTCACAAATAAATTAAGAGAGCTTTAGACAGTCTTGAAAACTAAATGAAGCATAAGAGCTTTGCCCATCCTTGAATGGCATTGACCTTATGTTCTACCATAGTTGAGAATGCCAGTGAGAAAGGACCATGGACAGCCAGGATTTTCTAATTTTTAAGATGTCTAATGGAGCCTTAACTACATTATTACTGAAAGGTAAAGTTCTCAAATATTATGATGTATGAGAACTGGAAATTAAGATGATATCTAATTAGCAACCCTGGTTGAGCCGTAGGGAAAATGAAAGTCATCCTCACATTTATGCCTGTGGGGCATCTTTCATTCACATCTTCCTCACACTCAGTCTCTCAGTCTTTTCCATCTCAGTTTGCTTCCTTCCAAAAGCTAATTTTCAACCCTCCCTCTCTCTTCCAGTTTGCTTATCTCCTTCCTCAAGAATGTTCAATCCATTCTTTCCTTCAGAGAAGGACTGAGTCCTCATTTTCTCCTTCATGTCTGGCAAATTCTGGCTTCTCCTATGTAGCGTCCTAATGGAGTCTTTCCTTGACCCAGGTAGACTTCAAAATCTTCATCTTCCCAGATTTCAGCCACACTTTGCTTTCCATTCCTTAGAACTTGATCTCTGATGCAATCAAAGAAAATGCTGCTCCTGGATCATGAACTCAGTAATTGATGACACTAAGTTTTCAAGCACATTAATGCTTCACAAACCCATGAGGCTGGGAATCAAGCAAATTGGCAGCTGCATCAATTCAGTTCCCTTGCAGAATTAATTCCACAAAATTCCACTAACTTATTTTGCAAATTCTGTTTCTACTGATATTGATATTTTGTGCCATATTATACTTTATAAGCTTACATTGTTATATTATAGAATTTTTTTAATATTTAAAGAATGCTTTTCATTCTTTTTATACTATAAAGATAAGAACACCTGATGTCATACATTTTTTCCTGAAATGAAAAATGATGGTGATTCTCAAAACAGACAAAGTGAATGTCTGAATTATGATTAAATACACAACATGAGGCATCTTAATATAAGAATGAAATTGGGACGTTTCACACTTATTTTTGGGCCTTCCCATAATGTATTCTGAATTGTTACTAAATTAATTTAGAATGATGAACATGCCACTTTGATGCATTGCTTCCTAAAATTCTACCTCAACTCAGCAGTGTAAAAAGGTTAGAGATTGAGAGTGCTGCTATGAATAACAAGAGATGGTCATACCCTAAAAGTACTTTTCACTATCTTGTGTCATATTCAGGAAAAATATCTAGAAAGTTAATGTGTCTCTTTGGCCTAGTAAATAAGTACCTCCTTTACAATCATCTGAATATCATATAGAAAAACTTCATTCTGCATGAGACAGTGAGAGGTAGCAAAGTGAGATTGGTGAAATAGAGATTTCACATCTATACCTTTGTATAAGAACTGTAGTATGCATGCTGTTAAATATTGCGTTTGTATATATTTTATGTGTTAAAAGTATTAAATTGTTGTAAGAATGTTGGAAGTGCTGGCAATATCCAAAGACTGAATAAAGTTGGGAAGATTTAACCCTAGGAATACAAGTTTGGTTCATGTTCTAAAATTAATTAATATAATATAATGTATTAAAGGATTAAAAGACAAAATGATACATGATCATTCATGATGAAAAAATCTCAAAAAACCACTTAAAAAATCTCCAAAAAATAAGTATGTTGTGACATTTTATAAGGAAATATACTCCAGAATTTTAATTATAAATAAACTATTTAGAGAGATTTGCTATTGATGACAAATCCTTATGTCACAATTTGTTCAAGAAAAATATTGATAGAAAGGTTACCCTTTCCTAAAACGTTGAGAAACCTGATCAAAGCCAATATAAGATCCAGATAGTGCACATTCACTAAATGAGGTTGATGGAAGGGACAAGGAAATATGCAATATTGTCTCCAGTATGGAGAAGTGAGAGATGAGGTCTTTATTGCAGCAGTGTTTAAAATACATGATTTCTTTTGCACATCTAATTGAGCTTAATAAAGAGTTCTTTTTGAAAAAGAATCATATAAATATATTAATAGCTGAACCCCAAAATGAGGGAAGATGATGATAATATCTGAGAATGAATCACTCCTATGAGAAGTAGTTTTAAAGAGGTGGGGGTACAGAAATAACAAAAGTGTGTAAGTGGTAAACAAAGCCTAAGGAACACATCCTAGAAAATGATCATCTTCCCAACTCACTTCTGACTGTTGCCACTGTCTTTAGTTCCTTCTGCTCATCTCCAACTACTTATTTAGAAACTGTTAACTGACTCCTAGCTGGATTCTAAGTTCCTTACATTCCTTTCCCATGGTAGGTCCTCTGGGTTTTGGAACAATGGTCTATGAATAAAAACAAAACAAAATCCACAAAATTATTAGATTTTCTATTCATACAGAGTTTTAATCTTAGAGCAAGAAAGGATTAAGTTTTACTAATATGCCATATTTAACTGCAATGCAAGTTCATAATCTACAAATGGATGTATGCTATTAATTTTATTTAAAATGTAATGTGCATAGTGTATACAGGCTTTAAATACTTCCCGATTTGTGTAACTATTTTGTCTGTATTTCAGTACTAAAATTATTTTGAAGAATAGCTTTCTGAATGTGTTTTGCAGCATAACCTACTAATGACAACTTCTTCATCATGTTCCATTATGAACTATGAATGGAATACTTTAACTGGAATCAGATTTAATATTCTTATTGCTTAACTGAACTCTGGAGTCCTGCATGCTCTAGTTCTTTGATCTTCACTCCTGAAAGTCTATTTAACACTGTGAATGTTAAATGCAGATTATTTCTACTATCAAAGTAATGTTAAAATCTCCTTATTCCTCTTCCATTAAAATAATTGGTCCTGGGCTGTTACTTAAGCAAATACCAAATTATCATCCTTCAGAGCTGATAAAGGGAACAGAAATAAATCGGTAAATAATTTATATGACACAACCTTCATTTGAACACATACAAAACAAGTCAGCCCTGAGCAGGACTCCTGAGCAAGAGCTGTAACGAAATGCTTGTAAGGGGATGGGAGCCCTCCCGGCCCGCAGCGTGGCACTTGAACCTGATGTGGACAAGTATAAACTTGTCTGGCACACTCAAAAAAAACAAACATACACACGCACACCTCCCAGCCCTTGCTCTTCCCTTTCAACGAACCACGGCTTCCATCTCACAAGTGAAGTTCCCTTGCTCTTCTGCTTTCTTGATTAGGAAATAAACCCTGGTTTTCTCTGAATCTACATCCCTGTGGCTCTTCTTGTCTTCTTGGCTTTCTGTGAAAGCTGATCAGGTTCTTGATTCTCATCCACTGCAGTAAGTATCAATACATTTCATAGTCCTTTATATGCTCAGATTATGTCTGAAAATAAACTATTTTCAGCTAATAAGAAATTCTGACTGTAAATGAACTAACAAATCCAGCGATGTAAGGCAGAATCAGTTAACTTTTTTGGCATATGCAGTAGGAATCAAATGTTTCAAACTTTTCACAAAATTGGAAACAAAGACAGAATGGGTCTCTTAGTGTGAAAGTTTCTGTTCTTAAAAGCTTTTGGTTTCTTTTTTAAGTAAAAGTCAATGTTGTGGCATAGAATTCTGTTGTACTCATTTATGTCCCTTGGACTTCCCAGGCCAACACGGGCAAGGCTGAGCTTACGTGTGAACTTGAATTCCTAGAATTACAACAAAGTTCATTTATCCAAACTTCTCTGGAATTCTTCCTAAAAGTGCTTCAGACCCCATCTCGTCATGGATGCAATATTTCATAGTAATGATAACACAATAACTTATCTCTGCTTCTCCTATAACTGTCTTTGAAATGATGATGAGCTTGAATGAATTAAAAAATGTCTAATTTCCTTTCTCAAATACCACCACATAAATAATCTATACTTAGTATTAGACTACGGAATCCTTGCTACTTTCCATGATAGGGCCTCTGGATTGTAGAACAATAGTTAATTATTATAAATAAACTGTTAGATTTATGTTGTTTTAATCTTAAGGAAAGAAAGGATTAAGTTTTACAAATACTTTTTATATAAATTACCTGTCATGCAAGAATATGATTTACAAATGGATGCACACTAAAATAAACTAAAAAATATACAATTTTACTGGGCACTTCATGACTTAAAAATTTTGGGCAGATATTCTCGAGTATAAGACACTTAAAGAGTATTTTTGTTGAACTTGTCTTGGTGTAGTCAAGTGTATGACATGGTAGGTCTATGATGAATATCTTTTGAATGAATTAAGTTCATTGTGATATACTTCAAAAATATAAAGATGGCTATTTATTCTCACATCAAATTACTTGTTTTATAATATTAATTTAATCCATGTTATCACAAAAGAAATATACAGAATATTAAATTAAACTTAAATGAAATCATCCAAACAAAACAAATCCTTTTTCTGTCGGTGTTTTGCCAGTTTCAGTGTAAGTATTTTAAACAGAGTTTAAAGTACTTTAAACACAGTTGTAATCGAATTATGCATATAGTATTGTGTCCTGCCTAATCTCCACTTTCTACATCACAGCAGGTCTCTTTTTTTTTTGTTATTATTTCCCTACAGTTTACATCAATACAATGCCACACTCCTGAGTATTTTCCTGCCCGTATCACTTATGGTCAAATACATCTAATTTTCTAAACTGTAAACAGCTTTGCATCAGTGTCATCCATTTCCATCACACAGACCCTGCAGCCACAACGTATACTGTTCAACACATTGTTTTAATGTTCAGAGTTGATCAAAGTCTATTTCTTTGACTTGGGATTTAATTTTGCAACCAAGCGCTTGACTCTTGCCTTCGTACAGAAGACTGTCCATATTCATCAATGTATATCTGAAGGGTTACAAACCCAACTGTCTTCAGAGTCTGGGCAATAATTAAATTTGTAAAATATTCAGGCTGGAAAAAGGCCACCATTCACATCCTATCAATTATCAGTATGTTAAAAAACAAAACAAAACACCAGTTTGTGCGATCCGTGACTCAGGATGCGGGCCCTGAGTAAATGGTGCATCTGCTATTTTGCTTCAGTTAATTTTTCACATATGGCCATGTTGGCCCGGTGCAGCCATACCTGAATTTTCATTATTCTTTTCCTTAAAGGGTGCAGAATGTTAAGTTCTACGTGAATTCTCCGAATTGTCAAATGCTGGCAAAGACTCATTAAACCCCTATATCATTGATCAAGTAAAATATGTCCAGTTTTTAAGAGCTCTGATCCAGAATGATAGTTTATTGTAATAGTGCACATGTGTCCTTAATAACACACCTGTTTTAATACTGAACTTAATAATTGTAGTTAATCTGGCCAGTTTCCTTTAGACCTTAAATGCAGATATGGAAACCAAAAACTTTTAGCTGATTTACCTCAAGATGACATTACTAGTTAACAATAGCTGTTATCAGTACCAAGAACGCTTGACTCTCTCTCTGTCTCTGATTTGATTAAAATATTAAATGATTTCAAAAGACAAAAATATATTTCTTCCTCTAGCGTATTGGTTACTATGATATAATAAAGTGAAATTTGAATTCCATGTAACTTTATTCCTAAACACATGGAATTTCAAAGTAATCAGTGTTTTAGGAAAATAAAAGACAAAATGAAACAAATATTAGATATCATAAAACAACTTTTTGATTGTATCTAATACTTTGAATTGACAAGAATTCTTTTCAACATTCACATTTGCACATCTTATCTATCCATTAATACAACTGAAACTAATATTTAGAATCAAGTTTGATTATAACTTCTGTGTCTCTCTGTTTGACAAAGGATCCATCATTTACTTCACCCCCAGAAATGTCCTACAAACCCATTTTTTTCCCTTTTTATCCAAATAGGAAATTCATAGACTCTTAACAAAATAAATAATCCGAAGTCATCACTAGCTTCTGTTAAGTCTAGAGACTCAGAAAATGGCATTAGGTTCAATTGTGTGTCTCCATCTGCCTTGTTGGCTGTCCTCCCTCCTTGTGATTGGTTCTGTGAGCTGGAGATCTCATGCTTCGTTGTAACCACACGGCCATCAGGTGCTTCTAAGTTCATACCCACAGAAGCCAAAAGTAAAATTATGTTTTCAAAACTTCTAACAAAAGTTTTAGAATAGGTTTGTTTGTGGCTTCAGTCTCGTTCCCACCCTTCAACCAATCTGCCTGGGACTGTGACCTCACCAGTTGGTCAAAGGTGGAAACATGGCCATCACTGGAATGGCAGGTGGTTAGCAACACCTGCCCCAGTGGGCTAGGCATGTGGAAGGAATAGTGCACAAACGAAGTCCAACAATTTCCTGAGAAGAAGAAATGGATATGAGGCAGGAAAACAAACACACAATCTCTTCGACATTGAAAACTTTCTGAAAATATTGTAAAAATAATATTACATTTTAGTGTGAGGAAAGCAGTCATTCCTCCCTAAATAGTGAGACAGGGACCATGGGTGTAGTCAGAGTAGGATGAGGGCCTCCGGAAAAAACAAGGCAGGATATTTACAGTCAGAGCAATGTAACTACATGCAAGGAAACCCCCTACCAAATCTCTGTGTTAAACATTAAGCTCTAGGGTCATTCTTCAGTGAGACCAGTTAATATTCCCCAGATAAAGAAGAGTAGCACATGTTTTTATTATGCTAATGATTTGTAATCATGTGTAGGATTCACTTTAGCATGCTAAAAGGCCCAGGCCTATGTGCTTTCCTCTTTCAGATGTGATGGAGTGATTTTGCAAACTGGGCAACTAATTTAGCATGCAGACCCAGCTGTAAACAACATAGTAAAAGGCAGGAAGGATTCCACCTTAAAGATAAGATTGCATTTTAACACCCAGGAAGTTTGGGAAGCAGGATTCTTAACTTACTCTTTAGCAAACAGACAATACCTCAGCCCACCTTGGGAGCTGGGCAGGTGGCCTTTTGATATGCCTCTAGACCAAGATGCCAGTATCATGGAGAGAGATTGGGGTGGGAAATTCCTTGTGTTAAGCTAATTCTGGGTGTTCACACACCACTTAGCAGGTTCACACCCCTAAGCCTTTTTTATCACGTTCTCGAAAAATCCTCATCTGCCTATAAAACCCCCTAGACATGCACCACACCGGGACTCTCTTGTCTCCTGGTATGAGCCAGGAGCTCTGTCCTCTTACTTTATTTCTAAATAAAAGCCTGTACCTTGCTCTCCTACCTTGGGTGTTTGTGAAGCTCATTCTTCAGCTTCGTGAACAAGAACCCTGGCATCAATAGTAGGTAATTCTGAATGTGAGATTACCATGGATAATTATCAACAGCCAGACTGGATGCATGTGGGTGTATCTATACAATAAGTGAAATACAATACAATACATTTGTTTAATAGAAACTGAAAATGTTGAAATATATTCAACATTTGTTTAACAGCAACTGAAATGAAAATATTTGTCATTCTCATTAACTAAAATTATGTTTAATTCAATTTTGATGTACTGAAAGGTATGGATGACCAAAAAAAATGATAAATTGATGTCAATGATAATAACAAAAAAAGCTGTAAGCCTACAACCACTTCTATTAAATGTAAAAAAGGAACACATCCAATAAACATCTACATATTACATTTGTTTTGCATTGTATCTACTATTTTAGGTTCACTTTTAATTTAGATAATTATAATAATTAAATTTGACAAAATTTTTGTTGCATAAGAGCTTACACAAAATTTAGACTTTAAATGAAAGCTCAAAGTCTTTATTACCTAACACACGAATGCCATTTCTCCAGATGTACTGGTTTTCAGTTAGACATTTAATCTTGACTTTCTTTTAAATAACCTCATGCTAAATAAGGAGAAAAAACCATCAGGTATTTGCAAATAATGATCAAAAATAAAAACATGTATATTTGTTTAATATTATATTTGTAAGGTGTTGAAATTTATGGCTGTCAGCTAAATAATTATCAATATTTAAAGAAAATAAGTGGAAGTTTGGCAATCAGATTCTTTTGCACAAAGATTTTAATTAGCACCAATTGCATTAATTAACAGTTGCATTTTCTCTCTCTTTCTCTGCGTAAAATTCAATACAGGTAAGTATTTGAAGTCCAATCTTTGTGTAAAATTGCATATTACCATTTTATAAAAACCATGAATATTTACTTATATAGTATACCATTTTATAAGTACCACAAATGATTTAACTGCAAATGTAAAGATGTAAGATACAATATCATCTGTGAAACTTTTTGTTCTTGGATAAATTATTATGATGAACTGTGATTGTTTTCCTAAGTCTTCAGCTGCCTTTATGTTATTCTAATTTGTTATAAGGAAATTAATATAAATAAACATCTTGAAAATCTGTAGTAATAGTCAATATATTTTTTATTATTATCTCTATACTTTTTTCTAATTTCCTGGTTTTTAAAACTAGTGGTTAGAATTTAATATACTCCATGAGATATTATTATAAGTCCCTTGATATTTTTCTTTGTCTATTTCACAATTATTTATTGAAAAAAATTTTATGTAATACATAGAATTGTTTTAAAATTTTTCCCCTGCTATACTAAAATAAGACTCAGAGAAACATACATCTAATTACTATATTCCCTACATTTTCTTCTAAATTTTTTTCTGTCATGTCCTTGAAATTTTAGACAATGATAAATTATGTGTGATTCAGAGGAAGTACATCACATTCAGTGAGTAGTAATCTATCACTGAGCTCAGGTAGCAAGAAACATACAGAAATAATTCTGGTTATGAATATCAGCTTATAAGGCTTTGCTTTGTAAACATGAGAAGATAATTTAGTTTCCACCTCTCCCAATGTTACCTGAAAGTTTGTTTCTCTGTCAATGCAGTGTATAATACAATATGCATATACATTCCTCCACAAAATTTCTTCACTATGTGCCTTTATATTATGTGTAGTATGTGTCTAATAGGTATATTTGCAAAATGAAAAAAAAGTATGCTATTATGTTCTAATCTACAGGAAAGATAATTTTCTATGTAACCAATCAATGAATAAAAAAGTGAAGTATATCATAGAACAGACTGGAAGGAACTTTGGGTTTTTCTTTTCATTACTATAGCCATTGAAAGTCACTATTTAAGATTAACCTTTAAACTGATAATTTTAATAATGTTACAAATTTAATTTTAGTGATGGTCTATTATGCACTGACTGTACCCTCCCCAAATTCATATGAAGAAGCTCTTCTTTGTGACTGTATTTGGAGATGGGACTCTAAAGACATAATTAAGGTTAAACGAGGTCTTAAAGATGGAGGCCAGGTCTCATGGATTCGTCTCCTTATAAGATGACACACCAGAGAACTTGCTCACCCCCAGCCCCACATGCAGGCACTGAGGAAAGGCCATGTGAGGACAGAACTAGAACTATCGTGAAGGCCAGGAAGAGAGCTCTCACCCAGAGCTAAACTGGCTGGACTTCTAGCCTCCAGAACTGTGAAAACAATAAACTTCTCTTGTTCAAGCCACCCAGTCTCTGGCATTTTGTTGTGGCAGTTTGAGCAAATATATATCCTTAATGCCACTACATTCTAGCAACATTTTTTTTGTTAATATAATATTAAGTCAAGTGATGGACTGAAAGTTTATTACATAGAATCTAGTCAAGATATAATGAGAACCTGTGCTGAGACAGTTCAATAGAAAGCAGTGGAAAAGAAAGATGTACTAAGAACAAAGATATGTACCCAATCTGATACTGGATTTGAAAGGGCATGTGAAGAGGTAGGAGATTAGTGTTCTGTCCAAAGGCTCATTGTCTAAAACAGTGCATGACCCACACCCTAAAGCAAAGAAAGAAAACCATGGAGGATTATAAGAAATGTTGTATGTTTGGTTGTATAGATGTTCAAGGTTTCTGAATTAACCTTCATGGATCCAATTTAAGGCTAAATACTTTCACATACAGATAGGGACCCATTCTTTGTTAGTTGTTCATTTATTCCAGAGACTTGCTATTTTGGTTATTTCAGACAGGGCAGAGCAGCTGGTGCCAGACTAGCCCTCCTACCCTAAACTACTATAAGTAAGAAAAAAAATGTGTGAGATAACTATTTTCAGAGATGGGGTGGGGCTAGGAGAGGAATCTGTGATCCCTTGGTGGGAAGGGGAAAAAATTGAGGCAGACTTCAGGATGACACATGCTTCCTGCTTGGAGGCACTTTCAGGACTAGGGCACAGTGAAGAGAACTCAGAAGACAGAAACTAGGAATAGGGTTAAACTTGCATGATCCATGGTTATGAAAGAAAAGGTCATTTAGAAAGTCTTCCAGAAATCTACAAAGGAGTCCCATTTAGCCTTTGCCACAATATAAAACTGTGATGCACAGATTAAGATTTCATAAAACCAGCCAAAGAATTATTATGAGGTAAATCAAAGCTGTATAGCTAGCAGAGCTGATATGTCTCAGAAATATTTGAGTTCCAGCCAGGAAAAATTGAGAAACTGCTAGGAACATCACAGGTATTCAGAAGACCCTGAAATGACCTGGGTTAGGAGCCATGTTACTCCAATCTTAGAGTTAAGGAAACTCACTACCTGCCCTATAATTGTGCAAATATGGGCAATAAAAATGTTTGATCTGTACACATGTAAATTAAATGAAAATGGAATAAAATACAACATTCTAGTAAGGAAGAATACAAAGTCCAGACATAAAACATGTGGTATCTATAAGGTCCAGCAGACAATCAAAATTACTAAAGTTGTAAAAATGAAGGAAATTTTGACTTATAACCAGGAGACAGATCAGACAATAGAAACAGGTCCAGAAACAAAAGAAATGGTAACATTAGCGTATGAAAAGAGATAAAAAATAAGGTCAGTTTTTAATGAAAAACATGCACATAAAAAAGAAAAATAGAGTAATTCAATAAGAAAATGGTAACTATAAATAAATGAAATTCCCAGTGAATAATTTAATTCACTGAATAACTCAAAAATTCACTGGTTTCTTAAGAGAGGATTTAAGCCTGACGAAAATTTTAGACAGTTGATTAGAAACGAAATAACTGAAAACACTAAAGATGAATAAACTTGAAATCAGAGTTTATTCAAAACACTACACAGAAAGAAAAAATCTGAAACTGAAAAGGAGCAGATAATCTGTGACTTGTGAAACAAGAATATGTTATTAAATTTGTAATCAGAGTGTCAGACTAAGAAGGAAGAGAGAATAATAGAAGTGTAAAATAGTATAATACTTCATATATTTGCTTTAGAGTTTCTTACAAAATTAAGCACGAACTTACCCTATGTCTCACCGTTCCCATTTTTGGTTGTTAACCCAAAAGAAATGAAAACAAAGAATACAAGTAGGTTTTTAAGTAATGTTCATAGTAGCTTTATTAAGATTCCAAAACTAGAAATCTCCCAAACTTTCAAACTGGACACGGTGTTATATCATTAAATATACTATCTCTTACCTAGTCTATGGTAACACTCTCCTAATTATGTTCCCTGATTCCTCTCTTGCCTCATAATATATGTTTGTCAGAGCTGCTAGAGTAAACTTTCCAAATGTAAATAAAATGTCAACTCTTATTTTTGTTTTCCATCACACTGAAAACACCATTGAAAACTAAGAGTCATCATATCGCAGTTATAGTTGATGTGGCACTGAGCTCACCACTCTGAATGTGTTCCCTATTCATATCTTATTATTGATAAGGCATTGAAATGGAACTTAAGATGTCAAGTATGCTTTCTATAGAGATACTAAAACAATAGTAGCTAATCCAAGTTATTAGTATTTTAATATTCACAAGCTATTAGTTACCTATCTTAGGTGCTCATTTGTTTACTCCTTTTGGAAAATTTTAATGTGAATTTTAAAGATAATTTCAAATGTGATTTACTATTTTAATAGACCACCTCCATTATTTTTCTACAGTTGCTGTAACAACTTACCCAAATAAGGTTTATTCAAACAACAGAAATTTATGCTTCACAGTCCTTGAGGTCAGAAGTCCTAAATTAGTTTCCTTTGGACACAATAAAGATGTAGGCACTCCCTCCAAAATCTCTAGCAGAGAACTTGTTCATTTCTTCTTCCAAATTCTGGTTGCTGCTGGTCATATCATTTCAAACTTCAAGGCTGACATCTTCATGTCTTATGCTACTCTGTCTTCACATGATTTCCTCCTCTGTTTTTTCAGACCTCCAACCGCCTCTTTTTTGTAAGGATACATGTAATTGCATTTAGGCCCACTGAGACAATCCAAAATATATTCCCCTTCTCAAGATCCTTAACTTAATCATTTCTCTGAAACCTTTCTTCCAAAATAAGGTAGCATTCATAGGTTCCAGACATCAGTCTATGAACATCTCTGCAGGGAACATTTTTCAGCTTACTACAATAATTAAGAACTAAATCATCAGATATATGAGTATTTACATGTGTAAATATACTTAGTCTGTATATTAAAACACTTTTTCTTTTACTACTCCAGTAAACTCAAATATTATCCTACAACTTTCAAATTACTGCAAAAATGCTAGGTGCATTTATTTTATTGTAGCTTAGCACATAACGTTGCTCCCACTGTGTGATCCCTTAAATTCTTTCTATATCTTGGCCATACAATGTACTTAATTACTTGGGGAAGGAAACAAATGAACAATAACAATAATACAATAGGAATTTAGAAGGCCATAGGACCAAATAAAACAATGACTATGAAGATGTGTTACATTTAAGATGCTATGCAGATGGTAATTGTTATTACATTTATCCCACAATAGCCACATTGGACTAGTAATTAAGTCAGTCTAAATGTAAGTCCTTGCATTACATTGCTACATAACAAATGTTTCTAGAATGTAGTTACTGTAACATGGCTTTATTTCCTCACAATTCTGTGGACAGCAATTTGGCCTGAGCCCAGCTGGGTGGTTCTCCAGCTGGGCTCCAGTGGTCACTCATGAGACTCCCACCAGCAGAAACCTCAGCTTGGCCTAGACAATCATGATGGCCTTACTCACATTACTGTGATTTTGTTATTGACCACATGTTTTCAAGGTACCAATCCAGCCATCCTCCTACTATGGCCATGTTCAAAAGGCAACAAGAAGTAGGACATGTCCCAGTATGCAAGGACTTTCCAAGCCTCAGCTTGCATTGTATTTTTAAACTACCAAATGGTAAAATCATGTCATGTGATGAAGCCCACCGTCAATGTCCAGGGCATGGATCTAGGGGTGTATGTACCATTGGACATCCTCACTGTTACAATTCTCTAGATTCTTCCAGTATAAAAATGTGATGCAGAAATCAGTAGAAACACTTTTTATTACATATCAGGGACCCAGGACAATCTTTTCTTGTTTTACAGAAAATAATTTTAGTCCCTCAAAACACTTAGCATACTGGTAGCTACAACTTCACAACTAAAAATTTATTTTGCCTAAGCTACCTAGGTGCTTCTATCTGCTTTTTAAAAATTCAGAGTGTCAGTAAACACAATACATATTTTTGATCAAAAGTATTACCACCATAAAACACTTTCTCAGGCAATCTTCCTGATAGAGAAAGAAAGGAAAACTGTGGGGATGTTGAGAATAGTTGAGATGCTATCAGACAGATCTCGTGCTCTCTTCATAGGTTAGCCAAGTAATTTCTTGCTTGGATAATCTTGTAAAAATTCACAGATTCATTTACTATTTTTCCAACCTATTGGTTTTGATCTAAGCATGAAGACAGCAATAAGTTGGTTGGTTTATTTGTTCTTCAAAAATTTTCTTTCTATTTTTATTAATGGATATAACAGTGAAATGATACAATACATACCATACTCTGAATGAAAGTGTCACACAGAACTATATGTAACAAGTCATTTTTTTTAATTCATGGCATTATAAATCCATACAAAAACATACTGTAAGTATAAATTTCTCCCATATAGCCTCCTGAGTGGTGGAAGTTACACCCATACTAGTAATATTTCTTGAAAGAATGAAGAATGACAATGGAGGGACCCAGAAGAATACAAACGTGCATTATTATGGCTTAGAGTGACTTAAAATCTTGAAAACTTGATAATAAGCCAAAGACAATAAAAGACAAATAAATGACTTTGTTAAAGAGAAAGGATTTTAATAAGTATCGTGACCTGAAAATTGTGTTCTTTGGGTCCTCATCCCTCAAATTCCAAAACACTTCTAGGTCACGAATATCATGCACGAGTGCAAGGCACTGGAATATCAGCACTCTTGAAAACTGTGTAAATACCACCTCAAGGTAAGAGACAAGGCAGGAAAAGTGGGTGAAAATCTATGGAACAAAGAAAAGTAATAGTTACTCTATAAAATTGGAAGCTTAAATATCTGCTTCGATATGTAGGTAGAAGCGTGGTGTATGTCACTGATTGGAAATGAACCTAACAGATCATTTTAAAACTACTTCTATACAGAATAGAAAATGAAATAGGCTAGAGACAAGTAAAAGATTATCAAGCTTTGAAATGTCGAGGGGAGACAGAAATGATATGGAAAGACCTTAAACCGTGGAAGTCAGTCTAACAAATGTCCATATTGGGCTTCTGAAAATTATTAGGTTTGAGACTATGGAAAATGATATAACTTCTCAGTGCCTCAGTTTTCACATTTGAAAAAAAATTAAAGGTGTGAATGTTATAACTAAGAAATTGATGAAAACACGTTTTCTTGAGTGAACTGCAAGGTGAAATCTGTGTTGCAAAAGTAAACCAAGAGGTTTACTTTTCTAATGTACTGATTGTTTTTTAAGATTAGATCTCTTTTCACAGAATGGTCCTCTTCGGAAGTCAGGCATCTATGACACTGAAATGAGCAGATATGACAACATATATACATATGTTTGCATTTATGTAGAATGGTTCTTTGCAAGGTTTAAAATGGGAGGGCTTTGTGGCTATCATTGTATGGCTGCTGCTGATTTTACATGGTTTTTCTTTTCTCCTCAAAACTGTCACTTAAGAGCTATGGGACTGTAGAGACATTATTTAATCAGGCTGAGAATTTGTATGCATATTATGAAATGAGGGGTAATAATTTCATGGGGATTGTGTGGATAAATGAAAGATATGAAAGCACCTAGCTGAGACTGAAACACATTATATTATCACCAAATAATTATTTAAATCTTCTTCTAGTACTAAAAATTACATGCCTGTATATCTGAAAATAAGAATTGGACTAATCTCTAAATATTTTTCTTAATTTAAGAATTATGCTATGATTTCAGCAGAAGGTTTTCTTAAGCTTTGTAAATTACTCATATTACTTGAATGTTGGCAAGGTAATATTTATTCCTAAGAAAGCGACGGCTCTGAGCCAAAATGTAACATCCTTATAAGAACAAAAGGTTTAAGTTTATCTGTGATGTGCTCTGATTGTGACTTTATCTTATCTAGTTAACTTACAGATGCCATAATGAATCTGGATTTTCAGGGTAATTATTTCCAATTTCCATCCATTTCTGTGTCTACAGCTGGAATATTCATATGGTGGGCACCCAAAATATTTTTATCATTTTATTTTGCAAATGACCTTTACCTTCCTTCAAGAATTTAAAGGATGTTATAACAAATGCTCATTATAAACTATAATGAAGAAAGTCTGGAATTTTGTTCTGTTCATCTTTTGCATCCATCAGCTTAATGTCTTGTTAAAAAAATGACTTTTCTCACATTACCTTCCTAAATAGTAACTTGGTATGATGTACTGTTGTAGCTGAACAAATATGTATATAGCAGTTACGCAACATCATCCTACCTTCATTGAATAACATTGGATTTAAGAAATGATAGATCTACTGAACGTAATATTTCAAGTGATGTATATGTTTGTATGATTATACGTACACACACAAGCAGTTGCATTTAAAAATTCATGTGGAAGGAATACTAGAATTGATGCTAATTGTATTGCATTTGGTGGGGCTTTTTTAGCCTTATCAATTAAATTCCATTGTTGTTTATTTCAATGCATTGCAAATTTGACTCCTTATATTTACACATTTTTACATGGAGAAAAATTATCACAACAATGTAGAAGAGTATATATTAGAATGGGTTGAGAATTTTTTCATGCAACATTTTTTTTATTCAAAACACAGATTAAAAATACTGAAAAGAGTAAGGGCAGGATAATTAGGAAAAAAATGCCATAGCACTGGACAAATACTTCGGAAAGTTGTCAACTTGAGAGTCTTACAAAAACACCAAGATTTAATCAGAAAATTATAGAACTTTCCCCTTTCTTAATACCTTCCTGCCACACTAAAGGGCTCCAGTATAATGTTCTAAATACAACAGCTAAAAGGTAGAGATTATCAGAGAGGACTAAAACACATGCACACAATGATATTTTACATCTGCATGGAAACTGCTTTAAATCATATAGACAGGGAGAGGTAAAAAAATAAAAGGATGGGAAAGATGTACCAAGATAATACTAATCAATAGAAAGCTGGAGCAGCTATATTAATTTCAGGTAAAGCAGACTTCAGAACAAGATTATTAGAGATAAAGAAGGGAATTTAACAGATATACAGAAGGAATCAACTCTCTAAGAAGACCTATAATTCTAAATACATACATGAGACAAATACTAGTAGATATAAAAGGAAAAATAGAAAAATCCACCCTTTTATTGAATACTTAAGCATCTCTTTGTCAGTAAACGATAGGTAAAGTTGGAAGAAAATCAGTAAATGTTTATGTAACTTGAACAGCACTATTAATCAACATTACTTGACATTTACAGAATGCTCTATCCAGACACAGTGGAATATGCATTCCTCTCAAGGTGACATGCAACAGTCACCGAGACAGACCCTATTCTGGGCTATAAAAACACAGTTTAACAAATATTTAAAAATCACAGAAAATGTTCTCAATTCAAAATGGAATTAAAGTAGAAATCAATGACAGAAATATAAATAGAAAAATTCTGAAATGTTTGGAAATTAAGTGACACATTTTTCAACAACACATGGATTAAAGTATTTCCAGATGAATTAAAATATACATTTTGGAGTAAATGAAAATGAGAATGCAGTTTATCAAACTTGAGAGACACACTGAAATAGTGTGTAGAAGGACTAAATGTCATTAAGTGCATATATTTGGAAAGAAAAAAGATTGAAATATATTACCTACAGCTGTACCTTGGAAAACGATGACAATGAACAATTTAAGTTTAAAACAAGTGAAAGGAGAGAATCAATTCAAATTAGGACACAAATCAGTAACACTTAAAATAAGAAATAGAGAATCCAAAAAAAACAAGGTCTCGTTCTTTGAAAATGTCAGTAAAATTGACAAAATTTGAACCAGATTAACCAGGATAAAAATTGAGAAAACATAAATGAATAATATCAGAAACGAAAGGAGGGAAGTCATTGCTACAGATCTACAGATATCAGATGATACATAAATGAATATATGAAACAACTCTACCTTCACAAATTTGATAACTTAGATATAATAGTTTATTTCCTTGAAGAAACAAACTACCAAACTCACACAAGGAGAAATAACCAGGATAAATCAGTAATATTAATTAAATTCACAAATAAAAAGCTTCCACAAAAATGCACCAGGTCCAGATTATACTAATCGGGAATTCTATCAAACAGTTAAGGAAGAAATAATAGTAATTGTACACAATCTTTTCCAGAATATACAAGAAGTAATAAAACCTAACTCATTTTATAGGGCCAACATTACCCTAATATCAAAACCAGAAATGGCTTTAAAATAAAGGGAAAATAGAGACTACTATATTTTACATAAAATTGGATTTAATATGCTAACATTTGTTGAGGATTTTTGTGTTTTTTCTTTCTTACAGCAACATTTCTGGTTTTGATATTAGGGTGATGATATACACTACAAAAAAGTATGATTCATTCAGGGTCCAATGTTGTTTCATTCAATATTCAAAAACTAATCAATGTAATACTTCACCATATCAATAGGCTAATGAAGAAGAACCATTTAATCAGAGCATTTAATATAGAAAAAAACTGATGAAATCCAACAGTCATTCATCATTTCAAAAAAAATCTCAGCAAGTTAGGAATAAAAAGGAACATTACTAACTTGATTAAAAATACATGTATAATATTTATAAATATGTATATTTGTTTTATAATATATGAACACAAATATTTATATATTACCAATCATATTCATATTTATTAATAATAAATATTTATTAATATTTACATATTCATCATTATGTGAGATATACACATATTTATGGATCATATATATATATATATATATCATCACACATTGTTGAAGGGCTCTATACCACTCCTAAATTTGGGAACATGGCAAGGATGTCTGCTATCACCATTGCTGTTCAACATCATAGTGAAATTCTACAATACAATAAGTGAAGGAAAAGAAATAAAGGAAATATATTGATTGGAAAGGAAGAAATAAAAATTTATTTTAATATTATGTGAATGTCTATGTATAAAATCCATATCATCTATTAAAAAACTCCTAAAATAATAAGCTAATATAGCAAGATTGCAGAATAAAATTCAGTTTAAACAAATCAATTGCATGCCTATATATAAGCAATAACAATTTCAAATTTTAAAAATGCCATTTATAATACACACCAAGATATTAAGACATAAATCCAACTATGTACAAGATCTGTATGCAGAAAGCTGCAAAAAATTATGAAATAATTCAAAGAACATCTAAATTAAAGATAGTTTGTGTTTATGGATTGGAAGAAGACTCAATATTGTCAAGATGTTAATTCTTCCAATTTTATTTATAGATTCTATGCAATTCCTATTAAAATCGCAGCAAGCCATCTTTTAGATATAAACAGTTGGCTCTAAAGTTCATATGCAAAGGCAAAAACCTAGAAAAGCCAGCAAAACATTGAAGAACAGAGTTGTAGTACTCACATTCCCAGATTCAAGATTTACATAAACAAACAGTAATCACAACAGCCTGATTTTGCAAAAGAGTAGACACAGAGATCAATGGAACAGAACAGAATCAATAAATACATACACACAAATATAGTCAGCTAATTTATGACAAAGGTCTAAAGACAATTCAATAAAAAAGGGATAGTCTTTGTGACATAGTATGCTGGAACAATTGGGTGCCCATATGCAAAAAAAAAAAATATGTTGCTTAATCCACACAATACAGCTTTAATAAAAACTAATTCAAAATGGATCATAGATCTAAAATTAAACTGCAGAATTATTGAATTTCTTGAAGAAACCATAGGAGAAGATATCTAAATGACCTTGGGTTAAGTGATGACATTGAGACACAATCACGCATGACCCAAGAAAGAAAAAAATAGACTCTATTAAAACTAAGAGTGTTTGCTTTGTAAAATACACTTTAAGATAATTAAAATATAAATCACGACTGGGAGAAAATATTTGTAAAACATATATCTCATAAAAGATTTATTAAAATCAAATATTAGGAAAAGAAAGGACAATTCAAAAATTTGGACAAAAGAGCTGAATAGAGAACAGAAAAAAATCTATAGATGGCATGGCATATAAAGAGATGCTAAATACAGTTTGACATTAGGAAATGTAAATTAAAAAAAATAAAGTACCATTCATACCTAGTAGAATGCCTAAAGTCTAAACTGACGATACCAATATTGGTGAGAATGAAGAATAAGGAAGTGCTCATCTGTTGCTGGTGGAAATGCAAAACAATACAGCCGCTTGGAGACACTCCAGCAGTTTCTTTCAAAAGAAAACAGGCTTACTGTACAATCCAACAATTGGGCTCCTAGGTATTTATCCAAGTGACTAGAAAATTTACGTTCATACAAAACCTGTACACAAATACAGCAGCTTTATTCATAATCTCAAAAAAACTTGAAGAAACCAAAATCTTCCTCAGTAGGTGATGATATAAACTGTGACGCATGCACACAATGGAATGCTCTTCAGCGATACAAAGATCCCTCAAAGACTGGATGTGTCTTAAACTCATATTGTTATGTGAAAAGGCCAGTGTGAAATGGCTACACACAGTATGATTCCATTTATGTGATAGTCTGGAAAAGGCAAAATTATAAAGACTTTATGCATATCAGTGGTTTCCAGAACTATGGGAGGGAGCCACTGAGTATTTGAAGCACAGGGGATTTTTTTTTTAAAGCAGTTAAACTACTTTATATGGACTGTAAATGTGGATACACAACACCATGCGTTTGTCAAAATCTAGGCATTTACAACACAAAAAAGTAAATCTGTTAATAAGTGAAATTTCAAAAATACCTTTTTAGAAGGTTGGAGGCCCCAAATATTTAATGAAGAAATGTGAGAAAATAACATAAACGTGTAACAAATGGATGAAACAACTTCACAGAAGGGGGTGGGGTGATAAGGTTGTGACTTAAGTCACTTTGGAAATGAGTAGATTCTGTAAGACTAAAGTTAAAGCACCTCTGATATATTTGTTTTGCATGAAGGTATGGGTTAACAATTTGACAAAATATACATTTATATTGGAACTGAACAATTAAGTAAATGAATAGCAAATATTGGGAAGTAGGTTTTTCAGTATTGGAATAATAGGTCACAAATAAGAGAGAGAGAGAAGGTTATTTATAGTGATCCAGATAGCAAGGGATTTGAGTCTGAGACATCAGTATGAACTCATTTTTAGTTTAATAAAGGTACAGATGATTACATCTAGAAACATATATATAGTTAATAATATCGTAATATCTTTGTATGGTGACAATTGGCAACTACACTTATCATGATGAATATTTTGTAATGTATATAATTGTTGAATCACTATGTTGTACACCTGAAGCCAATATAATATTATATATATCAACTGTACGTCAAAAAAATAAAGAACTGTGTGGGCAAAAAAAGAAGTGGGTATGTATAAGCACACACACACACACACACACACACACACGCACACACACACATACACACACACACACACACACACTGGTTGTTAAACACACATATATTCCCCTGTTCTGTTTTCTGAGAAGACCTAGAAATACAAACACCTCAGCAGGAAGAAGTACACATACATGGATTTTTGTCGGTAATATGATTTTTCAACAAAAGGAAGCAAGGTTTATTGGAGAACTGGCTGATCATAAAACTGGGTCAGGGAATGCACAAGATGAGTTTGAAGCTTGTAGTTTCAGAAAGTAAGAAAGTGCTCAAGACATTCAAAAGAACAAACCAAACAAAAACTAAGAGCAGTAATGAGAATATGCAAATAGAGCAGATACCAGTTGAATTAACTTTAGAAATAAAGTAATATTGGATTATGAGCAAAAATAGCAAATAAACTGCTATTCATTCTTACTCAGATCAATGAACAATTGAATAAATAGAGAGTAGAAAGATCTCCCGTGCAGAAGTCCAAATACTTTATGTTGATATTTTGTGCCCAAGAGGTGGTACGTAACTCTGTATTCCTTAATTATGGGCTATGCAGAGTGGTCTTTTTCTAAGCAGTAGAGTATGGGATTGGGGGAAAATGAATAAATTACAGTGCAGAAACTTGACAAGTGACCTCTGCCAGATGATCAAGCTCAATATTAACAGTGATTAGTCATCTTGGTAGCATGTTCCCTTGATATGATACGAGAGTGAGCCTTTACCTCTGTGGTCTTCCTCCCCAAAACACATGTAACCAAGTGAGGTTATATTAATACCAAAGTGAGGGATATTCTCCAAAATTCTTGGTCAGTAATTCTCAAGAGTTTCAAAGCTATTAAAAACAAAGTCTGAGAAACTATTATAGTAACAAAAAACCTAAGAAGACCCAATGACTACTTGGAATGTGCTATCTAGTGTGGGATTCTGGAACAGAAAAAGTACATTAGGTAAAAATACAGAAAATCTGAGTAACTGTGGACTTTAATTAAAAGGTGTAAATATAGATTCATTAATTTTAACAAATGCACCCAACTAATACAAGATGTTATTAGTGTGGCTGGTTATGGAGTACATGGGAACTTTTTGCGCTGCCTTAGTAATTTAAAAGGTCTATTTTCTAAGGTCATTTCAATAGTAAAATAGCAATGTAATGAGACAGTGCCAGAAATGAAGAACATGAACATCTCAGTGGACATAGAGCAATATAATAAGATAAACGATTGTAAATATAATGTTAATATTATACATTTTCTATATTTAATTTATAAACAATTAATCATGTATTATATATAATGTAAATATATATAACATATAATGTAAATAATGTCATATATATAATAAATATATTGTAAAAAGATTGAGCAGAAGGACAGTTCAGAGACCAAGTAACAACAGAAATACTAACCTCTGAAAGAGAAAGATATAGATTTGCATCTAATGAATTTAAAGCCAGTGGCTTGGCCAGGTCTATGTGTTCAGAAAACACAAAATATATGCAAGTAAAACTCCCTTATCATACTAAAAGAGAAAATGTGTAAATATAGATGTAAAGATTATTGGAATATTTATACAAAGATGAAAATAACTATTATAAGAAGAAATCTCCAAATGTCAATGATATAAAAAAAGCAATGAGAACAGATGGACGTACTTTGTTGTATTATTTATGTAGGCTGTGTAAGGGGTGGTCGTGTGGGTGTTTAAAGCCTTAAACAAAGCAAGAAAAAATGAGGGAACCAAGAGACTGGAATTTTCTGGAAACAGAAATTTAAAAATGAGATATGAAGGTGTGCTTAACTGTATAGATATTACAGAAATGAAGGATCATTGGAGTTTTTCAAATGTGAAGTTACTAGTTACTTCAGAGAGCATAGTAAGATTAGAAACCAGATTTCAGGTCATTAAATGGTCAGTTATATGTGAGGTGAGAATGAAGTACACTCTATATCATGGGTAAAGGACTGGAATGTACACATTCTATTCGTGTTAAGATCCTGTCTCTTGTCACTTGTTAAATATGTCTAAATGGAAAAATCACACATATAAGCTTAATTTATGAATATTTAAAATAAAGATAATACTAACATAATAACCATCAAGTTATCATGAGTATTAAATGTGTATACCACATTTTTGACATAATGAATGTTAAGTGATTAGTAGTAGCTCTTTATTGTTATTACATTTTTTTAAATGTTGACAGCAGAAGAGGAGAGAGAAAAACCACTTACTGTCTCAAATAATTTTCAATAACAACATATTGGAATTTTCCATCTTGGCAAATACTGTATTCAGTGGATGATGGGGTAGAGGGGCACATAAAATAAGTAAATTACTTTAAGAAATTGGAAATTTAAGTAATAATAAAGGCTAGAGTGTAGGTGCATGATAGAGAAGCTGAAAAGAAGGGAACGTGAACAAAAATGGATTGGAAAGTTCAGTAAAGTTAATGTCAGGTAGGATATAGAACGTTAATGTGTATGTTTAAAAAGAGGTGCAGATTGACATAGTCTTAAATACACCACTTCTTGGTGACATAGAAATCAATATTTTCAATTGTACAATACAGTTTTCACTGCTGGACACTATTGTGTCTTGAAATCCTGGATCTAGAGTTAAATATTTACATCAGAACATCAGTGGTGTTCAGGTTCTTTCTTCTTTATAAAGTATAATAATATGTTGAACATAACCCAGAATCTCCTAGAGTTCATGTTAATTACATTTGTTATTGCAACTTAAGAAAGGTATAGAAGTTGGAAAAACAGAACCCTGCAATGGAAGTTGAGATTAGACTGGCTTAAACTCTTCTTAATCAAAGGCCTTGCCAACCAATTAATTTATTATTTTTAGTTTTTCACAAGTTGTTTGGATACTCTAACCTTCTATTTACTTAATCTAAATATGGGGCAACAAAAGCAACCTACAATTAAACTCTTAATAATGTTTAAGACTTTTGGAGAAATCTGGGGAGTCTGACTGGTATGAAAATCCATTACATTAAGAAATGCACATGTAATTGTAGGTTAATGATACCAAAATAAATTGTAAATAAAAATAAATAAATAAAAATAGAAATCCATTATATTAAGAATTGAATAAAGGAATTGCCAGTCCAAAACTGATGGCAAAACTGGAATTTTCAGCCATCTAATTGCATATATACAGCTGTGTGTATGTGTGTATGTGTTAATATGTTCATTGGATTTATCTGTTTTATGACAATGGATATAAAAGAAATAATTATCAGTTTTGTTTTCCATGTTTGGGGTCACTATGACTGTCTATTTATATATATATATCCCTTTCATGTTGAGACAAATTTACGACAACTCCATATCTTAATGATAAATATATATTTATGAATATTTATATATGATTTTTCTAAAGAGAAATAACATTTATATCTCTATAGAGAAATAGTATTTATTTCAATATTATACATATGTGCATATGCATTTATTTGTGTGTGTATTCCTACAACAATAAAGAGAACAGCATACAGTCCATTAGCAGACCTGCATTTTGGGTAAATTTTTGGAAGGCAAATAATGGTGATGAATGGAACTAGGCATAAAATTTGCAGACTGGAAAACTAGTATTGCAATAGAGCAGAGAACTGTCTTCTCAACATCCTGGAATGTGTCAGATTGTGGACATATCAAATGTGGCAGAAAACTGGAATTGATACATGAGTTAGAGAAGATTAAAATTAATGTTTATACCTCTTTCTCCCTACTGTTTGAAACAATTCAGAGGAAAATGTCATTACAAAACATTTTTTAAAAGACCTACAATTAACATCATCAGAAAGAAGAAACAAATCATCTGAAATCAAGAAGAATAACAGGAAAGAGACAAAGAACAACACAACCACCACCTCCTGAAATTAGAGAAAAAAGTTCCTAGAAAATAAGGAAATAGAACTGGAAAACAAAGATGAAAGGGTAATCATGAAATCAAAATAAAACACCAGATAGAAAGTGATAGTTAAAAGATAATGCAATTAACAAAAAATCCAGGACATCCAAAAACCAAATATTAAAATGTCCCCAAAACACAGGGTTCGTGACCATCATGAATGCAAAGAAATCTCCCAGAAATGAAGGATCTGAGATTCCACATCAGAAGGGACTCCTGAGTGTCTAATCCTGAGAACCACAAAAGACTCATCTTGGTACATTAGTGTGAAATTTCAAAACACAAAGGGGAAGAAAAAATATGATTATTGTCATGAAAAGAATCATATCGCATAAAAGGAAGGAGTGATGTGTTCATGCTTCTAGTTCATCAGCTGTGTTGGATGCTAGAATATGGTAGAAAACACCTTCGAAACATTAAGGAAAATAGAATTCCAAATGAGAATTGCGTACCTAGGTGAACTATAAATTAGGTGAGGAGTCAAGAGAAATTTCAAGCGTGGAGAGACTGATCATTACCTGCCTCCTACTCTTTTCTCAGGAAGCAAACTGATGTTGTTTACTGGCCTTTTATTCAGTCTTTCATACCTCGTCATAATTTGGGGCCCACTTCAAATATGATGTCTCAATATTTACATCTGCTTTTAGGGATTCCCGTTCCTATACAATAGTTACTAACTTCTCCGAGCATTTCTCAAATGTCTTCCTCTTAAAGACAGGGAATAACACAATCCTTTCTAATCTTTCCTTCCTATCACTTGTTTTTCCTCTTTGACTCAAGATGTAGGTTCTAAACACAAAAGTTAACATTTCTTCCTCTCCTCCTATGCACATCTACACCATTCCATCCTGCTGAAGAATTTTGAGTTATTATAAGAAAGATTTGCCTCACTTCCTGATATAGTGTATGATGAGTCAATGTATAATCAATCAAATCCATAGTTCAAAGGTTTTTGTTATTTATAGTATGTTTTAAAGATCTCTATGATTCTCATAGTGTTAGGAATCAATATGTAAATGATTTAATGGACTTCATGTAATTGTAACTACAACTTACTAGTCAAGAAATTTTTGAGGAAATTTATAAAACACTGAGAGCAACATATTAATCGTATCAAAGAAAATAGAACACAGAGAGGCTAAGGTGCTTGTCCTATATGACATTTCCAGTCAGTGATAGAGTTTGGTACAAAAGCAATTTTAGATTATGTCTAATATATCACACTGTTTCACTCTTAGACATGTTGATCTAAACTTCCTTGAGCACAAAGGTTTCATTTTTAAAAATATATAAATAACATTATGTGCATATGTTTCTATAAATGTAAACATAAAATGCAATTAAAAAGTTATGTATAATTATTGTTAATAGCCAAAATCCCCTATGGAAAGCATTTTTAAAATATTGATTAATGTTTGAATGAAGGCTAGTGACTATGGTATTAAAAAGAATCCTAAGATATCACAAGTTTTTAAATATTAGGCCAGTGTTTTCAGTAGTATAAAGGATATTCCACAATACTTCCAATTTGTGAATACTAAACCACCTCTTGTCACCATATCACTCCTCTGGTTTCTCATTTTCCCTGAAATTATATCCATTCAAGGTTTTTGATTGTTTCATGTTTATTTGTTGGCTTGTTCTCTGTAAACTAAATACTTTTTTAAAAAATATGCTGTTGACATCTGTGTGACTTATGGGCTGAATTATGTAATCGTAAAATTCATTTTTTGAAGTCTTGACCATTAGTACCTCAGAATATAACTGCATTTGGAGATACAGCTTTTAAAGAGATAAGGCAAAAAGAGGTAATGTGAGTGTCGTCATATGACTGATGTCCTTAAAGTAGAGGAGTTAGTATTTACAAAGACCATGTGAAGACACAGAGAGAGGATGCCCACGTACAAGGCAAAGAGAGAGGCCCTTTGAAGAAACTAATTCTACTGACTCCTTGATCTTGGCCTTCTAGCTTCCAGAACTGTGAAGAAATAAAGTTCTCTTATTTAAGTCACCGGTCTGTAGGATTTTTGCCATGGCAGCCCTAAAAAGCTAATGCAGTGCTGTAGTAAAAATAAGAAAGACAGACTGAAAAAAGGCTTCTTAATTTGGTGAAAGTAAGACCCACTGATTTCATATTTTTGCTTAGCATCTCAGTCACGTGGTTTATAATGACCTGCCCCTCCCAAGTTTTCTTCATGCCATCATTGCTCTGATATACAGTTAGATTCTCTAGGAAGACGTAAAATGCAGTAATTCCTCACAGGAATCATTTTGTCAGCTGGAGGTGACAAATACAAATGTAATCATACACAATAATCTTTTTCTAAGGGTTATGCATCATTGCTAGCAGTTTACATTGCCGGGGCAAACCCTGAAGTTGCCTTATATTTTTCCTCCAGCATGGTTATGACATTGCCAGCATTAAAAAAATTTGAATAAATGTTTCTTAAAGCATATTATACTGCAAATTATTTAATAATGACTAGGACTGAATGTAGTTTGTCTATAGTATCCATATTTCTACCGATTTTGCCCATATGTGAATTTTTGCTTTCAGGACCTTGCAAATATAAATATACTCATAAATTTTGCATAAATACAGCTAGAGATTGACCACATTTTCAAAATGGATCTATAAGCAAATTTTATTTTCTCCTACATAAAGCTTTAATATTACAGTAGTCACTTGTATAGTGATATTAAAAAATGTTATTATAGTTAGTTATCTGCTTTAAGTGCATTTCTAGATAGTGTACAGTTCACTTGAAAGTAATGTATATAATGTAGTTTACTTGTATGCTTATAAAAACTACTATTTCTTAGAAATCTGAATCAAAACAGTTCTTTACAGAGGAGCTGTGCAGGATCATTTATATTAGAATTACAATAGATAATAATATAAAAAAGCAACTTAGCTCCAATGTAATAATGATGTTCACAAGATTGAAATCCATGTTAATAAATAAATTAAATAAATAAACTGCCTTTTGCATATGTGTTCATTTGCATTGTTCAATGACTAGTCACTGGTTTGAATTTCCTGAAGTCCCTGATTTTTTATTTGTTCAATAATATATAATAAATGTGTTTTAAATATGCCATAGATCCATTCTGTATTGTTTGATAACAAGAAATTGTAGGAAACTCTGGAAGCTATATAATGAATTTCTCTTCCCATATTTAAATTAATAGCACTTTTTTCCCCAAAAGTTTCATAGAAAGAGAATTTAAAATTTTATCTATGATTGAAGACTTCAGTGGTCTTGTGACTTATTAAAACCAACCTTCAACACATCAACACAGTATGAAAACAAAACCAGTATTTATTTTCACGTGGTGTTTCAGCCCTGAGGCCTCTTTATAAAGAGGGATTTTTAAATTTTCCTTTTTTTAAGTTTTTATTTTTATTTTTTGGAAAAATGGGACATTTCAATGAACACCTTTAATATATGAACTACTGTTAAGATCAAATGTAGCTTTTAAAATGCAGGACTTACATACTGAATTTGATATTATCACATTTATTTAAATTTTCTGAAAGGGTAGGAAAAACAAATGTGTTTTGGCATACAGTTTAAAAAAGGAAAAGAAAACCTTTGAGTTATAAGAAGATGGAGTTCAGAAGGTATTCTTTTTTCCTCAAAAGATAGAAGTCAGCATGTTGCTATTGCTTCTGGACATAAAGACAGCATCTTTGTTTTATTGTCCTCTGTATCTCTGAATCCTGCAATGCCATCACAGCAGAGTGCACTGTACACCACTTTAAATGATAAGAGTTTCAATAGGCACTTTAGTGGAATTAAGAAAAATCTAACACTCTTCCACCATGATGCCACACAGCTGTCTTCATCCTAGGTTGTCATGTCAGTAAATTGTGTTTAATAGGCCTGAGCTCGTCTCAGTGTATTTTCCAAAATAACAAAACAAAACCAAGCAAGTACATATAACAGGATTTATCTTGTGTTGGCAGAATAAACCAAAACTGACAATATGATAAATATAGCAACTTGCTAGGAACCAGATAAAGGAATCTTGTCCTATAAAGCCTGGTGTGTGGGTGCGTGCGTGCGTGCGTGTGTGTGGGATTTCTGTTTGTGTGTCTTTTCCTTCAGTTCTTCCTTTTGGTTGGATTTTGTCCTCCGCTTCTGCTCTAAGTGACTTTATCAGGGTTATAACTCTCTTCTTCGCCAAACATATCTGCCAAGACTTTAAAGCGGGGTCCCCAGTCGGTCAGATAGTCGTAGTCCTGGTCAGCTTCCGTGGTGAGGGAGTCTATGGAGCTCAGGGAATCGGCTACCGACCCATTTCCTTCATACGCATATGTTGCCAGTGAATCGTATGGTGGGGCAGTTGGGTCCACATCATTTTCCTGCAGCCTTTGGTTAATGAAATCCCTTATGTCCGTGTTATCTTCCACGGGAGGTCTCGGACGAGGTAAACAGAGTGAGTCGGGTTTTATATCCCTGCGAATTTTGTTATCTTCAATCACCTTCGGATTTCTCAGAGCACCAATGTCGAAAGCCTGGGTATCTTCCTCCCCGCCTCCTTCATCGTCATAGTGGATCACATTGTCCCTGATGTCTTCTTTAGAGGTCATCAGGGTGTCTTTCTTCTTCTGCCTTCGCAGAGCTACGTACAGCACAACTATGACTGGAAGACAAAAATGGTCATTTGAACATGTCACTTTATCGCACCGTAAAATCGACCAGGACTGCCTGAGCTTTAAGGGCATCTTATTTTCGAAGTAACAAAGTAATCAATAAGCATCATATCTGTCTTTTGCATTTGTGTTTTTATTTTTATGTCTGTTTTTTTTTCATTGTCTAATCTCAACTTCATTTTGAAACCATAGCAGCAAGAAACCAGAATAAAGTTACTCAGAAAACCAATGGTTTTCTTAATGTGTATTAAATTTAAATATTTTTGTGTCAAGTAAAAAGTGTGTTACAAAATTAATAACAAAGAAAATCACAGGTGTCTTAACATACAGAGAGCTGTACAGTGATGATATGATGAAACTTGAATATTGTAGCCTATAAATAACACTTAGATATTATTCATAGCTGGCTTTCTCAATGTCAATGTTACAAATCTTCATGTGACAATGACTTTTAAAAGCAATAAATAAGAAAAAAAGAAAGGAAACAGGGAAGGAAGGAAAGAAGAATATAGAGCATAAGGACTTTGGTTTTATAAACTTTGTCAACTAAGACCTTAATAATTTCAATTCTGTGTCCTGCCATAATGAGACATTTTCCAAACAGAATACCTAATGTTCAGATAAGTTCCTGAAGTATAATATTTTTAAATACTTCATTTATATAGGCTTATTATTTAAATCTTCCTTTATTCCTAGTTGACTTACATCCACCCATTAAATCAAGCGTTTATTTCTTCTAGCAAGGAATGGCCACAGATTCAAATGATGAAGTCAGTGCTCAACTTTGCTCATCATAGTATCCCTTCTCCTCCACAGAGGTGGCAGAAGGTTGAAAGCCAAAGCATGTCTGATTTACCACTGCACAGTCTAGAAGTCTCTTGTCATAGGATGAGGGAAGAGAGAAGACTTCATGATGATCAAAGCCTATTTATTCCTTCTTCCTCCAAAATTAGATTTTGACCAATTGAAAGGAGGGAGGAGATATAGGTAGAGTTTCTGTACAATGGGCCTTAGATGTTTAGCACCCTGCACTCCTCCCAGATGTAGGGAAATTCTACAACTAAGAAGACTATTGTTTGTTCACCTGGGAAATGAGTAAGAAACTGCAGGCCTCCTAGAGGATCCCTGCTATAAAGTGGCATTAGAGTCACCATAGCTGAGAAAGATACTACTTAGATGTGTGTGGAACCTAAAATATATCCAAGCACCAGAAGAATCTCGTGTTTCCCCTAATCCCAGGAAAGATGTGAAAATGGTTAAGAACTAATGAGAAGATCTAAAGGAGTCCAAGACTGGTTAAGGAGGTCATAGAACACATAGCTTTTTAAGTAGACCCCATGGCAAGACTAAGAGCATCAACGTTCACTGCTGTATAACAGTAAATTTACAATGCGAGAACAGTGTAAGGGCACTGTGGCCACTCAGTGAGTATTTGGATGAATGAGCGACAGATGGCAGTGCATGATGCTGTTGAGTAAGTTTATTTGCAGCACCATAAGAGAAACAAAGAGGACAAAGGTGAGCATCCAGAACATTCTAAGTCATGCTGTATTAAACAGAAAATTAACTGTAATAAAAGAGAATTCAATACTGATAAACAGTCTTCTTTCAATCCAGATGTGACATTTCAATAGAGAAAAAGTGAATTATATGGTAAATTGGGAAGAGAGATACACAGACAGGAAAGAGAGAGAGAATATATGATTAATATTGGAACCAACCTAAGAGTATAACAATGCACAGTAGGATTGCAATCAGAGCCCCAGTGCTGAGTCCTACGGGTAGGAAAATTGCTTCCACATTACAAGACAGGATGGTACCATCAGAGTCACACCTACAAACTCGAATAGTCATTGTGTTTGTGCTGCTTTGGACAGGATAACTGCTGTCTTCTATTACAACAGGGAGGAAGTACAACTCTTGCTGCCTGCGTCTGTATCCATTTCTTCGGGTTTCAATTCCAGCTGTGTTGTCTACAAAACATGACATTTGTGATAAGATAGTTACTGTGAGTTTCAGTTCAAATCTTTAAGTTGGTATCTGTTAAACAGTAGGGAGTGCTTCTTGAATCAGTAAAATACATTCATATTTTAATTCTTTCTTTTATCCTTATGAAAGCTGCCAAAATGCAATCAACTGTAATCAAAACAATCCTTAGGAAAAGAAAAAACATTAATCTTGTCTGGTGTAAGACATCAATTTTCTATTCAAAAAGAATACAAAATTGTTTATGAGACAAGAAATGTGTTGACCCATTTTTTCCTGACATCAAAATCTCATTGAGAAAAAAAGTACCTCTGGATGTTTCCTTACATGATAGAGGAGTAAAGATTACAATGTGTTAATCCATAAAATATATTAACTAGCAACCTATTCTTTAAAATATAAAAAATATTTATGTACCATTTCAGATAAAAACTTGATTTTTAATTTTTACCAAAACTATACATATGCTTTCATTTTCACACTTCAGTTAGCATAGAAACATGGAAATAAAGTGTGATAAAATCATCAAGATTCATTAAATATTTTTAAACAATGAATTATAATAATAACTACTTTAATATAATTAAATAATTCATTTTAATTCTAATAAAATTAATGTTATATTTACTTAGAATAATCTAAGGCAATAAAGATTAAAAATTTTTATATAAATGCAATTAATATTATTGACTGTTATTTCACAGCATTTGTTCTTTACTTCTTTTACTTCTACCCATAGAAGTGGAAATTTCGTTTTATTCGTAACACTGTTTCACTTTTCATGTCTGTTGAAGTAACTCCTAGAAACATTTTGCTATTTTTAGGGATGTATTAATATATAGTTTATTAGAGCCATACACGATATCCACTTTGGAATCAGGTAAATTAATTTTAGAAGCATATATTACTCATGAAAATATAAGTATGTCAGAAAAATGTTATTATCTCATAATATTCATTTATTTGTAGATTAAAATTTCAACAATGAAAAATTAGGTAGCTTCTCTACACTCATTTCAGTAGGAAGCACCAATTTGAGAAAACTTTACATGTTAAGATGGTTTGGTACAGACAAATTAATTTGTTATTATAAACAGGGTATTTTTAAATTGAAAAACAAAAAAACCAAAATGTCAAATATCTATTAAAATATTCCCAATAAGAGTTAGTGACTCCAGGTATTTGTGGTGACACAGGGAATGGAAAAAAGGGGACGAGTTGAAGTGATTTTGAACTTTTCAGCAATAGATGATTGAATAACAAATTTGGCGAAAAGTAACAGTCAAGGATTAAAATTTGAAACGTGAGTGAAAGTAATAATAGAATGAAAATAAGAAAATGAAAGTAGAAATAGAAAGTCAAAGACGCTGGTGTATTTGCACTTGGGGAGTTAGGGATTTAATGTTCTCGAATGCAAGTTATATAGAAAGGCAGCCTACCTTTTCTTTAATATTTACAATAGTCCCTTTATCTTTGGTTTCACTTTCCACAATTTCAGTTACCTGAAGTCAACCACAGTCCAGAAGCAGATGATCCTCCTGCTGACAATATGTAGCCTAACATTATAACACAGTGCCTACATCATTCACCTCACTCATCTCAGCATGCAGGCACTTTCATCTCACCTCATGACAGGAAGAAGAGGGAGTGCAGTACACTAAAGTATTTTGAGAGATAGACCACATTCATATCACTTTTATTACAGTATATCATTATAATTGTTCTATTTTATTATTACTATTGTAGATCTCTTACTGTGCCTAACTTATAAATTAAACTTTATCATAGGTATGTATGTAAAGGAGAAAATCATAGTATCTATAGGGTTCAGTACCATCTGTGGTTTCAGGCACCCATTGGGGGTCTTGGAAAATATCCCCTGCAGATAAGGGGAGATGACTATATTTTCAATCCATTATTATTATTGATATATGACCATATGGAATCCATTGTGCTGTCCATGGTAGGAAGAAAAGACACATTAAACTTCATTTCCACCCCTAACATGTTTCTCCCAAAGAACAGACAAATAAAAAGTGATATACACATACAGTGAGATATTATTCAGCCATAAGAAAGAAGAAAATCCTGACATTTGTGACAATGTGGATAAAACTGGAGGGCTTGATGCTAAGTGAAATAAGCCAGATAGAGAAAACACATACTACAGGATATCACTTACATGTAAAATCAATTTTTAAAAAGTGGTACTTGTAGAAACAGAGTAGAAAAGTGGTTGCCAGGGGCTGGGGGTGAGGGAAATAGAGAGAGGTTGGTAAAGAGATACAAACTCTCAGTTACAAGATGAATAAGGTGTGAGGCTTTAATATATAACAGGGTGACTATAGCTGATAACACCATATTGTATAATTGAAATTGCTGACAGAGTAAGCCTTTAATGTTCTCACACACAAACACACAAAGCTAAATGTGTGGGATGAAAAAAAAGTTTCTCATCACTTAAAAAATTTACATTTACACTTAAAATATAACAAGATAAAACAGGGAATAGAGCAAAGTCATCTGAGTGGCAAATACATGCTTGAACCATGAGAAAATACTATGCCATGGAGGCTTGATGATCTGATTCATATTATCATGATTAATCTGATAGAGATTCTCTAGCAAAGGTGCAATGTTGGAAAATAGTCAATGCTTATATTCTTGAATGATGTAACCATCTACCTCATGATACAAGCCAATGTTCTGGATGTCTGATCAGCCTTCTTCTCCATCATATTCATCTATGGAATCTAGGGGATCTAGCATCAAGCTCTATAAGTTCTATCTCCATCCACTATTTCCATTCTCACAGCCCTTAACCTAATATAAGACTCACCCAATTTCTGCAGTAATATCCGAAGTAGTTTTATATCCTTTTATTGTCTTTTGAACATTACATCAAAACTGATCTCCCTAAAACGCAAATCTGAACTTGTTACGTTCTTGTGTAAACCTTGCAAAGACTTCTCAAGTCACTGGATTGAAGTTGAGAGGCTCATAAGGTGACCATGTGGCCCAGTTTGTCTTGGCAGCCCTATTTTGTATGTGCTGTTCTAATTAAAATTAGTGATATTATCCAATTCTATTCTCAAAGTGCTTCAGCTTTTATGATACCATATATGGTTTCACTAAAGGCCCTTCATATTTGGGACCCTGTTTCATTTATATCCCTTCCTCACATTACATTATAGGGAGCTGCAAATCCTACTGAATTTCCTTCTGTGACAAAATGTAAGGACTCTGATTCCCTTCCCCTGAGTATGCAGAAAACTGAGTTTTCTCAAAACATCCATTGACTTCGGTCAATCATTATCATCATCAGCTCAACACAGTTTGTTCATTGGTTCTATGTGTCAATTTTAGTAAAAACTTAGCTTTTTACAAGCCATATGAACTCAGGTGTTTTTCCATTTTATAAATATGAAAACTTAGAGGTGATAAAATAGCCAAAGTCATGGAACTAATACAGTCAGAACTGACTAGTAATGGGCTTTAATATTTCTAATCCACTGTATTTTATATTTTTGTAGTGATTGTAATAGTAGCAGATATGATAACAGTATAGTAGTGGTGGTAGAACTGTAAGTGTAGGTACAATGGCAGAGGTGGGAGCTAAAATTATCTTGAAGGTGATATATGGTTAAGGCATTATGTTAAAGTATTTGCATGCGTTATTTTATTTAATATAAATACCATGAGATTGATTTATTTTAACCATGATGTTAAAAGAATTTATTTATAAATTAAGACATTGAGAATCTGCCGTTTAGGTAGTAATGGAGGGAACTGAAAAACCGTCATTCTAATTACAAAGCCTGTATTCTTAACTCGTGCTATACCATGTGTTATTCAAATAAAAGTTACTAAGAAATTAACTATTTGTATGTACAAGTTATGTGCATGTGGAACAAATGATATATTTAAGACATGGAAAGCATTCAATTTCCCAGATAGCTTATTGCATGTATGACGCATTATGGGACCACCCACATTATAAATGGAAGAAATTTGCCTCATTAGGTACAATCTATATAGGTTAAATACTCAATTTCCTGCTAGACAGAACTTTCGATTTCCCATATATGGATTTCTATATTTTATGAACTTGAGCGCTTTTAAGAAAAGCATCGATTTCTAAATTTGTGTGTTCTTTCACACGGTTCCATGGTAGGAGATGAATTTGTACGTGGTTAAACTTACTTCTGAAGTCACGGACTGTAAAATTTGGTTTGATGGCAGCTTCAGGTGATAATCTAAAAGAGAATTGCTGCCCAGCAGGTGAAAGATCTCGGTCTGCAGCACTGACTATCTGAATTATCTGAAACAAAGTTGAGATGAAGGTTGAAGTCAGTCATCAGTTTCAAAGGGAGTGTGACATACCAGGCTGATCCATTTATTTAATGAAGCATGCAAATGGGCATACATGACATTTTTAGGATTCGTATCAGTGGGCCAACTATTTACAAATAATTTTTATAAACAAATATCTAAACACAGTTAACCAGGACAGGTACAAGTATAGGAATCCAAGTCAAAATCTGCATAACTAAACAGCCTAACAGCATTGAAAAGTCATGCTAATAAGCAAAATAAAATCAAAATGCACTTGCTTGTATTTTAAATTAGATAAAATAAATGCTTTCTAACCTAAATATGAAAATGCTTACTGGAAACAAAATCTCTGATTATTTAAAAGCCCTTGAGATAGCAAATTTTTGTGTAGTTTTGTTTGTGAGAATGAGTTTTATTTTCATAAATAAATAATATGAGAAAGAGAAATACAAAGGATGTATATCTGTTTTTGTTATGTTTGTTTTTCCCCAATGGGCAAAAATATAAATCGTGTTTTCAGTGTTTTTTAAGATTTAAGTGCTATCGACCCTGTTTCAAAATTTTTTCTAAATTGCTCCCATAAGATTGTGTATCTTGTAGTTAAAATGCTGATACTTCAATAAAATGCCCTTAAGAACTTGAAGATTAAAAATAACTTCAGAGAACCAAACTATGAAACTGATAATTCACCACATAGATAAGCAAATCAGAAGGGCTTTGAGACATTTATTTAACATATCAAATGGTTTTGCATCAAGGAGAATTTCAGGAAGTGTGTGTGGAAGAGGGTGAGGACAGTATGGTGGCCAGGTGATCACTCTCAAAATAAATTTGAATTTGCCAGAGGAAGACCTTAGGTTTCAAGAGCTATATCCTGGTCACAGTGGACACAGCATGCATCATGTGACCTCAGACTGATGCCATTAAACATGGGATTTATTGAGTACCTCTTTTTTTTTTATTTCATATTTAAAACCCAGTTTTTATGACTATGATCTACCTTCCCAGTCAGCTGCGTGCACATGTGCATTTGCACACACTCACACACAAACAAATACACTGGAACTTTGGGTATCTGATGCAGTATTAATAATTTATAATTTGAAAAATTGGTCCTTTAATGAGAAATGCAGTTCCATGGTTGAGTGTAAATCAATCACCCAGGATCTGTTCACCCTTTAGAATCATCATGGATGAGACTTTCATTATTCAATACCAAAGACCAGATCATGGAATGTGACAATTTTGTCACAGAATTCACATAGACCCTGTAAAACTTCAACATTCCTTCACATAGCCCACATGTTCAGCTAACAATATCTCTTCAACAAAATTTCCGTAAAGTATTTGGGAATTGATTTGTCAAGTTTTGTTTTGTTTTGCCTTTACTACTATCAATTAGCTTAATGATTTCCTAAAGTAAAGGTATTTAACATCCAAACATATCAAGAATATAACTTTAGAATGAAGAAATGTCCTTTAAAATGGCATACAGAGATAAAAATTTTGGTATAAACTGGCATTTATCTTGGGTTGACAGGTAGGAGTCTTGTCCTAAGGAAAACAGCCCATACTTCACTGATTCAATATATAGATCATTCTTGATTTATACAGTGTCACTTTTCTCTCCTTTTCTTCTTTTGATAGATAGATGCACACATATTTATATACACATACATACACACATGCATGCATATTCATTTAAAATACAGAAGAGATAGATTGTTCCAATGCATAGTTCTTGAACTAGGAGTATAATGGCTGGGGTCAAAAGCAGAAAATGTTCATATACTACACTCCTTGAAAACTCAACTGGCATTTAAGCGTTTTGCTTTTGATACAAATGTGGCCCAGTAGGACATATATAAAAGCCCAAAAGATGTTTTTTAGAGGAAGATCCTCTAAGGATCACACAGATTTCTTCTTTGTCCATATATAAGAAAATCAAGTTATCTCAAATCACTTTTACTACTCCCAACTTTGTAAACTTTTAATTTACTGAACACACATAGCAGTATTAAGTTGATTTCTGATACCAAAAGGCTATCATTTAGTATATTACAAGATTCTGATTGATCTGAAATAACTGATGTTCCTAATTATCTACAGTAAAGGATTGGCTTTTTGGGGGTAGAGGTGGAGGGAGGAAAGTGGAAAGTAGCTAAGTTCTGGAAATTTGGAAAATCTCTTATAACTTTGCAAATAACCAAATCAGATTATTTATTTGTGTAAATACTTAGGTAGCATCTAGTATTTAAGACACTAAAGAGGCATTGGGCTCATCCCATGTAAGTTGAAGGTATATTTAACATGATAAAGGGCTAAAATGTTGTTAAAATTCATTTCTTGTATCTATTCAAACTTAAGGATGCAGGTTTACCAGTAGGAAAATGTGACTAAATAAGTCATGCTGTAATAACACTAATACTTTTCCTAAATCATTAGGGAAAAAAGCATTAGAGCATCACAGTCCACTAGAACTGTCTGTACCATGGAAGTATTCTACATCTATGCAGACAAAAAATGGTAGCCACTCACCACATCCAGCTATCAAGCAATTGAAATGGGGCTAGTGTGAGTGAGAATATTGATTTTTAATTAAATTTAATATAAATTTAACAGGTATATATCTAGTGGACACCACAGCATTAGAACTATAGGACATATTGTCTACGAAGCAGTAGAAAACATTAAAACTGAAACAACTACTAAAGATTAAGGCATGATCTTTTTCATTAAAGATACTGTTTCAAATATTACTATTTTTTTCAGTAAGAATTAAAAATTCAAATTTACTTATATAAGTATTTAGGCTACTCAAGGTGATTGAAATACACAAGAAACAAAAACATATTGAAACACTTTTCCTTTGGAACCTAGGTACACAGTATTGGATTAACTATTGTTTCATGACACACTCTCATCATTTGCTCATGCCTGATTCCTTATATTTATTTTATTTTATATTATGCTATGTTATATTATACAATATTATCATATTATTCCATTCATTTATAATAGTGTAGAAAAAAAAACTGGCTGCCTTCCACCATCTACATTAAATCTAGGATTTGACTGAAACTTTCATTGACTGTGTGGTCCTCTTTCACAACATCTCCCCACCAAAAGCAGAGCAATATTGACTTAGTAAGGAACTGTCACTCAGGTGTTTTGAATAATCCAGATGTTCTACTCAAGTCCACAAGAAAAAGAAACTTTACGTTTTTCATGGGCTTGAGGGTGTTTCTGTACCCCTTCATAAAAGCATGAGAGCAGAGCAAGAAATACTCTGAAAGAATATACTCTAAAGTTGTTTGCTTCCTGTTTTTATAGTTACAATTTATTTAGAATTTGCACAGTTAAGGAGTAGAAAACATAGCAGAATGTGCAATCCTAGGCCTTTTAGTTACACAAAGAATATTTTCTAGGTCATCATCACCATCCTCTGTGGTACTACTTCTACACCAAAACATGTACCATTAATTTATGAGTTTACTATCTCTTATGGTTTCTTTTATGAAAATATATGATCCAGAAAAAAACACATATACATACATTTACACATATGTGTCTTCATTTATGGTCTTATAAACTAAAACACATGCATTTAGTGGGTCTTTACACACTCTTAATTCACAATATGGATAAGATACCTGTCCTGGTTTCGCATTTTCACATACAGCTGTCTCATATGGCACAGATATTTCTGGGGGAAACTCATTGACATCTAGGACATTAATCAATATGTTGACTTTGCTGCTTAACAATGGGTTACCTGTTGAAAACATAAAAAGGAAAATTATTACAAGATCTAGTCAGTTGTTGCTTTTATAGTAAATAGCATTTTTTTTTATTCAACCTTTATACAAAATCCGAGTGACATTCTCTTTTGGGAACTCTGAGGTGTTGTGTCCAATACAAATGATAAAAGAGTGAGTAAATCTGGAACCAGTGTTTCACTGTCAGAGCACCAGCAGTGCATTATACCAGTACTTACCCCTGAAAATCACCACTGAAGTTAAAGTGAACCATTTAGCTGGTATTTTATCATAAGAGTAGCCATTCTACTCAGGTTAGTTCATAGAACCAGTCTTCAGCAATAGTGATATTTTCCACTGGATATATATGGTTTCTATATTGTATCCATATAATATAAACTTTATTGGGTAGAATTATTTACATATTCAAATAACTCACTTAAAATGACTCCTGAGAAGAAGGATGATGAATTACAAGAACAGGGAAGGAACAAAGCCTTTGCATAAAAGAAAATTTGAAAACAGATTTAAGGAAGTAAAAGTGAGAGAGAGATCATAGAAGGCTAGGATATCACCTTGGTGATAAGAAAGGAAAAAAATAAGCAAGCTTTTCTTCCTACAGTATCAAAAGGAACATTGATTTGAAAAGTGCCCATCAAAATCCCATCACAAGTTTTAGCCCCAGCCAATAACAGACTGTCTGTATCCCTGTCATTTGGTAAAGACTAGAAATAATTAAGTTAAGGCATGACATAACATACATTTGCAACTTACATGTTATAAAATTTTAACTTTTGAAATTTTATAGATGGATAAACTGCTCCAGATCATTGAAGGACCTTACCTAAAGTCACACATCTAGCGGAATAGGGAATTAAAATTTGAACCCAGGGCCATGGAAATCCAAATACCATGTTCATCTGCCATACACTCTCTATTGATTAGTTTACGTGCTAAGTTCTTCATTTGCAGTGTCAGTGATGATTCACATTAGTGATCATTTAGACCTCTATCTGAATTCTTTTGAAGAATGCATACAAAAATCTCACCACATGACTGAGTCTGACAAGTCTACAGTATCCTGCTATGTAACATGTATTAAAAAATAAAACACATGATAAGCAGTGTCTTAAGAAATGTCCACATATTCATATATGACACAGAGAAATCCATCATTGTGTACAAGTACAGACAAGATAACACAAAATGAGGATAAATGGTATGTTTTGTAATTTGGGATGCCTTTATAGAAGGTGTATTGATAATCTTGGAAAGAATGCAAAAAGTATCCATTATTAAAAAATTAATGTTGGTCCCAGGGCATGATCTTATTTGATAGGAAAAATTTGGCTGAGTTTTCACGAGTTATTTAATCTTTCTTCAAGTCAGTTTCTTCATATGAAGCATACAGTATTAATAGGTCCTAATGCATACGTCTGTTGTATGAAATGATATGCTGTTTTACAAAATGTGAGATTGTTTTGGTAAATCACAACACTCTTACCACCAACTGCATTTTATGGAGACTAACTAGCTCTCTGCTTCTATAATTTGTATTAATTACTCATATAGGATAATATGTGGGTAAAAGTCAACAGCTGGGTAAACATGGTTCACTTTCCTAAACAAACTGGATATTGTCAGAAATAACAAATAAATAAATGTCTAATACTTTATAATGCTTATAATATAACTATAGTCTAAGACATATTACATAGATTGCCTTATTTAGGATTCATAGTAACCCTGCTATAAACACTGTTAATATCCCCATGATTGTATGTGGAACTCTGGGTGGGCAGTAGGGAGGTAACTTCCAAATATCACAAGTTGAAAGTGGTTAGATGGGTTTTGAATCCATATATTCTAATTCCCAGTCTATGCTCTTAAACTCTATCATATATTGTGTATTAGAAAAATTTTTTTGATAATTATTTAGCTACTTAAAAAATAGACAACTAATTCACATTACAGATTACAGTTTAGTCATAAATTCATGTGAACAACAACCTATTCAACCTTTGAGCAACATAAAAATCAGTCTTCTTTCTATTTTACTCATTACATAGGTGTAAGTCCTGAAGCCACATGAAGAGAATTTTCTTTTTCTTTTTTTCAATGATCGCAGATTTATTAGGTTAGTGTGAGGATACGATGTCTTCCAAAGGGGATGAGATTTCTCCTGTAATTATGTTTGTAATATGGATTTACCTTTATAATGCATAAACATGTTATTAAAATTCATTTAATCCAATTTTTATCCAAATTCCCTTTTGGTAGTTTAAAGTTATTTATCCCCCACAGCATATATTTTGACATCTGTCCCAGTAAATAAATGTCACAAAAGAGAATTATCATTATTGTAACATCTTTTTATCAAGTATTTCACAAAGGGGTGGTTTTGGTGTTTAGCTAAGACAAATATTTGTTGTATGAGTTTTTCCTGCTCACTGTATGATTTGTATAATTCCTGAAATGTCACTACCCATAATTGTGGCAATTACAAAAAAAAATGTCCAAACAAGAATAGAGGAAAAAAGTATACAAACAACAAAAACAATACTTTCATATCATTGACAATGAGTGATGAGTTTATAAATTTTCATTATACTATTCTCTCTTCTATTTTATATACGTAAAACTTTTCATAATTAAGGATTAAATTGTCACCTAATATTTTTAAGTGCCACCTAGGGAAGCAGTAACATTTTTGTTCAAGAACTACTGTAATCAGGTAAGCACTGAACTTTTTACAAGAGAATGTAGTTTATTAGAGCATTAAGCAATTACTTTTTCAATATAACTAACTGAATTACATATAAAAAGAAAAAAATCCATGTCTTCTTTATGACTCAGCTAATCTGTATGTGGGAAAGCAATGGTAAAACCTGTCTGACCTTGATTTAGCATGACCAACATTGTAAAATTTTGCCCAGTAGAAACTAGTCATCACTGAATACTTACAAAGTAAATTCAAATACGAATTCAGTAAATATTAAATAACCAAAATCTTACACAATTAATTGCTATGTTCCTAGTAGTAAAACCATTCAAACTCTGATTATTATTGACCCATTGCTTGTTTGTTTAATAACAGTTTAATAATGGTTTTATGCTCCTGTCAGATTATCAAGAAATAATTCTGTTTTTATCCCTTATGCCTTAAAAAATGTTTTGTTAGAGTTTTTTTTCCTATCCCCTGGTGATAGCTCAGTAAGCACCATAGCTTTCTGAGTCGATTTAGAACTGTCTTATTATTAGTATTTTCAAGTACAGCTTAAAAGAAAACAAAAGGTAAAACCCAAATTATGGAAACTAGGAACAAAGGAGAAGACATCACATTTTTATTACAAATGAGTTAAAATATTATAAAATGTATTATAAATTACTTTATGCCAAAAATTTAGTTAACACAGATGGGTTGAACAAATTCCAAGAAAGACACAAATTACCAAAGCTGAACTCAAAAAGAAGCAGAAAATCTTTATGCACCTAAAACAAGTGAAGAAAATGAAAATGTAATTAAAAATCTCCCTATGAAGGAAAAAATTCATGTCCACCTGGTTTTGCTGGGAAATTCTATTAACTATTTAAAGATTACATAATGCCAATTCTGAACAAAGTCTTTCAGAAAATAAAGGACAAAACACTTACCAACTCATTCTATGTATCCTATGCCAACACCAATCAAAAACATCACAAGAAAGCAAAGCCTGGACTGATATCACTTACAAACATGGGTGCACAAATTCCAAAACAAATCAGTTCCAGAAGCATAGTATAAAGGTAATATATAATGAAAAAAATGGCATTTATCCTAGGAATGCAAGGTTAGTTTAACATCCAAGAATAATGCGTGTAATACATATCAAGGCAAATAGAAAAATCACACAGCTATCTCAGTAGACACAGAATTAGCATTGACTATACCTAATCCTAATTAAAAAAAAAAATCTCTAAGCAAATAGTGAATAGAAGGCAACATCTTCAAGCAGACATAGTTTATCTACAAGAAACCTATAACTAATATCATTATCAATAGTGAAAGTGAACATTTTCTCTCTACTGTTGGGCAAAATGTCTCTTTACAGGGCAAAATGTCTGCTTTGCCACTTACTTTCACCATTTTAACCTGAGGGTTTATCCAAGGCAATCAAATGAAAATAAATTTTTAAAAAGCAAAGGCACTCAGAATGAAAAGAAAGAAATAAAACTAATTTTATTAAAAAATGATGTTACCCTGTAGATAGGAAATCTTAGAGTCCACAAAGAAACTGCTAGATTTAATAAGGGAGTAATTTAATGCTGTGGGATGACAAAGCAATATAAAAAACTGTCAATTCCCTGTGTAACATACTGACAAAGAACAAACTGTAAATGAAATTGACAAAACAGTTCACAATAGAAGCAAAGATAATTAAATATTTAGGAACAAACTTAGCAAAATATATTCAGGACTTGTAAACTATATTCAAAAATTGTTGTTCAGAGAAATAAAATGGATTGTTGACAGAAAATGATTGCTGGCAGAAATTAAAATTGTGTAGTCACTTTGGAAAATAGGTTGAAACTTTCTTTAAACATTAAACATAAACTTATAGCCAGCAATTCCACTCCTAAGGATCTATCCGAGAAAATGAAATAAATGTCTACAAAAGACCTATATGCCTGTGTACACTGATGTATTATACATTTAGTCCAAAATGGCAAACAGTTCAAATGTCTACCTTTTGATGAATGGATAAACATTATGTGGCACAGACATACAAAATTCTTCAACAATGAAAAGCAACAAAATACTGATATGTGCTATAACATGAAAGAACCTGAAATATATTATGTTTCATTGATGAGAAAAGAAGACTGACCTTGCGCCTTACCTAAAGCTTGATTAACTACAGAAAGAAAAAGTTTCAGTGCCTGTGAGTTTCTGAAGTACATGAGCCTTCAGAATATTCCAGCCCCCAGCTGTCAACTCTTCCAGACTTCCTGGAGCAGATATTAAGCCATTCCTTTTAGAGGAATCCGTTTAGAATTCCTACCCCAAAGAAACCCTTTGATAATTTGTCAAGCAGCAATAGATAACAAATCCTGGTGATAAGAAGTATTAAAATATATATTAAAAGGAAAGAAGGGTTCTCTCTAGGGGCTGAAGCTGGAATGGATCCTGCAGGGCCTGATGGCAGTGTGTTCATGGTGGGGAGAACATTCCTCCACCCCATGGGCCATGCTGGACCTTTGCAGGAAGGGGGCCTATTCCTGGAGGTCGAGCTCACTACAGGAAGGTGCCCCGGGTCTCCAGATATTTTCAGCAAGGCCTCTGCTTCCAGGGAAATCGGTCCAGCTATCAGCAGCCACAGCACACCACCACCCCAGGCCCCCCAGAGTGTGGCCACAGACATTCAGTGACACATATCACCCTACCCTAATGCATGTGCTCCAAGCCCAACTCCCTGCCCTCTGTGGCTATGGGTTGGGACTGGACCAGAGCCAGCTTGGGCATGGAGCCTGGCCTGGAAGGGTTGCCCAGCAAGGCCAAGGAGGTTGGTGGCAATTCCTGGAAGTCCTAAGTCAGACCCTGCATGGGAATTCATGGCCCCACTTCAGAGCCTGGACCTTGAGAGGGAGCAGGACAGTCAGGACGCTGTGTGTGGCATCTGCATGGACAAGAGTTAGGGACAAGGAGTTAGGGTGCCCAGTGCACCCATGCTCACTGCCTGGAAGCCTGTGGACCTGGAAAAGGGCCCACAGGACTTCCTGCTGGACAAAGTGTTATGATCTACAGAGTTTGAAAATTACAGATCTATAAATATCCATCCATAAGTAAGAAAACCTGGGCATAATCTTGCCTTTGATTTGTATCAGACCCAAGACTGGAATCCAAGTCTCCTTACTGCTTTTCACTGCCCTATGATACATACAAAGTAACTCAAAGAGCAGGTGGACACACTGCCTGAGATCCACCCATATAAACGATAATTGCTTATTTTCAATGAGTCACCCTACACAACAATCTAGCCTCTCTACTGTGAGGATGCCAGGCTTATGTTCAAGGGTCAAGGTAGTTTTTTCCTTTTATACAAAGCTCACATTAAATGCTCAATAAATTTTGGCCAACTGATAAAATGTTTCCAAGAACCAAATGAGAAATATAGTTGAATATGTTTTGAAAACCATAAAGTACCAACAAACACAATGTTCCTAGTATGTTGAAATATACTGGAGCTCTGGGGCTTTCTTATTTAAAAGTGACATTAGCCCTTTGAATAACTGCAGGATTAAAAGTTCAGTTTGTGACTGCACTCACTGAATTGCAGCTATAATAACTCCAAGTATAGAATCTTAGCTTTTTATGCCAGACAACCTGAATTATACTGCAAACTGAGCAAGATACAGTGAATAAATATCACAGGCTTTCTTTGTCTTTTCTCTTTAAATCATTTCACTTTTAAATTACAAGTTAAGATAAAGTACACATAGTAATAGCTCTGTTAAGTTACAGTAGTACCATCTAGAGCTAGACTGAGCAATCCATACAGGGGATTTAAATTATTCATATATATCTATGCTAAAGTCAAATATTATCTTCTATGCCATTGGTAACAAAAAGCGATCCAAAGAAAAAAAATCTTTAAAATATCCCCAATCATATTTTTTCCCCAATGAAAATAGTAGGAAAACTTATAATTAATTTTAAATATTTGCAATAACATAAAGCTTTAGGTATTGAGTTTTTTAAGGGCTGGAACTACAGCATATTCATGTTTAAATCTCTAAGACTTAATATGGTTCCTAGTACATGCTAGCAAATTGAATATATCAATGAATAGACTTTCAAAGCAACAGTGGGTTAAATGTAGATGATATAACAGGAAACCTTTTCAAATCATGACCCACTGCCACCATGCAAGTCAAAATATCTTCCTTGAATTCACCTATCATCAACAAGACTTAAATTTAGAAGTTATTTCACTTTATATTAAACTATCTATAATTTTTAAAAATCTTCTCAAGTTACCTTTTCAATATAATCAGCAAAATTAACTCAGCTCTTTGAAAACATGTAAAAACCATCATTGATTTAATAAAAAAGATGATTTTATACAAGTAGTTAATAGATGTTAGTAAACAAGTACATATCTGAAACACATACTTGCAAAAATATAATAAACTGTTAATAATCTGTGATTATTTTCTATTTTCTATTCATTATAATCAACTAAACTGCAAAAGCTATAAGAATATAATGCACAAACTACAAAGCTGTTTTATCCTCTACCCTTCCTTTATCCTAAGGGCCTCCTCACATTAGGTGACCAAAATGCTGTTTCTGTCTCCTAAATGTCTCTCTGTTCCTGGTTCCCCCAGCCCCCTGCTGTCTTTCTGCAAACCTGACCACTAATGGTGATGTCTCATTCACCTCACTCCCACAACCACTCAATATCAATTCTCAGAATTTTCACCTCTAAACTTTCTCTCAGATTACTCTCTTTTTATCATTCCTGCCATTACTCTATCAGTCATCAAAGTTTCTGTCTTAGATTACCACGAAATATTTCTACTATTTTTTCTGTCATTCTCCAATGCTGCTTTCCTCTATTCTGCAATCAACATCAGTTTTCAAAAACACCAGTCAAACCAAGCTCTGTCTTTGATTATATCTCGTCAACGATTACCTATTTACTTCAGGATAAAAATCAAAACATTTTAACATTTGGGAAAAGAAGGAAAAAAAAAACATCTTCATATTTCTTCTCTGGGTTCTCTTTATTAGTGGGAGAGGATGACCGGGAAGAGAGAAGCATAGGGAGAGAGAGAGACCAACACAGACAGAGAGACAGAGACAGAGACACAGAGAATGAGAAACACAGACACGCACAGAGGAGTTTTAGCTTTATTCATCCTCGATTTCTTCTCTTTCCTATACTGAATAACTTTATATTGCTTTGAGCATCTTATGCTTTATTCCACTCCTAGAACTTAGGTTAGCGTATACCATTTCTACCACCTGGAATACCTTTTTACCCTCCTTTCACTATTCCCAAGCTGATCTTTTACCTTCAGTATTAGATGGCATCCTTACGAAGGATGTTGCTCCTACCTTTCTGTGCGCTCCCACAGTGCCCTGGTTATTTTCCACGTTAACTTTATTACATGGTTTCCTTACTACTGGTTTACGATGTCTGATGCCCATTAGTAAACCCATCTGAGGAAGATACTTTTACTTCATAAATCATATGCCCTAAGCACAAAGGATAGCATTCAATACCTGTCAAGGAACAAATAAATAAACGAGTAATAAAATGTTGCTGTTACATTTATATTCGTAATCATTATAAATTCCTTGAAAAGTTCAATAAAAGTTGTGATCTAATATTTCTCACTGAATATGTAATATTTATTTCACACAAGTATAAATCTACTCACAATTTATTCATTCATAAGGTATATATCCATATGTTCCAGAGAGCAGGATAGGCCGTGGGCATCAAAGATATATAGGATAAAGTCCTTGATATTAAGAAGTTCATAATTGAGGGAATCACTATTCACATATATGAGACAGAATATAATGCATATCAGTAAAATAACATTTTACACATAAAAATGTTTCCTAGTTATGAAGTCTATTTTTGGTATGCGATGGAAAAAGGAATTTTCTGTGTATAAGTAAATGTATATATTTTTTAATTTCAGCCTTTACATTAAAAGCTCATCGTGTAGTTTTAATTTCCTGAGAAAAATATATTAATTAAGAAAAAAACGAGCCTTGTATTATTGTCGTATATGTGACTTTGATGGAGCAATAAAACTGATTTAAAGTTCTCCTAAGCACTTTGATTATGGCAATGTATCCACAAGTACTTTAAAGTTTAAAATAAAATATAAGCCATCACAATGTAAATTTGGATTCCATTATATTTGCACAACATATAATAGAAAAATGGTATCATTTCTAAATTAAATTAATGATTGTGGTGGTGTTATGATTATTATTTTCACATATATGATGCAAGTCTTTATGAAATGGTGTAAATATTTACAAATGATTTTCTCTTCAAGTATTACTCTTACAAGCACTACTGAAATGATGCCAGTACTCGTATAAATCAAATTTACCTTTCTTTGAGAATACAAAATAGTTTCATATAACCTGAGAAAAAGAAAGAAAATAAGAAATAAGGAAAGGAAATTAAATAAACTACGTAGACTCATACATACATAGCAAGGCATGTATGAAAGTAAGAGAAAGGCAATATTTGGTCAACTGAAGAAAGCAAAAGCGACTTCGATCTAGAATTGAAATCAACAGTTAGACTCAGTCCTCAGAAGTCAACTGCACTATCTGCATTAAGTATGTCTATTCAGGTACCTGATTCCACTGTTTTGTTCCCCCAAATCCTTGCTTATCTTTAGGACCCTGGAGAATTTGGTATGTTGGTTCCAAAATCATTAGACTGTCCATTACCTAGGCTGCTTGTTTAAAATAGAGAATTCTTGGCAATTCTCCCAGAAATTCTGATTCAGTGTCTTGAATGGGTTCCAGGAATCTCCTTTAAAACTTTTCCATGTAATTTTAGTGCAGGTGACCGTGGTTGAGAAGTTGTAGAACAGTAGCACAGAAGAAAGGGCCAACAAAGTATACTTATTCTTATTTAATGTGCACAAATCTTATAACACCTTTATGACAAAAGACTGGCCAAATTAGGGACGCGTGTCTCCTGCTCACACACTGAAGGACTAAAATTAAAAGACTAAACCTTGTTCCTTGATTCTGGTAAGGTTAAACACATTCACCCAGGTACATAAATGTAAGCCAGTCAGCACTGGCTAATAAGAATGCATGTCCTGGAGCATAATTACCTTCCATACTCACCAGATGGGAAAAGTTGGGGAAGTGATCTATATCTTGTTGGGCATATGTTAAGCTGGGGACACATAGTAGAAACAACAGGAATGAAAACTGGCTTATTTGCCCACCTGAAAAGCTTTGCATTTTCTCAGGGAAGCATTTAAAGCTGTGTTTGATAAGGCTTCAGACACCCTTTTAAAAAATTTAATTGAGATACAATTGACATATAATACTGTATAAGGTTCAGGTGTACAACATAATGATTCAATATTTGTATACATTGGGAAGTGGTTGTCAGAGGTAGAAGGTGAAGGTAGGCGAAATGGGTGAAGGGGGTCAAAAAGTACAGACTTGTAGTTATTAAATAAACAGGTGTGGGGATGTAATGTGCAGCATGGTGACTTTAGTTAATAATACTGTATCATGTATTTGGAAACTGCTAAGAGATATCTCAGGCCTTCCTTTCGGAATGCATTTTCTCTGTTTCCCTCTAAGCGCCCTTGCTTCCGCTGAATCTATCCTGACTTGCTGCTACTGAACAGAATGTGGCAAAGTGATGCCCAGGGATGTCAGAAATGACATCTCATCACTCTGCAGGGAAGCAGGGCTCTAATTGAAGAAGCCAGATCTCTTGTCCTCATCAATTCCTCCAACTCCTTTTTCTGGTCTGTTTTCTTCTCTGCTCTGACTGGGGCTGACCAGCAGCAGAAGCTGCAGAACCCCGGATGGAGGAGGAGCCTCCAGCCCACTAGTCAGCAGGCTGCAATGACGTCTTCACTCGGCTCACCTATGACTTGTCGAACTGTTGTCATTGCCTCGATGCCCGCATTGTCCACACTGTCCAGCGTTTTTTTGGTGTTCTTGGCACTGGGGAAGGCATTGTCCTTGAGGGCAGTCAGCAGGTAGGAGGCAATGTAGTATAGACTAAATCTTTCCGTGTACAAAGAAATTATCAAAAAGGAGCCTTCAAAATGAAATCACTGGGAATTCTTACTGTAGCTGATCTAGTAATATATAATTGTGGGGCACAGATAGAAATCTAGCTAACTACACCACAGTCATGCACATAATATTACATACGTATATTTTGTCATTGTATTTTATTATCAAAATACAAATCCACTATAGAATTCTAATAGATAATCAGTCTATCAAGCTTAAATATTGATAGATGATAGATGATAGATATATAGATAGATATCCAGACTAACAATAATTTCAATTATATGTACACTGTGAATGTATGTATAATGTTTTACTCTATTGTACTTCAATTATCCATGCATATGAAAATCACCTTAACCTAGGTCTACTACTAACTTATTTAAGATAAGTGTAATGATGTTCAGGCAAGTGAATGGTTGTCCCTGTAAAATTATGTTTTGGAGGGAGAGGGTCCAGGGCTCCAGTCTGAGCTTGGTCATCATTCACTGTGTGACACAGAGCCACAAACTAATATCTCTGAGCCTCCATTTCCTCAATCCTACAATATGGACCATAATACCTTGTATATAAAGTTATTAGGAGAGTTTACTTAATCAGTTCTTCTTCTTCTTCTTCTTCTTCTTCTTCTTATTATTATTATTATTATTATTATGGAAAAATTAGGAACTTTCTTCTCAGTTGGTCTAAGAACATAATTTCATGGCTAATTGATATATAGGCATATGGCAATCTTCATAAAATTTAACACAAAATGTATTTATTTCTGTTTAAATCCTTCATCACTAATGACCACAATCTGGTTAGACTTAACATTTTGCAACCTCCCCCTGGAGGTTATATGGGAGTACCCATAAACCTAAAGCCCTTGGAATTCAGCACAATTTTCATAGTTATAATTTATTAACATTATCTATTTTGGTCAATTTCTAACTTCTCCTAAACTTTAATATCTTTGAAAATAGACTTCAGTCTTAGTTTTCTCATAACCCACAACAAATAGTGCTTTGCAAGTTTATAACGACAAATACATGAATTTATGTTGAGCCTAAATTATGGATAGCAATCCCAGTTTGATTCTTCTGTACATTTGAAAATGACATCACTTATATTATGTTGGAGTAAAAAGAAGTTATAACAAAATTGCTCTATATACCAAGTAACCTTAAAAATTAATTATCCAACAATTTAATCCCAACTCATAATTATTTATTTACATGCACAATTTTCTCCAAATAAAGCATTTAATAATTTAATCTACTGATTTTTGACTTATTCAACAATGAATGGAAACAATCCATTACCATCTAGATGACTACATGAAAAGAAGAATTGTCTCTGGTATCATCCACTTATTTTATAATTATATTAAATTTGTTCTAGGGCTTTAATGAAGTTATTATTAGTAATCTTTACCTAATGTTATTTGTTATAGTAATACCAAAATAACAAAACAATTAGAAAAATAATCCCTAAATTAGAAATATTCTCATGTTGAAAGTTTCTGATAATCTGAACAAAATTTGGGGGCTTCTGTCCCTTAAAATTCTCAAGATTAATATCATAAAAATGGCAAAGCAGTAATGCATACAATAATTATTAGGAGTCTAGTAAAATATTTGGACCTCCAACTACAGTGGCACTGATTAATGGCTGCTTTTTAACTAATTGGAAGTTGTTCAATCATTGTACCATTTCATTTGCCCTAAGAGTTTTATAGAAGGGTCAGGGCCAAAACATATACTAGTACAATCCACAATAAAATATAATTATACTATTTTGTTCCTTTGGCAGAACAAGGGTGGACTGTTTATTTCTCAGAAATTCACTATGATGACAATTTCCTCCTCAGCTGCTAGTATGATCAATGCAAACTTCCCTATGCATGAGAATATGAATAAAGTTTGCTTTTAAACTCTGTATATTCAAGCAAAATAAAGCCCAAAATAAGCTATTCTTTTTAATTACCACATAGTATATGTTTATCTTCTTTATCGTTTTAATTTTCAAACACAGATAGTGTTTACTTCAATGGAATTCCCTGAAAGCTCTGAAACCCACACAGTGGTCTTTTGAATATATACTGGAATAGACCAGGGGTAGATATTTGGGAAATATTTGTTTGGCATCACTGTTATATGGTATATATACAGATTATGTGTCTAAGTCCCAATTCTGCAAATGTGACAGTGAAGGCCAACATAACTTAGGAGAATCCATATACTAAGTTTTCTTAATTTGCATTTAGGTAAAACCTATAGCCACTGGTTTGGAGTAGCAGAGCCCGCACATGCCCTAATCATATTGGTAATTTAAAAAACAGGTGTCCCAAAATTTGAAAAATCTAAGCTTTTGAGGATCAGTAACAGTACTTCCACTGTAAGGGTACATACTTTTCTTCCATTTTCCAAATGGCTGAAGCTCAGTGTTCCAACTGGATATACCATCCCTGTTACTACAAGTGTCTTTATACCATGATGATGGCTTTGGTGGCCTAGGCAGCCAATGGAGAGAAAGCGTCTTTCCAGAGCTACAATACAGGTGAGCAATGAACTATCTGCAGACTTTTACCTTCAGTTAAGGTGCAAGAGCCGACTATTCTTACTGTAAAAAATATGCACGTTTTGCATGTGCCTAACAGGAAAGTTTAGATTCATTTAAATAGTTTTCTAATGAATACTCTTTTATTATGGATGATATGTCTTTGATAAATAGAAGTTATTTGAAGATTCTGCCTCTGGACAGTTGCCACTTACTATGTCCAAGTCATTAGACTGAATGTAGCATGGCTCAGAGAAGCCTTATACTCCAGAACTTAGACACATCATTTTCACTGTACTTGCCAATGATCTTATGAAACTGAAGTTTATTTTCTACCTACAATATGGTTAAGCAATTCCCAACGTTCTGAATGAGTGAATAATTGAAAGTTGGCATGAAAGGAATGATGTATGACATACGTAACTATAACAGGATGCGGTACAGGAGGGAAAAAGATGCCACTGTGAAAAGAGAGCTCAGGAAAATAATACAAAGAGAAGGAAGTGTCCTCTGAAAGAGGGGAGACTGGCATTCTGTTCTCCTGATAATACATCTGCTCAGGCAACTGACTGGATGATCTGCTCTCAGAGCCTGAGCAAAGAGGGCAAATCTGAAAGGAGATGGCAGGACAGGGAAAACCCACATACAGCAGAATTTCTTCAGGGTCAAGTGGGCATCACATAAAGCTGAAACTGAGACATTGTACTATCACCTCAGTCAAGAAGGCCACCTGCTGTTTAAGGGGACCCTGGTATTAAGAAGCTGTAAGGTTTACCACTGGGTGCCCATATCGAGTTCCTACACAGATGGGATGCCCCAAGCCCCAATATCAGATAACTCAGAAATCATGTAAGAAGACAGTATTTGAGCAGCCACCTTTACTGCCTGTCCATTTAAGCCCTGGAATCAATGGCAACCAATGGAGCAGCATATGGGCACAGATTAGAGATAACTGTGCATTGGTATTTCTTTCTCTCTTTCCTACTCCAAGGAACAAACGTAAGAATCTGTATCCTCGCCAGCAAGGAATCACAGTTTGAACTTAGACTAGCACCAAGTTCCGCAGTTATCTATTGGTGTGTAACAAAAATCCACCCTAAAATGTCATTGCTTGAAAAAATTACAGTTCCAGTATGTCTAACAATTTTGTGGGTAAGAATCTGGTCTGGATCCGGCTGGCGGTATATTCCACTTCACCTAGTATTTTCAGAAGTTACACTGTAGTATTCAGCTGCCAAGTGGCCTTGACCAGAGATTCCAAGACAGTTTCACTCACACATCCAGCACATATCCAACAGGTAGAGTTGGAAGGCTGAGCTGAGTTGGGATGGTCAGCCTGATCACCAATATGTGAGCCAGTACGATAGCCTCAAGGGAGTCAGTCTTCTTACATGAAGGGGCAGTGTTCCAAAAAACAAGACAGAAGCTTCATGTGCTTTTCAGTTAGGCTTATCTTTAATGATCAAAATAACTTAAAAGTAGTGAAATGAGCTAAAAATGTCATTAAGGCCTGGGAATAGGTAGGTGTCTGACTAATCACATTTGGAACCAGTTGTTAAAGATAAACAAACCGATTCCATATTTACACCCCACTGAGTTAAGATTGATTAAAAACCCATTGACAGAAATATTCAGTTAGCTCTTTCCTGCACTGAAATGTGAAATTAGCTGCCAAAGTATTTGTTCTACATGCAAAAACTAAAATGAGTAAGAAGCAACAGTTTCCCCACATCTTTCAAGAGACCATAAGTAGAAGGACTGCTAAAAAGGACTTCGGTCATCAATGACTTTGGTGACAGCCAAACGTCCTCCCACACCAATCTGTTACCTTAGGAAGTTGTGATAACATCCTTGATCTTCCAGACAAACAAATAAAAACCTATAATCACTCTCAGTCTAGAGGATTCTCTTCTGAACCAAGCAGAAATCAACACAAGGAATCATTCATAACAATCCTGGAGATTCTGAATGACTCCTTGAAGAATTGGTCTTATCACTCCTGTATATTTTGCAGTGATATTCATAATAAAATTAAAGGAGAGAGAAGGAAGAGAGGTGATTTTTAAAATGCTGTCTTCAATTTAAGGAAATATTTCCGAATAGGTATTTTATGTGATAATTATTCCTCCTGCCTGACTATGAAGCTCCCAACAGTAAACAAGCAGATCTGGTGTGGAAGAGAAGTTGGAACTCTGGTGGCTATTTGAGGCTACAGTGTGGAAAAATATGAGGTCACACAATGAAATGCACTACTAGATATTCATGCAGTCCTGCCAACAGGCTCATTGGCAGCTGTCACCATTTCTCTGGACTTATGCTATAAGGAAAAGGAACAGGTTTCTGAGTTTCCTCAGGAGACTACTCAGTTGTCAGTCCAAAAATGAAAAACAGCTCCGCAGGGACTCATTTAAGAGTGTCAAATGCAAAGAACTGCAGTAGAACATTGATTCTGTAATGCCATACTTACTAACTTTACTCGCAATTATGGAGAAATTATACTGCGCCGTGCTTTCTCTGTCTAGTAATTCATTAGTGGCGATGGTTCCTTCAGTTCCATCTATTGTAAAGTAGCTGTCCCCACCACTCTTCCAATCTATGAAGTACCTGTACATAAAAAGAGCAGATGCAAATGTGCAATGATTACACATTAATCATAATGGCAGTCAGGCTAACTTGACACAGTTCCTTATTTTTCTCCCTGTAGCTATTACCCACCTTGCAATAAAGAAGAGGGTAAATGACAGCTTCTTTATTGCAAAGTCAGTATGCTCAAGGGGAAACTGGAAATAATGAAAGACTTAGTACTCCTGCTGTTCATATTATTTTAGGGTCTTGACATCTTGAAAGCTCAGCAGAGACTAAAATTCTAAAGCTGACCAGGGGTTTCCTTAACCTGCTGAATATTAAAACTTTTTCAAGCAGTAAAGGATTCTATAACGGTGGCTGTGGAAAGAGCTGGGGGTTGGGGGGTGAGGGAGGCATCTGGCCAGAATAGAGGTAGATTTTTTGTTTCCATGGATAGAAAAAGAATCACTATTATGGAAACTAAAAGGAAATTTTTAAACTGACAATGTGGTAATTGTACAGAAATATTTTCCTCAAACACATATAAAACAGCCACTGTTGTTTTATTGCTCTATTTATCAGGACAATTTTCTAAAAAAAAACAAAAATAGTGACCTTGGCTAATAATGTCTCTTTGTCTTCTTTATTAGCTAACCTTCATAAGAACAGATGTTGCCTCCTTTATGTGAAGCAGCTGGACTAAAAAATCCAAAAAAGTGGATAAAAGGACAGAAATTGCATTTATAGAGGTCTAGATAGCAATGACATATAGAAGGATATATGCAAAATTATTTTTCAAACATTTTTTCAATCATAAATATAATAGACATTTTTAAATATTACTATATCAGATATTGTTCTAAATACACATTTTAACTTATTAAATCGCACAATAGCCCTAAAGCAATAGTATTATTAATCCCTCCATTTTACATATGAGGAAACTGAAGCATAGAGACATTAAGGAATCTGCCCAAGTTCAGATAGCAAGGAAGTTGGAACTCTGGTGCCTATTTGAAGTTTTTAATATTTGACCAGGTTCTCAATGTTTTCAATGTAATTATCATTAACATAGGCTTACCAATTTTAAATAAGATGTTTTATGTGAACAGCCTCTGCTGTCAAAGGGCTCAATGCGCAATATATTTATTATCATTATTCTAGTCTGGGAATCAAGGCCAGGTCATTTAAATAGTGGCGGAAAGCAGATGACATCATTGTAGTCAGACCACCTAATTCCCCAGGCCAAAGAAGAGAATCCCTTTTTTGTTTTTGAAATGTTAATTAAGGCATGCATTTCAGAGTAGCAAGGTATTATTTTGACAAACTCATTATTTAAAACTGGGTCAGTCTGCATGTCATTGCAACACTAGCCAAAGACTAGTTTGCCTTGCTGGATGAGATTTATAATTCCCAAATTACCAATATTTGTTAGTAGCTAATAGGATCAGTGTATGAACCATGCTGTTAATCTGCCTTTGATATTTCTGTTGTCGATTGGAGGGGTGAAAATGCACTGATGCCTTATGATTTCAGCGTAGAATCCTGCCTCACAGGAACGCTCTCAAAAATTATGAATGAAGTCAAGGCACATTTCAAAGTCAGGAAGCACAGGATACAATGAGATCAGTTCTTTCAACTGCATTATCTCCTTTTCTGAATGAGAAAGCATTTTCTCACAATACCCACTTTCAGCACTTTTATTCAACTGGGGCACGTGCCTAATTTAAGGAGAACATTGCTACTGAATCTCCTTAGTGACTACAGCATTTCTGGAAGAATTGATGGTGTAGACTAAGTGGGTTCAATTAAGTGTTAAATGTTGTCTGAGTAGTCTGCCATGCACTAGTCACTGTACTAGGGTACCCACTGATAAAGAGTCTCATTGGGACACAACAGACACAATTTAAATGCCTGATGGGCAACAGAAAACATTACAGGAGTGCAGAGAAAACATGCCCAGTTTGACATCTATTGGTTCAGGCAAACCTCCCTGCATGGGATATTTGGCTGACATTAGAAGGCTACACAGGAATTATATAGGAGTAGAGTGAAGCAAGCAAAGTGAAGAGAGAGGAAAGGCATCTCAGGAAGCTGCAGTAGCCAAGGCAGAACCATGCAGTATGTGTGGGGAATTCTAAGGTGTCTAGGATTGTGGAAAAATATATGAGAGGCAAAATAACAAGAAAAAAAAGTGATTCAGATCAAGGAGGGCCTCATAAATTATATGAGGTGGGACATGATCCTGTGTGTAATGAACATTCTCAGAGGCTATAATTAGGGTACAGATTAAAAGTTCATCACTTTTAAGGCATGTGGTATATGCATTTGAAGGGACAAGGCAGTAAACTTTTTATGTACACCAGAATCTTGCCAAGAGACAAAGAGAGTAACTAGGGCTGTAAAGAGATTTGATTCAATGCATTGTGAAGAGTAGTTGAGATAACTAGGGAATAAGCAGTTTAGGGAAAGAAGACACAAGATTCTAGCTGCCTTTAATTTGATAAGGATGCCCATGGGAAACAGGTATTACATTTCCTTCTTATATTTCAGTAGAATGCACATAGCAAGGAGAAGCGAATCCATTAAAAAAATGATTATTTCAGATAAACATACAAGGACTTTGATATTCAAGCTGCACAAGTCATACAGGTTTCCTCAGAAAACAGTAAGCACAGGGGTAATCAAATACTGACTTTGTAGATACTTGATGCAGATGGGGTGGGACAAATTTAAGTGTGGATGGAGATTCTGAAGGTACCTTAAAGCACTGAGATTCAATTATTACTGTTCGCTAAAGAGAATGAAATCAGTATCTCTTTCTTCGCATGGAACAGAATGTTTTCCAATCATTGTTTTCTACGAGCATTCTTGTCTGACCTCAACAAACACGTTACTCCAAGCACTCCAGTAAGTTCTCCCTTTTCAAAAATGTTTGATTTTTTTCCCTAAGCTTTTTTAAGTAGTAGCTTTATTCACATACCATACAATCCTCCCTTTTAAACTGAATGATTCAGTCATGCTAGAATAGAGTTGTGCAGGAAAATGTTAGCTTTTAAGAAATATTTTAAACTTATTGGCTCAGAATTTTTTCTTCTAAAGGGGTAGGCTCCAGCTATCTGGAAATTTCTCTTTCATAGTATAAAAATTATGATGGTATCAAGTTCTTGAATTTCTCCTCTGCTTTAGTTTCTTTTGCATTAAGTGAAATATTTTGTAGTGTGATATTAATTTTTTAATGATTTTTATGCTTTTTTGTTATTTTCTTATCTGCTTTAGGTTTTATCACATATATACTAATTTATCAGATTCATACTAACTCTTCATCATTCATAATTGTTAAGACTTCATACTAGCGACTCAATAAAACAAGAGTATTACTCTTCTGTATTCTGTACTTATGTACTTTTCTATATATAGTATCCATATTATATCTATATAGTCAAAATCCCAATAAAACATTGTTATAATTAATACCTTTTATAATTTTATGTCTAGTATAGCTGAAAAAATAAAGTAAACATTTTGGGAAGAGCTTCAGAGTTCCCTATTCTTATGGACTTCTTTTACCCTGGGAAATTCTCTGAGCCGCTGCTCCAGGTGCTACATGAAGGCAGGATGATCCTTTCCTTTTGTCTCTGCAGGGATGGAACCAGCAGCACGGGGCAAGAGTGACTGGGCCCGATCTATGGGCCTGGCGGGGACAGAGCCTCCCCTCTGTGAGCGGGGTTGAGTGGAAAAAGTAAGGGGCCGACGTGTCATCCACACTCAGGAGGATGTTAGCCTCTGCAAACTTGGAGTTGGAGAGGATGAGAAATGCTGGCCTCCTGGCCTCCTGGCCTCCTGGTAAGATATTATTCCTTGATTGGGAGCTGAGGGGAGGGGAGCCTTGCTTTCACAACCACACCTTCCCACAGATTTTCCATCAAGCAGAGGCTGGGAGATGGGAGTGGGAGAGGGGGAGCAGGTCCTGCGTCAAATGCCACAATATTTTGCTGGACTTTAGTAGATCTTCTTGAACAGATGTTTCTTCATTTGCTGTATGTGTGTAGGAATATTTCCAGACAGTAAATGGTTGTTTTTAACTTAAAAAAAATTTTGTTTCACTGGAGAGTGTGTCTGCAGAGCTCCTCATGCTGCCAGTATTTGTGTGGAACCTCTAGCAGGTTTCCTGTCTTCTCCCATTCATTAGAATTAAATTGCCTGCTGTTTTTAAAGCTTTTCTTTATTTGGATCTTTGCACATCTTTTCAATAAACAGATCCTTCTTTGATGCTACATTGTGGCCAATTTATATTTAGATTTTGGCAAATATAAGATAGCTTATATAGTTTTGGTGCATGTGTTGTCTTCCTCACCCAAAGCCCTTTGGGTTACTTGAGGCTAGGTTTCTTTGTCTCTGTGTTGCAAAGGGCCTGAGATGTTATATGTACATAGCACCCACTATTTAAATATTATATTGAATTCAATGCATAGATCCTATTCTTTCCACCTATATAATCGTTAAATATTTCTACTTGAAGGCAACATATTTAGGGCTTTAGGAATGTCTCACTTAAGATAATCTACTCTTTCTTGTTTGCTGAGGACTTTCTCAGTTTCAGTACTGAAAATCCTGAGGCCTAGAAAACTCCTCGGTCCCAGTTTGGGTATAAATGATCACCTTACTTCCAGTTAATACTTACAGCATATGTTATAATACACAAGCTGATTCAAACACAAGTTTACCTTTGTACACTGTGTCACCATACACACACAGGTCATTTTTAATTGTAGTTTTAAGTTTTTCTCATACCATGTTTAAAAATTTAAGGACTTACATAATGTATACATGAAATAACTTGTCTTTCTCTTCGCCTTATGTTTCTTTATATCTATCAACCCAAATCTAATATCTTGCAAGCTTAGTAAGCAAATTTTATTTTAGTCAGTTCACACTAATGCTAACATACAGTTTTCATTCCACAAATCAACACCACTGCAACAAAATGAAATATAGCATGAAGAACACGAACATTTTGGACAGAGAAAAACTAGGGTGATATATTAATTCCTTCCCTTATCTTGTGTAATTAGGTTAGGAATCTCTCCTTCTAATACCCATTCTCCTTTTCTTCTATAAAATTTGGAAAATAATACCCACCTAACAATGGAACAGTGAGTATTGTTGTAAAGATTAAATAAGATAAGTGTTGTATGTGTCTCAGCAGAGAACCATAGAACCATGTATATGTGTTTATATTACCTACCAGATTTAAAAAAGTCCACCCAACATACAAACATATGCTTATTCCTGGGACCAACTTGTGACGTGCACAGACTTTATCTTTAAAATCCCTCAACTACAAAGCCCCCACTCAAACCCCTGAGGTACAAACCATGAGCACAAATAACCAGGTTAGTATTTTACACAATGGTGTTTTGGGCTGGCTCTCTTTCACTCTTTTCTAGCATTGAATTTGTATCTCTATCACCATTTGAGGTTTGGCACCCCAGTATCTCCAGATGCTACCCTCCCAGAGAAACTTACAGTCTTTTTCCAGAGAACTGCTAAAATGTACTTGAACATGTTCTACTCAACTAAACATCTTCAGCATCTTCTTATAGTTGGTCAGATTCCAAGACTATAGGTCTATTACTAAGTCCTCGGCAACTACTACTTTTTATTGTGATTTTTTTTGTCCAATATAGCAATTAGGAGACATTTATAAGAAATGATCATCAACGAACTGACAGTGAAACTACTTCTACATTTCCTGGACATTTTCAGAGAAGACGTGACCCAGTTTTAAAATGTTTAGATCATTTTCATGAGCTACACCTTTCTGGACCTTATGATCACATGTTTATATTAGGCTTGCAACAGTTCACATCCAATCTAAGGGTAGAATGATAATTTAACTGCAACTGATCATAGTAGTATAATATGAGCTGTCTAATTTGGCTTGACTCGCTAGTTTAAATGAGCAAAACCCTTATATACAGAATTTGTATGAGTCATCATATACTTATTTGGTGAGTAGATGAATTAAAATTTTTTAAAAAAGGAATTTTACGATCTATAAATAATGAAACAAATCTGTAGTTCATACACACAGTGACTGTTGCTAAGAAACCTGTTTTAGCAATTGAATAGAAATCAAAAATTAAAGCATTAAGCTAATTTAAGCAGACCACTTGACCGAGTACAATTTTATTACTTTTCTGTAAGTGATTTTTCAGAAATGCCTTAAAAAGCCTATTCTCTTCATTAGGTAAGCATTCCTCTTAAAATCATTTCTTTTAATTTGCCTAATAACTTTCTTACAGTTAATGGAAAAGCTAACTTTGACCCATCCCAATTCTAAAACATGTTTTGTAAAAAGTAGTTGTATGTACAGAGTTATTCTAAAAGTGCTACATTTCATTCTTTAAGGAGTAAAGATGTGGAAGTAAAGATTCAAGTCAAGGTAGAAATCATTCTTTTGTTAAAGTAATAATAGATAAAAATCTCTTCATTCACTTATTCATGAATTTTTTAAAAGTTCTTCCTTGTGGCGGATAATTAAATGAAAGTAAATACAATTCAGTTTATTTCCACAACATTTTACTGAGAACCTAAGTTACATGCAACAGAGTGTAATTGCTTCATCAACAATCACAATGAAATTTTTTTCTTAAAATCCCTATTTTTCTCTTAAACTTTGTTAAGCAGTAATTGCTAAATCCTATTAGTTACTTTCAAATTTTTTTCTTTTAATCTTCCTACTCATTCTAACTTTGTCCTTAATTAAATGAAAGTTATACCTTAATTTAGATAGCTTTTCTCTTGTGTTTGACAAGAAACTAAACACTTTATTAAATTATAGTGAATTAATAAAGGCATAACTCTTCTGTCCTTAAATTTTCCATTTCTAGACATGCAATATGATTAAAATAGATTTCTAAAGGAAAAAAAATACCATAATCTACATATTACTAAAATTATAGTTGCTATATTTTTATGTCCTTCCAAATTGCTTAAGCTTTTCTCATTTCTCTTGGTCATTTTTAAAGTCACACATGGTCTTCTGAGTGTGTATACTTTTATGTACCTGATGTCAACTTTCATCTGCCCCAAAGCTTTACACTTGACCTTGGTTTATTCTTCAGATATTTGAAGCAGTTAGTTCTAATGAAAAGAAAGTAGAGTTTAGGCAAATTTAGGATTTATTACATTGGGATTCTACATTTAAGACCTTCAGTATTAAACATGTAGTCTCAATTTTCTCATCTACTAAAAAATGCAGACAGTACCACTGCCTGAGTAAAGAATGTATTTATGCCTTTGTTCATGTCCTTGCCTCGTAGCCTTGCCAAGTCCTTCAGGGCAGCTTTATTGCTTCCTTCTTAAAAAATCCCATTTTCTTACTTTTATCTTTTTTTATTTAATCTATTTTAAATGGTGTTAACAGTCTCTCAAATAAGAATATTCCAGATTTGGTTTTGTTCATTATACACGACATTCTTTTGAGTAGAAGATTTATCATTGACTATATTGTTCTATCCGTATTTTGGACTTTCACGTATGAATTAAATTATTTTATAAGAACATTTGACTCTTCTTGTTAGTATTACCTGATGACACATCCAGGATGGAATTATTTATTTTATACCTTTGAGTCCTGAAGTACATTTATTCTGAAGTCCTTCTCAGATGGCTTCATCATAACTACTCCCATGAATTCAACCAAATGACTGTTGTTCCAGGCCACAGCTGGATTTATTTACTCTCTTTAGTGGCCATGCCAAATGACTCTGAAGAAAATTGCCATTTTAATTACAGCCATTTACCATTTGACACCCAATATAGATATCATATTTGAAGGACATCTTTCATTGCTCACTTCTTCTGATAACTAAGCTTGTATATCCTCCTAGGAATTTGTCTTTTCTTTAGCTCACTTGCACTCTGAAAACTATTCACATTCTCTTAATCACTACATCGGAGGCAGAACTGGATCCTGATTACTACAATATTTTCCAAGGGTAAAGTTTCATATCAATTTATGATGTATATCTAGAAGAGCTAATCTTTTAAAAATAAAAATAAAAATTTCAAGTAAGTATGAGAAAAGGGCTATTTTCTAAAAGCAATCAGGGAAATTGCAGAAAGAAAAGAAAGAGCTATGAAATTTACACCCTACATAAGGTACTATCTCAGCACTTCAAGATAAAGCAAAGAATCTGAACCTCTGGCAGGCAAAGGTAAACCCAAAAAGTTCAGGCCACTAATAAACAATATTAGACTTGGATATTCCATCATTTTGAGGAGTTGCATGCAACAAATGAGATAGTCTCAAAAATAGTTCACCATCCTAACATCTGGACACTAGGCCATTGAGATTTTCTTCAGTGGATCACTAGAATAATATAAATTTGTTTAAAAACAAAAGCAAATTCATTATTGGCTATCAAGAGCCCATGCTCATAAGAATTAGAGCTGTATATCCGTATTGCAAATCCACTGAATTTGTTACATCCATTATTGGTCAATAAATCAATTTATGGTTGTCAATAAATCCTTAGTTATGTCTAAACCTTTATAAGAACTTTGTGGTTGTCTAACAAAATAAAAGGTACTGATCCAAATAATTAGATTCTTTTTTCCCATACATACCAAAAAAAAAAAATCTGTTATTAAAACAACCATATACATATATTTTTTTTTTGCATTTCCAGCCTGACCTACGTAAGTCTTGTCATAGCTCAATTAAACATTTTTTTAGATTTTAAGTTCTTTTAAAGTTTAGATCAGGGAAACATATGTAAAATGTTTGGAATACTCTCAGACTTATAGTGAAGTCTGTAGATGTATTTCAAAGCTCAAATATCATACATTTTTACTGACGTTTTGACTTTGTATCCATTTTGTTTAATAATTTATCTCTTTAATAAATTATGAAGTTATAATTATATTTTTGACAATCTCAAAATTATAAAGCAACTCAGAAACATATGAATATCTCAAACTTAAGCAGCAGAGTTGCCTAAGCTGATTCTCAACCCTACTGAAGACATAATTGGATCTCCCTGGGTCTCAGTTTCTTCCTCTGTAAAATAATAACAGCTTTGAAACTTAAACAAATCTGACCACAGTGCTCTGCCCAAAATAGTTATTATAACGTCCCTACATGCTGATAGTTAATTGCCACTGAAGCAAATAAGTAATCCTATTAATCTTAGTATATGTTCTATGCAATATCTCCTTTCTTACTGATTATCAATGTGTTGGTCATTTGAGGGAGAAAAGCTAAAGAAGTTTATTCACAAGAGTTTCTCATTCACCTTAGTGAGTTAAATTCTCCATCAATAACTTCTCAAATGAGTTATTCTTAATCATTCAGTATGTATAAGTTTAGACAGAATGCTTATTTATTTCCAATGCAAACAAAATAAGCCTACTAGTAAAAAAAAATACCTTTCTTTAGTATTATCAACAATAGATAAGATTCCATTGTAAGAGGAAGATACTGATGGATGAGTAACTTGATAACTGCGTGTCTGAAACTGGGGGTTGTTTCTGCTAAATTTCTGGGCAATGGCTACCCAAGGAAATCGAGGAGAGATTACAGATATGCAAATCAAGTCACTGATACATTACACATCTCAGAACTAGCATTAAGAAATTTGAAAATGAGATTCATCGAAACTCAACTTTTCTCTTCACCTTTGTTCACACAATTCCATTCCCTCTAATTAAAATGGGTCACACTATTCAATCTCCTTCATCTTAGACTTTTGAGAATTTTTTGTATGTTTTAGAGAAAAGTCCTTTATCGGATGTGTCTTTTGCAAATATACATACGTATTTAAATTCACATTGTGAATGCTAAAGGAAAGAGATAAGGTAAGCAGTGCTCAGAAAGGATTAACTGTTTTATCTTAATGAATATTTTATATAACCTTATGGATAAAATGTTTTCTCCCAATTGTTATGTGAATCTTCAGTATTTTCTCAGAAAATAGGCCATAAAAATAAAATTAGTTTGCTCCCTTCTAAACAATAAAAACTAGAATATGAAAGAGTGATTTCAGTTTTACAAAACAAGAAATTGGACTCTTCATAAGGAAGCATTTTTAAAGCTCACTTAAAAAAAATAGTCTACTTGTCTCTTCTTCAGAAACCATCTTTCACGAATTTCTCGATTAATTCTACATGGAGATACTGGTATTTAACAACAGTTAAAACTAAGTACCACTAAAAAATATATTGTAAATTATTTGATCATTTGATAGGATGCAGGGAACATAAGTGTATAAACAATATGAAAAATGTTAAGTGAAAAAAATAGAGATACTGTGTACAAATGGTAGACCTGGGAAGAAAAAGCAGATAGAACCTGAGATTATGGAATATTTCAAAGAAACGCAGGGAAAAAATAAAAGGGAGTGTGGGATTTAGACATTACAGTAATAGCTAAATGTGTTACTATCTAAGGAGTTTGCCCAATTTGGCTTTTTCTGTGCTATCTGTAGTGTTTAGGACCCCCAAGAGAATTATTTTTCCGAAGTTTCTTTTTGTGCAAAGTCTATTTGAAAATGTACTGATGGCATTTTAGCTCCCATTAGTAGCATTTATAGAAGTTAAGGAACTGAGAAACCACTTTACAAAAAAAGAAAGAAGGGAAAAGAAAGTATAACTCTTGACTGCACTGTGTTAATAAAGCAGATGTCCAAACACCCAGGCCTTCAAAACCTTAAAAAACAAAAAGTAAATATTACATTTATATATCTAGATCTAGATCTAAACTTGCTTATAATTAATATGGAAATGCACACATACATATAATATACATATATATTCTACATTGCATTATGTATTAGGATAAATATATCAGGGGAATTTTGAAATCAAATTAAATTTTGCATGTAGCATGTGAGAGAACAAGGAAATATTCCCAAGTATCAAGTATCTTTTCATTTTATACATTTTGGGGATGACAGCTAAGTGAATACATATTTATGCAACAAGCAAAAAATAGAAAGTACCATGACACTTTAATATGATGTCTTTAGTGAATATAAAAGGTATAAAAAAGACAATATTGGGAGTAGTGAGTTAGAATAGGCAATGGGTATATGCTTTTGCCACAAAAGATGGCAATGTCTGGGATGAAGGAGATGAAATAGAGAGTGTGACCTATTTTAATTAGAGGGAATGGAATTGTGTGAACAAAGGTGAAGAGAAAAGTTGAGTTTCGATGAACCTCATTTTCAGATTTCTTAATGCTAGTTCTGAGTTGTGTAATGTATCAGTGACTTGATTTGCATATCTGTAATCTCTCCTTGATTTCCTTGGGTAGCCAGAGCCCAGAAACTCGGCAGAAACAACCACCAGTGAGAAAATAGAGTACATGTCATTTTCAGATAAGCAGTTATCAAGTTACTCATCCATCAGTATCTTCCTCTTACAGTAGGATCTTGCCTGTTATTGATAATGCTAAAGAAAGGCAACGCCTTTACTTATATTCCCTGCTTATTTTGCTTATGTTGATTAAAAAAAAGAATTCTAAAAACTCAACAATACAAAAGAGACAACTCAATTAAAAGTGGGTCAAATACCTTAACAAATATTTCAGCAAAGAAGATATACCGATAGCCAATAAGCATAAGTAAAGATGCTCCACATCATATATCATGAAGGGAATGTAAATTTTAAAAAACTATGAGGTGCCACTACACACCTATGAGGAGATCCAAAACGTGGAACGTGGAGCCACAGGAACTCACATTAATCTGCACTGCTGGAACACAAACTGGCACTCCAACTTTGGAAGACAGTTTGGTGGCTGATTACAGATCTAAGCATACTCTTACCATACGATCCAGCCATTGCACTCCTTGGTATTGACACAAATTAATTAAAATTTTAAGTGTATTTGGGTTTTTATAGAGCTTTATCAGTAATTGTCAAAACTCGAAAAAATTCAAAGGATAAATAAACTGGGCTATATCCAGACAACAGAATATTATTCAGCACTACAAAGAAGCTATCAGGCCATGACAAGACTTGGAGGAATCTTTATGTATGTTACTAAGAGAAAGAAGCCAATCTGAAAAGTCTCCCTGTATGACCCCAGGTATATGACATTCTGGAAAAGCTGAACTATGGAAACAGTAAAAAGATCAATTATTCCCAGAGATTGGTGAGGGAGAGGGATGAATAAGCAGAGCACAGAAGATTTTTAGGGCAGTGAAAATGCTCTGCATGACATCATAATGATGGAAACAGGTCAATATACGTTTGTTCAACCCCACAGAATGTATAATGCAAGAGTGAATCCTAAAGTAAACTGTGGACTTTAGGTGATTATAATGTGTACGTTCATTGATTTTGACTAATGCTCCACTCTGGTGTGGGGTATTGATAATGGAGAAAGCTATATGCATGTGTGATGGGAGGGGGTACAGGGGAAATCACTGTACCTTCTCTCTATTTTACTGTGACACTAAATTGCTCTAAAATATAAAGTCTGTAAAAATTAAAGAACAAAACATTTTATTCCAAAATGTTTTTTATGTCATTTAATCCTCACAAAGATCTTGCTAAATAAGTGAAAAACAGAGAATGGGTGATATTTTGCAATTTTTTATTTTTACCACTTAATTGGATACTTAAAACAAATTATATTGATAATTTATTTTAATTTATATATGCCACTTGACATATTAGGCCTCCATTTCCTCTCACCCCGCTAAGCATGTTCTGTAGTTGAGCTTAGTTTTTGCCTACATAAGATTTCTCATGTATTGGAAAGGGCCCCTCAAATGAAAACCTGCTACTATGATAGTCTCTTAATCCATGAGGAAAAAATAAATTTCAACTGATTACATAAATTGTTCCAAAAGTATGGTAAATAGATCAGATTTGGGATATAAGGTCATTTTAAGTGGGACAGAGATAGACATTTATATTTTAGCCACCAATTATTTTAGTATTATGTTCTACTTATGTTAACTGATAATTTCTCTGCTAATCAGTTTCACTACTTGGTTTTAAGTGGTGGGTGTTAGTTGGAAATATCTTTAAAGAAAAGGAGGTAACATGAAAAATAAACTAGTCAATTGTTCTATTAAATACTATAATTTTGAATTTATATATGGAAGTTTATATGCACAAAATAGGTTGTATATCATCGGTCTCATCAACACTTCTTACATGGAGTGAGTTTTAAGCTGAATTGTCCATTCTCATTTTATGCACAAAATTAAGTTTTCTTTTGAAATTCATTCCTAGGATGACTAAGATTTTTACATGTTTGGAACTAAGGTGGCACATATTAAGCAGAATCATCCACTAAATTATAAACTTCAGAGACTGTGGCTGTGAAATCCCTTCCCCACTCACTAGCGGTGGGTACACTTCCCACTCCATTTGCCTCACTAGAAGTCATCCCCATAAACTACATAAAAGAGGATGGAAGGATATAGAACATTAGAGGCAGGGGATCAGTGCATCTGAGGGCAACGGTTAGAAGAGTAAAGAAACAAAAACTAGAAATTAAGCTCAGAGTGGTGGCGTGGGAAGAGACATGGTATATTTGGAGGCATTACACCTATAGACTTTCTTACAAGCTGTTTCAATCTTTGGTTAATGTCTTTGCGTTCTGGCTCTTTTGCTGCACTCAGTGAGGATAAAATAATAATATTAATAAATACTCAGCAGTATGGAATAACATGGTCCTAAGTTAACACCTTGTACAATAACCCTGGGAAAAGACAATCGAGCAAAGGAAAACAAAACCAGCAGAGCATTTCTAAACGTATGGAGTAATTTTGCATTTTGATGCTTATCATTCACAACATATTTTTGCTATCATTCTTAAGTGAGCAAACATGTTTTCAGATCAAGGAAAGATGATTCATACCCCAAATTTCCTCATCCGACATGGTTCAAGCTTATTGTTTACTCCAAGGACAGGGAAGTAAGACAGCTTTCATGTTGTTGCAAAAGCAGCTCTGTCTTTTGAAAATCCCTCATGGGGATCAATTAGGTCATCTGTGTCTACAGCTTGAGCAAGTAAGGCTGCTGCCCATTAGATGTAAGACTAGGGATAGATACTATTTTATTTCACACAAAGTAGCACTTGTCAGACACTAGCTCCTGAGTAATTTAAAAAAAAAGAAAAAAATTCAGGCTTCTAGCTGGACAATTTCTTTAAAATGTAGCCCTTCCTTTATTTCCCAACCCACAGTCTTAACTCTAAGCATTGTGTTGTATTTGGAAGTTTGTACCTCTCACTTTATCATTACCAGGTGGTATTTTTTACTTACAGACTTTGATTTTTTGGTTTTCAAGTATTGCATTAAAATCCTATTTTATTCATATTTTGACCTCATCAAGCATTTATCAGTCTTCAAAAATAAAACATACAGTGAATTAAATAACTTGGCATGTTCTCTAAGATATCAGATTCCACTCTGTCCCCAAATTCCCATTTATGGAACTGTAGAGAGTTTCAATCTATATTTATTTACCTTTTTATTACTTTCTTTACAACCTCCAATATTTCTCCCATAACTGTTTATATTCTTGAAATTACCTGTAAATCTACTCACGAGGCATTTCCCACTTTCACAATTATCAACAGCGCAAGCAGGGCCTTCAGATGCAAGATTGATGAACAATGACAGGTTAATATATAACAACTGCTAGTGTAGCAGATTCTTGAGAATGCCCCTACAAACACTGGCGATAAATACAGTTTTCCGGGGTTTAACTGAAAGTGAATCATCTTGTAATATGGACATGTAGAACAACTAGAAGTCAATGAGTAAATTAGCTAGCATTTGACCTGACATGTAGCAGTGCTCAGTAATTGCTATTTTTCTTCCCTTTCCCAAGACAAATGTGCTTCTCTAGAGTTCTGGCTTGATCACAGACATGCTTCAAGAAGGAAATCATTCAGACCACTTCAGGCAATGAATTCAGATAAATACGAAGAGCAGAGTTTGCATGCTTTCAAGCCATTTCTTTAGATTTTCCTGTATACTATGAAGTGTTGAGGTTACTGTTGAATGGTCCATTTTTTTCTATCATTGATTACCCCATGATATAAAATCTTATGAGTTCTATGTCTATGTATTTTCCATATGTCAACTGACATATTTTTCATGCTGAAAGGCTACTTAATATTTTCTTCGGTCTGCTTCTTGAATACTAAGGTCTAACACTTTAGAGGGGGAAGATTTAGGACAAATCACATCTCTCTCTCTCTCATTCTCTTGGTCTCTCAGTTTCTGTAGGCACGCCAGATGTGGGCACGTGGCAAGAAATTTAAACATACAGAAGAAGCAAAACTGAATCAGAACAAGTACACTGCAGGATCTGCGTATAAGTGAGGAAAAGGGTAATCCCGCTATTGACTCAAGAGTCCACCTGGAATTTATGGGTTGGGGGTAGTGGGAGAGAGAGACCATTTTCTTACTCTGTGATTGCTTTGTTGACTCACTACTCACCAGCCTTATGACAAAAGGCACTCCTTGCAAAGTAGGGGCTTTGAGCAATTCCGTAACTCATCTTAACCTACGACAGACCCTTAACTGTGCTTCATCAGATACACAATTGTCACAGGGAAAAAAGGGAATGCAAATTGCAAACGGTAAAACTCTTTTAAACTCTACTTTTGAGTAAGGGGCAGAGATTTTAGAATAGTTGATATAGGCATTAAATGTCTATTATATTCCAGGCACTTTGAAAGTATCTTAATATCATTAATGATCATGAAAATCATCCATTTAGGTTGTATTATTAAATCCTTATTTATAGATGAAAAAAAAACAGACTGGTCAGCATGAATGACATGTCCAACATCATACCTCTGCTAAAGCCTGTGGCAGGGATTGATAGTGTACGTTTTTGTTCCAATACTATGACCGTACCTCTAATACTTGCCATGTGAAGTCATTACATTACCAAGCATCACACTGCAAAACTAAAACATTCATGCAGGTTTGGACAGAGTATTTTTTCCCCTTCCTTCTTTTTCTTATACCCAAAAAAGAACTTGTTTCCTTTTCTTACCTAACAGGACTGCTGCCCACATCGAGATCTTGGGCAGTGACAGCCCCAATGATGGTCCCAATAGGGGTGTCCTCGTAAACCTCCATGGTGTACAGCGGCTTGCTAAAAACCGGTGGCTCATCCACGTCCAGCACGCTGATCTTCACCGTGGCGGTGTCTTTGAAAGGGCCCGCAGAGTGAAACCGGTGGTCAAGGTGGAGGTTGGAGGCTTCTACTTTAAAAGTGTACGCCTTCTTTGTTTCAAAATCTAATGGCTGCAGTGAGAGAAAATCAGATGTGAGGAGATACAGTCACATGAAATGCAGCAAAAATGTGAACATTGCTTCAGAGCATTTGTAAGTTAGTACCAATTGCATTGGTTTCAAATTTTAATTTTCCTTTATAATTAGTGGGTAAGGGGAAGTTTTAAGGAAATAATCACCCACGTGTTAGAAGACTCTGGATAACTTGCAAAGATAATCAGTGGCATACACTAAAAATGACCCTTCTAGGCACATACATGCTAGGTAGGGCTTTTTCCTTTTATATAAGCAGTTAGAACAGCAAGAAAACAAATAAGAGAAGCATTTTCTGCTTTTATACAATGCTGACATCTAGTGGAATTAAGCAGTAATTAAAACACAACGGAATTGAAATTGGGTAGTTGAAGATACTCTATATTCCAGTTAATGTGATATGACAAAACATATTTTCTTCGTGGACTTTCTTGTTTCAACAATAATATAATCTTTCTATCAAACACTTTTGAATTACTAGGGGCTGTATCAGTACTTGAAAACATTCACGGTGGTAATTATGGAAAGAGGTTTGGTCTCATGTTCTCAGTGTTGTATATATATTAGCAGGCACTGAAATGCATCGTTAGGATAGTTTACTAATAATTAAGGCTTCAGACATGTATGATACGATTAAATAAGATTGTGGAACATATTTGTGGCTCTGGTTTCTAATCACCTATGAAAAACCAAGATGACATAAAATTAACATTAACATAGAGATTTTTCTGGAACTTTTAAAAGTTTTTGCTTTCTAAATTAATTCCTTCTAGTATGACTGCAATGACTGGCTAATTTCTCTGTTTTTGGCTTTAATACACCTAGGAAAAATAAAAGAGGTGGATTTCTCTCCTTTAAGGACAAGATTTCTGGTTTGTGCATTTTCTCAAAAATAGTAAATGAAAATTTAAAAATCACTATGAAATCCTCAAAAACTCTCACAATTCCATGGATTTTTAAAATACCAAACAGCAACCTTCATGAACTTGACATTAAATTTCTTCCACAGTAATTTTCATTTGGGGATCTATATTTTCCCTGAAATTATTCCCTTTATTTCATCTAATTCAGTCAAGTTTTATCCATGTTTTTATCTGCTTTATACTCTGTGCTTTACTTTCTGTATTTTTAGTTAACCACTTCATACCTCGTTTCAGATAATATTGATTTTCTTCAATTTTTACCTCTTCCCTATTAGGAATTTTGATTTATCTTTAAGCCAATAAGAGTGATGAATGGTATGCATAATATGTCATGACTGATGTTACAGTTATTGGTTACAGGAATAGAAATACAATATATCTAGAAAAAGAGAGGAGATAGTTCCATGATGCTCTTGATCTGATCAGCCCATAGCTTGACTATTGTATTTTGTTAAAGAAATCAAGCTCAAGACACCCAGTTGTCAAAATGGTACAGCAAAGCATTAATCAAGCAAAAAAATAAATAAATACAAAACTGCTACAATTTCTGAGAATTTTTAACCTGGAATGAAGATTGAAGTAATACGAGACACATATTTTCAAATATTGAAAGGTTATCATATTGAATATCAGTTAGACGTCTTCTAATAGTCTCTTAGTAGAATTAAAAGTTATTTAAATTATTAAAATGGTAACTTTAGTTTTAAAAAGGGAAGAAATCTCTAACAAATGAAACTACTCTAAATTGAATTAATTTTAAAAATATCAATAGTCTACATGGTAAGGTCCGAGAAAGATATCATAGCCTACATGGGTTACATCCCGGGTAACAGAAAGATGGGATGACAAATAAAGTTTGCTCTTTCTCTATATTCAGCAAACTTAGAGAATAATGAGAAATATGTCACCTTGTTTAATGAACGAGCTGTTTCAAGAAGTACTAAATCATTTGAAGAGTTCAAGAGAAATCAGACGCCTTGAGAGATGTCTGAGAGACCGATGAATAAGATAGAGGGCTGCACTACATCATTCAAATTAAAGAACATAGAAAAATATATTTTCTGTTTTTGTAAACTCTAAATGCTCTCTGAATGGTCAACAATATCATTTTGCTATTGTAGTGTTCATCAACTTCTAGTACAAGACTAGGCTGATTTTTATCTCCTTGGGTCCTTTTGCCTAGAAAGCCCACTGAGCTGCCCTAGTTCACACCTACAACAATTTTGGCCAAAAGTTAACTTCCGAATCTAGGAGTTAATCGCAGTTGTTCCTCCTTTCCTTCTCTACTTTCTCCTAGACACTGTAATGCCCCTGGTTATCTGTAATGATCAGGTGAATTCTTTCTAGAAAAGATCTCAATTTTATTTGCCTAGTTGATTAACATGTCACAGCCCTCTGATGGACTTGATTCCCACTTCAAAGTCTGTTTCAAGCCTAGAAATGAAAGGCGAATTCGGAAACCTTTTCTACATTTTCTTTAGGAGATCAGACAGTCTATTCCTTTTAAGAACTTCTGGCCTATCACAGCAGGCAAATATTTGGTGGTCAGGGAGATAGAAAGTGAGATGAAAGAACCTTTTCATGATTGGAAACTTATATACTGGAGCGATCAAAGAGGTGGAGAAAATTGGAATAGAAATGCCACAACAATATCCTAGGTGGCCTTAATTCTTCATTACCCTGACCCTCAGGTAAGGCCACTTTATAAAACGCGATAGCTCAGAAAGAGCAAAGAGAATCAATACTGATCTCTTTCTGGTTGATTTTATCCAACACATCTGACTGACAACCTTTCACTTCTTGGGGTAAAGGATGCTGAGGAGTGAAGTTCATCTAACTTTACCATCACCAAAAACTCTACTATTTGAAAAAAGTAAAGAAGAAACAGGATTTTTTATTGTTAGAAGATTAATCCTATTCTATGGCAGAAATCCGTTATTAGGAAGTTGAGCTATTTTAGCTCTCGCATGATAGAAACATTTGTGGCACTGCTTGCTGGTTCATTAGATTTTATGAGCCTTTCTGGAAAAGTAAGAAAATGACTGATTAAAGAGAATTTAGACGAGTGACTCTTTATTCCTCAGGGTGTTTTAATAAAGGAAAGTTAGTGAGACCAGGAATTTCAGAAACCAATTCACATTGCAGGGAGTTGTACAGTAAGAAACTGTAACTATGGAGAAATGGGGTATGATATATTTAATTATTCTTCAGAGTGTAAAGGAGGAGTTGGGCAAAATACTGCTTTTTTGCATTTTTGTTTTTAGCCACTTTCTTGTCTCTTACTTCACCAAGGTCCAGGTCATGAAAACTACATAAAATCTTAAATACAAAATTATTTTCTCACTTCAACAAGGTATAAGCATGTTTTGGCATAAAATACAAAAGAATAACTCTCTGGGCTCTTCCAAGCTTCATCACGGTTCTAGATACTGTTGAGTGGAAATAGATAGCTATCGTTAAATTTTGAGGAATTTGAAACACACCAGCTTTGGTAGAATTCTAAGATGTCCCCAGACTTTCACCCCCAGTGATTCATATATAATCTACTGCCCTCGAGTGTGTGAGGGACCTTGAATTGTATGGGATATCACCGTGCAATTTGTCAAGTTTCATGGAAAAATAAATTATGCAAATGTAATTAAAGTCTTTAATCATTTGGCATGGAATTAATTAAAAGGGAGGTTTTACTTGGGTTATCAGACTTAATCATGGAAGCCTTTAAAGGCAAGATGCAGTGAAGACTATTTCCTCCTGGTTGAAGAAGTAGACGTGGGAGTGCAGGAACCCACCTGGCAATTGTCAAAGGATGCTGCGGGGAGCTGCTGGGAACAATGAGGACCGCGGTCACACAGCCGCAAGAACTGAACTACGCCGGCAACCAGTAAGCTCGGAAAAGGTTTCTAAGCCTCAGATCGGATTTTAGCCCCAGGCTATACCTTGATTTCAACAGAGGGCCCAGTTATACCATTCTCTGACCCACAATAGTTGTATTTCTTCCCTTTTTAGTTATTTACTCTTCTTTATTGCTACAAGTTTTATGATGAACATGCATCATTTTTACCAACACAGTATAGTCATCACTCTTAATAAAATGTGTCCTTTAGTAATAAGACTCTACTTTTTAAGTCATATAGTAGGTCTTCATCGCCAATGAAAAGGAGAATTGTTAATGAATCTAAATGACTGAAGGCTGTATTTTTATCTGAAACAGACTAGATGTTTTGAAGACAAGCAGTTAGAAAACAGATTTATACCAGGCTGAACCACGATGAAAATACATTAGGACAGCTCTTGTAAAGTAAGCTTATTACACCAGGTTGAACTACAAAGATAAGACTTTCACATCAAACATCATTTTAAAGGAAAATCAAGCTTCCCAAAGCTTAGTTTTATGTTCAATATTGTAGTCTATTCATTAATTTGTTGCTAGCACTTTTCCATTCCATAAGAAATTATTCTAAAACTATACTCTAGTCAAGTCATAGAGTAAATCATCTATAGATGTTTGCACCTACTTCTTTGACATATTCAAATTAATTTAAATCCACATAAATTGAATCAAGTGATTAATTTCCATTTTACTGGGTGACACAACAGGAAGTGAGGATATAGTGATTAACAAATGAAATCTATTTTATCACGGACCTTATGCTGTAGAGAGGCAATGCCATCACAAAAATCAAGTAAATATATAATTTTCCATTAGTGGTAAGATGTATTAGGAAAACAGAGTAATGAGACAGAAAGACAGGTGGGGGCAGACTGCACTAAGAACAAACAGGAAGTGCATTTCTGAGGAAGCAATAATGGAAATGAGATGAGAACAGACATGGAAAAGTCAAAGGGAAAATGAGCCTTAGGGAGGTCAGCAAGCATAATCCCCGAGGCATTTTAGACCTCGTTTTAATAAGTATTCCTTGGACATCTTACCATGTTCTAGGCATCATTATAGATGCTGGAACTGAACAAAACAGACAAAAATTGCCACTTGCTTGGGGCTTGCTGTTTTCTGGGAGGTGATGGATAACAGTAAGATGAATAAAATATGTAGCAGGTTGAGCAGTATAAAGTGTTACAGAAAAAATATAAAACTTGGAAGACAGATATGTGCTGTGTGGGTCATGGGTAGATGAGAGTCTGTGTGTCCCATCATCCTTAAGGAAGGAATTCAACTCAGCATCTTCCTAAAAAATAGTAAAATATTTACTTAATGGATAAAAGTTGTTATATTATTAAGTGAGAATGTCCCTATCACAAAGAAACAAAATCAAATATGGCCAGTTTTAAAACCTGGATTTTTAGTTTTTGACTAATCTCAAGAGTATTTCAATTTTAAAATCTAAAAAAAAAAAAATCTTAGAAAAGCAATGAAATTATCAGACCAGAAATGTTTTATAAATAAAAATATTACAGTGAAGAAACATATATTTTTTACAACTTTTCTCTAAATAAATTTGTTATAGTGCTGTTTATTAGAAATATGTTTAATTTTTCTGTGGGTAAGTTATAAACTCTAGGATTTTGTAGCACTGCAAATTTTTGAGAGTTTTGAGGAATTAACTTTAGAATAATGAGCATTAGTACTGTGTCCATATTTTTGTGACACTAATTTTTGGAACAAATACAGTAACTAAGACAAAACAAAAAAAAAGGCATTGACAAAACATCTACTTCTTCTAGTTTAGGGGTTTTGGTGATAATTTCCCCAAAAATGAAATAACATTTCATTAACTATTATAAATGCTTAAGAAATATGTTTTATATGCACATTCAGTATAAATTATGACCATCTAGTGTGGTCAATTATCTTTTTACCTTCCTTGAATGACCAATCTCACATTTTACTTCTAACATATATTGTTCTTAGCAATAGTTGAAAGTTTAGGCTCTTTGAATATATAATTTACTGTGAGTTGGAAAAAGTAATCTTTCTTCTCTGAACTTCATATTTTCCATTTGTATAATCAGTAAAAGACTATTTTTCTAAATAACTTACAAAATATGTTAAACTTTGTATGGTACGTGAGAATTAGGAAAAATAATTCATCATAAATTACAATAGCAAACCAACATATTTTTTGTTTTGGTCAACAAAAAACTTAAACACCTTATACATGTCAAGCATTTCCTTTACCATGGAAACACAAATATAGATATGATACAGAGCTTTCTGGGGCTTGAAATATGAGGAGGAATCAGATGTGTTCAAATTCTGAAAGCCACAAGATTCACAGGTGTTTTGACAGCAATGCTGGCATTTGGGAAGAAAGTTAAGAAGTGATCAGCTTTACCTGAGAGACTCATAGAAGTCTTTGGTATGAATTATGGGAGGTTAATGTTAAAGAACCAGAGATAATTAATTTAGATACCCATGTGGGGCAGTGCCTTCTATGCCAAAGGAAGAATGGCACAACATCCTTGGTAGAAATCGCAACGAATCTGGTGTATTTGGAATTCAGCCAGTGTGTGTGTGCATGCAAGAGATCATGATAAAAAATACACTATTTTCTATGCATCTTACCAGTGCTGGGAACAAAAAAAGGATTTTAGCATGAAAGTAAGACAGAGTTAGGTTTCAGCTAGTCACTCATGGAGGAAAGGGTAAGTTGGGTGAAGATGTATGAGACCAGGAGAAGAGCCACTGCAGGGGTGGAGGTTGTTAGTCAACCCATGAGGAGGAGATGGGGAAAATTTAACCTATGTTCACAAGAAATCAGTGGTGAGGTGTCACATCCTATTTGGCAAAGTGAGGTTTATGGCAATGGATGGAAGCAGCACAAGAAAAAAGCCTAGATTTCTGGTTTAGGAAACTGGAGAGGAGGTGGCCCCTTATCCAGGAAGGAGAATGGATACGCAGGAAAGCTTTTGTAGAGAGAAGAGAAGGAATTTGGCTTTGGACCTTTTGAGATTAAAAAGACTATGGAAGACACAGAAACACCTACAAGGCAGCAAAATGATCTGCTTTGGTTACTTCAGTTTAGGGGCAAATTTAGATCTGATGAGACTGATTAGGAAAGTTAGTAAGATGTTTAAAAAGAAGGAAGGTAAATATTTTATAAAACCAGGCACATAATATTAAAAAAAAACAGATAAACAATCCATCTATGCATAATTTAAAATTATGATAACCCCTTATTGGATAAATCTCTTATGAAATACAAGTACCAAATGATTTCACTCATATGTGGAGTATAAGAACAAAGAAAAAACTGAAGGAACACAACAGCAGCAGACTCACAAAAGAAAAAACTGAAGGAACGCAACAGCAACAGACTCACAAAACCCAAGAAGGGACTAACAGTTACCAAAGGGAAAGGGACTGGGGAAGATGGGTGGAAAGGGAGGGATAAGAGGGAAAAAGGGCTATTACAATTAGCACACATAATGGAGCGGGTGTGGGGGTGGGGTGGGAGGATACAGGGAAGGCAGTATAACACAGAGAAGACAAGTAGTGATTCTATAACATCCTTCTATGCTGATGGACAGTGACTGCAATGGAGTATATGGTGGGGACTTGATAACAGGGGGAGTCTAGTAACCATAATGTTGCTCATGTAATTGTATATTAAAAATAAAAAATACAAAAAAAAAAATGGGTGGAGGACCTGAACAGACATTTTTCCAAAAAAAGAAATACATGTGGCCAACAGGCACATGAAAAGATGCTCCACATCACTAATCATCAGGGAAATGCAAATTAAAGCCACAATGAGATATGACCTCACACAGTTAGAATGGCCCCTATTCAAAGACAAGAAATAACAAACATTGGCAACGATATGGAGAAATAGGAACCTTTCTACACTGTTGGGGAATGTAAATCGATGTAGCCACTGTTGAAAACAGTATGGAGGTTTCCCAAAAAAGCTAAAAACAGAAATACCATATGACCCAGTAACTCCACTCCTAGGAATTTACTGGAAGAAAACAAAATCCCTGATTCAAAAAGATACATGCACCCCTATGTTTCCTGCCACATTGTTTACAAAAGCCAAGTATGGAAGCAACCAAAATGTCCATATCAATAGATGACTGGATAAAGGAGGAGTTATTTTAAACTTAATAAATTGAAGTATATATTTGGCTATATAAAATAAGTTATCCCAAATTTTGTTTTCATTTTTTCCCCTAAGAGTTATGCAAAAACTAACCACATGATGGTACTATGCTACCAAATCATTTGATGTGAACTTCTTTGCCGTTTAAGTGAAAAAAGGAAATGAGTTTTACTGACTAACAGGGTATAAGTAAAATACAAATGTCCAATGGGATCAGTTGAGAGCATAGCCGATTTATTTATGGGTTCTGGTGAAGAATAAGGTATCTTATCTCTTTTTTGTTTAAGGAAAATAAAATAATTCTGCTTTGAATTCAATGTGATCACAGTTATGTTTACTTGAAGTAATGTTGCCAGGTAACATCAAAATAGTAAATGGATTAATTCCAAAAAAGTTTCACTTACTTAAAAATAGAGGACATCTCTTAATCATTCTTTATTTTAAACAAATGCTATTCTTCCTTATTAGTTCACAATAGATATTTTTGTAGAAACAGTACAGGACTGTTTAAAAAATTATGCAAGATAATAAAATTGTCCTTTTGCATAATTTAAATGTTCCCCTTACCATTTTTAATTACTTTATTTCTTAATCAGTAATGAGAAAATCACAGTACTTCTATAAATATATTTGTATTTTCGGTCTTTGAATGGTTTTTTTATTGAGGAACTTACAATAAAATGCACAAATCTTAGTGTACAGCTTCATGAATTTTAACATGTTTATACACTTTTGTTAACCATTACCTTGACCTAGATACTAAACTTTCTTACCAATATTTTTCCCCTTACCCTATTTCACGCATCTATCTATCCCCCTTACTCTATGGAAACCACCAGTCTGTTCTGTGTTTATGAGACTATTTCAGTTTTGTTTGTCCTTGAATGATTTTAACTCTTGCAACTTTCTATTTATATTTATATCCAATAAGCATGAAAGTATATAACAAGCTTATATTTATTCTCATTCAGTAGAAAAAAAACCCTACTAACTAAAAATATATTTCATTTCACTTTCCTGTAAGAATGAAATGGCTTAATTTAAAATACTTTATTCTCTCATTTTAAATATAGCCCATCTCTTAATTTTTAGATGGTATGAAAAAAAATTAAGTTTTATTATTCTGATTTTCTTAGTGTTTTTATTGTTATAATAGTTAACATAATGTAGGACACTTCTTATTTGTTTATAGTTTGCTCAATGCAATGACATACATGTAGAGTAAGAGCAGTTTTTTAAAAACACCATCTTTAAACAAGACATTTTATTTATAACATTTCATAATGTTATTCTGAATTCAAAGTGACACAGTGAAATGGCATTCTGTCACTGTGCTCATAAACTGAATAAGTTGAGGTTAAAAAGGACGAAATAAATACAAATGCTTTTTTTTTTCATTCCTCTCAGCTCAGAACCTGACTGTCATTTTTATCTGCTTAGACCCTCACTCCATAGACAAAGAAGAGAGAGGGGAAAATAGTAAAGGGAGAGCAAATAAAGATTTTGGACATGAACCAGTAATGACACATAACCAGTTTACACATTTTAATTTTTTTTTTAAGTAAGCTAGGGAAAGAAAAAACTCTTTCAAAACAAAGATGATCATACTCTAGTGTTAGCCAAGCAACTAAAATAAGTTTAGAGAACAGCCATATATTCAAATGTAGAATACGTATTTTTGGACTTTCTAAATTCAGTTAGTATACTTAGCAGCATAATTCCTATATGAATTCGATTTTACATCAAAACTCTTTTTTGCCATTTTATATTGAGCTAAGGAAGGGAAGTTTTCAAAAACCATTGAAAGACAATTATGGAACTGAAATACTGCTATTGACGTTTATATACATATCTGTTAATATACATCTAGTTCTTCTAGAACTCCCAATAGTAAGTGCAAGATAAACTTTTCTGAGAACTTAATCTATGTACTGATGGTTCTATAAAGCAGTCCTCAGACACACTTCTGAAGAACTGCAGTTGTTAATTTTGAGTTTTTCATGGGCTTTATTTTACTGAATATTTTCTCATTTTACTTTCATGAAATCATACTGCCATGTTCAACCAAGTCATATGACTCTATGTCTATATGTGTACACACATGCACACAATATACCATGTATAGCAGGTAGGTAGGCAAACAGGTGATAGGTGATTTTAAAATTTTGTTACAAATATATCCTCCTGAGTTATTGTTTTTTTTAATTCTTTTTTTCTGAGTTATTGGTTTGTTTTTTTTTTAAGATTAAATAGACCTACTCTGCAGGCTGCAATTTTCTTTTCCAGCAGAAACAGTAGTTAAGGATTGCCTCTGGGGCTCCTCATTTAGAGATGAAAACAAATTACAACATAGAAAACAAATGTATTCAAGTGCTTGGTGTAATTTACCAGATGATCAAAATACTTATAGAAACTCTATTTTGGTTGTTCCTTTAAAATCCAGCCAGAATCTCACCATGTCTCACAACCCCCATTGCTCTAACTATCAAGGTCCCTGTCTCCTCATCAGTTTCCTGGATTACTTCAAAGCTTCTTAACTGGTCTGTTTTTATCCTCACTTCCTAGTCATGATTCTTCTCAGAACAGCCAGAGTATCCTGGCTTTACAAGGGTGAAGGTAATTTAAACATAAAGTCCCTGGGAGCTTCCCCTATCATGATCTAATTCAGGCCCTTGGACTGGCTTTCAAGGCTATTCGTGATGAGTTCTTCCTCTGTATCTTTGACCTCATCTCTGGTTACAGACCCCTTGATCACTGCACCGAGTCCCAGTGCCCCCCTTCCTTGCCCCGTAAGGCTCCCTGCGCAGTTTTGCAATTTCTCCTTGATCTTTCTGGAACACACATCACTCAGATACCACTCTTACTACTGTCAGGTCTGCTGAAATTTCACCCTAACAGAGAACCTTTTCTGATCACCTCATTATAAGGGCCACCACTCTCCACATTACCTGCTATGCCTATACCCTGTCTTATGCTTTTCAAGCTGAATTTCTCAATGCCAGCAGTTCTTGAATTAGTTTATCATCTGACTTCCCAAATGAATGGAAGCTGCCTGATTACCCAGAATGTGTCTATTTTGTTTACTGCTCTATCTGCAGACTCAAGAGCAGGGTCTGGAATTTAGTGACCTGTTGAATGAAGGAGTGAATGTTAGTTATGGACTAAACTTTACTTAGATAACAAATTTTATACCAGCAAAATGGACAACAATTATTTATCCACTGCAAAAGGAAAAATCTTTCATATGCTAAAAGGCAAAAGATCTGCTTTTATTATTTTAGTAATGATGTATATAATAATTATTTACACAAAAACTGAATTCTTACCTTAAAAAATCATTCATTTTGATATAATATAAAGGACTATAGTTAATATACCAACCCCTTTTTAATTATTCTAAAAAATAAAAAAGACTGTCACACTTTTTCCCAGATTGACACTTAGACATTGATTATTTACTGGCACTGATGGTAATGTGTGTAAATAAAAATATATATAAAGCTTTATCTGTAAATGTAAAATATAATTATAGTAATTATACAAGTATACATAAATATATACATATATATAGTATACATAATATTGACTACTATAGGTCAATTTTACTTTGGATATTAATTTCATACTTAAAAACAGCTGTGTAAAATATTTTCTGTGACTTGTTACTGAATAGAAAAGAGAAAAGCAAATGAACAACAAACAATAAAGGAATAAAGTTGGTAGCAATCTGACACAAATATTTTTCTAAGAGTATTTTGAAAAGTCAATGTGAATGCCCACTTTTGCTGAATGGGATCACATAGTTAATTTGTAGAAAAGGCACAATTTATGTTCAATAGCAGAAATTTAAAAATAACTAATCGATATGTAAATCATGTTTCTTTTCAGGATTATTTCCACTAGCATACATATTGTTTCTTTGTTAAAATTCAGAGTTTCTGAGCAAAAATGGGAACAGAAGCCTGATTAATGGGACTGAATAAAGAAATACTTCTTGTAGGTTAAAATAATCACAATTAAACATCTATGATAAACTGCAGTTTGAGACAAATACAGTGTACTTTGTCAAAGAAGAGGAGAAAATAGTTACTAAATTAAATGAGGCTCACTTTTTTGCCTGCACTGCATTATTGAAAATTCCTATAAGTTACCTTCTTGTTATGGAAACAATCTATACATCCCAAATATAATTGTGATTGTTCTTTTTCTCATATTTACATACCCTGTCTTCATGCTACTACCCAACTAAAAACAAACTACATGTAATGAAAATAGTGACATTTCCATTATTTCAAATTTGGTTCTCCCTTCCTGTAGTCCTCTTCTGCACTGATCCACTTAACATTGCCGAAGGGCTTCCCATCACAGTCCACCTTCTTCTCTTGTCAATCCTTCTCTTTGCTTCCCTCCTTATGGCCCCTCAGCGGACCATTCACCCTTGCTCAGGTCCTGCTCTCCTCCAGGAGTCGAGCTCCCTGACATCAGGACTTCTCTACTGTGATATCAACTCTCGCCTACAGACTGTGAATTAGATACTTACATCCTCAGGAAAGTCATATAAATGGCAAGACCATGCCAAGTGGCATTAGGGTTTACTATCAGATCTTATTTTTAAATTAATCTTTTTTGTCTAAGTTTTTAGCAATAAAAAAATTAATTAAGCTGTCAAAAGCCATTTTAAACGATTTAATCAAATTAATAGTCCTGATTGTTTCAACATAAAATATATACCTGTTGAATCACAGAAAAAAGTGCCTGTGGGAACTTCATTGTTACCTGGTCTTTTCTTACTTAAAATATTACTAAATGAAGGGAAATTGAAATGGCTTATTTTCAGTTTTTAGTCATTCTGTTCTTTAATTATTATTGGGCAGTCAAAAGTCCAAAAACTATGTACCTTTTTCAATTTGATGACTCCTTCTTGTGTATCTTCATCTGTGATAATGTCAAACAAATTTCCCCCATCTCCTGGGACAATGTTGTATTCAATTTCTGCATTTTTTCCAAGATCGGGGTCCACAGCTCTTATTCTTCCAATAGCCGAGCCAATTGGAGAAGACTCAGGAACTTTCAGATGGAAGATGCCTGATAAGACATATATAATTTGTATTAACAATGGAGTTAGTAAAGTATATAATAAAATTACTAGGCTTGAAAAATATATTCTATATAAAGTAAATTAAATGTAGGACATAATAGTGCAAAATTGAAAGGCAATTTGCTGTCAAGTTAAGGATTATGATTATGAGTAATAACTTTGCTTTTCACTTTAATAGATCAAGAACTCTAATTGGGAATTATAAATAGTAAAGTGTGTTAAAATTACTATGAGGAAATATTTTAATACTGACAGCATCAAAGTGTACCTATTGTCAAACTAATGAAATTCATTGTTACTAATAGAATAAAATCCAGGATACAATTTATAGATTTTAAAAAGATAGGTGATACAAATAAAAAGTTAAGATTGTGTTTCCAAATATATATGTATATACATATATATATATATATATATATATATATATATATATTCCATATATAAATATTCAGACATTTGTTCTAGGTATAAATTATTAAGCCAAAAATAGCCTATAAAATGATTATATATATAGTTAACCAAAATTTAATCCATGACGAATTTAAATATAGTGTATTATTAACTAATATTCAAATTATGTTTAGTAAATTTTTATTGGGTACCCCAATAGTTGCTTTCACACACATTTAAAATCAGGATTTAAAGTTCTAGCTCCACACCTTTTTTGTTTTTTGGAGTTTAAAAAAATAAAAAGTAAAGTGCTTATCTTTTACCACCAGGTGGAGCACCTATATTTCTGTAAATTAATACTGAGTCAGAAAAAAACTAGAAAAATTTCTGTCTGTATACAATATACCAGAATTAGGACAAATTTTAATATCCCTCAAAAATGAAAATATATGCCCTGTTTAAAAGAGTTTTAGAAATTTTGTAAGGCATAACACAAAAAGAAATATACAATATAGACTATTTTACTGACCTGTCATTAATTTAAATATTAATGAATTAAACAGAGGTCTATTCAGTTGCAAACAAGGACAGTAAAAGAATGGGAGGAATTTTTAAAATGCAAGAGCAAAACTAAACTCAAAGTTTGGATTTTGCTATTGGCTTTCCTGTTTTAATTTCTATTAATGTATTTTGGATTGTAGTTGGCTAAAGATAAATCAACCAGAGTAACTGATTTGGTTTGACACTGGTTACTTTTTTAGAAATTAAATTAAGAAGGTCTTTAATATGTTTTTCAAATGCTGAAGTTCATTCAACAAACTACATTACAATAATTCTGTTATTGGTTTCAAGAGGTATGAGCAAAAGATAATCAATCACTCATACACCTTGTGAAGATTATGTCAAATACTTTCTTTCTATCCCCAATTATTTTTAGAGGTCTTATAATTCTCTCACAATCACTTTCAAAATTTGGCAATTCATTAGCCCTGGAAACAGTTATAGCCTGCCATCCAAACATTCCCTTCCTCCAGAAAAGGTAGACACTATTTGCTCTAATAATGTTAAAAGCAGCCTTATTTATAACCAGTGTGTTAGGCAGAAAGACAGATATGAGCAGAATGAAAAGAGGGTGGGGCTTACCAAGAACTCAAGGAGTTAATCAAATAAAGCCAGAGAGCCAGAAAGGACTCACAGATTTAACTCCCTTTTTCAATGTGAGTCCATTCCACATGCCCTGAATCTGAACTGACCTTGAGATTTGCCCTAGCTAATACAGGTGAGATAGGGCAGAGAAATGAGACAAGTATTATGATTAATTTTCCTAAAAATGCTGAGATGTGAATAGAATAGTGAGAACAAGAAGGATTTACCTTGAGCTCAGTGCAGAGAGTTGCAGGGTTATATTCCTAACATATTCTTTGGTAATCAGCCAATGACTTATCTTAAGTCAAGGCAAGCAATCTTAACTGATATGTTCCCAGTGATTGAGGGTAACCACTATCTTGAAGAAGAACAAAAAATCTGTCTTACAGAATTACTTAGAGGACTAGCTATAGACAATGACATATTGTCTTTCACCAAAGATAGACATCATGAGATGCCTGCCAAGCCTACAGCCCCACCCCTTTACCTTTAACGCACTCTTAAAACTCCTTAAAAGACAGAACCCCAGCTTTTAGGTGTGCCTCCTCTCTGAGGCTGCCCATACTCACTTTCCTTTGAGTGTGTCACTCTCTGTCTTACTCCACATGAGTAGGGAGGAGCTACTGAGAGCCCTGTTTTGGGCTTACAAGTTCCCATCATCATTTGGGTGACCAAGATAGAACCGCGGCTATACGATCATGCTCCTTATAAGCTTGCCTGAAAATCTCTTTCTTTGCCTCTAGTAAGTTCTCAGAACATAATCTCACTCCATCCAGTGCTCTGTGGCTCCCCCAAATCCTGGGATAGTAGGGACTCAGTTTCCATGCCTTGCAGATTCAAGTGGACACTGGATGCCAGTTGACACTGGCTTTAGGAGTTAGCAAGGAATTATGCCCTTTGCCAAACTGCAGTTCAATGAGCTACTATTTCCTCCCTTAGTTTTTCCTTCCTCTCTGCTTTATTCAAGTACACCTGCCTTTACCTTGACTCTAGCCTGCTCCTCCTTTGGAGTGGATTCGAATAAAACCTTTATTCTGCTTCACTACTGTGTCTCCACCCTACAGTTCTTTGTTGAGTCAGGGACAAGAACCGAAGAGGATGAACCCACCCCCAACAAGTGGACCTTACCTCATTGGAATATATAATATATTTAGTCTCAAGAAAGTTCATATTTACTTAAAACTTGTTTGGTTCCATGTAAAAGAAGGTGCATTCTATAGTGGTCCAAAAATAATTAATTAAATCATTTCAATAATGTAATAAGTTGATAATTGAATTAATCTAGTAATTTGACGATTTAATTATTAAATTGAATTAATTAGTTTGATACCTATTTAATAGCATACCTGCCTTCAAAGGGGGAGGTAACTTATCTTTCTAAAAACAAAGTTAAATAAATAAATACACAAATTGGCAAACCTGGGCAAAAAAAAAAAAATCCAAGTCATAATATTGGAGTGTTATATAGACACTGTAAAAGAATTTTTAATAAAGAAGCCATATTAATCAAATTAGCAACTTCTCATGGGCTAGGGTTATGTTTCACATGATCTTATTCCCTAAACACTAAACACAGTGGCTGTCATACAGAGAAGCACAATGTTTGCAGAACTAAAAACAGGGTTTGAACTTGAGACAATCAGAGCAAAAAGAATAAAATCATAGGTTACACTGCATACCCATTGCCTACAGGAGAGGTAAAGAAGATGTTCAAGTGGAATTTGTCTGAATTCAGATAGCCATAATTACACAAGCAGAAGCTAATGTGACTTCTGCAACCTAGTTTCTATAGAGTACAAGTGTTTCACAATAGCCTTATTAAACCTGTTCCTATTGAAGCACTCTTAAGATAATAGCAAATAAGAGGGTGCCTGAGTTCCTGGTAAATGTGGCAAGAAAGCATGCAACACAGTTGTTTGAAGCTGTACAAAACTTCTCAGGAACAAATTCCAAACCAAAACAATAGATGTAGTACATACAAGTTATATTTCATTTCCTTTTTTTCTTCCTTTCTTAATGCTCATTAAATAGAACTATCATCTATCAGAAACATGTCCACATCCTTTGACTCTTGTGTGATTGAGAACCTGAAGAAACACTAAAAGCCTCAACTCTACAGCAGAATTGGTCATGGTCCACTCTCACATCAATAAGCATTAAGGAAGATCTTGAATTTTTAAAATGATCAATGGAGTTCTATGTTGAATAATGTACTATAAATTCTTCTCTAACCAAATACTATTTAGGAAACTTATGACTAAAAGTTATCAAAGACATGGCTGGCAGGTAGAGATTGGAGAGAGAAAGGGAGCTGTTAAGTATAATGGATTTCAAATTTCAAATGTGACCAGCAGTGAGTAGTGGAAGGCAGTGGGGCAAAGGGGTGGGCGTCGATTGGATGGAATGGTTAGGAAAATATGGACTTCTAACCTAGACGGCTTGCAGTATTTCAGCTTATTCTATCTAATCCATTCATGGGAGCAATTTCAGGTTACATATCAGCTTTATGAGTTAGTTTTTCATTTGAACATTTAGAAGCAAAAATAAGAGAATTAAAATCAAGGAAAATAATCTAGGCTGGTTAGTGAAATTGAAAACTTTAAGCTAGAATTGAGACACTCCAATAAGAAAAGAAAATTTAAAACTCTGGGTCATCTGAAGGACATCAGATAATGCAAACTCTAAATGAAAGTCCCCCTTTTCAAGACAATATGCTGAAATGTGAGTTTTATGTTATATAAAAGAACATTTTAAGAGGCCAATAACAATAAATGTGAAGACAGCTATTCCTTGTGGTACTATGTCAATATAAGTTAAATAGCATTTTTTTTAAGTTTCCAGCATACTGCATGCCCACAAATTTCATAATTTTCCAATGGTATTGGAAAACTTGTGATAAACTGAAATAGTAGCATGTTCCAAAAAAGCTAGACTCAATAGCATTCACTAACATGCTCCGCCCAAATTAAGATATAGTAAAATGAAACAGTGATTCACTGCTTTCATCTTTTTCGCTGAGATTTTAGTGTACATAAAACACAAAAATAGCACTGAACTTTCTGTTCTTTACATAGCAGCCATACATTTTAGTAAGGTGGAAGACACATTCATTAAGACAAGCATTTTTCAAAAAAATATTGTAGTTGGTAATAAAGTCTACAGAATATGGAACAAGTCAGAGAAACTATGCCTGAATCATGTCATATTGTTAGGTTCTGTCGGTTTATTTCCAATGACTTGACATTTTATCATTTCTAGATACTCAACAGCAATAAAGCTGGGGTCATTCAGATTAATTCGAAACTGAAGTAATTTTCAGCTGTGCCAAAGTTGGACCGCTTATGATATACTATATTATTACAGAACCATTATTTTTTAGGTATTTTATTTTGGATGCAAATGAAACATCTTAATGGCATTACCTGTACAACACAGATTGAGAAATAAAACAGATGACAATAAATTGTTCAGTAAAAATATGTGCTTACATTTTCATCAAATACACACTAAGCTTAAAAAAAGTTCCTATGGAAAAGGAGAAAATTGCCTGTAGTGTACTCAGGTGGAATTATAATGATCAATTTCTGTTACGTTCTTACAGATAATGTTCCCTATTAATTCCAGATGTAAAAGTATCTGTTGCTCAGTTATAGGCTAAGTGGGCATCCTCTTTGTAACAATGTTATTTAAAAAATTATACTCTGATATAATGTTATTATTAGGACTCATACTGGATGTGTGTGTGTCAGGGGGCATTACTGATACCTGAAAACAAAGGATATACAATATATTTTTCCTCAATTTTTTTCCTTAAAGGAGTTTCCAAGCACTGATGAAAACACTAAAAAAGATATACTTAACAAAATACGAATTAATATGTTCTAATTTACTAGATATTAAGATTACAGGGCCTGAACAAATATCTGCGAACTAATGCATTATTCAATACCATAACAATATTCAGCAATAAGAATAACATATGATTTCACTTATATATAGAATATAAAAACAAAGCAAAAAAGAATGACCAAAACAGCAGTGGACTCACAGCCACTGAGAAGTTACTGGTGGTTACCATGGGGGAGGGGTGGGTGTTGGCAGGTGGGGAGGGTGAGGGGGGTAAAGAGGCACAAATTTCTCAATCATAATATAAGTTCATTATGGGGATGGTATGGAGAACATAGCCAATGGTTCTATAACATCTTTCTATGTTGACAGATAGTAACTGCACTAGTGGGGGTGAGGAATTAATAATATGGATAACTGCTGAACCACTGTATTGTATACTTGAAACCAATATAAGATTGGTTTCAAAAGCAATACATCAATGATACTTTAATAAAAAAACCAAGTAAAAAGAAAATTTTATACATACAAATTACCTTTCAAAATGCATTTTATTTTATGTGTATAGTAATAACTAGTCTAAAGTTACTCAAAACAATATTCAACCACACATAAAACTTGTACATGAAAAATAACTAATTTAGAGGTAATTAGTATTTAAAATACTTGAATACTAAAAAGATTGAAAGGTTTAAGTAGAAATTATTTCAAACTGAAAATAATGTTAAACATTTTTCAGAACCTGAAAACATATACTTAAGACCACCTAAATAGATAAATACTTAAAGTACTACACTTACATTTAGACTCTAGAAACTAATGTATATTACCATAAAACTGTTGATTCAGTGATTGAATTCAGACATTAAGTTGTTCTAATAGTGATCCTGCATGTTTGTGTATGTATGTGATTTACTATCAGATCACAGAGAAATAAGAATGTTGCTTTATCAATATCTTCTGTTTTAATTTCTTAAGCAAATATAATAGCACACAGTGTTTTATAATAAATAAAAATACTAATAAGTAATAGAAAAGTTGCTTATATAATAATTCATGAAATTCCTGAAAAAATATCTATTATTACCACTTAGTTTTCAAATAGTATTTTAGTAAGCTATATATCTCTATTATAATATTTCCCTCCAGAAATGGCATTAGTCAATAGGAAACTCTTATGGGGATGTAGAGATGAAAGAAAAGATTTAAAAGAATTCTGAAAAACAATTTTTAAATTTTAACTGAAACATTTTTTCCCATATCTTGAAAATTGGAGGATTCAAGAAAAAAATATTTGGATAGTTGAACATTTTATGCCCTCATTTTCCTCAAAAGCCTGAAGCTATGAGTATTTTCAATAAGCCCAAATTAAAGTAATAGAAATATACTCCACAAGGAAGAAACATCCTGATAACAAATTGGATTCAAGCTGGATTTTAGTCAAGCATACATGAAATATATAGCGAATGGAATCTCTCAGTAACGACAGACATTCATTCCTGATCATTCTTAGGATGAGTCTAGGATGAACAAATTTTCGAAAATGTCAAGTATTCGGTTATCAAGAGCTTTACTCTATTGGCTGAATTACTTCACCTTTATAAAGGTTATAATTGCTTAGACTAGATTTTAATTAACCATATACATGAATATTTATTGTCATGCACATAATATCCAACATATGAATGGACTATGTTTTATAATTTCTATTTAATAATAACAGCATTTCTTTTCTCAGATTAATGAGAAACTAATTCCTCTAAAGTTTCTAATTCTGAGCAGCAAAGCACAACATAAAAAATAAGGACTAGATATTGTTTTGTCATTTTTAAAGTCCCTTTGGGTAGTAGATTAATTATTAAGTCTACCAAAAACTCAGATAATTGATATGCTATTCAACTACGACTTTTGGTAGTCTCTTCCATAGAACTTTGAAGAAAAAACAATAAACAAAAAAGACCATGTTTATCCTGATGGAGTTTATTGCCCAGTGGAGAAGGTATATATTAATTAAACACTCACACAAAGTGAGATTGCAAAATAACATCCGTGCTCTAAAGGAAAGTTACACAATTCTATTCACTTTTTATGACATAAGCAGAGATTTTGAGCTGAGTCAATTAGGTAATGTTGGGTCTGTGAGGTCAGCTACTAGAAAACATACCAAACATGGTAGTAACTATATGACAAAACCAATCTGATCATGGTTTCCTGCCTTCCCATTTTATTTGTTCAGTTAGACCTAAAAACTTTAATATCAGATACTGATGTAACATAATTATGTCCTTAATTATACAAAATAAATATCAGCTTTGTATTTAATTTAAATAAATTTATATATTATTTAATATCAGTATAATAACCTCTGTATATCCATCATCATTTTCCTGTTTTATTTCCTCATCCAAATAAAACACACATTTTATCATTTCAGTATATCATTAACCTATGGCCTATATTTTTTGTGCATATCTTTTTGTTGCTACAATCTGGCAAAATCAAATCCTTGATAATTGATTATTACTGTGTTTGAAGAGTAAAAACAGAGAGGTAGACAGATAATGCTTCTCCAAGAACTCTTTTTCCTCTCTCTCTCTCTCTCTGCTCTTTCCCAGGATAGCTTCACTTTCTTAATCATGAAGCAGGCATTAAGTATCCATGGATTTCCCCCATTTGGGGGGGGAAATATACTGAACTTTATTTTGGTCCTAGTTGAAGGGAAGGCTACCCTCACCCAACCTGAGAGGAGGGTGAGGGGCAGTCCCACATTTTTATTAGATGGGGATTAGCATGAGTTTCTCCAAAGAAACCTTCCACACAAAATTCTCTCTCTACTCCACACTCTATAGAAACATATTTTAAAAGGGTACACAGTCTCACTATGATGGAGGGCTTCAAAAATCTGAAATACATTCTGACATTACTATTGTAAATTCTGATTTTTTTTTTCTGGGTCAATGCTTGGCTATGAGGTATCCATTGGATCTTATCTTCCAGTGGAATCTTCAGTATTAACCTCTTGTATCTATAAAACTTCCTCCTCTCTTCTCTCCAGTTTGAATTGAGATGTCCTTCTTTCCTTATACTAAACTCTAACAATTTGTAAGTATCATACTATTTGTTAAAGGTCTATCTCCTCTGCAAAAAAATGATTTCTTCTCAATTGAGATATTCTAGGAAGACACACTGCCCATATTTGGTCATACTACAAAAATTTCCCTTGTCTTAAACATAATTTAGCTATCTTCTGAATTTTCTTTGCCTTTCCAAACAAAACTTCTCTAAGATAGTCACTGTTACCCATTCCTATGTAACAAAATCACTCCATATGCAGCTTTATCCTGGTTTCTAAAGCCACCACTCTATTAATACAGTTTCCCCTGAGAGCTCCATGCCATTCGTGTCACTAAATCCAGTCACAACTTCTCAGCAGCACTCAACACTCTTGGTCAGTCCATCATCCCTGTAACACATTTATCCTTAACATCTGTGACACTCTATCATTCTGGTTTCTCACACTTCATTGCCTGCTAGCTCCTTCTTAGCTTCTTTTGTTAAGAGTTTTCAAAAAGGATCTAGAGATAAGTGATTCTCAAATTTGACAGCATATTGGAAAGTTAAAAAAAAAAAGAAAAAAAGAAGGCAGACAGACACCAGCTGATTCCAATTTATTTGTTCTAGACGTGAAAATAGGATTGATTAAATTCCCTCTTTTTCTACTTTGCAACCATGGTTGCAAATAATGATTGTCTCAGGTTATCTTTATCCAAGCTTTCCTTATACTATTTAATTTCATCTACCCCCTTGACTTCATTTACTATCTTTATGCTAAATATCCTTTATAACTTAATTCCAGCCATATATATATATATACGTATTTCTTGTTTCATTCATAGTTGACAAAACATTATCTCATTCCAAAACTTCATATAGATCTCTCCACTGCATCGCATCTTTAACATATTCAAAACTGAGTTCATAGACTTGTCGTCGATTTAGAAGAAGAGCTCTCCTAATTCACTGTCTCAGCAAATAATCTTACCGTCTCTCCAGTTCCACAAACTACCCCCTCTCCATAGCAAATTCATAAATATTGTTGAATTTTACCTCCTAAAATCATACAGTGATAATCTGCATCACTATGGTTGTCTGCTAATTGGTTTTCTTAATCTACTCTTCCTGTCTTCCCTCCACTTGCAATCTCTTTTCTGTGCTGCATTGCTGGGATAGATGCAGTCATTTCTGTCACTTTCTTATAGAAACTCCATTTCTTCATGCATGAGAAGATTGTTGCAAGGAAATCTATAAACTTTTAGAAAATCTATGACTGTCAATATTAAGGAAAGGAAAGAAAGAACTTTGTAAACAGATTACTCTTTAAGTAAACTAGACACACAATGATGACAACGATGATGTATGATAATAGCAATCATCTGTAAAGTGCTATTTCCCAGGCAAGGTTCTGAGCACTTCTCCATTACTTGTTTTATCCTCAGATTAAGACTATGAGATAAATGCTGTTATTATAATCCCCAGCCAGTGATGTCCTAGTAAATGTTAACAACCAGATAAGAGGAGGGGGCAAGAACATATGTAAGCCCCGATTATTAGTATTTTGTCAATTTCTATGTTGTAAGAACTTCCAGCATGGCTAATTTCAAGCCAACATGACATCACTGAACACAGAATTGGGAAAGGTGCACAACTGGCACTGGGCCAGCTCCAGCACACCACTGTACCCATCTGCAAATGAGGAAAGTGAGGTCCATACACCTGATCACCCATAGGCAGTGAGGTGAACCAGCCAACTGACATCTCTTATCAAGATAGTCTCTCTTATTTTCTCTGCCCATTTCTCTGCTTCTGTACCCAAGAAAGGAGGAGAAATTTTTATCTCCTTTTGTCCTTCCAATTCTCTTTTCCTTATGTAGGCAGCTCCCGGTGATGAAGGACAAATTATGTTTAATACTATATATTTCTACTAATTTGTAGATTCAATAAGTACATACCTGTATTTTTCTGCAAAACTAATTCTTTTTATAACATTATTTTTGCAAGAGATTGCATGGGAAAATCCAACCAAACTAACTCCAAATGAGCTATGAAACACAAACTGCTTAAAATAATGATTGCCAGAATAAAAAGTGTTTCTGATTCTCAAAAATATGTAATTTGTATATATGTGATTTATTTAAGCACTATCCCCATTACATAGTAATATGTAAACATGATGGAGAGCTCAGCAAGAGTTCACACTTCAAGTGCATCAATAACTCTCCATTGTTTATCCATTTTATGGAGTACATTTAATATTCCCTTAAAACCTCCATCAAATACATAAATTGTCCTTTTGTCTTTGTCTATATAATTTCTGATCATTCTAACAAAATATGGTAGGTCAATAATTGTCAGTAATATTGTCCATTAGTTTCACAAAAATATGCAACACTAGAAGTTTTATTATCAACAATAAATCAATTTAACACCTTATAAACTCTGCTCCTGAAAAATGTTTGGAATTTAAATTTACTTGGGAATATTAATTTACCAAAGGTTTGATTTGTCACAGATTTTTAAAATTTTTTGCAACATTATGAGGGTAGTCTGGACAAGTGAAATTTGGTAATAGTGTCCTCCTACATAAAGTTTCTTTTAGCCAAAATGAAGTATTTGGATAGCGCCCAAATCATTGATCTGCAAATTTTATTTATGAATATTCATCACAAATTTATACATTGTGTATATGTTTTCTGTCATTGCCTGTATCTTATTATTTGAATACTCCCTTTATCTTCCCTCTTTTGTTACTTTTTTTATGCCTAAAATGTTTCACTTGCCTACTACTCTTCATGTCTCTGTGTGTAAATTCTATCCTTCATTCTTTAAGGACAGCTTAAAGCCACTTTTTTGATGAAATTTTCCTGTCTTTGCACTTCCATTTCTTTACAATTTTATGCATATATTCCTTTAAGTAATACATCATGTGTTTGCAGTTGCATAAATATTCTGGTACACATTTGCTTTCCCACTGGCTAATTCCTCTTACAGGCTTCAGAAATCAATATAGATATTATTTCCTTCAAAATCTTCTCAGATCTATTCTGTAATGACTTGGGTGCCCATCTTATGTTGTGTCTGATATTTGTTAATAAAATAGATTTATTTTATACAAAATGTTTTGTTTCCATGATTTTAGAATTGGTTATATTTTGTTTAACTCTCATAAAGAAATTTTTTAGAAGTCCAGTTTCCTTGCCCATGCAAATGCTAAGACCAATAATATGGCAAATATGAAACAGAGAAATTTAAGCCACATGAAATAAATGGTGAATTTAGGATGTTTTTACATCTATGATTCAAAATTGTCAAAACTGTTAGAAATCTGTTGAAGGATTGAGGTGGTTATACTTAAGTTTCTTCTTATAACTATGTTCATTCTCATTCCTGGATTTTCCTATATTCAATTTAAATACAGTCATTTCTCCTTTAATCTTATTAATTTTATCCATACCTCAGACCTCAATTATCACTTCTATGGTTACATCTCTTAGAAATGTTTCTTTGGTTTCGACTTCTCTTTGAGGATCCCTGCATTTTCAACCATCTCCTGCTCCTCTCCACTCAAATTTCAGCATATCAACAGAGAAGCGATCTTCCTGCTTAAAACATTTTTTTTAAGTTTAAAAAAATATTTAATCACTATTTTGACATTATTGGGTATTTAATTTGTAATCCTGTGTATTTCACGTAATGATGCAAACACTTTATTTAACACGATTACTTAAAAATTTTAAATTACTTAGGTGCTGTCATTATATTTCTATTGGAGTCACAAGAATCATCAGTTAGGGACTGGTAAAGGCTCTCTGCCCTGTGTCACTAGGGTGCTGATCAAAAGAGGCTGTCTAATGCATTATGTGGACCTGGGTTCAAAGCACCTGCCGGTCTGGCCCACCATCCTGCTGCAGGACTCCCAGCAGCAACAGTTATTAATCTCCAATCTGCTGTCACTTCTGGGGGCTTCTCAGTGGTGACCATCTAATATAACTGAACCTTAACATATTTTCCTGCTGGCTGTTCTGGTATTTTTTATTAAAGAATATCCTGTATAAGGCAGTACAGCACGGAGAAGACAAGTTACAGCTCTATATATAGCATCCCACTCTGTTGATGGACAGTGACTGCACGGGGCGGGTGAGGACAGATATTATGGGTGAATGTTGAAACCACAATGTTGTTCATTTGAAACCTTCATAAGATTATATCAATGATACTTTAATTAAAAAAAAATTTAATTGCTGGTATACAGACCAGGATCTCCAACTGTCCAATAAAAATACAATGGGAGGATGTCAGTAATTTTTTTTATAGTTTACTTTGGAATCATTAATCTACAATAACATGTGCAATATTATGGCGCTTAAACTACCCCCTTCATCATGTCCCCCCCACCAACCCCACTGCAGTCACCGTCCATCAGCGTAGTGAGATGCTATAGAATCACTACTTGTCTTCTCTGAGTTGTACAGCCCTCCCCGTGCACCCCCCCAACATTACATCTGCTAATTGTAATGTCCCCTTTTCCCCCTTGTCCCTCGGGTCCAACCCATCCTCCCCAGTCCCATTTCCTTTGGTAACTATTAGTCCATTCTTGGGTTCTGTGAGTCTGCTGCTGTTTTGTTCCTCCAGTTTTTTTCTTTGTTCGTATACTCCAGATATGAGTGAAATTATTTGGTACTTGTCTTTTTCGGCTTGGCTTATTTCACTGAGCATAATACCCTCTAGCTCCATCCATGTTGTTGCAAATGGTAGGATTTGTTTTCTTCTTATGGCTCAATAATATTCCATTGTGTATATGTACCACCTCTTCTTTATCCATTCATCTACTGATGGACACTTAGGTTGCTTCCATTTCTTGGCTATCATAAATAGTGCTGCAATAAACATAGGGGTGCATCTGTCTTTTTCAAACTGGGCTGCTGCATTCTTAGGGTAAATTCCTAGGAGTGGGATTCCTGGGTCAAATGGTATTTCTATTTTGAGTTTTTTGAAGAACCTCCATACAGTTTTCCACAATGGTTGAACTAATTTGCATTCCCACCAGCAGTGTAAGAGGGTTCCCTTTTCTCCACATCCTCACCAACATTTGTTGTTGTTTGTGTTTTGGATGTTGGCCATCCTCACTGGTGTGAGGTGATAGCTCATTGTGGTTTTAATCTGCATTTCTCTGATGATTAGCGATGTGGAGCATCTTTTCATGTGCCTGTTGGCCATCTGAGTTTCTTCTTTGGAGAAGTGTCTATTCATGTCCTCTGCCCATTTCTTAATTGGATTATTTACTTTATGTTTGTTGAGGTGCATGAGTTCTTTATATATTTTGGATGTCAACCCCTTATCCAATACGTCATTTATGAATATATTCTCCAATACTGTAGGATATCTTTTTGTTCTACTGATGGTGTTCTTTGCTGTACAGAACCTTTTCAGCTTGATATAGTCCCACTTGTTCAAGAAGTCAGTCATGTTTATGTCCAATAAATTTTTGCCTATGTTTTTTTCTAAGAGTTTTATGGTTTCATGACTTACATTCAGATCTTTGATCCATTTTGTGTTTACTTTTGTGTATGGGGTTAGAGAGTAGTCTAGTTTCATTCTCTTACATGTAGCTGTCCAGTTTTTCCAACACCAGCTGCAGAAGAGGCTGTCATCTCCCCATTGTATATCCAAGGCTCCTTCATCAAATATTAATTGACTGTATATGTTTGGGTTAATGTTTGGATTTTCTATTCTGTACCACTGGTCTGTGGGTCTGTTTTTGTGCCAATACCAAATTGTCTTGATTACTGTGGCTTTGTAGTAGAGTGTGAAGTCAGGGAGCATAATTCCTCCTGTTTGATTCCTCCTTCTCAGAATTGCTTTGACTATTCAGGGTCTTTTCTGGTTCGATATGAGTTTTAGAATTATTTGTTCCAGTTCATTGAAGAAAGCTGTTTGTAGTTTGATAGGGATCGTGTTGAATCTGTAGATTGCTTTAGGTAGTATAGCCATTTTGACAATATTTATTCTTCCTAGCCAAGAGCATGGGATGCATTTCCATTTGTTAGTGTCCTCTTTAATTTCTCTTAGGACTGTCTTGTAGTTTCAGAATATAGGTCTTTCACTTCCTTCGTTAGGTTTATTCCTAGGTATTTTATTCTTTTTGATGCAATTGTGAATGGAATTGTTTTTCTGATTTCTCTTTCTGTTAGTTCATCGTTAGTGTATAGGAAAGCAACAGATTTCTGTGTGTTAATTTTGTATCCTGCAACTTTGCTGAATTCAGATATTAGTTCTAGTAGTTTTGGAGTGGAGTCTTTAGGATTTTTTATGTACAGTATCATGTCATCTGCAAATAGTGACAATTTGACTTTTTCATTACCAATCTGGATGCCTTGTATGTCTTTGTTTTGTCTGATTGCCGTGGCTAGGACCTCCAGTACTATGTTGAATAACAGTGGAGAGAGTGCGCATCCCTGTCTTGTTCCCGATCTTAGATGAAAAGCTTTCAGCTTCTCACTGTTAACTATGATGTTAGCTGTGGGTTTGTCATATATAGCCTTTATGATGTTGTACTTGCTGTCATACCCATTTTCTTAAGAGTTTTAATCATGAACGGATGCTGGATTTTGTCAAATGCTTTTTCTGCATCTATGAAGATGATCATGTGTTTTTTGCTCTTCTTTTTGTTGATGTGGTGGATGATGTTGATGGATTTTCGAATGTTCTACCATCCTTGCATGCCTGGGATGAATCCCACTTGATCATGGTGTATGATCCTCTTGATGTATTTTTGAATCTACGTTCATCAGGGATATTGGTCTGTAATTTTCTTTTTTGGTGAGGTCTTTGCCCGGTTTTGGTATTAGAGTGATGCTGGCTTCATAGAATGAGTTTGGATGTATTCCCTCCTCTTCTATTTTTTGGAAAACTTTAAGGAGAATGGGTGTTATTTTTTCTCTATTTGTCTGGTAGAATTCAGAGGTGAATCCATCTGGCCTGGGGGTTTTGTTCTTGGGTAGTTTTTTGATTACCGATTCAATTTCGTTGTTGGTGATTGGTCTGTTTAGTTTTTTGGTTTCTTGCTTGGTCAGTCTTGGAAGGTTGTATTTCTCTAAGTTTACCATTTCTCCTAGGTTTTCCAGCTTGTTAGCATATAGATTCTCATAATATTCTCTTATAATTCTTTGTATTTCTGTGGGGTCTGTAGATATTTTTCCTTTCTCATTTCTGATTCTGTTTTTGTGTGTAGATTCTCTTTTTCTCTTAATAAGTCTGGCTAGGGATTTATCTATTTTCTTTATTTTTTCAAAGAACCAGCTCTTGGTTTCATTGATTTTTTTCTGTTGTTTTATTCTTCTCAATTTTATTTATTTCTTCTCTGATCTTTATTATGTCCCTCCTTCTGGTGACTTTGGTTCCCATTTGTTACTCTTTTTCCAATTTCAATAATTATGTCTTTAGACTATTCCTTTGGGAATGTTCTTCCTTCTTTAAATAGGCCTGGATTGCAATATACTTTCCGCTGAAAACTGCCTTTGCTGCATCCCACAGAAATTGTGGCTTTGTTTTGTTGTTGTCATTAGTCTCCATATATTCTTTGATTTCTGTTTTGATTTGGTTGTTAACCCATTGATTAATTAGGAGAATGTTGTTAAGTTTCCATGTATTTATGAGCCTTTTTGTTTTCTTTCTAAAATTTACTTTTAGTTTTATACTTTTGTGATCTGAGAAGTTGGTTCAAAGAATTTCAATATTTTTGACTTTACTAAGGTTCTTTTTGTGGCCTAGTATGTGGTCTATTCTGGAAAATGTTCCATGCGCACTTGAGAAGAATGTGTATTCTGCTGCTTTTGGGTGTAGAGTTCTGTAGATGTCTGTTAGGTCCATCTGTTCTAGTGTGTTGTTCAGTGCCTCTGTGTCTTTACTTACTTTCTGTCTGGTTGATCTGTCCTTTGGAGTGAGTGGTGTGCTGAAGTCACCTAAAATGAATGCATTGCTATTTCCTCCTTTAATTCTGTTAGTATTTGTTTCACATATGCCAGTGCTCCCGTATTGGGTGCATATATATTTATAATGGTTATATCCTCTTGTTGGATTGACCCGTTTATCATTATGTAATGTCCTTCTTTATCTCTTGCTACTTTCTTCATTTTGAAGTTTATTTTGTCTGATACAAGTACTGCAACACCTACTTTTTACTCCTTGTTGTTTGCATGAAATATCTTTTTCCATCCCTTCACCTTTAGTCTGTGTATATCTTTGGGTTTCACGTGAGTTTCCTGTAAGCAGCATATAGATGGGTCTTGCTTTTTTATCCATTCAGTAACTCTGTATTTTTTGATTGGTGCATTCAGTCCATTTACATTTAGGGTGATTATTGATAGATATGTACTCATTGCCATTGCTGGCTTTAGATTTGTGGTTACCAAAGGTTCAAGGGTAGCTTCTCTACTATCTAACAGTCTAACTTGTTTCCTGTTAAGTTATTGTAAACACAATCTGATGATTCTTTATTTCTCTCCCTTCTTATTCTTCCTTCTCCATTCTTTATATACTAGGTGTTTTATTCTTTGCCTTTTGTTCGTATTTGGATGGTCTGCTTTCTTTGCTATGATTTTATTTTCTCAGGTGACATCTTTTTAGCCTTATGAGTGCTTCCATCTAGAGCAGTCCCTTTAATATATCCTGTATTGGTGGTTTATGGGAGGCAAATTCCCTCAGCTTTTGCTTGTCTGGAAATTGTTTAATCCCTCCGTCATATTTAAATGATAGTTGTGGTGGATACAATATTCTTGGTTCAAGAATATAGTTTCAAGGCCCTTCTGTTTCGTTACATTAAATATATCATGCCATTCTCTTCTGGCCTGTAAGGTTTCTGTTGAGAAGTCTGACGATAGTCTGATGGGTTTTCCTTTGTTGGTGTTCTTTTTTTCTCTCTCTAGCTGCCTTTAATACTCTGTCCTTATCTTTGATCTTTGCCATTTTCATTATTATGTGTCTTGTTGTTGTCTTCCTTGGGTCCCTTGTGTTGGGAGATCTGTGGGCTTCTGTGGACTGCGAGACTATTTCCTTCCCCAGCATGGGAAATTTTTCAGCAATTATTTCTTCAAAGACACTTTCTATCCCTTTTTCTCTCTCTTCTTCCTCTGGTACTCCTATAATGCGAATACTGTTCTGTTTGGATTGGTCATACAGTTCTCTTAATATTCTTTCATTCCTAGAGATCCTTTTATCTCTCTCTGCCTCAGCTGCTCCATATTCCTGTTCTCTGATTTCTATTGCATTAATAGTCTCTTGCATCTTGTCCAGTCTGCTGCTAAGCCCGTTATGGCTTGTCTCATTTCTGCATTGTCTTTCCTGACTTCCCTCACTTCCTCCCTCAGCTCTTGCATATTTCTCTGTAGATCCATCAGCATGGTTATGACTTTTATTCTGAATTCTTTTTCAGGAAGATTGTGCATGTCCATCCCATCAGGCTCCCTCTCTGGTGTTCTCTGGGTGAGCTTTGTCTGTACCATATTCCTCTGTCTTTTCATGGTGATAGAAGTGGTTGCTGGTAGGTGCCACATATGTCAGCTGGGCTCTTTAAGACTTTAAAAAAAAAACAAAGATAAACAAAAAAAAAAAGAAGGAAGAGAAAGGAAAGAGAAAAAAAGAAAGAAAAGAAAAGAAAGGAAAAAAAAACGCCCACCAGGAGTAGATTCTGTAAGGATGCTGTAGGTGGCGCTGTTGCTACACTATTCCGCAGCTGCGGCTGCACAGTTCCTCAGGGCCGTTTGTAGTTCTGGTCGAGGCAGGAATGAATGGGAGGCTGTTTTTCCCTGTGTGAAGTTTCAGTGTGGCTACTTTTTCCCATTTGCCAGCCAAGAGGTCCGAAATTCCTCAGGACTCCCAGCCTGCTGGGTCGTGTGTGCTGGGATGATCCTGGTCCCTTGCCTCTTTAAGACCACCAAAAGAAAAAGCACACGCTTTTCTTTTGTCCTGGGGAGCCTGCTGCAAGGACCTGGGGGCGTTCCCAGCTCAAAACCTGCACCTTCTGCCTCTCCAATATCCGATACACTGCGTGATGTGTGTCAGCACTCCTCGCGCAGATCACCAGGGCTGGTTATTTTGTGGGCCTGTACTTCCACTCCCTCCCTACTCTGAATCCTTTCCTCTAGCTGGTGCGCTGGGGTGGGGGAGGGCTCGGGTCCTGCCGGGTTGTGGTTCTGTATCTTACCCGCCTAGCAGGGTGCTGAGTCCCCTCAGGTGTAGATAAAGGCTGTGCACTGTTGTGTATATTCCGGTCTCTCTTTTAGGAATAGTTGTATTTGCTGTATTTTCATAGATACATATGGTTTTGGGAGGAGATTTCCGCCGCCCTGCTCACGCCGCCATCTTCCTGGAACTTAAATAATTTCTTTACATGCTTTTTCTTTTCCTCTGAATCCAACAGAGCACAAAATCCTTTCATTTCTGCTACTCAAACATCTCTCAGCTCCGCCTCTACTAATCTATTACAAATAACTGCCCTAAGCTTTCTCTACATCTACTCTCAATTTCAGTCTTCACCTCATTATCCAAGTTATTTTTCTAACATATCAACATATGATATACTCAAAAGCACGTGCATGCATATGTAACTATATGATTATATTTCAGGATTGTGATAGCCTGTCACCAACTTCCTCTACTTTCAGTCTGTTAAATTCCTATGGCACATTTCTTCTCAAATGCTACCTTCTTCATACAGTTTCCTAATAATCCCATTTAGATGTAATTACCATATTCTATTTATACCAATAATTGTCTGATCATATTCTTATTTTGAAGTTTGTGATTATATTTATGCTTCTAGATATTTTTCTTATAGAGTGCATTTGGCTGAGCTAAATAAGAAGATATTATTCAAATTCATATCTCATATCAAGGGCAAATATCAACAAACACATATATGATTATATAAAAGTTGAAGGAATTTTTAATTTGGCTGTTAATGTGATTTTCATAGACTACAATGATAGCAAAATAAATTTGAGCTTTTTATGAAAATTGGGGAAATAGTATTACCAATCAGAGCATATATTCTTACCCTGGGTAAAAAAAAATTGAATAGTATTATCATTATAATACAAATAAATCACAAATACATTTACTGTAAAATCTTTTAGGATAAAATCAGTGGATATCAGGCTAGATAAGATGGAAATCAATTAAGGCTAGTCCATAAAAGCAGCCTACATTTTTCCTCAAACTTTGATAGAACAAGACTAAAACTTCACATAAGAAAGGATTTTTTCATACTTGTCCATAAAAGAGAGTTTCGATTGTAATACTTTGGTAAGTGTCAATCATTTAGAGAATTCATAGCTCGGTTTAATCCTATAAGGGCGTTTTTAACCAGGCTAAAGTAAATTAGAATATTGTAACTCAAATCAATATAGTCATTGTAAATGGCCAACAGTCAAATTAACCTCATTCTGGTGATAGAATTATTTTGTATTCACTACCCAAATATTTCTACAGTTAGAATTTTGAAATTGACTTCTCCATGTACATAAAAGATATACAATCAGTCCTAAGATTTTTTTTTCCTGGTGGTGAGTCCTGTTACACATGAGCTATTTCTTGAGCTATTTCTCTCTTCAGTCATGTTGGATCATACATTAATTGGAGATTCGGACAAAGCAAAAGCAAAAGACACAAAGAAATATATAAGAAAGGCATAGAACATACTCTAGTTGGATGGATACAAAGGAGACTTGGGGGTAAGGTTGAAAAGAGGGAGAAAAGAAAGAGAAAGTGAGAGGGAGAAGATAAAAGTAATAAACACCTTTGAAGTTAGATACTTCAACCGTGTTATGTTATATAGTCCTGTCAGAAGCACTGTACATTATTCTTAAGAAACCTATCTAATTTTACCCAAGGAGACCCACTTTTGAGAGTAAAAGGAATTACTCTTCATAATTGATTTGGGAACACAAGTGAAAACTGGAACTGTGTCCGGCAAATCAAGATATATGGTCACCCTATTTTTATCTTAGTTGATTATGTAAAAACATGTGACAGTGAGCTTACTTAGCTTATTCAGACCCCAGTGAGTAAATGGCTGGGCTGAGGTTTTCATCAGCACCTTTCCCAAACCCTAGGCTCTCTATTTAACAAATCATTCTACATAAAATACAGACACTGTAAGCGAATGTCTTTTCAGCTTTGATTAGTGGAGCAGTGGATTGAATGCTCCATATTCACATTCAGAACCACTACTCTTACCTAAGGGCTCAATTCTGATGTAAGAAGCAGTAATCTATATCTTCATATACATGCATATTTTTAAAAATCACAGCTTTAATGTGTTACCCAATCACGCTGCATCACACATGTATGACAAAGTAGCTGGTTCCATCTCCTACGATCACTTTCTTCTTCAGTTTGCTTTTCTAAAGTGAATAAAGAAGCAGAACCTACTCACAGAGATGAAAGAAGTTGATATGCAGTTTTAATGGTGCATTTACATAGTACCTGTGCAATAAATGTTAGCTGTTGTTCTCACTATACATCACCATATTCAGTAAAGAGAGTACAGTTGTACATAGGGAAAATCTTGGGACTGGCTAATGAAGTTCTAGCAGGCAAATGCAGAAAAAAACAAGACTGAGGGCTTGTAAACCTGAGGACTTAATAAGTAAATAAAAGAGACATATGGATTGTAGCCAGAGACCTAAGGTTTTAATATTACTGAAGTCTGCTAAATTCTGTCTCTGGCATCTACTTATTTGCTGTGATTGACAGGAAGTTGCCACAAAAGACATTTTTTTTCCTATTTTTGCAGGAAGGCTATAAGATGGAAATGGGAGAACTTCTCATTTAGGTTTTCTTATGTCTTAGCTCATTTACCTGTTTAGGAAGCTATGAGTTTTTATTGCATCATAGGTAAAGAGTCATATTTGATTTGCGGATTTCACAATGCCAAACCATTCAATCCATCTCTCCCATATTTTAAATTAAAAAAAAGTATCTTATGTGAGCTAGAAAGTACAGATTAATATTAACAAATACTTTAAATACATGCAGTGTCCATGATCTTTAGACATTGTTACTATTGTTGATAGCACTGATAAGCCTAAGAACAATACCTTCAATTTTAAACTTTATTTAATATGGTTCACAAAAATAATTTAAAACTAAGAGTCAAATTTCTTAAAGATGCATAGCTGATAAAGTGCTAATAATAATAATATGCAGTGCTTCTGGCAGGATTACATTACACAAACTCAGTTCTGTCAGTTGGCTGGTTGGCCCAGGTACAACCAGGCTTCAATCTTTTGCCCTTTGTCACCTGGGGAAAAGGACCAAGTACATCATCAAAATGTTTCAGCATCATTTAAAAATAGATGTGTACCTTCACTGGCAAAGCACAAAGTGATACAATATGACAATAATGCAATGAGATATCATTTTTAAATCATGTTGTTTTTTCTTTGCCTACAACCACCAGTGAAACTCGCTATTCCCTTCTCACTGGAGAAGCTGGGGTACCAAGTTTTTCACTGAGCTTGCATTCAGATAGCATCAGTTCAGAGTTAACCTTAAAGCATCAGTATCTGACATCTGTAAGCTCCTTGGAAGACCTCTAAGCAAGATGTGTAAGTGTGCATGAATGTTTAATTGTAGAAAAAAAAAGCTTTTCAAAATACTTAGTTTAAAAAATGAATACATGTTCATATTCTGTCTCCACCCAAAAAATAACTCGTAGAAAGAGAATTTTGCATGGATAAAAACAATTCCCATGAGATACAAAATAATTAGTTCATTACTTCTATTTAATGAATAATGAAAATGCCTTCTCAGAGAATCAACTCTTGCTACTTCAGCACAGTAGACCAGTGATTTTCAAATTGTGCCCTGCAGACTATGTATATCAGAATCCAACAGAACAATTATTTAAAATTCAGATTTCTGGGTCCAAATTATGTCAATTAAGTCAGAACTTCCATTGCTGAGATACAGGATCCCAAGAGATTCTTAAGGCAAACACAACTTGAGAGCCATTGAGAAAACTACTAGTAAATAGGACTGAGGTTATCATTTGCATGCCTTGTCTTCAGGAAATAGGTATTTCTTATTTGTTTTTATTGAAGTAGACAAAAGACCCATTTGGGAATGAAACTAGAATTGCTTATTCCATTTGGTAAAAAGCTAGCTTTACAACATGTATTGGTCTGTTTTTCAATAACAGAAATAGAATCATAAAATATAATCACATCTGTAATCACTCTATTTCTATCATCAGGCCTACAATCTTTATGAGACCCAGATAACACCTGAATATATGCTTTTTGTGCGATATTTTCAATCTCTTAGATTAACAATTTCTTCCTTAATGTTTTTAAAAAAATTTCTCTCTAAGTGAGGATCTATATATATACATATTCTATATATTTACATAGATATAAATGTATATATACACATACATATATAAAATATTTAAATATATAAATATGTATAAAATATACTGTCATATTGTCATATATCACAAATACATACAATATCAAAGGACTATTTATTTTTTGTCTTATTCATATCTTTAGGAGTTTTGACTTAAAAGGTCATATACTAATATATCCTATTTACATAGTCTTGGTTAAAATATGAACAACATATAAAACATTACTTCTGAAAATTACGTTTTCTCCCTAATCTGGAGGTATCTGGGAACGAAACACCCTAAAGCCCTAAGTTAGGCAAAGTTGTCAGAGAATGCTAGAAAAGTGTTACGTATTTGAAATTACTTCATAGTAGTAAAAATTGAAATGTAGGAAGTATAATGTGAATTAGAGGTTAATGCCAATCAGCACCAGGACCAAATTTGAGAACCATAAGTAAATATGAATGAATTATGTCCACATATTAGTATATCATTAATTTTTTGTATTACTCTTTAAACCTTCACCTGATTCCAATTAAGGAAAGCCTTAACTTGCATTTGTAGTTCAAAGTTCTGTATTAAATAATGTTATATACTGTCAATTTTGCAGACCAAGTTGACCCATACTACCTTCCCAACCTCGAATATTTGAATGAAGATGAAATAGTTACCCTTATTAAAATGCTAGTGGATTTCACCTAACACACATCATTTCAGCCATGCTGCTTCTGGTATTTCTTTCAGAGTAATTGCCACCATTTTCGCTTTTTCATTCCTTCACCTAAGATAACATATTGGATATTGTGATAAGAGCACAAATCTGGCCTTTGCTTCACCCTCAGAGACATCATTTAGGAACATGCTGGGTGTGTTATCAGTTATTTGCACTTGATCTGCAGGTAGGAAGCCTGTAGCTAGTGTCTCCAGGTAAGATGGGATGTGAGACTTCTGTATATTTCACCTCCTAACCATAACAGAGAGAGGTTGTGAAAAAAAGTGATCCTCACCAGACTTACATATTCAGGCATATCCTGGGGAGTAAGAGTGCCTTCTCTGCACTCAAAGGCCAAGAAATATTTTTCAAACACCTCTGCACTCAAGGCCAAGATGTTATTTAATGATTCTGAGAAAATGTGTGGTATGTGTGTACAGTTCTATAAAAATTTAGCTATAGAAAATCTATACAAAGTTGTGAACTCTCAGACTGTATACATGTATGCTCTCAAATTGTATACAGTTTATATAAATAAATTTCAGTCCTGGAACTTGAATCTTTAGTGATTGCTTTCAGTCATCCCTATGACAATCAAACTTGGACACCTGGGAGAATGTGTGGGTACATTTTCTATGTCTGGATCTGAGTAACTGTCAAAATTCAATTAGCCTTTAATTCTTTATTAGAAATGATTTATCGAATAGTTATACCAAAAAAATTTTGGTCTACAGCTTACCATTTTACAAGTATAAAGATGCTAAGTGATAAAGAGAAAGGCTTTGTGGCCTCATTCAGGTATAATTGGGTTTATGTTGATTCTAGTGAAAATCTTTATATACTACATACTGTAATGAATATTGTTTTTAAAATAAGCAACTGTATATTAAAAAATTCAAAACAATAAAAGAGCCAGTTTTAACCTCAATGCCAAAACAGTAATGGCATTGAGGTTAAAAAGACAAAAAACTATTTTAATTAAACACAATAAATATTTTTCATTAAATAAATGTATATAGCTATCAACATTTGTTTATTTGATAATTCAATAATAACCAACATGGATACCCTTCACTCCTTCTATATCATGAATGTACAGTAAAAGAAAGAATATTTAGATGCATATATATTTTTATGCATATATCTGTAGTCTTTATCTGATCATTTATATCAACAAAAAGAAAAAACATCTCTGTACATTAGGCATTTTGACTAATGCATTTAATGCTTTAATTTCTTTGAGATTATTTTGATATTTTCAGGATAATAATTTTTCTAGGGTAAAGTCTAAATTTTCCAGTGTCATATTTATTAAATTAACTAACTGTATAATATGGGTATGGATATAACTACATGTTTTATATTGTGTAACATTGTGAAAATAATGTATTATTGACTATTAACTGAATCAAGATTCCTATAGCTGGCAACAATCAATATAAATATGTTTGGTAGGTATTTGATTAAAAATAGAGTTACTTTAACTACTTTATTTATGACTAAGACACTTTCTTAAAACAATTAATGTCCTCTTTTCTTCATTTGAACTCATTTATCATACTAACAGTTCTCTTCCTCTCTTATGATATTAGAAAAGAAACACTACTTCTTTATAAAGATATCAGATATCTCTTTTTATTTAACCTTGTATTGGAATGCATTATTTCACTTAAATTGTTTTCATATTCATTACATTATTACACAGAAGAAAGAGACCATGTGGGAGAAGTATGAATATTTTGCCTAATGTGAATGAACTACATCACTTCACTGATTTGATCTCATAATGTATAAGTTAGATCACCTTATTCGATGACTTTATCATTTAAATTTCAAGTAATGGAAATCATCAGCATTTTTCTGTAGCTTATTTTAACAGATGAAGATCCTGTACAGATATCCTTGATTATAGTAGATGGAGAAGTTTTTATATTAACTTTAAGGAAAGTTATGTGTTTTGCAAAGAAAATATTTTGCCTCTATGTGAGAGCAGGTAGAGTATCTTTGAACATGCCAGGTATTATTTCTATTTCTGAAATGGTATTACAGCCTTTGTTTGTGGACAGTTTACTGAGTTATCTGTCAGACATTTTGGGTCAAACATAGGCATCCAAGACAAATTGCCTTTGAAAGGGAGAGTGATAAAAAGAGTTTTAAAGTCACTACCTAAAATGTGGTTTTGTTTTTCTCATCTCTTGACAGCACAAACCTTGCACAAGTTTTTAACTTTTAAAAATGTCTTATTAACTTGTATCAATAATATAGCTTTGCTATTATATTTCTAAAATTGAGTAAATACTATAAAGTCATTATAAGAGTAAACTGGAATATACATGCAAATCATTTTGCATAGTACATGACACATACTAATTTATCATTGCCAGCATCATCATATCAAATTGGCAGGAAGTTCTGGTATGTCAGGAGCCATCTATTTTGCAACAATAAAAGAGCGAACAGTTTATACATGCATGATGCAAATGCCTATGACATTCGATTTTCCTTTCCATCTCTTAACAGATTTGGAGCAGAAAATGGATAGAAATGGGTACTTAACAATGTCACATATGCAGATGCACACACATAAAGCCCAAATAAATTATGATTAATAAAGTTTAAGAAATTATCTTGTTCATTTTTAAGCAACTAAACTTGTAACTTATGAAGTTCATCTGAAGGAAGAAGTTTTTTTTCCAGAATAATTGCTTAATAGGCATGAACAACTGTATAGCTGGTGGCAGGGAATTTGCTTTTAAGTAATTTATATATGGAATATATGTTTTCTTGACTTTCACATTCAAAAGGCTATTATTTTAATTTGCAATGTTGTGTCACAGTTGCAGCTTAATTGCTGCACATGAGAAATATTCCTGCAAAAAAGATCATTGACTTCTAAAGAAGTGGCTTTCTGTTTATAAATGTATTCTGTCTTTTCCTCTAAAGGATGTATATCAAAATGACAACACAGTAAAAGAGTTTCATAAGACGACATGTAAAATTTCAAGAGGATTAACTTTTAACTCATGCAAAATGTGAAAAACCTCTTCCTTCCCATGATTCAAAAATATCTCCCACTTGTTAGAGTTCCAGACTATATTTTAAATATGCATGTATTACAAGCATAAAATGATTTGATCATGGTGCTCCACTCTACATATTTCTTCTGCCCTTCCAGTTTTCTGTTTATGAATGGTGACAATCCAACATGTGTCATGTGACTTTTTTGCCAATGTGTTCTAAGAACCATGGTTTTAGAGTGGCAGGGAAAAGAAAAGAATACCTTTATGTTTCAATGTTATGTTAAACTAAAAGGACTGTGAACTTCAGAGAAAAAAAAAGCTATCAGATTTGGGACCTTATTTATTATTAATGCTATATGCTAAAAAATCAAATGCACTGCTTATTTTTCCTTTTTAATAATTTTTTTCTGTTTCACTTGATAGCAAAGTAAGGGAAAGTGATCCTCTAGTACTCTGTATTATTAAACATAACACAATGTATGCCAGCCACTTGTCACATGCACTTCATTTGTTGAAGTATGATGATTTCTAATTGCCTCATAACATTTGGCCATTGGATTTTTTGATCATTAAGTAAAAATATTTCCTTAAGAATATCTAGGTTGATGATTTTAAAAGAAAATGACAAAGTAGTAAAATATGAAAAAACACACAGCTAAAGGAATAAAATGTCCATTTAAATATTCTCAGTGTTATATATTTTAGTAGATGAACTAAAACTCTCCTTCTAGAATCAGAAAAGGAAAATCATTTGGTTTGTTTTTTAAACCATTCACACAAATGAGAAGCTAGAGGCTTAATCAGGTTCCTTATATAGACAGTGATAAAAACATTCCCTTTCTGGATTACTAAGCCTTGAAAATGTACCAGAAATCAAACAGATACTGATTGGTGTTAAATGTAATGCTGTGAAAGAAAACGAGATGTAACACAAGTGAGAAGTATTCATTTTCAATAAGAAACACAGAGTTACACAGAAGATACAGTTGTGAATCATTCTATTATCATAGAAACTGCAGCAATTTTCACCTATTGCAAAAATAAAATAAAATAGAACTAAAGTAATGTAAGTAGCATCACTGTAATATCATCTGATACTTACAGGGAAATATATGAAATAATTCAACACATATAATCATTAAAGAGAAGGCAAAGAATTCTTACGCAAATTATGTGATACAGCAAATAATGTCATAAATACAAGTGAAATTACATTGGAATTTTCATATTCGTATTACTTTTTCAATTAATAAGAAATTAGAGCAAGATCCCAACTTTTTTTGGATATTTTTCTTTAATAGGAATCGATAGCATATGACTCATTTTTCAATTATTGTCTCATTTATATTATTTTCTGTAAAGTCATACAGTGTAAAATTCTAATGGAAAATTGAAATTCTGAAGTCATTTAATTTTATCCATTAGTTTTAGCTTCCCAAAGACCAAATGTCTGAAAATTATAACAGCTCATATAACATTCAATAAATGTAAGATTTTTTTTCAAAAGCTGCACTAATTTAGACTTAACAGGAAAGGACATACTTTTGGGGAATCGAGGTGGATTGTCATTGACGTCAGTGAGGGTGATGTTGACTATTGTCGTTCCGGCTAACCCTCCCAGTTGTCCGCCCATATCCTTGGCTTGGATGAGGACTTGGTATTGTTCTTTGACTTCCCTGTCCATATTTGGCAAAGCTGTTCTAATAACACCTTAAGGAGAAAAAAAAAGATAAATATCACAAATGTGTTTTCCAAAATACTCTGCAAGAAGAAAATGTTCATATCTAGATTCACTAGCAAAGTTATGCTAACAAAAATTATTTATCTTTTAAAAAATGACAGACCCAAAATGTCCAATTATTACAATATAATTAAAAAGATTATGGTTAACAGTCATAAAACGAAATGTTGTATAGCATTATAGAATGTGGTTAAAGAACAATGTATCAGCCCTAAAAGATGTTCATCATTCAGTAAGTCAACCGTGTCAGCCACGATTTATACAGAATGATCCTCTTTAAAAGATAATGACATTACTAAACAGTATAGATAAATATATATATACCTAAACATTTAAGTGTTTATAATGAGCATGAGATTTCTAAAGAGAGCCATTTTCTTCTTCCTTATCTTTATTGTCTAGGATACATTTATTACTTTACTTTTTTAAATATATGAAATACACATTATTTTATCTTTCAGCTTTCCTGTTTTTTAGCCACAGATTTTTCACTTAGATTTCATTATGCTTTGCCATTTTAGGGATCTTGTCTTTTTGACACCAAGTTCCTTCCACATCCAGGTTAGTGTCTGCCATTTAGATGAACTAAACAAGAATGGGTTGACCAACTGACTAGTTGAATGGCTGGCTGAATTAATGAATGAATGAATGAATCTATAAATATTTAAATTTATAATCATGAATCACACAGTATATATCCACATTTACATATCTACTCATTTTCTGCCCTTATGTATAAGTGTATAATTAATTTATTTTTATATTCATTCATAGTGAAATACCTGAAACCTTCTGGATTTTTTACAAGTAAAATTATGAATAAATTTTATACCCAATTCCCATCTATAGCCAATGGTTTTAGGGAGAGATTTCATAGCATCTGTCTTAAGCCCAAGTGTCTTTGATTGTGTTGTTTCTTAAATGAAGTAGCATATATGAATAACAAACATAATATCAACTGTCAACACAAAGTATAGCATCCAAATCACAAACTGAATATACAACCCCATTTTATCTGTACTTGTCGCTATCGGCTTACCAAATGCTGTTTCGTTGCTCATTCAAACTTAACTACAATCTAAGATTTTTTCTGACCCTTGGCAGGAAATGTTTGCAAAAAAGTCAACCTCTATTTTCTGCTTCTGCTGTTTTGTTTATATATCGGTACTGGCACTCTTTTTTTTTTTTTCAATCTGTTTTTTCTCTCTTCAGCTCAGATGCCTGATGTTTCATTTTCAAGTCTCTTAACTGAGATACTTGTCTGCATTTCAGCGGCCTCATCCTACTGCCTTAAGCTACATGACAACCTGCCTTAGAATGTTTAGATTTTCTAGATAAATGCCTGGTTTTAATTCATGTGCATGGTCTATTGTTCTGCTGTTGACCAGATCTCTCTTTACTCAGTTTATTTCCAATGTGATATCTTTATATTCTTACATGTATATATATATATATATATATATATAATTTTAACTTCACTCAATTCATTTTTGACATGAAAATTTATAATGTACATTATATATAAATCTTTTACTTTATTATACACATAGATATATAATGTTTATATACACATAAACATTAAGATGCTATGAGAAAGAGAGCCAATAATCATTGTCACACCTATTTAAGATTAGATTTTTTGTCTGATGATTTATTACAATTATCATCAAGACCCCAAACTGCCCTGCCCTCCTCCATCCTGTGTGGGACAGGTGACCTATCTGCTCTTTCCAGCCCTCTTTTTAATGGAACGCTGCTCAACTGGAAAACATGTGTTAGACTTTAGAGAGAGGAAAGTATCATATATGTAGAAAATCTCCACTGAGGGCCATGCTGTGTTTTCCCTTTCCCACCACTGCTTCCATTTAGGAAGCACTGTACCAGAGAAATAAAATGGGCATCTGTAGAACCTTTTTAAGAGTTCAATCGGGGAAACAAGCGGACTACAAAGTTCCATGTGAGAAAAGAATCTCTAAACATTGTAGTCTGTTGAAAAACTCCTTGAGGGGAAAAAAGTCTCCTTTTCAGGAAGTTATTCTTATGGTCACCCGTTGTTTACTAACTGCCCAACATTTAAATGCAAACACACAGAAGCAGATTGGGTGGTTGTCAGCAAGGAAGAACCTTGTAGAGGACTGGCCTCAGTGCTTCCATGGTAGAACACAACCAACAGAAGAAATGTTATATTCCGTTATTCCAGCTCTTAGACTTAAGTTCATGTGTCCATCTCCACATTTCAGTATTTGTATAAAGATACTGTAACAGTTTACTATGATAATAGCTGAAGGCTAAAAAGACACCATGCATTTTATAGAACAGTAAAAATACTTCACAGGAATGATATCATGCACTTTAATTAATTTGATATAATTCTGAAATAAATCCTACATTTGGAGAAGAAAAAAAGAGTAGATAGGCAAGTATATATTGATTCCTGATATGATTTGAATGTCTTGTACCTAATGAACTTTCAAACATATATAATCAAGATAAGTAGAGTAAAAACAAGAATGAGAAAAACAAATTTTATTTCTTCCAATATGAATGGAATTATACAGTTGAGTGGGTTTTCAACCTAAAGTGATGCATCAAAGGTTGCTAGTCTACCAGGGCATACAGTCCAGTCACTCTCACATTGTAGGCAAGCCCCTATCTGGATGGATCTCAGTTTATCATGTAAAAATGGGTTAAATACTCTGATGATAATATTTTGAGATGAAAATAATATGATACTATATGTGAAAAATCATAAAATATTGCATATGATAACTGAGGATATCGTTTTACATGAGCTATTTCTTTGTGGAATTGAAGGTTGAATTGCAGGATTGTGACATGGGACACATGACTCAGCACGGGCACTAAAACACATGCCTCACTCATGCACTGTCCTCACGTTTGAAGGTAACGGTGAGAAGTCCTCCATTTGTTCAGCGCTGAACACTCTTCCCACACTGCCTCACGCAGTAGTCTTCACCACCCAGCTGCACGTATTTCCAGTTCGCTGTCATTCCTGCAGCCCTACTGTGGCAACTGTAGCTACTGTTACCCTCTCCAGATTGTGCCCTATCCCTTACGGTTTCCTTACAGGCTGCTCACACCTTAATGGAGAGTCCCCGTATTAAACTAATCTCACATCATCCAGCTGGGTTTCATCTGTTTCCATCGGGGATGATAACTGATACAGTCTCTGCACAGGGTTCTTTCATGAATGGACATTTAATGGGTATGTGCTCATGTGGAATGGCGAGGAGACCATAAAGAACTTCTTAAATAATTGGGCTACTTTCAGATGATGATTAAAGTTACAAGGAAAATGAAATCAAGTGCCTTTGAAGGCGGTGTTCGAAAGGTCCTCTCTGAGCAAAGTCTTTAGGGCTGCGATCTCAGAAAGGTCGGGGAGGTAGATCTAGAAAGAACACAGGAAGAACATCTCAGGAGAGCACCGCTGCTTCAAATCACGGGAGAAGAGCCGGTATGGCTGCGGCATACTGGTGCAGGAGGGGCAGTATAAAATAAGACCACAGGAGAAAGAAGAAGTAATAGAGTGGTTTCAAAGATAGATAAAACTTCTGGGGAAGCATCTTGAAAATCAGGTGGGACTGCGTCAAACTAAAAGTCTTCTGCACAGAAAAAGACACAAGCAACAGTATGAAAAGGCACCTTATGGAATGGGAGAAAATATCTGTAAATCATATATCTGATAAGTGTTAACATCCAAAATGTGAAAGAACTCATACAACTCTCTAACAACAACAAAAAAGTCTTATTTAAAATTGAGCAGAAGAGCTGAACATTTTTCCACAGAAGTTGTACAAATGGCCAACAGGTACATGAAAAGGTGCTCAGCATCAATAATCATCAAGGATATGCAAATTAAACCACAAGAGATATCTTTTCACACTTGTTAGAATGGTTCTCATCAAAAGGACAAGAGATAACAAATGTTGGCAAGGTTGTGGAGAAAAGGCAACCCTTGTGCACTATTGGCAGGATGCAGATTACTGCAGTCATTTATGGAGAACCGTGTGGAGGGTGCTGAAAAAATTAAATATAGAAGTATCAAATCATCCAGCAATTTCTCTTATATATGCAGAGAAAATGAAAATAAGATCTCAAAGAGATATCTGCACCTCCATGTTCATTGCTGTATTAGTCACAAAAGCCAGGAAGATATGGAAACAAATTACGTGAACATCAACAGATGATTGGATAAAGACGTTGTGTAAATATATATACACATACATACATACATACATACACACACACAAATGAAATATTCAGTCATGAGAATGAAGGAAATCTGCCATTCACAACAACATGGATGGCCCTTGAGGGCATTATGCTAAGTGAAATAACTCAGAGAAAGATAAATACTCTATAATATCACTTTCAGGCAGAATCTAAAACAGCTGCACTTAGAAACAGAGAGTAGAATGGTGATATATACAGAATGTGGGGTGAGGGATAAGGGAATTGTTGATCAAAAGCACAGACTTCCAGTATAAGATAGGTAAGTTCTGGGGATCTAATGCACATTATTAGGTCATATAATTATATCATGCACATCATATAATTTCCATGGTAATTATAGTTAATACTACTGTATTGTATACCTGAAAGTTGCTAACAGAGTAGGTCTTAAAAATTATCACCACAGAAAAGAAATGCTAATCATGTGACATGATGGAGGTGTTGGCTTACACTGTGGTGGTAACCATTTTGCAATATATAAGTTTATCAAATCAACATGTTGTATGTCTAAAACTTACACAATATTATATGTCAATTATGTCTGACTAAAGCAGGAAAAATTATGAGACTATTCAGATAAATGATAAATGGAATATTAGATAAATTAGATGATAAAGATAGATGATAGATGATAGATAGATAGATAGATAGATAGATAGATGATAGATAGATAGATAGATAGATGATAGATAGATAGATAGATAGATAGATAGATGATAGATAGATAGATGATAGATAGATAGATAGATAGATGATAGATAGATAGATGATAGATAGATGATAGATAGATAGATAGATAGATGATAGATAGATAGATAGATAGATAGATAGATAGATAGATAGATGATAGATAGATAGATAGATGGAGAAAAAGATAGGGGAACAATGGATGAATGGCTGTTTCCCGCTCATTGGGAATTAGGGTTCTAAGGGCCTGGACCATTAATCTGTTCTCAAAAGATCAGCCATAATGGTGAGGTCAGAGCATGAACCAGATCATACCACCCTGCCATTCTGAAATCCTCAGAGACCGTCCAGGTCACTGAGAGTGAAGTCCTCACATAATGGCTCAATCTTCCCACTCAACTGTCTGATGGGATCGCCCACGATCCTCTTCCTCACCCACTAGAGCTTTGCACACTGTCTTTCCTCTGCCAGAAATGTACTCCCTGAGGTCTACTCAGCAGCTTCTTCACTTCGTACATAGCTTTTCCCAAACTCATCTTCATAGGACTTTCCTGGTCATTTTATCTAAAATTCTATTAAAATTCTGATTTACTTTCCCATTCCTTCTGTAACAAATTACCACAAACTTAGTGGCCTAAAAACAATACAGATGTATTATCTTATAATTATGGAAATCAGAAGGCCAACTTGGGTGAGCCGCTAAAATCAAGGTGTTAGCAGGATATCCTTTCTAAAGTCTTATGATCTTCTAGAAGACGCCTGAACTCTGGCCCTGGCTCTCTTCCTCCATCTTCAAAGGTAACAGTACAGCATTTCAAGTCTATCTCAGACTCTGACGCGCCTGCCTTCCTCTTATACTTTTTAAGGACACATGTAATTAATTTGAACCCACACGCATAATATAAATCTCCTCAGCTTATCTGCTAAGTAATTATTAACACTAATTCCATCTGCAACTTTAATTCCTCTTTGCCATGTACAAAACATAATCACTAGTCCCAGAGATTAGGCCATGGACATAACTGGGAGATCATTATCCTGCATACTGCACATATCCCTCCCCAGCATTTCCTGTGCCCTTTCGCTACTTCATCATTTTCTTCTTAGCCTTCATTTGCTATTCAACGCACTACATACATCACTTATTAAATCTGTTTGTTTTGTGTTTCCTCAAGTACATTATATATGTCTGAAGATGGAGTTTTTGTCTTTGATTTTTTTCCTTCCCTGCAGGACAATTAGTGCTAGAACAATACCAGGCACATAGTAGGCACACAATAAATATTAGTAAAATAAATATATTAACATACACCAAAGCTTAGGTAACATACAGAGGACATGAAGAGTTATTTCTATTGGACACAGAAAAAAAGCATGTATCCTACAAGAAAGTTTGTGAGTTAATTCATTACTAGTATTCTTGGTCATTACTGATGATTGATCATGAATACACTCATGAGGTAATTTTGAGTAAGATGAAGTTGTTAGTATAGAACCTTATGTATTATAATTGGTGAATCATGAGAAAGAAAAAAAATTCTATTAAAGGCTATTTTTGCACCTGAAAATGATCTCTCAGTAGATCACAGACTAGTGTTGGATATGTCATGATTTTTTTTTGTCATGATTAATTTTAAATAAGGATTTAGATGATACATTAGAAAATATGTTTTTAAGCAGACTATAGTTGATATACAATGTTATATTGGTTTCAGACATACAACATAATGATTTGCTAATTATATACATGTCTAAATGTATGCCAAAGTAAGTGTAGACACCCCTCCTAACATACCAGGATATTACAGAATCATTCGTTATACTCTCTATGCTATACTTCCATCCCTGTGACTAATTTATTTTATAATTTGAGGTTTGTACCTCTTTATCCCCTTTACCTACTTCACCCATCCCGCACTGCCCCTCAATGGTAACCAGCAGTGTGTTGTCAGTATTTATGGGTCTATTTCTTTTTTGTTTTGATTTTAGATTCCACATATAAGTGAAATCATATGATAGTTGCATTTCTCTGTCTCACTTATTCACTTAGCATGAAATATATGTTAATGCACACATCTGTTAGGAATAGCTAATAAATGGTAGGTAGGAAAGCCAAAAAAAAAAGAGATAGTTAAAGATGGGAACTTTAGCAGTGACAATGTAAGTTTCTTTTTTTCAATTCCACAGCTTAATTGTATTTAAAAACAGTTATGGAGACCCGCTTTTGCAGCAGTTTATATGAAAAGTTACTGAGCTTCATTTCATTACAGTCCTAGAGTATCTAAAATGTAAAATGGATTTTTAACACTTAGTGAATTCTTAAACAAAAATGTTGTGTCTGCCACTACACAGATGAGGTATACGGGTTTTTAAAATTTTGTTGCCAGTGATAAATTTTGAGCACAAGAAGACTTATCAAGTTCTCTTCAGTAGGAAGGAAATTTAGAGACCATATGGCCCAACTTCCCATATGTAATATGCCTTAACTCTTCTTTAAGACTCAGAAATCACTTTCTTAAGAGTTCCTTCTTTCCTCAAGAAGTTTCCTCCCTCATAAGACCAGATCTAATGACCAGCAGTAGCATTATATACCATAGAATTTTATCCTACAAAACTCAAATGTAACCTTCTGTGGATCTATTGACCTCCTCGCCCAGTAGATGAGGATCTACTTGATTTGAGGATCTACTTGATTTTGAGGATCTACTTAATTCATGTTGATATTCTAGTAGCAATGCACCTGTGAGGCACTTGGTTATAGACAAACATGCATCAAATGAATTCATATTCAAATCCAGCACTGATAGCTCATTGCTTATAATCTGCTTTTACACTTCCAGTAATGTGAAGTTCACAATCTCAAGAGGTGCCCCTCTTTATTTGTGGACAAGTATTAACATCCTTTTTTATATATGAAGCCAGCATTCTTTCTTCCTGTAACTCATCCCAGGCATTGATAGCCTTTTTCCTCTAGAGGACCACAGAATACAGCTAGTTTCTGTTCTACATAACAGCTTGACAACTTCCTAAAGGTATCTATCACATCTCCTGGAGTGATCCTTTCAAGGCCAAACATTCTTAGCTCTATCTGTTGATGTATGCATTCCACGATGTCTAAAATAAGGCAAGTGGAGTTCACACAGAATACTTGTGAAGTGTAACAATGCAGAATACAAGGAAACCATTGTCCGCTGTACATTTTTAGTTATGTAATTTTACTACACATATGTAAAATGTAAAATAGGTATTATTATCTTAATAATTGTTTATTTATCTGATGCATTTTTTTCCTATACTCATTAATATCTATTCCTTTCCTTGCTCTTGCTATGTCCATAATCATTATTTTCTTAATGCAAAAAGATTTAAAGGAGTAACTACTATTGCATATTCTTATTTTGTCCTTGAAGAAAGAAGATAATCTATCTTTCTCTCACCAGCACTAACTGAGGTGTCTGAATCCTGAAAGAATTCACTCTGAATTAATATTAAAACATTTTCAAATCATAAAATAACTGTAAATATTTATAAAGTAGTATAAAGAATCAGTTCAAAGTACAAACTCTAACCCATGCTTCAATTTTATTATGGAGCTTTAAAGCACCAACACATTTTTAAGGACTTGAAAGAATAAACACCAGTCAGGATATGAAAGGAGGCTTCACTTAGGACACAGGTATGAAGATTATAATCTCTTAATAAAAGGTGGTAGTTGGACACAGACAGCAAAAATCTTATGAAAGTGTCAGTTCTCTTCACAACTTTTATCAGATTTCCCTAAACGGAAGCTAAGACAGTTTCACAGAGCATGAAATGCCAGAATAGTGAATAAAAGGATAAAGAAGAATGTAGCTCATGCTTGTAACTCCATTCTCACTCAGTTGTTTGCATATGAATTCTATACATGTATATATAAAATCATAAAATAAAAAATGTATAAATGCATTGCTTTTGACAATGCACATAAGTGAAAAGGTATTGATGAAGGAGTCCTGGAGATGGGTGGTAGTGATGGTGCATAACAATGTGAATGGACTTAATGCTACTACATTGTACACTTAAAATGGTTAAAAGGGTCAATTTGATGTTACGTATATTTTACCACAGAAGACAAATTTTTAAAGTCTATAGATTTAAAATAGGTTGATCTAAAATAATATCATAATGCTTTCTCAAGTAGAGCTCAGATCATTTAGAAAAATACATGTCATCACCACATGATACACAAAATGGCAATATCTAGTCACCCACCAAAATTTGTTTTTGAACTCATTTAAGGAAAACTTTTAATGCTTTAAAAGAATCTCAAACATATGTGAAATCATGAGGACAATCATTTATAGTAATGTATATTTTCCTAAATGAACTAATTCTGTTGTCACATGTTTAGCATCCTTATTCCATGCACTGGATAAAATATTAGTGTCTATTATTAATAGTTTAGAGATTATACATGCTTTTCTAATGTATAATAAAAAGTAAGTATAAAAATATATATAACAATATAACATGCTAATGTGACATTTTAATGTTTTATAAACCCTAAGTAGAAATGTTTTATAGATTCATCTACATTTTAGTTTTTTAAATGTCATTTAATAATTATTTAAGGGATAAACATGAATGTGTCTGAACTTTAATTCGCAGTAATTTAAGCCAAACAATTGCCAAATTAGCCAATTTTAAAGAGAGCTGTTATTCCTAGGCTTATTTCATATAATGGATCAATTTGTATTGTTTATAAATAAGCTTGCCACAGTCACTTAGATCAAGATGCTAGGAATGTTTGTCAAACAGCAGTGTTAATAAGGAAATATTTTTTATTTCCTCATTCCAAATGATTGATAAATGGTTATATTTATCTTCATAAATATTTAGGCACCAGAAGTTTTGATGAGACTCTTCCTTTAAAAATTATTTTAAACTGCTTTCTATACTCAAACATGGACAATTTTAGATAATATTAGTTTTTCATGCATTTTATTTAATAACAGCAAAAGGAATCATAAAAGGAAGCTATATGGCTGGAACAAATGGAGACAGTTTCTGAGAAATTGCAATTACCCTTGATTTTTGATTTACTGTTATGTACCACAAGGTGATAAATTTGACAAAAAGTCTTCTTAATGGGTTCTGTGCATGAAGAACTAGTTATCATTCTATTAATGAAGTGCCTCGTCATCCACTCCTTTCCTGTCTAGTGTTCTGAGGCATTGTTAGTATCCAGACTTCTGTCTCCAGTGAAAATCAATACTTCAAAAAATCTATTCTATAGTTTATGCCAGAGCTGTTTCACCTTTAGTTCAAATAATAGGCATTATATGAAAATGTAAACATACAGTTATAAAAGTCATATTATGAATATATGCACTCTTTTGTAAGATAGTATTTCCCAAAGGCATTAGAATTCATCTCAAGTTGATACTGAACAACTAAGTCAATGGGAGAGCAAGTGTTTTGACTCATATCATTGTTGTCTGTCTAGTATTAATTTGACTATAGCAACTATATTCTTAATCCATGCTTTATGCTTAAATTCACCTTTTTATGATTTTATTTTGCTTTTTTTAGATATTGGCTCTACCATTAGCTATTTCACCAATATTAAATCCTTAGTCTTCCTTGGGCCACATCTCTCAGAATACATAAATTCACTTATTCAATAGAATTAATCCCTGCAAACAAGTCAGTGCACTCTAATACTGAACCTCCCTTTCCACCAGCCTCTGCACACTCACCTCTGAGGAGTGCTTCACAGAGGCTGAAGGGATCTAAGTGACATACATTGTCCGTACTTCTGTTTCTGGTCAGATTATCCACCACGGTACATTTGGAAAAGATAGATAATTATATAAGAAAAAATAACCCATAACGTCCCCATATGATAAATGGGTGTATACTATTTTAGACAATTTCCCTTCATTATTTGTCTTCACCTTTGGCCTACTGTCTAAAGCTTCTTAATTCCTCTGGAACATTGGGCCATTGTAAGTATCACTGAACAACTTCCCAAATTCTGTCCTCCACAAATTTTTCCCTTTTTTTCCAAAAGTATATATGATTTTCCCACAGTAAACAACAACCACAAAACTTCTTTAATCCCAGTATTGCCAAACCTCTTATCTTCACTGGCAACCTTCTTGAAAATAGCTTCTATTGTAGATACAACTTCCCCAGCACACATTTACTCTTATTTGACACTCTGGCTTTTGATCTCAGACTCTATTTCCAAAGCAAAAGAGCATCTTTGCCCTAAACCTTTCTAGAATATCTTCAGCACTGACATTCCCTTCTTAAAGGACTGGTGCTGTCTTTATTACAATCTATTGTGTTTTAGGCTTACAAAAAACAGAGACTCCCTACCTTATTCCCTTAACTTTTATGACTTCTGTACCCCTATTGACTTGATGAAGAGGTTAGAAGTGAAGAGAGAACGACAGGTTCAATTGACAGAAAGTTTTCAGAATCTCTAATTCTGCTTCTTTGACTTTATATTTCCAGGCAACATTAATACATAGCTAACTATTAATTAACCTATATCAAATTGGTATTCCAGATTTTAGTACACATTTATGAGGAAATATACATTTTGAAATGTTTAGCCTATTTGTGTATATAGTGTCTGAAATTGGTACCTTTCAAATCAATGTAGCTCTACAAGATTTATTTACAGATTTAAAAAGTGACTTATTAATCCAATCCCTTAACAATTTATTCCATTATGTTAAGCTGATGTAATAAATGGTACTGAATTCAATACACAATATATTGTGATGTACTATATGAGTTGATAAAATAACTGTCATTGTGGAGTTTCTGCTTTAACAGTGTCACGGAACACCTCCTTTGATCACTGGTTAGCATGACTGGATCTCCTCTAAAACCATATAGTATTCAAAAATAAATTCTCTAGAAACAAAGGGGCCTCATTTCACTTAAAAAGGAATGCACAAGTCTTCCATGTGCATATGCTCCTGTCATTCTATATGTTCCATAATTTCTTATATACTAGGCTGTGAAAAACTACAATTTAAATAATTTAATTTAAAAGTGAGACTGGCTTCAAAAACATAGACCAAAAGAATTAGTGACCTTGGCATTCTGAATTTGTCAAACCTTTCCTTTCTCTTTAGGAGCATGTCTATATTATTCCAATCATCCATCCATAACCCTTGATTAATACAGGAATAGAAGCTCCAAGATCTTACCACATGTGAATAAGGCCACAAACTAAATATAATTCAACCCACCCAAGAGAAACACCCAATTTTAGCCAAAAGGATAAAAAAAAAATGCCCAGACTTGACAATTTAAAGTAAAACATACAGAGAATCCCTAACAAATATACTTGATACATATATATGTGCAATAGTTTATATTTAGAGTTCAATCCAAGGGAAATAGTTCGGCAGCAAAGTAAGATCTTAACTTCCCTTGCTTAATGTGCAGTACACTGAATCTTCATCGTATATTTGAAGGCAAGTTCCAGTGCCAAGATTTAATCAACATCTAAATATTTGAAGGGATGGTGATAATGTTGTCCCTAATAAAAATTTTACCTGTCTTGGGGTCAATAGAGAAATAAGGTTGTCCCTGAAGAATGCTATAAACGACTCTGGCACTGTTTCCATAGGTCGGGTCATCTGCATCCGTGGCCTTGACCTGGAGCACATATGCACCTGGAAAATAAGACAATATGACTCTAACATCTTTGATTTACAGAGCTCAAGTCATGTATTTTATCTGCTGGACTTCAATTTCCTTTGGTATTTGGCATTTCTCAATGATTCTGTGAGTATAGGATGCACTGAGAATAATTTAACCATTATAACCAAAATGTTGGGCAACAATATAGCTGTTATTGATACATATCTTAAATATCTACTTTAAGAGCTGTGTCTATGTCCAGTAGCTAGATCCCTGAAATGAAAGTCATCAGGATAGATTTATTGATTTGTACACCAAAGAAAACATGACACGGCTTACATTAGCTCATCTGCTTATTGTAGATGTTTTAATTTCACAATTAGGATATCAATAAAAAAGCTAACAGGTTTAAAGGTTCACTGAACTTTAGACGGTATGAGTAATTTGCAATTGCAATTTAAAAATCAACAGCTCCATACTAGCATTAGGGAGATTTTAATTAGGACAATATTTGAGAAATTGAGGAACCTAAAATAATTGTAATTATAGCTATAGAAGCACCTGTAGGCCTAGACTGAATTAACCTAAAGGTTCATTGAAACAGGAGAACAATAAAGACTATCCAAATTACCTTCAGCTTTTTCTCATTTTGGGACACTTGGTTCATATCACTTATGTAGTAAGAGAAGTTGAAGTGAGATTTTTTTTACTGCATTTTTGTCTTTTATATATGCAAAATCATAGTTAAGTCTTTCCTAAGAACTTCTGAGTATCTCTTCTTAATATCCTGCTCCAAGTTACTATACTGAGTTCAGAAGTAAAACAAAGCTGATCAAACATGATATAAATAAAATAAATATGTTGCTGGTGGTTAGAAAAAAACCTGTACTGAGCATGAAGGGAGTGATATGTCCACCCAGATGTATACAATGAGCAGTACATTCTTTATTCCTTGGAGGCATTTGAAGTAACTGCTCAGTTTTAGAGAACAGGATTACTCCTCTCCGTTTAGTTACTCATCAGGCTCTTATCTTAAGGCAATAAATTAGAAAAAACTAAATCTTCAAGTTTTACTGTAAAAGTTAAGAGAATGAACCATCTCTTCACCTCTACCCTTTTTGTTGTTGATGTTCTGGTGGTCAAAAATTCAGAAAGATCACTTGCAGTGCCACATTCAGTGCCAAATGCTTTATCTTAAAATGTTTTGATAAATTTCAGTTATATTCAAAAGATGAAAAAATGTTTTATTATAGCAGTCTTTCCCAGGGAACTTCTAGAAGTAGGCAAATGTTTCTAAGTGAAGAGGGATAACTGATAATTCCATCTCCATCAATATTTGTACCATCATTAGTAGTTACTTGACAAATAGCCATTGAGGACCTGTATTAAAGATTCACAAAAGCTCTGTCATCCTCCTTAATGTTGTAGAAATGAACAGTTGCAAAAATAAATTCCCCTCTTCCCTTCCCTTTTCCATGCAGTGATTTTCCTGGAGAGCTCTACATTTCTTCACACATATTTTGTATAGACAAAATCTACAAATATTTAATAATGCCCAAATTCTAGGTATCAATATTGCAGTTGCAAATCTAGAGATGATTCTACTCTGAGGATATATTTAAAGAAAAAAATAAGTATTATATCTGCTAAGAAATATTATTAACAAAATTTAATAAACTTCTACCCAATCCACACTGTATGCCCAATAAGGAGGAAAAAAAATAAATAAGATAGTATCTTCCCTTTCATATTTTTGGTTTTAATGTTAAGATGAACTTCACTAGGTATGCAGAAAAAAACCTTTCTTTAAAAGTAGTATTAAATGCTTTGTGTTAATTATTTTTTACTTAAAACTCACATATTTAAAGGAATAAGTTAATAAATATTCCCATAGGTCATAGAAGCAGCCAATGTCATTTAATTCCATTTCATGCAACTCCAAACGATCACTGGATAGTGAACACAACTGCACCTGTAATATACTTCTCCAGTTTCATCCATAGTATCAAAACTAATTGTCTACCCAGTTAGAGAAAAGACTAATAAAAAAAAGTTTTTTCACTACTAACCAATGTAAGTTATTCGAGAGTTCTTAGAGCTGTTTCTCTAAGTGTCCACCAGAGCACAGTCAGACACCATTATACTAGCTTGCTTTGCTGGACACTTCATGATTTTTTCAAGCCAACACAAAAGACAGATTTCATACTCCCTTCACGAAAAAGACTCCGTTAATTATCGGGATATAAGTCTCTGAGCACCATGATCCTCATGGCTTGTACAGCACACCAGTTCCTGACATTATTAAACACAAAGCCCAATAGGTGGGTGCAGGGTCTTGTACTTGGGGACATGTTTAATTCACAAAAAGGAAATAATATAATCAGCGACATCCTCAAAAACTGCAGGAGCCTTCTAGTAGGAAGCAGTCACCCTGGGATTTACTATCTTAACATTCAAATACAGGTAGGCTATGTAGCCATTCTAAATGTTTAAGTGCAGAGCACATGTAACGAGCAAAGACACCATTCTTTTATAAGGAGCTTGAGAGAAGAGGCAGGATATGCAGCGGAGAGTTTTGAACCACTTCAGTTTTCCACGTATCATTGTGCTGTTGAGTAGTAAGTAAATCAGCATAATTTTAATAACAAAGCTAATACTAATAAAGTTATAGTAATACATTCCAAATTTAAGTACTCAAATAATATATGTTTATATATGAGAATACATATGTACTAATACCATGTTACTATATGTACTGATATCCATAAAGCAAGGAACAGAGAACGGGAACACTGAGAGTTATAGAACCATGATGAAAAAAACGTCATTAGGATTTGATATAAACTGCAACTAAATAAGGGATTCCCTAGAACACTGAAATGCCTGTGTTAAAATTCATGTTGAAACCTGTTTGGATATAATTTTTAGTGTATATAAGGTCTGAAAAATTAGTTCTGTATTGTAAATTCAGTAATAATATGATGTGATCTCAATCTTTGGCCAATAAACATTCTATCCTATAAAATTCTGAATAGAAAACTCTAATTAAAGAGGGATATACTACCTACATGAATTAACTTCAATCAGTTTGTACTGTTCTCTAATTTATGTTGAAAACACTAACAAAGTGTGGTGTTTGACTTAATAATTCCAATATGCAAATTTATACCTATATTTTATGTGATAGTCCCCTCTTATTTCCAAGGGCTGTGTTCCAAGACCCCCAGTGGATGCCCGAAAGAGCAGATGGTACTGAACCCTATAAACACTGTGCTTTCTTCTATGCACACATACCTATGATAAAGTTTAATTTATCATAGTAGAGTAAGAGATTAAAAACATTAATAATAAAATGGAACAATTGTAACAACATACTACAATAAAAGTTGTATGAATCTGGTCTCTTTCTCTCCCAAAATATCCTAACAGCATTGTACCCACCCTTCTCGGCGCAATGGAAGATGATAAAAGGCCTGCATAATGAGATGAAGCGAGGTGAATGATGCAGGCACTGTGATGTAACATTAGGCTACTATTGACTGTCTGACAGCCTGTCAGAAAGATGATCATCTGCTTCTGGACTCCAGGTAAGTGAAACTGTAGAAAGCAAAATGCAGTCAAAGTGTGACTAGTGTACAGGCACATACACACTGTGACACAAAGAGTAGTTTACCAGTTTCTAATGACTTCTTCTAAACTTATGAGCATTTTTTCTTCCATTCAGTTATTTACTTAGCAAATATTCACTGATTTCTTATGGTATGTCAGGCATGTTGTTCAGGATGTTAGGAAAACACCATGAACAAAATTGAGTCTGAAATCCTCAGGAATAACATTCTATCTAGAGGGGAATGGGCAAAGGAACAGATTTCAAAATAAATAAATACACAACTAAAGCTACACATACATATAGATAGGTATGATATCCCACTGGGATGAGCGTTGAGAAATAAAATGGAGCAGTGTGAGGAACTAGAGAGTGACAAGGACCCTTTATATTCTCATCAGGAAAAGCAACTTTTGAGGAGTGTCATTTATGTGGAAACCTGAGTGAAGTGAGTTTCTTTTTTTTTTTCTATGAAAGATTATGACATGCAGAAGCAACTCCAGGTACAAAAGGTCCAAGGCAAGGGCTTGTTGATGCTCTGGCGGGGAATTACAGACCCTTCAATGTGGCTTGCAAATGAGATGCAACGGAGAGATGGTGGAGAAGCCACTGTTTTTAAGCCACAGGTATGACTATTCCAGGGTTTAGCTACCCCTCCAACATCTACTTAGCTTTAACACATTAAGCTCATAGCTTTAACTCATATCTATCCACTTACCTACTAACCTATATTTCAATTTTTATTTACATAAAAGAGGTAAAGATCCATACATTCTTGAACCTTATTTTATTCATTAAAAAATATGCTAGGCAGAAATGTTATAAAAGCACATAATCATTGTTTAAATAATAAATATGACAAATAATAAAAGCACATAATATTATTTGGAACAAATATCCTTTTTTTTATTTTGGTATTGTTAATATACAATCACATGAACAACATTGTGGTTACTAGATTCCCCCCGTTATCAAGTCCCCACAACATACCCCATTACAGTCACTGTCCATCAGCATAGTAAGAAGCTATAGAGTCACTACTTGTCTTCTCTGTGCTATACTGCCTTCCCCGTTCCCGCCCCTACGTTATGTGTGCTAATTGTAATGACCCTTATTCCCCTTCTCCCTCCCTCTCAAGTACCTTTCCCTTTGGTTAACTGTTAGTCCATTCTTGGGTTCTGGGAGTCTGCTGCTGTTTTGTTCCTTCAGTTTTTACTTTGTTCTTATACTCCACAGATGAGTGAAGTCATTTGGTACTTGTATTTCTCCACCTGGCTTATTTGACTGAGCATAATACCCTCTAGCTCCATCCACCATGTTGTTGCAAAATGGTAGGATTTGTTTTCTTCTTATGGCTGAATAATATTCCATTGTGTATATGTACCACATCTTCTTAATCCATTCATCTACTGATAGACACTTAGGTTGCTTCCATATCTTGGCTATTGTAAATAGTGCTGCGATAAACATAGGGGTGCATATGTTTTTTTGAAACTGGGATCCTGCATTCTTAGGATAAATTCCTAGGAGTGGAATTCCTGGGTCAAATGGTATTTCTATTTTGAGGTTTTTGAGGAACCTCCATACTGCTTTCCACAATAGTTGAACTAATTTACATTCCCACCAGCAGTGTAGGAGGGTTCCTTTTTCTCCACATCCTCACCAAAATTTGTTGTTGTTTGTCTTTTTGGATGTTGGCCATCCTAACTGGTGTGAGGTGATATCTCATTGTGGTTTTAATTTGCACTTCTCTGATGATTAGCAATGTGGAGCATCTTTTCATGTGCCTGTTGGCCATCTTAATTTCTTCTTTGGAGAAGTGTCTGTTCAGATCCTCTGCCCATTTTTTAATAGGGTTATTTGCTTTTTGGGTGTTGAGATGTGTGAGTTCTTTATATATTTTGGGTGTTAACCCCTTGTCGGATATGTCATTTACAAATATATTCTTCCATACTTAGGATGCCTCTTTTTTTTCTGCTGATGGTGTCCTTTGCTGTACAGGAGCTTTTTAGCATGATGCAGTCCCATTCATTCATTTTTTATTTGTTTCCCTTGCCCAAGGAGATGCATTCAGGAAAAAGTTGCTCATGTTATTATTCAAGAGATTTTTGCCTATGTTTTCTTCTAAGAGTTTTATGGCTTCATAACTTACATTCAGGTCTTTGATTCATTTTAAGTTTACTTTTTTATATGGGGTTAGACAATAATCAAGTTTCATTCTCTTGCATGTAGCTGTCCAGTTTTGCCAACATCAGCTGTTGAAGAGGCTGTCATTTCCCCATTGTATATCTATGACTCCTTTATCATATATTAATTGACCATATATGCTTGGGTTTATATCTGAGCTCTCTAGTCTGTTCCATTGGTCTATGGGTCTGTTCTTGTGCCAGTACTAAATTGTCTTGATTACTGTGGCTTTGTAGTAGAGCTTGAAGTCAGGGAGCATAATCCTCCCTGCTTTATTCTTCCTTCTCAGAATTGCTTTGGCTCTTCAGGGTCTTTTGTGGTTCCTTATGAATTCTGGAATGATTTGCTCTAGTTCACTGAAGAATGCCATTGGTATTTTGATAGGGGTTGCATTGAATCTGTATATTGCTTTAGGCAGGATGGCCATTTGGACAATATTAATTCTTCCTATCCATGAGCACAGGGTTTGTTCCATTTATTGGTATATTTTTAAATTTCTCTCATGAGTATCTTGTAGTTTTCAGAGTATAAGTCTTTCATTTCCTTCGTTAGGTTTATTCCTAGGTATTTTATTCTTTTTGATGCAATTGTGAATGGAATTGTTTTCCTGTTTTCTCTTTCTGCTAGTTCATCATTAGTGTATAGGAATGCAACAGATTTCTGTGTATTAAATCCTGCAACTTTGCCAAATTCAGATATTAGATCTAGTAGTTTTGGAGTGGATTCTTTATGTTCTTTTTATGTGCAATATCATGTCATCTGAAAACGGAGACAGTTTAACTTTTTCCTTACCAATCTGGAAACCTTTTATTTGTTTGTGTTGTCTGATTGGTGTAGTTAAAACCTCCAATACTATGTTGAATAAAAGTGGGTGAGTGGCATCCTTGTCTTGTTCCTGATCTTGAGGGAAAAAACATTCAGCTTCTCACTGTTAAGTATAATGTTGGTGAAGCAATATCCTTTTAGTGGGCTCTGTTTAGAGTATTTCTTTTCCTATTATAAACAATTCTGCAATTGGTAAATTACCATCATTGGGCTCTCTGAGTCAAAAGCAAATCAATTCAAAATGTTAATTTATCTTCTCAGGTTGTCTACCAAAAAACTTGTACTCATTTACTTTCCTACCAACCAATTCTCACCAATCTTCATTGTTTTAATTTATTTATTTTTATATTATGAGTGAACTTTAGCACCTTATGTTTACTGGTCATTTTTATTTTGTGTGTGTATATATGTAAACTGTACTCATATTCTAAACCCATTTTACTTTCATAGTTTATAGCTACTTGTCTAGCTATTGAAATTACATTTACTAGCTTATTTTGCCTTAATTTATATCATTGTTTTTCATTTTGTGGTTACTTTAAGTGGTTTTACTTTATGTGTATACATTTATCTGTGTGTGCATGTATGTATATTTATGTCCAAAGTATTATTCTATGACTATGTTTTGATGGGCTTAGATGATCCCTTCTTCCTAAATTCTATTCTGTGAACATGTGTATTCTGCAGCACGGAGCAGGCAAGCCAGCTCGCACTCATAATGTAACCACAACAGCCTACTTCTACTCACGTGTATCATGTGATAGTCATACTTCATTTATTTGATTTCATTAAGATTAATGTTACTAATGGGGACTAATTTTATAAATAATCTGACAAAAGTTTTCATCTGACAAAGAATTTAGGCCCAATGATGCTAAAGTCATTTGTATCAACACTAAAACACATTTTCGTGCAAAATGGGAGAGAAGTGGAAGTGGAACTCAGTCCTAACAGAGGATTTCTGCTACAGCAGGCGTTAATTTGCTGATTCATTCATTCTTTCTTTTGAACAACATTCAGTGATACATACCACCTATGCAGGTACCACTCTCAACATATAATAAAAAACAATATATTACATAATTATTTGCATGTATTATATATATAATATAAAATATATTAATATAGTCTGTCAAATGTCAGCTCCAGCATGATGGTTTTATATTTTATGCATTTTTTTTGCATTTGGGTGTGAATGCATAAACTGGTTAGAAAACACTGAAAATGTAAGTGGATTATATTTAACATGGCCTCTGTGAAACCTTCTCTTTGACTGTCCCAGATGTATAAGGATATTCTACTCATTGAATATGCCTTTTGCTGTTTATCATGCCTGCAACTGTCTCAGATGGTTCGGATCCTCATTCTCACAGCTGCTCAACTGAAAAGCATCCCAATGCTTCCTCCATCAGTGACTTTTACAAAGGAGTATCAGTCTTTGCCCCATAACACAAGATTGATCATGTTACCTCCTTCATTAAAAAAATAAGTTAGAAACTTAAAAAAAAAACAGCCTATAACGGGTTTCTATTTCTACTGAAAGAAAAATCATTTAATCTCATTGATACACTACAAATAGCTTGACGTTAATGTTATGAATATCTACAAATATCTCTCCCAGATTCGTTTCCAAATGTGTAGCCACAGACCCCATGCCAGGACTGCACATATTCTTTACTGTTTATCTGAGGCTCTTCCATGCCTCTGTGCTCTTGCCCAGGTGACCCCACTTCTGGAAAACATTCACCTCCACCATCTGGGGAAGGCTTCACCTGGATGTCTCAGTCCCACGGTCACTTCTGTGAACCCTTGTTTTTCTGCTCCCAAGTTGAAAGAGTATGTCCATACCTCTGTACTCCCACCAGCTTTAATACATTATCAAAGTACATTTTGATTTTTGAAACTCAACACATGGTGTCCTCCTCTCATGGACTACAAAATCTTTTATATCAACAGCCCTTCCATATTCATTCTTTGTACATCTAGTGTCTGTCATGAAGTAGCCTCAAATGAATGTTTGTTGTTTGGATACTTATGTATACAGACATATATATATGTGTGTGCATGTGTGTGTGTAATACACATACAAAAGACAGAAGTACTATAAACATGATACTCTAAATGGGCAACCTGACAGCTAGTTATGGCCTTCAGAGTATTTTTTCCATATCACACTGGAAATTAGACTTGTCTTGAATTTCTAACATAACATAATGTTCTCACTTAAGAAAGCAGAACAAAAAATAAGTGACATTATATTTTTAAAAATCACATAAGCGATTAAAGATGGCGAGACATATTAAAGAGGCGAGAAAGAGGCTTCCTCCTAAAACCGCATATAATATGAAAATAAATCTACTACAACTACTCTTGAAAGAGCAACGGGAAAGAGGACTACAACAAACTGCATACACCTGGAGACAAGAGTAGCCCTCACAGAAAACGGTAATGTACTAAAGCTGTGGTCCTGCGGGATCCAAGCCCTTCCCCCACCCCAGTTCACCGGCAGGAGGAACAGGAACAGAGCAGAGAGGGTGTGGAGAACTGGGACTGCTGAATACCTAACTCTGGAGATCTACTCTGGGAGTACAAACCTACATTTCATGGTGCTTGCATGATACTCTTGTAATTAGGAGCTTGGAAAGCTAAGACAGGTGGAGTGCCTTGAGAGACTAAGATTACGGCTGCTTGTGAGACCAGGGATCCATACCCAGCTGCTCTGGGATGGCAGTCTCAGAGACTTCCTGGCAGGGAGGATCTTGGCAGGAGGCCTGCTGAGGGGGCAAGGACTGCATGGAGCTTGCTGCTCGGGAGAAAGGACAGGTGGACAGGATTGTCCGGGTGTACTCTGTCCAGCAGTTTGGGAGTTTTCTGATCTTCAGGTGTGCCAGCTCCCTGGCTGCCTGCACGGCTCCAGGAACCCCTTCTATGACAGGCAGACTAGTGCACCTTTCGCCTGGCCAGCCCCACTGGGCTTGCAAACCTGGAAGCCCTTCCCTGGTGTTGGGCCAGCCAGAGGGAGGATCTGTCTACAGCAACTAAAAAGGCAAAGCACAGAGGCTTATACCTGTGTGCTCAGCCCACTGGTTCGACAGTGGAGACAGGCATAGCAGCCAGGAACCAGGAAACAGCCCTTTCCTCCCCCGAGGCACCAATACAACTCCCCTACAATCCCTGACATTGCTTCAGGGGCTGAGCAGCTCCAGAGAGTAGAGCTTCTGGGCACTAGAGGGCTCCATACACAAATATGAAATGCCAAAGGAACCTGGTCCAGAGTAAAATTATGAATACAACTCCTGAGAAAGATTTAAATGATATGGACCTTATGACTCTCTCTGAAAGGGAGTTCAAAATAAAAATCATGAACATGCTCATGGAGGTACGGAAAGATATTCAAGAACTCAGGAATGAATTCCGGTCGGAGATCCAATCCTTGAAGAACACAATGGACGGTATTAAAAGCAGAATGGATACAGTGGAGGAGATGATAAATGAAATAGAAACTAGAGAAGAGGAACACAAAGAAGCTGAGGTACTGAGAGAAAAAAGGATCTCTAAGAATGAAAGAATATTGAGAGAACTGTGTGACCAATCCAAATGGAACAATATTCGCATTATAGGAGTACCAGAGGAAGAAGAGAGAGAAAAAGGGATAGAAAGTGTCTTTGAAGAAATAATTGCTGAAAACTTTCCCATGCTGGGAAAGGAAATAGTCTCGCAGTCCACGGAAGCCCACAGAACTCCCAACACAAGGGACCCAAGGAAGACAACACCAAGACACATAATAATTAAGACAGCAAAGGTCAAAAATAAAGACAGTATTAAAGGCAGCTAGAGAGAGAAAAAAGATCACCTACAAAGGAAAACCCATCAGACTATCATCAGACTTCTCAACAGACACCTTACAGGCCAGAAGAGAATGGCATGATATATTTAAGGTAATGAAACAGAAGGAACTTGAACCCAGAATATTGTATCCAGCATGATTATCATTTAAATATGACAGAGGGATTAAACAATTTCCAGACAAAGGAAAGTTGAAAGAGTTTGCCTCTCATAAACCACCACTACAGGATATCTTAAGTGGACTGCTCTAGAGTGAAGCACCCCTAAGGCTAAAAAGATGTCACCAGGGAAAATAAAATCATAGCAAAGAAAGCAGACCATCCAAATACTAACTAAAGGGAAAGAATAAAACACCCAAAATATAAAGAATGGAGGAGGAAGAATAGGAAGGGAGAAATAAGGAAACATCAGACAGCGTTCACAATAACTTAACAAGAAAGTTAAGTTAGATTCTTAGATAGTAAAAAGGCAACCCTTGAACCTTTGGTAACCACGAATCTAAAGCCAGCAAAGGCAATAAGTACATATCTATCAATAATCACCCTAAATGTAAATGGACTGAATGCACCAATCAAAAGACACAGAGTAATAGAATGGATAAAAAGCAAGACCCATCTATATGCTGCTTACAAGAGACTCACCTCAAACCCAAAGATATGCACAGACTAAAAGTGAAGGGATGGAAAAAGATATTTCATGCAAACAACAAAGAGAAAAAAGCAGGTGTTGCAGCACTTGCATCAGACAAAATAGACTTCAAAACTAAGAAAGTAGCAAGAGATAAAGAAGGACATTACATAATGATAAAGGGGTCAGTCCAACAAGAAGATATAACCATTATAAACATATATGCACCCAACACAGGAGCGTCAGCATATGTGAAACAAATACTAACAGAACTGAAGGAGGAAATAGAAAGCAATGCATTCATTTTAGGAGACTTCAACACACCACTCACTCCAAAGGACAGATCAACCAGACAGAGAATAAGTAAAGACACAGAGGCACTGAACAACACACTAGACCAGATGGACCTAACAGATATCTACAGAACTCTGCACCCAAAAGCAACAGGATACACATTCTTCTCAAGTGCACATGGAACATTTTCCAGAATAGACCACATACTAGGCCACAAAAAGAACCTCAGTAATTTCAAAAATACTGAAATCTTACCAACCAACTTCTCAGATCACAAAGGTATAAAACTAGACATAAATTTGAGAAAGAAATCAAAAAGGCTCACAAATACATGGAGACTTAACAACATTCTCCTAATGAATCAATGGGTTAACGACCAAATCAAAACAGAAATCAAAGAATATATGGAGACTAATGACAACAACAACACAAAGCCACAACTTCTGTGGGACGCAGCAAAGGCAGTTCTAAGAGGAAAGTATATTGCAATCCAGGCCTATTTAAAGAAGGAAGAACATTCCCAAATGAACAATCTAAAGACACAATTATTGAAATTGGAAAAAGAAGAACAAATGAGGCGCAAAGTCACCAGAAGAGAGACATTATAAAGATCAGAGAAGATACAAATAAAATTGAGAAGAATAAAACAATAGAAAAAAATCAATGAGACCAAGAGCTGGTTTTTTGAAAAAATAAACAAAATAGATAACCCCCTAACCAGACTCATTAAGAGAAAAAGAGAATCTACACAAATAAATAGAATCAGAAATGACAAAGGAAAAATAACGACGGACCCCACAGAAATACAAAGAATTATAAGAGAATATTATGAGCACCTGTATGCTAACAAGCTGCAAAACCTAGAAGAAATGGACAACTTTTTAGAAAAATACAACCTTCCAAGACTGACCAAGCAAGAAACAGAAAAACTAAACACACCAATCACCAGCAACGAAATTGAATCGGAAATCAAAACACTACCCAAGAACAAAACCCCCGGACCTAATGGATTCACCTCTGAATTCTACCAGACATATACAGAAGAAATAACACCCATTCTCCTTAAAGTTTTCCAAAAAATAGAAGAGGAGGGAATACTTCCAATCTCATTCTATGAAGCCAGCATCACTCTAATACCAAAACCTGGTAAAGACCTCACCAAAAAAGAAAATTACAGACCTATATCCTTGATGAACGTAGATGCAAAAATACTCAACAAAATATTAACAAACCGAATTCAAAAATATGATGATCAAGTGGGATTCATCCCAGGGATGCAACGATGGTACAACATTCGAAATCCATCAACATCATCCACCACATCAACAAAAAGAAGAACAAAAACCACATGATCATCCCCATAGATGCTGAAAAAGCATTTGACAAAATTCAGCATCCATTCATTATTAAAACTCTCAACAAAATGGGTATAGATGGCAAGTACCTCAACATCATAAAGGCCATATATGACAAACCCACAGCTAACATCATACTTAACATCGAGAAGCAGAAAGCTTTTCATCTAAGATTGGGAACAAGACAGGGATGCCCACTCTCTCCACTGTTATTCAACATAGTACTGGAGGTCCTAGCCATGGCAATCAGACAAAACAAAGATATACAAGGCATCCAGATTGGTAAAGAAGAAATCAAATTGTCACTATTTGCAGATGACATGATACTGTACGTAAAAAACCCTAAAGACTCCACTCCAAAACTACTAGAACTAATATCTGAATTCAGCAAAGTTGCAGGATTAAAAAAGTTACAAAAAGTTGCAGGATTAAGCAAAGTTACAAAATTAACACACAGAAATCTGTTGCTTTCCAATACACTAATGATGAACTAACAGAAAGAGAAATCAGAAAAACAATTCCATTCACAATTGCATCAAAAAGAATAAAATACCTAGGAATAAACCTAACCAAGAAAGCAAAAGACCTGTACTCTGAAAACTATAAGACACTCCTAGGAGAAATTAAAGAGGACACTAACAAATGGAAATGCATCCCATGCTCTTGGCTAGGAAGAATAAATATTGTCAAAATGGCTATACTACCTAAAGCAATCTACAGATTCAACTCAATCCCTATCAAACTACCAACAGCTTTCTTCAATGAACTGGAACAAATAACTCAATAGTTCATATGGAACCAGAAAAGACCCCGAATAGCCAAAGCAATCCTGAGAAGGAGGAATCAAACAGGGGGAATTACGCTCCCTGACTTCAAGCTCTACTACAAAGCCACAGTAATCAAGACAATTTGGTATTGGCACAAAAACAGACCCACAGACCAGTGGAACAGAATAGAAAATCGAAACATTATACCAAACATTTACAGCCAATTTATATTTGATAAAAGAGCCTTGGATATACAATGGGGAGATGACAGCCTCTTCAGCAGCTGGTGTTGGAAAAACTGGAGAGCTACATGTAAGAGAATGAAACTGGACTACTTTCTAGCCCCATACACAAAGGTAAACTCAAGGTGGATCAAAAACCTGAATGTAAGTCATGAAACCATAAAACTCTTAGAAAAAAACATAGGCAAAAATCTCTTGGACATAAACATGAGCAACTTCTTCATGATCATATCCCCCCAGGCAGGGGAAACAAAAGCAAAAATGAACAAGTGGGACTATATCAAGTTGAAAAGCTTCTGTACAGCAAAGGACACCATCAGTAGAACAAAAAGACATCCTACAGTATGGGAAAATATATTCATAAATGACGTATTGGATAAGGGGTTGACATCCAAAATATATAAAGAACTCATGCACCTTAACAAACAAAAAGCAAATAATCCAATTAAGAAATGGGCAGAGGACATGAATAGACACTTCTCTAAAGAAGAAATTCAGATGGCCAACAGGCACATGAAAAGATGCTCCACATCGCTGGTCATTAGAGAAATGCAGATTAAAACCATAATGAGATATCACCTCACACCAGTGAGGATGGCCAACATCCAAAACACAAACAACAACAAATGTTGGCAAGGATGTGGAGAAAAGGGAACCCTCCTACACTGCTGGTGGGAATGCAAATTAGTTCAACCATTGTGGAAAGCAGTATGGAGGTTCCTCAAAAAACTCAGAATAGAAATATCATTCGACCCAGGAATCCCACTCCTAGGAATTTACCCTAAGAATGCAGCAGCCCAGTTTCAAAAAGACAGATGCACCCCTATGTTTATTGCAGCACTATTTACAATAGCCAAGAAATGGAAGCAACCTAAGTGTCCATCAGTAGATGAATGGATTAAGAAGAGGTGGTACATATACACAATGGAATATTATTCAGCCATAAGAAGGAAAGAAATCCTACCATTTGCAACAACATGGATGGAGTTAGAGGGTATTATGCTCAGTGAAATAAGCCAAGCCGAAAAAGACAAG